>OY284417.1:121685148-122885148 GCA_958301585.1 Merodon equestris | reverse complement strand
GAAACTCGAGCATCGGGGAATAATTACTTGCTTGAGGTATAGTTGTAAAAATGAAAAGAAGTATTATTGTGAAGTAGCTTAGACATTATTACCTTAGAATATAAACGTATAATAAAACACGTTCACGCCCTCGTATAAACGAATAAGACAAGTTAATCAAGAAAGTGGACATTTTTTCTCGAATTATTACTCGATGAGGATTAAAATTTAATCCTCTGGCACGCAAGAGAAATGTTGAACGATGAGCATATAAAACGGCAGTCAAGCCATTTGTATTTTAGTATTTATATAGATTGTACATGCATTCGTTATGTATCTTACAAGTTGTGACTAACCTGTCCATGAGAAGTGGGAAAATATTAAAATTATCTGACAGAGTGCAACCAATAAAATCGTATCGTTAAAGTCACGAAGTGAATTATAAATATATGCACACATTTATGTATAACTATGGAGCCAAGATAACATCCATTACTTACATCCATGTCGGAACTCCTTGCAGCCCAGTCGTAAGATCCACTAAAACTGCTAATATTAATGTAATAATCCACAATGAAAAATGTTTTCTTTTAAGAAATTCCATTTTGTTTTGCTTTATTGTCGTGATGGACGAGCGTATAGCTAGCGTCCGCCGACGACCCATATGAACGCGAAGTGCACAAGGTTTGTTTTTTTTCTCTCGAGTGTAAGCAGGGGTCTACGTAGAAAATCCAATACTATTTAACCCAGAAATATTTATTATATGACTGTTGAATATTTTCACTAGTATTTATATGTATTTACACCAGCATATTTCCATTATTTCAACACTTTTACTTTGGCACAAGTTTCTGTTTTATTTTATATGGGTTTTATACTATTGTTAAATCAAATAAGAATATTCTTAATCATATCTACTTGATAACACCATAAAATACGTTTATGATTTTTTGATTGCTCGGAATAATACACTATGCGTACGGTCAGGAAAAGTCGCTTCAGTATATTCTCTGTACACAAATATAATATATTATTTGTATATTTTAATCTGAAAAGAAAGAAAAAAAAATTGCATATATTTTCCAGAAGTAATCATAAATCTTTTTATGCATTCCTAAAAATCCTACATTCATTATAAACAACATATACTAAAAAAATATTTTATTATACGTGGGTGAAACTGCTTAATTTATGGCATACTTAGGTAGTTATGATGAATGGATAAATTTGTTTCGATGACATAAAAAGCTACACAAGCATGCACTAAGCTAAGCAAACTAATAAGTTATGGTATATACATATGTATGAGTAATAAGAACATATAAGAAGTAGGTAATGTAAGGTGCAAAAAGAGATACAAGGGAAAATCATTTGATGTTAGAGAGATAATAATAATTATTAGGAAACAGTACTTCGACAAACATTTAGTACATATGTATTTACTTAACAAGATTTAATCAGCATCTGTCAATCGATAAACGTCTGAGTTCTTTTCACAACAAAAGATTCGTTCAAGTGATTGATAATCTTTCTTAACTGTAAAAGCATTCATTCTGCTTGACTGGTAACTTAACAGGAAACTTGTTCACAGTGATGCAAAGGATAAATGAAAAGGGTTTTCAGATATCATAATGCGCCTTTATAGCATTATCCTTATTTGGGTGATGAAATCTGAACCCTTTTAATACGGTAGTTAGCCACAGCTGACGATAAATGATTGTGAAAAAGGATATCCATGGCGTCTGGGTCTTTTTTACTTTCTCCGTTTAATATATATGTAAATATATATATGTAGGTATACCAGTTTATTGTTCTAAGTTAAAAGTTTATTTTAATAAATATGAGGGCGTACATACATACATCCATACATATTTGCCTTAGTCAATAAACTTCATTTGCAAGTCCCCTTATTGTCCCGGAATTTCTGACGTACGTATGTATATATCGACGCATATTTGTTAGTATAAGTGCCGAATTAGCTTCGAGTAAGGATTTTGCAAAGTAATTTGAATTAACATTATAATGTTTATGAACCTGATGGCTAGGAGCAAATACTGTAGGAATAATAAAATGTCCAGATTCTCTTTCTAAACATATGCACATGCACTGACGAGGTATATCACTAATGTATAATTTTAGTTAGAAATCGGGCATATGAAACATATCCCCTACACATTGCAATCGATTTTTACTGCATATTCATACACTAATTAATTCGTTTTATTGAAACTCCCTGCATGCAAATCATGTGATCTCTAGCGGATCCCTTCTACAGCAGTAGAGCAAGTATCATCAATACCTAATTGCCACCACATAAACCCTGGAGCTCCAACAAGTACCACCACAGTATTCTGTGGAAATAATTGCAAGGACAGCAAAAATAAACACCCGACAGGCATCCGTCACATGGTAACCTACACATATACATATTTATGTATGTACATACCTGTACGTAGGTATAAAAAACTGAATCAGACAAGAATCCCGCACTCAAAAGGCTCTCGACCTAAATGTGAATTTCTCTTTTCACACATGCAAGTAACAAGCCACCGTACAGGATCCAAGCTATTAGCAAACTTATGATTTATGCATAAATCCTTCTCCACTTACTTATTCCTCATATCACATTACCTCGTACATATTTACGTAGAAATTTAAATGCACTATGAAAACTTAGACAAATTTGGTGCACACATAAACTAACTTTCGGGACTATGTTTCTTATCATCATTTTTGGAGAGCAAACACCCAACCCATAACCTAGTATTTTCTAATATTCTGACATTTACCACTTGTCCTAGACACTAGTTATACCAGGCATGCCACCTATCACATTATCTGCTCTATTATAATATCATAATGAAACCTTATATCGGTGTACTGAACTCACAAGTAATGCAACCTTGGAAGAAAATACTTGCTCTCGAGCGTTGCTGATATTTTTACCTGCTTTACTCAGAATGGCACATAAATTTGTAATCTCATGCGTTCAAATTTCTCTAGCTTTGATTATAAGAGAGTGTGGAGGTATATTTGTGTGTTATGTATAAAAAGTACCTTTTTGGTTCAAAGTATTATTTCGCCGCATTGTTACGATAACCAATTATTCATGCCTATTCAGGATACCATGATCGAGGACGTGGACTTGAAGAAAAATTGCTTACATTCACCTCTGTGGAAGGTTCTTTCGAGTTAACCGAAATTTTTCCAATTCGCCTGATTTGGTTTGGATACCCATCGATATAAAATCCATCAGCATATGCTCGTACATATACACCTATATCCTCCAAGGTATTTTGAAAATACATACACTTGCGATTATAAAAACCATACCATACGGGTTTTTAGAAAATAAGTTATTTTATCAAAATGGGCGTTTTTCTACGGTTATGAGCGGTATTTTTTGCAGCGACTTTCAGGGCAAAAAAAGCAACAGTTTGAATTGAGTTGTGATTGCGTGTACATTGAAGTACATTGATGTCCGGTAAATATCAGCAACTGACTCGAAACGTAAAAGCAAAAACATTGACTTAGGGCTATCTTTTCGTAAGATTGTGGCTTATTGCTCCCATGCTCCCATTCAACCATCGCGCTAGTGATGAAGACAAAAGAAAATAGTTAGGAAAAAAGGTTCAGGGCGAAAACACAAATCAACCCAGAAATCGGACAGTTTACGAGAGGTTATCCTAAAGTAATGATAATGAAAATAAAACACGATGATTATAGTTAAGAAAATAATTTATTTTTCTACGTAGTCTTCTAATAAATCAGTACATTAAGTCCACCTTTTTCCTATGCCTTAAGTTTCCTTTAGAAAAAACTCTTTATCTAGACCCTCCTAAAACACCTCAATAACGGCCATAACTTTGCTATAGTCTTCAAATTTCTTGCCTCGGATGTGTTCCTTGAGTCGAGGAAAGAGATATAAGTCACTGGGAGCTAAATCTGGGTTTGTGAGCCGGTACGTTCGCAGTTTTTCAAGTCTTTTCATTTTATGACCTCCCGGCATCTTCTCATTTGGTCTTCATTGATCCCCATTTTCCAAATATTGCGCCATAATCATTCCTTTAGCGTCCCGAAAAAAAAATGGATGCAATAACCTTTCCCGACGAACCTGACCATTTCTTGAATATCTTTGGCGTCGGTAAGCAGGCTCGCATCCAAGTCATCCATTGTTGTTTGGTTTCAGGATCAAAATGGTGGATCCAGATCTCGTCCATTGTTACAAAGTGTAACAAATACATTTCCTGATCTGTTTGGAACTTCTCGAGATTAACTCTCGAAATGATGGCTCGTCTTTTCTTTTGCTCTTCAGTTAACATTCTCGGTACCCAACGCGCAAAGACTTTCAAATGCAATTCGTTCGCAAGGATTTTTTTAACGTTGCCATCGCTGTGACTACAGCTATATGCCTGATGGTAGCTCTTCGATCTGCCAACACAACTTTTTCCACATGATGTTCTGCCCTGCTTAAACTTCTTGGTTCAGCGTGCTACTGTGGATTATGGAGAAGCAGAGTCTCCCAATGTTCCTATCAATATGTATGTCTTTAATAGATTTCTTTTTTTCAAGCAGGGGTACTTGATGACAGCTCTAATTATGATGTTATCCCTTCGACGGTTCGTATTCAAATGTATGTTCCTTGTGGGAATCGTGGTCTATTTACATATTTATGTTTTTTTTACGCTAATCTAATGGGTATAAAAACAAGAAAAAAACTTTTTTTGGATTTTTTGAAAGATTCATGAAAGATCACTTTAAAAGAGCTGTGCTTGTAAGAAGAAAATTGCGAGAATTTTTGCAAGTCGATCTAAATGCCGAAACAATACGTAGAAGGCTACGGGAAATATGTTTTTATGGAAGACGACCAACGAGAACGCCTCTCTTTATCACAAAAATGAAAACAGTTCGTTTAGCGTGGGCGAAAAGTATGAAAATTGGACGCATGGTCAAAAGAGTGAAGTTTTTTGGGGATGCTTTGTACTTTTTGCACTTTGTTAATGAAATGCTCAAAGATATAGACAAATAATAAAGAAGTTGTGGGTAACAGCCACTGATCGGCATCATTTCTATATCGACAAGTGTACTTTTCAAAATGATTCTGCACCTTGTCACTAAACCTAGTCAGTAAGTAAACTGTTATAAAACTAACTTTTCAATGTCGACTTTATAAATAGTAAATAAAGAAGTAACCACAGTCTTTTCATCATTTTCGGCTCAATAAAACATTTGATGACTTCGGAATTTCCAGACTAAATTGGATTCGATACGGTGCGGTTTTTCCAACCGCAAGTGTATATGTATGTATATGGAAAACCTACATTTGTACGTTTTCCGTCCTCCTATTTCAGTCAGAGAAACAAACGCTTGGGATGCTAAATAGATATTAATATTGACTGCATTTATAATCATCACTTTTTTTTCTAGAAGTACATGCACATAGAATCAGAGTCACGTGTTGTGCCGTCAAATCTACTCTCCAGTCATGTTTAAGATGACACAACTGTATAATCGAATATTGCCATTCTTGGCAGCGTCGTCTAGGTTGAATATGCATTGGATTTTCCGCCCTAACGATTTTATGTATAGTACTTATTCTAAATAAGCACCCTACACCATGGAAAGAGTTAATTTAGTTTACGTAAGGTACGTTCCACCTCTTACGTGAAAGGCAATCAAGTTGAGATGTACTTATGTAAAAACAATTTAAATTTGAAAGGAACAGTGAAATGTTAAATTTGAAGATTCAAATCATTCAAGTGATGCTTAACGGCAGTAAAGTCCTGTTCATACAACTTTATTTCACAACATTTCTGCAATTGCTTTCAATCTGAATATATTTGATTAAAATTTCATTACACCGGAAAGACACACTAATTAAGCAATTTCTTTGAAATCCAATAAAAGCCAATCTAGGCATGTCTCTCCCTCTCGTAAATTTCGTTTTTCACCATTTACTAGTAATTAAAATCACTTTGCACTACATAGCTAATTTTTCAATTGCGCGCGCGTTGTACATCACCATCACACTTGCTCGACGTCATTTATCACAATCAATGGACAAGTTCATCAGACGGTTACTTTACTACGAGTACAGCAAAGGCGGACAACAAGAAATAAACCAAGATTCCAATTTTAGATTTTGGATTTTCCTGATTTTTCTGTTTTCAAAATTCATTTTTGTATTTACTTTTTGAAGTGTTTCACTACTTGCAGTCAATGTGGAGTCGAATTGATGGGATAGGATGTAATTGCCTGGAGCAATTACAAATATCGACGCTAAAGTAGAAGGTGCAATGTGAAGTCATGTCAGGATATTAAAAAAAAAAAAAAAAAACACTATTGGTGGAAGTATCTTTTTTCTGGCAATATGTAGCATCAACAGACAGGATATTGAAAGATGTTTTAATTACAGAGTAAACAAACCTATTTGCTACGTGCATATGAGTGTACCAATACTATATGCTTGGATGGAACTGAATATGTAGATTTGAAATACCGCCGTAAGTATGTACATATGCATGCATGCTTTTAATGTGCAGTTTGAAATTGCTTACACGTAAACATATGTATGTACGTACATAATCGGTTGGGCATCAAATGATCTGAATTGCGATTTAACGATAATAAAACTATGTAGATGTCTTATTTGTTCACTATGCATTTACATATATAGAATACAATTTGTGCAATATTAATTGAAGTTACTATGCCCGCTTAAGTGTCATTATGTACTGCTGACTGCAGTCAAAATACAATAGCAAAAACTAAAAAACAAGTCTCCTAATGCTATCATGCTAAAAATATATGTATGTATATAACTCACCTGTTAATAATTCCAATTAATTTTCTTTTTTGGTGAGTCGTTGTTCCTGTGAGCGATCCAAAAAAACCGGGATATTTTCTTCTTTTGATGCAAAATAATTGAACCACTTAGAATGACAGACGAATTTATATCTTCTCTTTCCTTTCACGTTTCCCACAGAAACACGTTTTACCTTCTCACTTATCTTTTTATTTTTCTTCTTCTCAAATTTCCTCTTTATTTCACTTTTAAGCACCGAACACAGAATTCGTTTCCAACTGAATTGCTTCCTCAAATCTTCTTTCCAGCATAATACGTACGCTGCTCGTAAAATATGTGAATATATCTTTTTTACGCCCGGCTCCGTTTGTTAATTCACGCGCGGATAGTAACAAAATAAATTTTGCATTTATTTAGATACATTTTTATGCCAGACGTAAAATGCACGTTAGTAAAATGTACGTTGCCTTAGCAAACACTTAATACAAAATACGCAAGTATGTATATTGCATTCATCGTAATTGTTGTATGATGCCGTATGATGTCGACGTTTATAAAGGATGATCAAGTCGAAAACTAACAAGAAGCATTATTTTTTTCTCTAAATCTGGATTGCATTCGTACATATAATAAAGCTTCACTTCGCAAAAACGTATCTTTGTTCTTTTTCTCAATAAAAAAAAACAGAAACGAAGAGAGGGCAACGTGAATGAAAACCCGATCCTTTCTATTCAACTATATGTAGTTAATAATGCACTTTAGGAGAAAATGTTTCAAGGACCCGACCGTATCCACGAATAGCTTGTAAACAACTGAAGAGGTTGTGCCAGATGTAAATAAACCTACTCTGACGATGATGCTAAAAAATGAATAAAATGTCCGGCAACATGTTGCTGGTGGTGAGATACATAAGGTGAAATTTGGGATAAACACGTTTACTATAAGCACACATGCAAGTAAAAACGTTGTCTTCTCTCCCAATTTGACCGGACTTTGATGAACATATGATACAATATTTTTACTATGGACGTAGCTGAGTGTATCATGGATAGTAAACGTGCTGCTTGTATTTTGTTGCAGAGGTAGGATGGTAGATACATACATATGAACGAACATATAAAAAAGTAGCTCGTAGTACAATAAAGAAACAATGGGTCTCGTGACATTGTGGCCGATCCCATTGAATGAAAAGTTCGGGATAGATAGTGGGTTTCGGACAAGAAAATATAAGTATTTACGTGCATGTACAGCCTCCATGAGTGACCCCAATGCTTATAGGTACATCAAAAATTTCATTTAACCCAAACAATTTATATATACATACATATGTACATTTATCCATGCACGTGCATATAGTGATGGTCATTGCATGTACATATGTATATGTATACATATAGCCATGCTGTCTATTTCCATGTCGAAGAAAGATCCTTGAAGTTTGAACTATGAATTCTGGAGGAGGCAACAGAGGATGATGTCGTTCGGTAAGATTCTTTGAACTTGATTCCTTCTCACTGTAATGATGATACTCGTAATCTGGATGTTCATGACGGCGACGCTCACTTCTATCGTTTTTTGTCTCACAAAGGTATTCGGGTCCTAGTGAGGCCTTTCGTCATACCCATCACTTTTACCACCATTGTCCAGGCGGTACGTAACCTTTGATGTTTTCGATTATTTGATAGCTAGTCTGTAGATATGTATATGTAGTTTTCGATTCTGTTGAAAATTTCGAAACAAATGACTCTAAGACTTTACTCGTCAAAGTGGAAACCCAAAATGTATTTATGTATATGGTAGAGCAATTTTTTTGGAAGAAAGAAAACTTGATATTAATTATACGAATAGTGTTTTCCACCTTATAGGATCATGCCTTTGAAATCAATTTACCACATCTATTTTATGCACAGATTATACATAAATATGTACATATGTATAAATTCAAATTCTTATATGTGTATATACATATGTAAAAATATCTTTTTCCTTGATAAACTAAATAATGTCAAACGATTTATTATTTCCAACTTTTGCATCGCATACGTGCTTTAACTAAAGGCATACAAATGGATTCCCTCTTGCTTCGTAGGCAGACAACCAAGTCTTAATGATTTTACTGTGCCTCAGCAACTGCACACAGACACGACCACGCTAGCATAGTTTTTCTTCCTCTTATTAATTTCATAATTACAACGATAAATGCCAATCATTACAAGATCTTGTAATTGCTAGCAGCGAACACATGTCTTTATGGTGTCTAGTAGGAGTTGTTTCCGTTTCTTCTTATTTTGGTTATCACGATCATTGATGATGTTATCGCTCAAGGCTTGATCATAAATCTGTGGGTTGGATACAATGAACACGAAAGTCAGTAGGCTTACAAGTCTTTTTTTATGCAAGTTTTTAATCATTCCTATACACACTATATGTAGATATATTTGCATGCTTGTACATTCGCATAAGCCTGGACTATAAACGGAAAATGGGAATTTTGAAATATGTATATGAAAGTCGTTAAGGCAGTAAATAACATGCATCAATAATACATATTTACAACCAGTTCCTTGATGGAGTCATGCTTTAAGCGCATAATCTTATTATAGCGACAAATGCATACATCATATCTATGAATTTCGAAAGAGAGAATCTAAATTAGGTATTGTATGATATTTAGCGAAAAGCTGTACGAAATAACTAACACCACTGCACCCTTCTTCCAATTTGTGTCAAAAAAAAAAAAAAAAAATAAATAAATAAATACATTAAAACATCTGAAACGCATTGGGACCGGATAATATTTTAAAGATTTAGAGTCGAGGCTCAGTAATCAGCAGATACAGTTAAATGAGTTTAATTTATTACGTTCGCCTCCAGTTAGTTTTGACTTACATATTTATATTCAAGAGTGGGTATGCTGAAAATATATCTAGACATTTAATACAGCCGTTATTTTCGATAGTGGTATAAGACAATTTTTAAAGCATTTGGAATTTGCATTTGATTTATCAAAAATAATTTTGTTTTTAGCTCCGAATGGACTTACCACATTCAAAAATAACTTGTTGTAAAAAATAAAAGCAAGAGGAAATTCCAATCCATATTTTTATAGACATTAGCTTCACCAAAATGGATTTTTTAAAGTTAAAATAATTAATAAAATGAAAACATTTAAATGCATGAATTAAATCACTTCTAAGCCTCGTTCAACATTTTTTCAGCTATTTTATAATTGAAGGGTTGTGCCAAAAAATCAAAAGTCAATATTTTTAGGAAAATACAATCTAAGTGCCAAGCCTAATAATATCCAAACGGATCCAAGTGTCTTTTTCTTTTAAAATTTTATCCACACACAAATAAAGTTGTGGTAGGGTCTAGGTGCTAAAGAACTTTCGCTCAAAAGGGTCTGTGCCTGTGTGCGTTCAGGGCGAATTAGCGGGTGGTGGTGGCAGTTAGTTGATTAAATTACACGGTACGAAATGGACGCACATCATCGAGTGATCAAAACATTCAGAGAAAACGTAACCCAGAAAATTTATTTTTATTATGTATTTTTTCGTATATCTCTTAATAATAAAATTGGCACTTAGACCCTTTAGACTTACAACCCTTCAATTATAATTTCATTTCTTAAGAAAAATTACACTTTTTATTGCATTATAACAATCTTGAGCCTGATATAAATTATCCTTATTATAATGCTGTTTCCACAACACCAAAATCTCTATCCATTGGGAGAAATTAATCATCGGACAATAAAAATTTGTAGTCAAAATTACTTATGTTATTATCAGCGAACTTAATATTTTGATTTTGTCTGATGCAGACATATGTCACTGTATGCTAAAATGTGGTTGTAACATTATTTATATGTTTCAGATTATGAAAACCTTTATTAAAAACATGCATATTTTGCTTATGATATGCTATAGAAACTCACACCTTGGGATATGAAAGGTCCCTTGTAGATCAAAGGAAAATGAGAAAAATTTTTTGTGTATCTTCGATATTGATAAGTTTTGTTCTTGTTTCAAAGATTTTCTAGACAGTTCTGTATGATATGTTAAAAGGTTTCAATTAAGTCTGAGGTAGCTTCAAGGGCATTGCATTTTTAACGCGTTTGTTTATGTGGGTAATGAAGAATTAATTAGAATTGTTCTTAAAAATGTTCCTATACAGGGTGTCCCACGAGCAGTGTGCCAAAAAGCTAGAGCGTGTAGGTCTGGTCAAGACAAGAAAAAAATCGTATGGGAGGGGGGTCTATTCCCCCCCGTTTAGCCGGGAGGGGCAATTTTCTAAAAAAATTGACTTAATTTGGAAAAAAAAATTATTAAAAATCAACAGTTACATCCACAATGCCGTGATATACTTTTTTGTAAAGCTAGAAACCTCTTCTTTCATCTTGTTTTTAAACGAAGCTGTTTTAAGGAATAGTTTTTGAGAAACTAATTTTTAAACTCAAAATTTTGAAAAAAAAAAATGAAAAAAGAAAATTTCGAACTATTTTTTTTCAAAATTGTATGTAATTAAGTACTATTTTTTTTTTCTAAAAATTCAATTCTCTTATTAGTTTTTAGTTAAAAACAGAAAACCGGATGCAAAAATGTCTTATAGTTTTTTTCATTGATAACGCCTGAAAACTGACCTGCCAATTTCGTCTGGGTCCGCCCGCCGCCGATGGGTTCTACCCGCTAGGACCTTAAGACAATAAAACCGCAATTTTTCTTTATTGAAAAACAAAATATTTGCAACCCAAATGTAAATAAAAGGCATCGCATTTTTAATAAAAAACCATTTCCAAATTGGATATTAACTCATCAACACATTACGATGTCAAACTCATACTCTCGAGAAGAATTAACGGACATGCACAGGTCTTGACCAGATCTACACGCTCTAGCTTTTTGGCACACTGCTCGTGGGACACCCTGTATATTTGCTCATTGAAAAATGTCTTATTGATTTTTTCGTTCTTTTCCAAATAAAAGTTGTAGATTTTTCTTAAGTTCGAGACAGAACTTAGGTACTTCCTGTTTGGATTATTAAAACGAGCGTAGATGATATCAAACGAGATGATATCAAAATCTAGTTTCTCATCATCAGCAAGATCTGCTCATTTTGCCTCATAAGTCTTTTCCTATTATCTTTGCTTTGAGAGTTCTATGTAGGATGCTATATATAAATGTAGCTAATGTACGTATAAAAAAATTTACATATAGCTATGCTTTTATTTTCAATGTTTGAAAAATATTTATAAAATATTTGAAAAATATATGGTGATGCATGGTGAGGTGTGGAACATCGTAAGCGCATATGCCCCTCAAGTAGGATGCGAAAAAGAAAAATATGCATTCTGGCTAGATTTCCACAACCTTGTCAAAATCATTCCAAAGGAAGAGCTTTTGTTTGTTGCGGGAGATTTAAACGGACATGTCGGGAAGACAAGCGAAGACTATGAAGACTACCACGGAGGGCTGGGATACGGCACCAGGAACTCTTCAGGTGAAGATATCCTAAACATGTGCAAGTCGTACGGTCTTATAGTGCTAAATACCATGTTCGTCAAACAAAGCCGGCACCTGATCACTTATAGCACCGGCGGAAATGAAACTCAAATAGACTATCATTTGGTATCCAGTTTCATGAAGCCACGAGTTAAAGATTGCAAAGTGATCCTGGGAGACGCGATCGCCCCTCAACACCGTCTCCTCCTGACTGAATTTTTTATGGAGGCGAGTAAGAAGTCAAAGCAGCAAACGAAGGTGTCTGAGAGAATCAAGTGGTATAAGCTGGATAAAGGAAAAGGCGAAGCTTTTATTACCATCATGAAAAACTACCTCTCTTCCATTATCGATGAGGTCGGTAATGAGGAGTGCAGAGCACAAGACATGTGGGATTCCCTACAACAATCTGGCCTGGAGAAAGCCAAATCACTGCTCGGAACATCTAAAGGCCCCTGCCAACACGCAAAAGAAACCTGGTGGTGGACAAACGAAGCCAAAGCAGTGACACACGAAAAAAAAATAGCTTTCCAAGCTTGGTCAAAGTGCTCTTCTACTAATAGAGAGGAAAAAGCTCGTCATTAAAAGGTATATATGTATATAGATATTGCAAAGGTATCGCGAAGAAAAAGTGCGCCGAATTCAAAGCGAAAAGCATGGAGGGCCTATATCAGGAGTTGGAAGAAATATCGTCTTCCGCGTCTGACAGGAACCAGGCTACCCAGGAGCTTCGACAAAGCAATTTGAACAAAGGAGCAAATATCTTTAAGATAGCCGCCCAGAGAAGAAGAAATGCTCAGGAGATTCGTTTCCCAAAGTTTATTAACAATGCTGAAGGCCAACTCCTTGTGGAAGACGAAAAAATTCTCCACAGAGGAAAAGTGACGGACCCCAATGTGCACCAGCTATTCTTTGCTGACGATGGAGCCATTATAAGTGATGATCAGGCGTCCTTACAACGAGCACTTTATGTGTGGGTGGACATTTTTGATGGACACGGGTATCGTATTAGTTCAAAGAAGACAGAGTATCTGTGCTGCCCGTTCTCTGACCCTCATCAGCCTATCCCAGACATTTACTTGAATGGAAGAGCGCTTCCCAAGTGTAAAAAGTTTAAATATCTGGGATCTATGATAAACAAAGAAGCAACTTGTGATGACGACATCAACCATCGCCAGTTAATAACTCGGACAATGTTTGGGGCTGAAAAGAGTACCTCGAGATCTTAATAAGGTAGTTTTCTCCATTCGCCTGTTTCTTCGTCATGTTTTCCACCATCGATTCTCCTTAAGATCTAGTTTTTAAGGACCTGAGATCTATTTTCCTCCTTCTTAGTCTGAGACCAGGTTTCACTTCCATAAAGTGTCACTTGCATTATTACGGTTTTATAGATCTATTAATACAATATAAGGAACATATTCCAAACAGTAGGAGTTACCAAAGAAAACTAAACAAAATCAGTGAAAATGCTTCGTACAAAAAAAAGTATTGCAATAAAATAAGCTTTTTTAAATTATGATATTATTTTCTCTTATAACTTAACATTTACCAATGTGACGCCATAGGACACCTATAGGGCATTTCAGAAATACATTAAACTCTAAAGGGTCGTGCATTAGCGCTCGTCCATTTAACAAAATTATTTATATACATTTTTGTTTATCAATGGATTGACTTTTTAAGAGCGCTTTTAGAAAATGTAACCATTAAGCCAGTTAAATATGTAGACATACTACATCCCTATAATCCACGTGATTTGCGGTTTATTTCTGACTAGTCATTTCCAAGCATTCGATAAGCAAATTACTGAACAAGGTAAATAGGTGCAATCAACTCGTTCGTTAATGGATGGAGGGTGAAAGGCTAATGTGACTCATATTTCAATAATTTAAAGTTGTTTAAGCATCTACTGAAAGGAGGCATCTGAGCGGGTCGAAACGTAATTTATTTTTCTTTATAAATAAGAAAAAACATCAACATCATCATAAGCGTGAGCATCTGCATCGGCATTGCCACTAGTATCATCAATACCAGTATTAGGGTCAACGTCAGAATCATAATCGGCGTCCGCGTCAGTTTTAGCTTCAGAATGAACAGCATCAAACTCAGCATCACCATCTTCATCAGCACCCACATTGACATAAACACCAGCAACAGCATGAGCTTCAGGAATAGCATCAGTATCAGCATCAGCATCAATATCAGTATCAGCATTGGCATTAGCATACGCCCAGCATCAGTACCAACAGCAACGGAATAAAATTCGCAAAAAGCTAAGTTGGGCAGTTATCACGCCACAGATTATAGACTAATTCTTAACGGAACACGTATGTTAAGTTATTATCTATTTTTTTTTTATTACGGTCCTACGAAACAGGCGCGAGGAACGGAAAAGAAGAACTTCGCTCCTGATTCTTGATTCGCGCCTGTAGCTGAGCTGGAACCAGGCGTTTTACATAATAAAACAAATCTACAAAAAAAAAACAAATCTACATGCGAAAGGAACCGAAATGTAACTTCAGACGCAACCACATCAGCTACAGTTTTGCCAACCACAAAAATCAATTAATTCTGCCTGCGGAGTGCATCTCCTTCTTAATGTCTGTTGCTGACTGTTTTTGCAACATTGCTTCAAACTTGCTGTTGCTTCAAAGAAAGCTAGTGACCTCATGTACTCTTGAATATTATTTCTTACAGAGCCCTAAAGTGTAGTCAGATGATCTTTGTGCTAGGGTTTTAGGCATAATACGGTTTAATCTATAGATATAGAGTGGAAACGTCCTATGATTCAAAGGAAAATTACTATACGAACCATATAACCTGTTTCGATCCAGTAATATTGCATCCACCGCCTACTCTCATGCCTTCACTCTCAAGTAACAACGCATTGACATTCAAGCCTACTGTCACCCGAAAGCAATAAGAAACACCTTAAAATATTTCACTGACCTCAAGTGGAAGCTATAAATAGGCTGCACAAGTAGCTCATGCGTGAATAGTTTTAGTGTCGAATCGAACGCCTTCTTCATGCCCGATGCAAGTGTTCCTTTCCATAAGACCAATGTTTTTTTTTTCTGCCTTGGAACTCCAACACCGGCGTAGCATAAGAGATTGTTATGCGCGGCGGTCTTTGCACAATGACATAAGAACATCAGAAGCCGTGTACAACAGATAAGGTGTAGGTGTTCGAAAGTGGTTTGCTTGTGTTTTTTTATTATACATGCTTATTCGTTTGATCGCCCATCCGAAGTATTTGGCAGTTTACGTGACAATCTGCTAAGAAGCTAAATGGAGTGCAAGCTATCTACTCGCGAATAAGAATGCGCGGGGGAAGATACATAGTGTAGTGGCAATAAATTTCATCCGAATATACGTGTAGATAATCCCTAAATGAGATCTAATTAGTTTCGATCATGTACAACACGATGTTTCGTTGACTTGTGGGCACCGTCGCGTCGCCTTGGGCGGCTTGTCAACAAATGTGGGTCATTAGCATGTATTAAATCTTATTGTTAAACTTCCGGACGATATTGCCACTATAAATAAAAGAGGAGATCAGTGAATTCCGCACTAATGCATTTCATTTAATGGTGACTCATTCGTTTTCTCGAGCAACAAATCTGATTAAGGCCAATAAATCTAAGGGTTCTTTTATCAACTGAAAGACATTCCGATAACCAATCCAAATTTTAATGGAAGCAGCCGTAAAATCGCATTTTGTGCCACAAATCTCTCGGTTAGTCATGTTTCACCAAGCTCGAATGAAGCTACAGGAAGAAAGGTAAAGAAAAGAAGAAAACGAACAATGAGAATTAGCTCCTGGTCAAATTGTTTATAGATATGTACGTATAAATCTGGGTTCTACCTGCCCCTGTATTAACATCCATCCACGGTGGTCTTGTAAATCAATGAGTCGGAATTCAGTGCTGAAACAAGCCAGGCGCACGTTCGACGGGGCTACCAACAGCAAACGGAACAAAAGGATTCTCCCGAGGGCACACAATGAACAAGTAGTTGTGATTATAATTTTTTTCTTCACGTTGTTTTTAACTGTGATCACTGATCATTACCCCGGTTCGCGTCGGCAAACCCATCGGACTCTTTGTGCGCCGCGTTTATTCTGTGTACACGCTACACAAAAGAAATCATTAAATTCAACTGAGGATGATTATTCTGCAGCAGGTATTCCTTCTCGTCCATTCAAAGGGTCAGCATTAATTATTTTTAAACAAATATTTACAAAATTTCGATTTTAACACATTTCTTGTCACCGTGGTTAGCAATTGTAGTAGGTTCAGCAGCAGCGGCATCCACTGAAAAGACATGGACGTGAATACTGCCACATATGGAAGCCTGAAAAGAAGAAAATAAGAAAACGAAAAAGGAACAAGTGCTAATTGGCTCTGGTCAGAGCATCGCACATGTCGACAAAGCAAATAAACGTATAGTGGACTTATGGGGACTTAATGGACTTTGAGTAAAGATTGAGAAGTTCTGCACAATTATTGTTTATGTTACATCTAATCAGATATTATTTGTTATCAGAATGGCATAGCTTAATCTACTTTATGAACACATATGCGCCTTTTAATGAAATGCGCGCCATCTATATGTCGATGCATTAGGTTTGTGTATATGATTGTAGACTTAACGAAACGGCAAAATTGCCTTCGTTACTAATGGAGAAAAGATATGCTATGGAATTTGGCGATGTGCACGTTACAGCCCATCCAAACCTAAATGCGATACTTTTCTCGAATTTCGTATGTACGTGGATGTAGACAGGGCATCGTATGGTCATGTGATTTTTTGATCCCTAATAAGAACGTGCGGAATTCATTTGCGACCAGGGTACAATTACTTGCGTACCGTATGTAGATGACATTGTCTGAACCGAATAAACCTAGCGGCTTAAATGGGTCTGAGAGTAAATAATGGCAGTGATGGTTGTATCGGCCAGAGTCTCACCTTTGCTGGAAATGATTTTGAGCTTGATTTCGAATCTAATTTTTTTTTATTTCAACCCCGAGGACGACCAATTGGGTATAAGGCGGCACTCATGTACGAGGGTGGTCCGATAAGTAGATACTACAAAATAAGCCTACAAAAGAAAAACAAACATTTTGGAGAAATGGCGATTTATTTTTCAATATTGTCTCCTTTTAGCTCGATACACTTGACCCAGCGATGCTCTAACTTCTTTAACTTCTAGTACGTTTCCTCGAGTTCTGCAAAGTAGGCCTCTGTGGCGGCGATGACCTCCTCATTCGACTGAAATTTCTGCCCGGCGAGTGACTTTTTCAAGTTTGGAAACAAAAAGAAGTCGCACGGAACCAAATCTGGAGAATACGGTGGATGGGGCAGCAGTTCGTAGCCCAATTCGACCAATTTGGCCGTGGCGAGGGCGGAGGTACCAAAATAGGTACCAAAGTAGTCTCTGACAATTGTGAATCGTTCTGTAATTGTACATGCTTATCCAATGAAGTAACGTGCTCTAATAGTTTTTTCTTCGATCCAATTGCGTCTTGTGAACTGTTCAAAATTATCATGTCTCTTAAAAATTCAAACTCTAAAACTTCTGACGGTTTTTCAAACAACTTTATTAAAAGAATTGCTTTGAATATTACTGATATTTTGTGTTATGTTTTCAATAAAAGTGTTGAGTGCGGTATCTTCCCTAAATATTTAAAACAAGCTGAGGTAATACCTCTGTTCAAAAAGGGTGATAAGACTTCAATAAACAATTACAGGCCTATTTCTTTACTATCTGTATTCTCAAAAATCTTTGAAAAAGCCTTGAAAGTAAGAATGATCCGGTTCTTAGATAAAAACAGTTTTTTTAGTAAGTGTCAATTTGGGTTTCGGACAGGTCATTCCACTGAAAGCGCCCTTCTAGATTTCTGCTCACATATATATAATGGCCTTGATAAAAGAAAACTTACTGCTGCGCTTTTTGTTGACATAACCAAAGCCTTTGACACTGTTGATCACGAAATACTCTTGGACAAATTACTTAAGTGTGGCTTTAGAGGCAGTGTCCACTCTTGGTTTAGATCGTATTTATCCAACCGTGCTCAAAGAGTAAGAATTGATGGCAAGTTAAGTTCTATAATCATTGTGCCTATAGGTGTTCCCCAGGGCTCTGTACTTGGTCCTTTACTTTTCCTAATATTCATCAATTCACTATTTCTACAAAAATATAGCAGCAAAATTACAGCATTTGCCGACGATATGGCTTGTGCCTTCTCTGAGGACTCTGCTTTAAACCTTTCTGCCAATATCAATCATGATCTTGAAGTCCTAAGCCACTGGTTTAAAGTCCACAAATTGGTCATAAGCGATAAAACCAAAATCATGCTTTTTAATCCTAGTGGTAAGGCTGTAAACTATGAACCTTTTCTTTTTCACTGTGGTAATTGTACAAGATTCAAGCATAGCAGTAACTCTTGCACTTCAACTTGCAATTCCCAGACTTATTTTGAGGAACTCAAATGTTCCGATAATTGTTTTTATGTCGAGGATGTTAAACAATTTAAATATCTCGGAGTTCTACTAGACTGGAAAATGAATTGGTCCGAGCATACAACTGCTCTTAAAAAGTATTGTATGGCTGCTACTAGGCAAATTTACCATCTTAAACCTTACTGCTCACCTACACTTCTTAAATGCATTTATTATAGCTTAGTCCATTCTAAACTTGAGTATGGTTTATCTTCGTGGGGCTGCACTTATTATAATAAAATATATCCTCTTCTTGTGTCTCAAAAGCACGTCATTCGTATTGTCTGTAATAAAAATCGCCAATCTAGTAGCCTACCACTTTTTCGCAACCTTAATATTCTACCTTTGAAACATTTATACTGCTACAAAGTTCTTAAAATATTTTTCGAAAGATCTGGATATTTACTAAGCAGAAGTTCATCTACCTATGATTTACGAATTAATGTCCAAAATCTAGCTCAAGTACCTCACCACCATTTGCAAATCTTTCGCCAATTTTTCACTGTGGTTGCACCAAGACTTTTTAACTATCTACCCAGTAACATAAGGTGTATTCGAATTAAATCACTTTTCCTTAAAAAGGTAAAATCGTGGCTTTTAAACTTTAGTTATGTAGACATTCTTAATTTATTTTTGGTTTCGACCTAGCTGAGCCGCTTTAACTATATTTTATATGTTATTACTTTTATTTTCTGCTACATAGTTATTTATATTTATTTATGTTTAGATTATCTAAGACCCCATTTACACTCACATTTGGAATCTTGTTCTTTCTATATTTGTCACTGTACTTTTAGCTGCTTTCAATTCTAGTTCCTTCTGAACTATAGATTGCAGACTACTTTTTAACTTAATCATTGTTTTAATATTATATTTTCTTCGCCAAGAGGGGCCGTTTTTTCTTCAATTCGGCGTCGAATCGGCCCAATAATTTGGCATAGTACAGCCCTGTGACCGTTTTGCCCTTCTCCAGGTAGTTGATGTCCATCACACCCTGTGAATCCCAGAAAACGGTGGCCATCACTTTTCCGATATCGTGGATTTTAGTCACGTTATCCTCCGTGGTAGCCGTTTTTGGGGCACCTAGACGAAACTCGTTAAACCAATTTTTGATGGTCGCCATCGAAGGAGAAGAGTCACCGTAAACAGCATCCAAACGCTCTTTGATTTTCCCTCCAAAAACAAGAATCGAATCACCGACCGATATTGCTCTTTTTTCATTTTTCTAAAATCCGCGGACACTCCCGCTTCCACACGCGGTCGACAGCAGCCGCATACTAGAATGTACTACACGATAGTAAGTTGCTCTTGCGATACTGGCGCCATCTGGCGGTGAGGCTAAGTACTTATCGGACCACCCTCGTATATAGACAACTAAACGTATGACTCTAGATGCAGCTTGCTTAAAACCAGTTGAAGAGGCTTGTTGGTTAAAGCCCGGCCTTAACCACATCATAGCGACCATTAACTAACGGTACAGTACCGAACAGAACACACTAACATGTGCTTTTCATTTAATACACAAACATTTTGTCTTGCTTTTTTTTTAAAGATTTATTCTATAGCAAAAATCAAAAAGTGAAAAGTATATGCTACATATGTGGACCTAATCAACCATATTCTTGTATGGCTGTCCGGCTTGATTTAATGTAGCGCCATCATAGATTCGTGTGTTCGAGAGTTATTGCCTTCGGTTCTGTCTTAGGATGTACAAAATGCATCAGAGTCCCAGTTCAATAAATTTTATCCTAATACGGTCCTGTATGAAAGATTGATTCTCCTTACCTGTTGGTAGATACATAAGTATGTTGATAATTATAGCCAAAATCGAGATATAAGTTGGCGCGTGTGGCTGGCGTTAGCTCGACACTGAACAAAAGTTCCAATGTTTTACAAACTGTCTGTGTACCATCTGAAATATTTGACATTTGTGACCAACATTTTCCCTGTTTAAACTGCTTGGGTCAATATCAACATTTTTTTGTTATCAATTCGAGCTCGGGAGCTACATGAAGAATGTCGTGTTGCTTTCCGAGCGAAGGGGTCTTATTTTTATATTTTAATAAAACACCAGCTCATTGCTTTCAATATTGCACTGCAATGTTACAGCAATTTATTTCAATAAGACATAAAATAATCGATACATAAAAACTAAATAATACAATGATTTAATTATAATTATGAGCACCTAGAACCATCAACATGCATGATTCTAGAGCAGTTATTAAAACGTAGTCTTCTGAAAAGGGGCTATTCCAGCAAACCAGACGTAGACACCATGGAAGAGAAACCAGTGTTCGAAGTGTTTTTTTCCTTACAAAACTATACGAGTCACATGACTGGGATCAATCTGGCGTGTGTTGCTGGCAGCGCTGCTGCTACTATTTGACTTGTGGTTGCTCGCACTTCCGTCTAACAAACTGTCACCGACCTTTGTTCGGCGTGCTATCGCTCTTTTCCCCTAAGTGAAAAGGAAAGTACATAAATAAAATAAAATGTATAGCGGCAACCCAAATAAAGTTAGACGAACCTGTCTTGCTTTTGTACACTTTGATTGAGCTATTAGCGTTTTTGGCACCTGGAAGAGCGATTCACCGCGCGTTATTAGTACACTAGTGAGTGTGCAACATTGAGCTGCCATTTTAACTTGTTCTTCTATGCTGTTCTTATTTGTAGGATGGATATAACGAGGGGGAAAGAATGAGGGAGCAATAATTGTAGCGACGTTATGAATTGTCATCTTGTTGGATTCTTGCTTCTCAATGGTGTAGTTCAAAAATTTTAAAAGGCTTCGTAGTGTATTACGATTTTCATGCGGCAAAAGCTGGCAAACGATCGCCAATGCCTTGAATTGATCTGGCCGCGGAAGTGAATAAGTTTGGTAGAATAATTGAATCAGTTCGTTTGTGAGTAAAGGTTGCGGAAGTTCTCGAAGCCATCGTTTAAGCAAAGCGCTTAAATCGTGTACACTTGCACCGCTTAACAACTGAGCGACTTTTTTGGGTTTTTGGTAGAAAATTGCTTCTACTTCGTTATAAAGTATTTCAGTCTGGCAGGGAATATAACGTTTAGATGTTTTTTTTGCTTATTATACCATAAAAGAATTTACCTTTTGTTTGTGCCCTGCCACCCGGAGAATACCTTCTTCACGGACACCGCGAACAATCAACTCCTGGAGTATATATTCCAGAAAAAGAGGCACAAGTGTGGAATCCTTTCCTGTAATCTGCTGATCACGTCGAATAAGTGCATTTAGAGAAACGCCAAACAGATTGCCCTCTTCCTTGCGTCGCCTCTTAAATGGTTTTCTTTTGTCCAACGTAACGTGATATTTATCGAAAAGCGTTGCGAGTTCCAACCAAAATAACGGTTGCAGTCGCTTAAGGTCGCCTTCCGTCATTGTATCGATATCGTTGTAGTATTCATTGCATATCGTATGACTATCCACAGTATCCTAAAGCCAGCGAACCACCGTGAATTAGGGTACAGATAGTTTTTGCGTCATACTTACAATGCTTTGATTTTTCTGACTAGATTCTCGGTACATGCTTTCAAAGCTGATGCCATCTCGAGACGATGGTGAGTTGTGCTCACTTTGTGGTGGTGTGTCCAGGGTAATTTTGTGTATAATTTTTTGAGGCGTACTTTCGCCATTAGACGATTTTGACGATGAGCGGGTTGTATATTCATCACTAGAATCGCTAGAAATATTATGTTCGCTTTGAGAATTCTGAATTAGTTGACCCCGTGCACGTCTAGAAGAAATCAAAATGGTTAATACAAATTCAAATTCGTTTACATTTGCTTATACCCAACGGAACATGATGGATCTGATCCAGATCGTACTCTTGGTATGTGGATAGTACCAATTCGTGAAAATCCCAACAGTTCAATGCCCTCAGCTGAATAGAATGGGATATCACATCGAACATGTGATCCCCTAAAAATATCCGCTGAGCCTTTCAGGGGCGCACTTGGCGTTCGTCTTAATTTCTGTTTGTGTTTTCCAACATTGTGCAGAGCTGGATTACTTCCGCTGTTGTCAAAAATGTTTACAAATGTTGGTCTACGAAACAAATACAACAATTTTTTTTCCATAGAAATCTTTAATAAATCTAAAATCTTACATTGTTGTCGTGCCCCAGGCTTCATCACCATGAATTGAATCTAATGAGTCCGGTGTTGCACTGCGAGACCGTGTGCCTGTGCTCGATTCCTATTGCAATGTATTAGTTGGTTGTTAAATAAATTTAGTTCTCGTATAGTAAGGTAAGAGAGTCCTTACATCAAAATCCCGGAAGACATCACGAATATCTGGTTTTCGCTTCTGACGGGATTTTGTCCGTCCACGAACTGTATGGTTCAGGGCGCGAACTCTTTGTCTAATAGCCTCAGCATGGGGCTTTGATAACGTTTCCAAAATTGGTTCTAATTCAGAGGCACGAATCTCAAGGCCCTAAAAATGTCATAAGGCATATTTGGAGATGAATGTAAATATTTCCGTGGGTCCATGTTTTATTCTTAAAAGCAGGGGGTCCTTAACCCTTAATAATAAGATTACCTGCTCGAAAGGTTTAGTCAGTTGTGAGAATCCGGCTGCAGCAAGCCATTCCGCCTCCTGCTCACCATCTGTAAAATAATGGTGAAAGTATTATCAGTAAGGGTCTCATACAGGTCAATTCTATTTACCTTCATACGTTAAAACTGGTTCGTTAGATGAGTCAGTTTGCAGTAGATATTCGTGTAAAAATTCATTAAAATCAGAATCCGCCGAGTTCTCTAAGGCAGTGTTACTATTCATTTTATATGGCATCAAAAGAATATGTTTCTAAGCTTCACCAATGAATACGTTTCTTTCACAGACTTAACTTGTAATATAGGAATTCGTGTCTTATTTGTCGTCTGGTTTTAGCACCATATCTTAATCATTGTCTATAATGAGAGCGGTTCAATATTAAGGCATTAGTTTAAATAAAAAATAAATTAATCTGAAAAAATAATAATAAAAGTGGAACTATAAGGAAATCATATGTATGTACATATGTATGTATATATAAAAGTTGATTTCATCAAAGAAAGACTTAAACTTATTGAATTTTATTATCAAATGCATTTTGATAAACATTTGAAACATTTTTTTTCGCGCATTGGGAAATAAGTTCGGCGAGCAATTTTTCTCTAGTTTTAGACCAATGAATTGGCCGGCTAGATCTTGTGATTTGAAGCCCTTAGACTATTTTTATGGGGATATGTCATTCGTCTAAAAACCAGCACCTATAAACCTATAAGTTTTGGTCAACATTTACAAGGTCGACAGTAAGTAATTTAGCAAAAAAAAATATTTTCAAAAATTATAAGATTTTGTTTTCATTTCGGACTCTGAGGGGCTTGTAAACGTGCCTTATATTCTCTTACAAAGATTACAGTAGTGGACGACCAGAGCTAAAGCTTCTCTCAAACACCCATATGGTACGAGGATAAGACGACAATGAAAGGTTACGATTTTCAGTCAAAAAATGATTTTATTTTTCTGCATAATCACTCTTGACTTCAAATCATTTGGCCCAGCGTATCTCAAACATCAGTATTCCTTTTCGGAAACGAGAGTCTGGAAGGCTGTGAAAATATTCATCCCCGACCCATTCAAATTCTTCATTGGATGCGAATCGCCTCCCAGAAATAAATTTCTTCAAGTTTGGGAAATCCTAGGGTACCAAATCAAGAGTAAAGGGAGGATGGAAGAGCAAGTCGTATTCTAAATCACACAGTTTTCCCATCGTCAACTCATCCTTTTGTAAAGGTGCGTTGTCCTGGAGAAATGATTTTTTTTTCTTCTTCAAGCCAGGCATCTTCTCACGAATTTCAGCATCCAGATGGTGAAAAAGGTTGGAATAATATTCGCCTGTATTTATTTTGCCTGTGCAAGGTAATCAATTAACATGATTCCTTTCTTATCCCATAACACGCTGGTGATTACCTTTCCGGCAGACGTGATTGACTTCGTTTTCTTTGGCGCTGAACCACCGGCTTCCACCCACTGCTTGGGCTGCTGTTTCGTTTCTATCATGTAATGGTGGACCAAAATCGCCGTACAAAATTGTTCGGATCCTTATTGAATCGTTCCAAAGATTGCTGCGGAAATTCTTTGCCATCCATCGTAACTCATCTTGCAGAACTTTCGCATACCTAATTCTTTGTACAAGATGTTTCCCACCTTCAATTGCCGATTCATTAAAAAAACTAAAACTTTGGAAAAAAACACTGTCTGTTTCGATTCCCAAAGTTGGGGTTCGAAAAGCTCCTTTAAGGTGAGTATACTTTGGGAGATTTTGTCATTACTCTGCTGAGGAGAAAGTTTTGTCGTTTCCGATTTTATGATTTGAAATAATATCCCTGAACTTCAATACACTTGTTCTAGTGATTTTTAAATTTATGGATTCCATCCTCGAAGTGACACTCCGAAAAACTGTCGAAATACGCTTCCACTACGGTTATCACCTATTCGTTTGGTGAAAATCGTTGTCCATACATGTACTTTTTGAGATGTGAGAACAGACCGAAGTCAGGAATTCAAGTCTGGTGAACAGAGCATACATACGTTGCAACAGTTCATACAATACTTTAATTCAAAGATTTTCGAGATGGTTTTTTGAGCTGTTTGAGAGATTTGATTAGCTTGGTGAAAAACTTTTTAATTTTGATTTTAACATTCAGTTGCCCCAAAAGTTTATAATAAAGTTTATTCTTCTACTAAGTAATCTGCAAAAAAATTTCATTTGCGGCCTAAACGACTGATGGCAAAACTTCTTGGATCGATTTCCAGACCCTTCACACACCACTCCTTAGCCTCTTGCGTTTATATTCCATTGTTAGCGAATACAACCGACAATCTTTCATAATCATATTCTAAATTTTTGTGGTGTTTTTTCAGGCATTGATGCACTTTTTGAACGTCTTTCACGGGGATCATTTTCAAGACTTGCAGCAACCCATATTCTTTCTAATTTAAGGTGAAGAGTCCTTATACACTTTTAATAATTTTTCATGAATCTGAATTGATGCAACATCTTCCATAAATAAGAATTCAAGTTTTTCGTTTGAACGAAACTGCTGTGACACGTCAACTTGAATGGCTGCAAATATACCAATAAGTTGACAAAAAGATCGTATGCTAAGTTTTTGTTAAATACGTTTATTTCCTTAGCCTAAGTTAACTTAAGATAGCCTATTAGTTTAGATATTAATAGTCGAAAGGCAAATCTTAGAATGTCCGCACGGGGCCAGTAAGATATTTAAGATAATTAAGTTAGTTTTAAGCATTTTTGTGTAGCGTTATGTAGCTCTTAGCAGAACTTGATAAAAGTGAATTAAAAACTAAAAACAAAAAAGACTAAACCAATGAGTTGACAAATCTGTATAAAACTTTACAAGTGTCAAGTAGAATCACTTTTAGGAAAATAGAAAAACGATCCTAATAGCGCCATATTTTATTGAACGAACAAATTTAGAATACAACCTAATAGGATTCCAATGTCTTAGCTGTTGTTGGTCATCGGTATCAGAACCAACCTCTAAACCATGGGGCCCCATATACAGTATTAAAAGGGAAAATATTTATCTCCACCGATTGTCAAACCGAAATCTTAAGGTTTATTTCTACAAAACAAAAAGAAAAAAGAAATTGGTTTTCAAAATCTGCAGTAGACAATCAGCTATAGAATAGAGTAATTAAAACACAATTACTGTGCGAGCCTAATAACTCCGAAACAGTCAGTGCATGACATTCTTTTATCACTTTCTAGTTTTCTACTTATTCTTTTTCTACACCAATAAAACAATTTCGCTTGAAGTGAACCTGGTCAACGTACATATGTCATAGCTCTAATTGTTAGAAAGTTCGGAGTTCTTTTTTGTTTTCTCTCTTTTGTTTCGTTAGCCAACATAACATAAGAGATGAGTACAAATTCAAATGTTTTCAGGTCAGCCAATAGAAATTTTTAATAAAATGTACACTTACGTATCTAACATACACATGTACACAGGTATTATTCACTTTCGTTTAAGATGCGAATGATATGATATTCCTCACTTAGCTACTGTGAGTGTTACTACTACAGTGTTACTATTCATTTTATATGGCATCAAAAGAATATGTTTCTAAGCTTCACCAATGAATACGTTTCTTTCACAGACTTAACTTGTAATATAGGAATTCGTGTCTTATTTGTCGTCTGGTTTTAGCACCATATCTTAATCATTGTCTATAATGAGAGCGGTTCAATATTAAGGCATTAGTTTAAATAAAAAATAAATTAATCTGAAAAAATAATAATAAAAGTGGAACTATAAGGAAATCATATGTATGTACATATGTATGTATATATAAAAGTTGATTTCATCAAAGAAAGACTTAAACTTATTGAATTTTATTATCAAATGCATTTTGATAAACATTTGAAACATTTTTTTTCGCGCATTGGGAAATAAGTTCGGCGAGCAATTTTTCTCTAGTTTTAGACCAATGAATTGGCCGGCTAGATCTTGTGATTTGAAGCCCTTAGACTATTTTTATGGGGATATGTCATTCGTCTAAAAACCAGCACCTATAAACCTATAAGTTTTGGTCAACATTTACAAGGTCGACAGTAAGTAATTTAGCAAAAAAAAATATTTTCAAAAATTATAAGATTTTGTTTTCATTTCGGACTCTGAGGGGCTTGTAAACGTGCCTTATATTCTCTTACAAAGATTACAGTAGTGGACGACCAGAGCTAAAGCTTCTCTCAAACACCCATATGGTACGAGGATAAGACGACAATGAAAGGTTACGATTTTCAGTCAAAAAATGATTTTATTTTTCTGCATAATCACTCTTGACTTCAAATCATTTGGCCCAGCGTATCTCAAACATCAGTATTCCTTTTCGGAAACGAGAGTCTGGAAGGCTGTGAAAATATTCATCCCCGACCCATTCAAATTCTTCATTGGATGCGAATCGCCTCCCAGAAATAAATTTCTTCAAGTTTGGGAAATCCTAGGGTACCAAATCAAGAGTAAAGGGAGGATGGAAGAGCAAGTCGTATTCTAAATCACACAGTTTTCCCATCGTCAACTCATCCTTTTGTAAAGGTGCGTTGTCCTGGAGAAATGATTTTTTTTTCTTCTTCAAGCCAGGCATCTTCTCACGAATTTCAGCATCCAGATGGTGAAAAAGGTTGGAATAATATTCGCCTGTATTTATTTTGCCTGTGCAAGGTAATCAATTAACATGATTCCTTTCTTATCCCATAACACGCTGGTGATTACCTTTCCGGCAGACGTGATTGACTTCGTTTTCTTTGGCGCTGAACCACCGGCTTCCACCCACTGCTTGGGCTGCTGTTTCGTTTCTATCATGTAATGGTGGACCAAAATCGCCGTACAAAATTGTTCGGATCCTTATTGAATCGTTCCAAAGATTGCTGCGGAAATTCTTTGCCATCCATCGTAACTCATCTTGCAGAACTTTCGCATACCTAATTCTTTGTACAAGATGTTTCCCACCTTCAATTGCCGATTCATTAAAAAAACTAAAACTTTGGAAAAAAACACTGTCTGTTTCGATTCCCAAAGTTGGGGTTCGAAAAGCTCCTTTAAGGTGAGTATACTTTGGGAGATTTTGTCATTACTCTGCTGAGGAGAAAGTTTTGTCGTTTCCGATTTTATGATTTGAAATAATATCCCTGAACTTCAATACACTTGTTCTAGTGATTTTTAAATTTATGGATTCCATCCTCGAAGTGACACTCCGAAAAACTGTCGAAATACGCTTCCACTACGGTTATCACCTATTCGTTTGGTGAAAATCGTTGTCCATACATGTACTTTTTGAGATGTGAGAACAGACCGAAGTCAGGAATTCAAGTCTGGTGAACAGAGCATACATACGTTGCAACAGTTCATACAATACTTTAATTCAAAGATTTTCGAGATGGTTTTTTGAGCTGTTTGAGAGATTTGATTAGCTTGGTGAAAAACTTTTTAATTTTGATTTTAACATTCAGTTGCCCCAAAAGTTTATAATAAAGTTTATTCTTCTACTAAGTAATCTGCAAAAAAATTTCATTTGCGGCCTAAACGACTGATGGCAAAACTTCTTGGATCGATTTCCAGACCCTTCACACACCACTCCTTAGCCTCTTGCGTTTATATTCCATTGTTAGCGAATACAACCGACAATCTTTCATAATCATATTCTAAATTTTTGTGGTGTTTTTTCAGGCATTGATGCACTTTTTGAACGTCTTTCACGGGGATCATTTTCAAGACTTGCAGCAACCCATATTCTTTCTAATTTAAGGTGAAGAGTCCTTATACACTTTTAATAATTTTTCATGAATCTGAATTGATGCAACATCTTCCATAAATAAGAATTCAAGTTTTTCGTTTGAACGAAACTGCTGTGACACGTCAACTTGAATGGCTGCAAATATACCAATAAGTTGACAAAAAGATCGTATGCTAAGTTTTTGTTAAATACGTTTATTTCCTTAGCCTAAGTTAACTTAAGATAGCCTATTAGTTTAGATATTAATAGTCGAAAGGCAAATCTTAGAATGTCCGCACGGGGCCAGTAAGATATTTAAGATAATTAAGTTAGTTTTAAGCATTTTTGTGTAGCGTTATGTAGCTCTTAGCAGAACTTGATAAAAGTGAATTAAAAACTAAAAACAAAAAAGACTAAACCAATGAGTTGACAAATCTGTATAAAACTTTACAAGTGTCAAGTAGAATCACTTTTAGGAAAATAGAAAAACGATCCTAATAGCGCCATATTTTATTGAACGAACAAATTTAGAATACAACCTAATAGGATTCCAATGTCTTAGCTGTTGTTGGTCATCGGTATCAGAACCAACCTCTAAACCATGGGGCCCCATATACAGTATTAAAAGGGAAAATATTTATCTCCACCGATTGTCAAACCGAAATCTTAAGGTTTATTTCTACAAAACAAAAAGAAAAAAGAAATTGGTTTTCAAAATCTGCAGTAGACAATCAGCTATAGAATAGAGTAATTAAAACACAATTACTGTGCGAGCCTAATAACTCCGAAACAGTCAGTGCATGACATTCTTTTATCACTTTCTAGTTTTCTACTTATTCTTTTTCTACACCAATAAAACAATTTCGCTTGAAGTGAACCTGGTCAACGTACATATGTCATAGCTCTAATTGTTAGAAAGTTCGGAGTTCTTTTTTGTTTTCTCTCTTTTGTTTCGTTAGCCAACATAACATAAGAGATGAGTACAAATTCAAATGTTTTCAGGTCAGCCAATAGAAATTTTTAATAAAATGTACACTTACGTATCTAACATACACATGTACACAGGTATTATTCACTTTCGTTTAAGATGCGAATGATATGATATTCCTCACTTAGCTACTGATGTGATACAAGAGCAACTAATTTTCGTATAGTGGAAGAGTTATGTCACAAATTTAAGAGATACCTTGAGACAGTGCAAGGTTGAGTGCACGGATAACTTTCATTCATACTGATTGAAAGTCATTGATAGATGCTGCACTTGAGCAATGTATGCACCTGCATGCCCATATACATATATGAACTCGTATATACACTCGTACCTACAAGTTAGGGCAGTGAGACATTCATCGACAATCATGTTAGTCGTACTTGAACAAGAGGTGAAAAGCTTTCACTTTTGTTGCGGGAAGACAGATTCATTGCGTCTATACGCCAGTAATTAATATTTGTACATGAAGCGTGAATTTTTACTAAAGTTTTGCTTCTCAACTTTAGTAATGCTTGAAATAAGCCTCTTGATGAGTTTTTGTTTGCAGTTTAAGAATTGATGCTCGAAATGATATTTTAACTATATAAAAGGGAAAAAACTTGCTTTAAATAGCTTTTATGTGGTTTAATATGATGTATGGGACTTTCTTCTTGTTATCTAACTTTCTGACTGAGAAAGAGAGTACCGCGCTTCAGAAAGTAGTGAGTTGCTCTTTGATACCGAAACGGTAAGAGTTTATCCTGTCATTCACGAGGTCAGGGAATGTCATCTTCAACGCGCTTCTGACAGATCAGATAAAGTCATTTGGGACTGCTTATCTTTCTTATAAGTCAGACAATAAATCATACATACAAATTCAGTGGTTCCAACGAATAATCGGACGAAGATCAGTTTTTTGAGAAAAAACGTATAAATTATAACATTATAACAAACAAGTAAAGAAGGTCCGCTAGGTTTTGAAATCAAGTGCTTTTTTTCTGCATTCATTGCTTTCACTCAGGCTTTACAAACCTGAACACATTTATAAATCATAGCTCCAAACGGGAACCAAGCCAGCTTAGAAATTCGATAACTAATAGTTAAATTCAATGAAGAAGGAAAAACTGTTCGAGAAATTGTTGACCCAGTCGGAAAAGGGTATAAAAACTGTTTCAGACTGCCATATAAAAGCAGGAAGAAGCAAGAAGAAATACTAACAGATAAAAAAAGAGACTTGTTATAGTTTGGCATTTCATAGAAGGTAAAATGGAAAGGTTAACAAATTAAAAGTAAACGACAAGCAGAGCGAACAGAGCAGAGAAATTGCATATTAGAAATAATTTTGCATTCTACCAAGATAACTACCCCGCAAATCTATATTTACAATTGATATAAATTAGTGCAGACACCTCATTAGTTAACTGAATTAAATGTTAAGGAGAATCAATTGGAAGAGCTTGCGAGAAGAGTGTACCCAAGGAGCTTTAACACCAATAATGAGCTCAAGAAGGGCTTATTACAAGCATGGAACTCAACTGAACTCAACTTCGGTCAAAAATTGGTCCAATCAAGCTAGCGGATATTCCACAAATGTGAATTTTTTTTTTATGGTAAAGCTTTAACCTCACCCAATATGCAGTCTTTATCCTCTCAATCGTAGCAACTCTTCTTCCTCTCTTGGGTCTTTGGGAAGAGAAAAAAATCGCAAGGGACCAAGGAATAAGTTGACTGAAGCATTGTTACAATATTGTTTTTGGCCAAAAAATGACACAAAAGCAGCGATGATTGAGCACATTCAAGTCATTCAATAGCTGCTGAGGGATGCTCATGCGAGCCAATCTATATGCCAATATCCTCAGAAGCTTCTTTGAAAGTAATCCGACGATTCTTCATAACAATTTACTTCACTGCTTCAACGATTTCATCCGTGGTTGACGTGCTACGACGTCCACAGCGGGCATCGTCATTAATTTTGTTCCAGTTATACTCATTTTTGTTTTTGCTCGGAGTAGTCTCGCCAAGTGCAATAGTGAGCACTTAATTTTATTTTCCATACAAAATTTAATACAGATTCTTTGATCCGTTTTTTTTTTGGTTAAAAAAAAGTCCTAAATACTCCGAAATACATCCAATCCTTATATCTGCGAAAAACAAACAAATGTTAGGGGACATATGTATGTACCGGCGTAAAAAATTGGAAATTAATTTTCCTAGCCCACGAAATTCAAAAAGTCACCTAATTTTTTGAACCAACCTCGTATACATACATACATATGTATGTAGATTGGAAATAATCCTTAATTTAAACTCTTAGTTGTAGCTGCAATATCGGAGAGATGAGTTCAGCCACTGTTGATTCCACCCGTGCAGTAGTACACACTAAAATTTAAATCTCATTCTAGGCAATATTGAATTAAAAGGTGTTTCCATGAATATGGCAATCAGTTACTAATGATATGAATATGCAGAATTTTTTTATTTTTTATTTTTTAGCCTTTCTCTTTAAAAATAAATAAATGAAATGCACGTGTTGTGTTTTTTAACATACGAACATTTTAATCGACACATGTCAATATGACAATAACTAAATTCCTTATAATCGGTTGTGGTCGGATTGCAATTGGGCAATCATTTTCAAATTTGTCACCGACAGGTACATATTCGTATGTGTATACTTCCAACTTATCTTTCTATAAACCTATGCGTAGGAGATAAAATTGTTATTCCTTGTGTCAAAGATAAGACGATAATCCCTGACCTCTTTTTAAACTGAATTCTATTTAACTGAAAATGAAAATAAGGTAACGCATATCTACTAAATTAAAATATAACGTGAATTACAAATATTTTATATAAGATTAACTAGAGATAAAAGTTTACGTGATAAGATTTAGATATAACTCCTACACGTACCTAGATAGTTTCTACACTGCTCACAATTAAGGCAATCATTTAATTCTACTACTTTATAATTCTACCCCGTATGCACAAATAACTATGTATGTATGTAGACATTCTCGACATTATTTAAACATTTCAATGTCATTAATGTCATAGAATAAGTGTGATAAGTAAAATAATTTATCTTTTCTTTTATAACAGAGTATCATCTGTAATATCCGCATAGGTGTACTGAATAACTAACTAAACACCTATTGCGCATTGAAATATAGATTTACCTAGAGCGCATATGATCCAACGTTTTTTATTATTATTATTACCGGCCATTTGGAACTCGGAAGTTTATAGCTCTGTTGACCACCCTTCTCCAAGTCTCCTTGTCATGAGCTGTTTAAGTCTAAGAAATTGAATAATGTCCGCGTTCATATTTTGTTATTAAAACAATATTAAGCTCTATCTCGATTGGCTATATTATGTTATATTTATGATTGCTAATTAAGCGAAAAGAGTGATTAAATGAAATACAGATACCTAACCAATATCGATCAATTAAATGGACACCTTCCATTTTCGAGTAAGCATTTAACTTTGGCTAAAGCATTTTTGAATTTGAACATTTTTCGAACAATGATAATTAATCATATAACTACTATTAGATGTTAGCTATATGTACTTGAACCTTCGAAAACGCGTAAATACCATTTGTATAAAATAATTACAAATTAGACCAATTTACAAAATGCGCAACTTAAAACTAGCCAATTCCCTATTTAGAAAAAAATTAAGATAATCTTAGCTAAAGAGAAGGTTTATAAAATGATCTTCAAACACCTTTTACTAGTGTTTATCTGCTACAAAGCCGACTAGATCACTTTATGTAACAATTTAAATAGTCAAAATACCGTAAGCAACGAATATAATCGTATACCCATTGGAGCTTGAATATTTTTTTTATATTGCCGACATAATTTGTTAAAATTCCGTTAGCAACGAATGTATTATACATATATTCACAGGAATGTAGTGCTTGAATAAGTTTTGTTTTTGTTTTTAATGTTACCGGCATAAAATGCTTACGAGCACACGATATCTTAGCGCTATAAAAAGCGTCGCATTCAAAAGTTGGATTGAATAAGAGTCCCATTTTTCCTTCTCTATAAATAGGCTACGATAAAATCAAACTCTTTATATAATTTACATTCTTATATGTATATCGGTGCGTCTATGCATGTGTATATAGCGACTGGAGAAAAACTGGTTATTGTCTAAGACCATTCATTTATGAATATGAAATGCATGTAAATGAAAATGACTTGAGCAAAGACTGAGGTCACACGTGTTATAAAATTCCATAGGGTTTTTAACTTTACTAACAGCTGATATTCGACAACTACATATGCTAATCAGCCGCTTACTAAATGTAGATTTAAGCATCATAAATCAAAGATCTCTTCGCTTCATAAGTATATATATATATATATATATATAATACACACATATACCCTCGCATATGTTCATAACACTGAAATTAAGCTTATATAAAATATGGGGTGTTTAAGGTGTTATTTATATACATTTTATGAATATATTTCCACTGACTTTATTTTATCATGTTGCTTTGCTGTATTCATGCTTTTTTCTTTCCCTCCTACTATACAAGTTCAAGCGTTGTCTATAGTTAACTAAGTGGTTTAAGTTCCACGAGATCTCTTTATTCTGCACACTGGTAAGGACACACAGAAAAACGACAATGCTCCTTTTGCGTTAAGTTTCTTGACCAGAAATGGGAAAAATGTCAATTTAGGAGATTCGTTCAAATTGATCGATTTTTATGCCCAATCAGAAATATAGCGACGCACAAATATGTATTGAAAGGATCTGAATTCAGGTATCGGGAATATTTTCTTTTCCTTAGGTGCTTCATTGTACGTTACAGCGGCCACCCACCAACCGGACTCGCTATTGTTGGGCCCGGTCTTCAAAACGCGCAGTTACAAAATAATCAAGGATGAAAGCATGTCACAGACTGCAGTTTTTAAGTGGCACAAGCTCCTAGCGAATGTGAAGGACAAGCGTATTGGTGGGGTCCCAATTATCACTGAAAATTTGACAATGCGAAAGACCGTCATGACGATAAACCCAGCCGCAACTGCACCAAGGTGACTACTAGACACAAAACGGTGTAGCGATGGTTCCCTAACTTGTCCCAAACTGTAACTCATGATGGATAGAGAAATATACATAGATACACTGTTCTGCACACTCTCAGCCAGTAACTGACCTAGCTGTACGTACATAAGTTGGAGTCCTTACATCACTCGCCTTTCCGAGAAGTTTAAATTTAACAATAAATGTGCTATAGCAATGTAAACTTTACGACACACTTTCGATATATTTTCTCCCCCTAGGTTTTACTTAACAAAAGTCAGGACAGTGATAGTTGAATGTTAACAGTTCAACATTGCAGGAAATTAGAAGTGACATCTTTCCGAAAAGCCCGAGAGTCAGACTCCAAGGAACTTGATGAAAGAGTTTGAGTTTTCTAATCTATAGAGACAAGAACCTCAACTCCAGCAGCGATAGTAATTAACATCTACATAAACATCACTTTGTGTATAGTATACATAGTATGTAGATACTGTAATATTTATACACAGGGAAGTTAAGATAGGTGAGTGATACTTACTCATTTAGTTCGCGGAACAACTACAAAAAAGGGTAAGAAATAAAGTATAGAACGAACCGACAGGTTATAAATAAGGTCATCAGCTACCACCGAAATACAAAAAAAAAAAAAAAACAAAGAAACGAACTGTTATTGAGAAATAAGCATAAAACAGCAAAAACAAAACAGAAAGCTAAACCTACACAGCGTAAAGTTTTCTTAATACCGGGTGCAGGTATACTAGTTATAAAGTGAGCAAGTGTACGGATATACTCGTAAAACAGAGGTTGAATGGAAATAAATCTATCGCGGCTTTATCTAATTCGGTGCACACAACTATTCCAAATATAAAACAATATGAAATTGCAATCTTATTTCGCTTCAATTTAATGGATAATTTTGTGCCATGACATGAGGTATGGCACAAACATTTTATTTTGAGTTTAATGACCAAGGGTCTAATACATTGTCTCGGATTGAATATATTTTCTATGTAATTCATTATAGGTACATACAGGATTAAAACCTCAAATAGTTCCGCAATGTTACGATAATACTTTTCTATTTTCTTGTTCTTCTCCTTCCTTCTATATAATTGAATACCAAGGCATTAATCGTTGGTAGTCCGGACGTAATCTAAGAATTCGGTATGTGCAATTCACTAAATAAGCACTTAAAAGTTCATAAAAGTTCATAATAAGTTAATTTTATGAATAAACTATAAGTTTTGAGACCATTAAATCCGGCGGATGCAAAACAAATAATATAAACAAAAAATAAAAACTAAAAAAAATCACTTTTTACATACATACATACTAACCTGGTCAATATTTTATATTCAACTATAAATAGGGTGCATGTGTTCTATACAAAACAGGCAAGCTTGTCAAAAATGATATAACATATTGAACATTATCTGATTTAAATTGAGTTGTTTACATGTTGGAAACAAGTAGTTATAAGCATCGTAGTAATCTGTTAACATTTTTCCGATAAAATAAACACGATTTCAGTTTTTAGTTTCCTCTCAAAAAAATCCGAACTGAATTCAATTGTCTTAAATATAAAAGCAAGATACGTTTAGAAAACTTGGTAGAACAATACTGTGGCATCGTTAAAATGTCAGTTAACATTTCCTTTATGTACAGTCTCTTTTTCTGCATATGGTTTTTACATTTTGAAGTTAAGGTTATTTACATGGACATTGAAGTAAATCATTAATTTTTATCAGATTAAATTTTTAGTGCGATACGGATTATTTGATTTTGCTGGAAAGATCGGAGCCGGTGTCAGGTGACCGCGAAACTCTTTTGGACTTTTCGCAATTTAAAGTCATTAAAAAAGATGGAAACTATTTCTTTGAGGGCGAGATAGAATTAAAGATTGATGTTGACAATACATTTAAGGTAATATATAATCAACATCTACATTTATGCATTATTAACCGTACGTTCTAGTTGGATGTCGTAACATCATTAAGTTCACAAAGAAACAGTAAATACGTCAGACTTCCATATAAGTTAAATAGTCGATCGGCTTGTGACGCGGCATTAAACGTGTACAAAATATATCTAGAGGAATCGTTCAAAGGCCACACTAACTTTGAGCCTACTGAATGCCCCATACAAAAAGTACTTATCTTGTTTTTAATCTCAAATATTTACAAACATTTGAATGTTATGATTTTAGGGCGTGTATAATTTCAGAGGAGTTCTGCTAGACTCCTCCAAGTTTCCTCGCAGTTTGCCCCGAGGTATGCTTAGAGTTTCAATATTAATATACGAGCAGCAAAATGTCGTCGGGGGCGTAATCATATATGCGAATATAATTGACAAAGAATAAAATAAAAAGTGTAATACAGCACAATGAAAAAGGGTTTACCTCGCATCACACACAGGGTGAACTATCGTTACAGCCATTACAGCAGGTTAATCTATTTCTTTTTTTTTCATTTTCTTAATCCATTTTTTATTTATAGTTTCTCAGATCTAAATTATCCTTGACAAAAGTTTTTAAAACAAATTTAAATATCTTACTGGCCCTAGGCGGACACTCTAAAACAAACAGTTCAACTTAAACCTATGCATTTCGACAACTATATACAGACATATAAACTTAGAGTTAACATTATTATAACTAACTAAGTTTATTAAAAAACTTAGCAGGTTAATCTATTCCTTACAAGAAATAGTCCCGACCGATATTTAGTTCCAAAAAGTTGGTGCTCCATGTAAGGCAGTGGTAATATAAAGCCTTCATTGCAAGCCAATGCTAGCCCATTAAGACAACAGCCCAAAGACGTTGTGAAAGCTTAGTATCATGACACTTTTCCAAATGAATTAATAATTTTGATTCACATTCCAAATGATATAATGATGATTCATATTTAAAAAGAACTTTATAAAATAAATAGTTAATACCATTATAAAATCATTTAAGGCATATACTCGGAAAAAAAGAAGGGTAAAAGGGTATTTTCACCTTCTCTTTTCAAATATTAAAACATTCATATACATATATATGTATATATGTAGAATGTCATGGTGGCGTCCCATAAATTCCTGTTCTTTTTTTGGATATTTATTGGAAGTGATTCGCTATAATTCTTTCCATGAGAGACAAGGTTTTAGTTTTTGTTGCCGACGTTCGATCTCGTTACATCAGCATTAAAGGAAGAAAAGTCAAAACAGGAAACAGGTAACAGAAGAAAATTCGTCCAACGCGACATTAACATCCCAAAGCGGATATAGCTTAATCAGGTCAAACAACACTTTTTTGGACGTTGGGTCTAATTACGAGTAGTTGAAAGATCTATTTGCGATATACAGAGTCCCAACAGACGTTTATATATAAACAATCATCAAATCGTATTTACAATACTTTCATCGAATTGCTTTTATTTTTATTATTCAAATTTTAGAAATAGATGATATCCTCCAACATTTTCATTATTCGGGTTAATGTAATACAATTCAATTCTCCACAAACCTTTAGGTGCTTGCATGGGAAAATTTTCGTACATTAAGTTAGCATTTCGTACATAATATTCGCCCTGAAAATATATACTCATAAACTATTGACTTGTTTTTAAATTTATATTTTGCACATGTATACCTTTGGAATAGGACATAAACCTTCTGGTGGAATAATTGGAAAATTCGATTTATTAATAAACATTGGTTCTCCATATCTTTTATATGAATTCTTGTAAAAATCACATAGAGGCATTGGTTCCACTTGATAAGGTTGATTTATAAATTGGCTGTTTCCATATGGACTGTACGCTGTTTTTAGTTTGCACTTTAAATATGTTGCAATCATATATAGAGTGTATTTGGTTTGAAAATAAAAGGATAACTCACCTTGTAGGTATTATCGAAATCAACTCTATAAACGAATGTTCCATTCAAAGATCTATTGTTATTTTCCCTAAGCACTATGAATTTTGTAAAGTCTGCTAGGGTTTCCTTAGTACCAGGAATTGCTTCTGTTCTCTCCCAATATGCATTATAATTCGGTTTAGTCTAACGAATTAATTTTGTTTTTAGATGTAAATTTTTCCTACAATCCATAAGCTATACTCACGCAGTTTCCAAAAAAACCCGCGACGACTAAGAAAATTAAAAAAAAAAGTTTCATCTGAATAAATGCCTGTTCACACATTTTATTCTTAATGAATATGCAATTTTAGTGCTAGGGAATATTTCTATGAAAAACAAATATTTCGTTCTCTTTATAGGCTTTCAGAGCTTTGGATTTTTGCGTTTTCGATATCTGCTCGTGAGATCAATGTTCACCATACAAAACAAGCTCCGCATGAATTTAAGAATCAACACGTATGCAAGTAATTTAAATTAAGTGATTTAACGCGATAAAGTTTGGTTTAAATTAGTTTATTGTCAACGGAAATTATTTGTTGATTTGTTAGAAAAGAAACAACCTATGTATGTGTTTTTTGTCCATATCTTGGATATAAACAAAATTGAGATCAAACCGGATTTAGGGTCACACGTAATAATAGATGCATCATATGACTTTTATACGACAACAGTAAACAGGAAAACTTTTTCTAATACCCGTTTTGTATTGGATGAAAAGAATTCTCCCTTAACGATTGTTTTTCCTTTCCAAAATTACCCGGTGATTTTCACTTTCACTTCAACTTTGGCTAAACGGCTCAATCGGGAACGATTCTGATTATTGAGAAAAAATATTCTTAGGATACACATATGTAGCATCGGAATTTCAATACAAGCAATTAGTTTCAATAATTTAAAAAAAAAAGCTATCATAATATTTTAAACATGATACCAGCCTTTTATTTTTCTTAGCGAGGTTGATCAAACCCCTTTATCTGTCTGGGAAAAGCCTTACTTCACCATTCGGAGTCTGCATTAGATATAATATTAGGTCTCTATAGGATAAGTAAATGGGCGGGCTGTAACGCCACTTTATATATAGGTAAAAAAATAAGATGAATTTTTGAATTTCACTAGCTAAGTGAATTTTTTTTTGTTATGTTGCTACATAACATATTGTAAGTTGACATTCTCAGTCACTTTGGATATGTAGTTTATTGTTTATGGATATGGAGGTTAGACATGTTTTGATGTCTGGTAGGCAATTATTGAAAAAAATTGAATCAAAAAATGTTGATCAAATTTTGTGTAAAAAATAAAATTAAGTGCTCCAGCGGAAATGATCGGAAAGGCACGCCAATTTCGGTCTAATGTGAGAATTTTGCTAACTGTATTCTTCGATTACAATAACGTGGTTCATCATGGGTTCTTGCCAGAAAGTACGATAATTTGGAATATTACCTTGAAGATATGTGCCGTTTGGACGAAACAATACGAGGAAAACTTCCGTGTATATGGGAAAAAAATGGATGTGGCTGTTGAGTCACCTGCTCACAACGTTACTTATGCGTACTGATCATGCCTCAGCCACCGTATTCACCGTACTTGACTTCTGCGATTTTTATCTCTTCCTGAATACGGAGATTTGCCACAATTGAGAAGACAAGGACCGCATTACCGGAAGAACGCGAGGCTATAAAAGCACAAATAGGATTGGAAAAAGCGCACATATTACATACATATATACCTGAAAGGAATTACTTTGAAGGGAACAAAATATATGTATATTGATGTATAAATATAAATGTTTAGAGAAAAATTAAAAGTTACCTCACTTTTTTGAAAGCCTCATACATATGTTCTTACCACCTTAACGGAGTAAACAACCCTTTGGTGTGTAGACGAGAGAGGATAGAGAGTGCATTTCTCTTTCGTCGGGAATACGGCGGAAAATTCTAAAATTGGATCAACAGCAGAGTTTGATGGTCCAATTAGTCAATCAGTGTGGAGCATAGATGTCGATTGGCGACATTACAACCAGCAACGTTTCTAACACCTCCTGAATCGGATAACTTTTCGTACATACATACATACATACATATGTACATATATCGACCACTTCAATTGCAGCCATCGCCATAAATGTAGAACTATTATGAGATGTTTTAAAGAAGAATGACAACTACGATCGCATCTTGGTAATTTTGAGAAACAAAAGACCACATATCAAATATTTTGATTGTTTTTTTTTTATATACGAGCGTTTAAAAAAACATATCGTCTTCAAGCTTCCTTACGCCAATATACACATAAAACATTGTGTGTTAAAAGACCTCGAAAATAGTTCAGCCTAGCGGCAATAATCAGAAAATATTCATATCTACATACAGTGAACCAAAAAAAAACTGGGACACCTAGTACCCCTAAGTGTAACTTGAAATATCTCAGCAATTTTTTAGTATATTGAAACGAAATAAATTTCGTATTAAAGCATGTTTTAATGCGATTTCAGTAACATAAGCAAATTTGTTTTTGTTTCTCTAATTTTGACAACAATAAAATAAAACTTAAAATACCACAAATTCATCAGCCAAAAAAAAACTGGGACAGTTGTTTTACAAGGCCACTGTTAAAGGACCGTTACTCGGTTTCCTTATCTTAGATCAAATACTTATTCTGCTATTCAGTCAAATTGTTTACAGGTGCATATTGTTGTCATCAAGCTTCGTTGTGGAAAAAATGGAAAATAAACAGACATCTCGCGATATGAAAGCTGTAATAATTGATTATTATGAAAAAAAAACACAGTATTCGTGAAATTGCTTCATTGATTAATAAACCCAAGTCAACCGTTTTTAACATAGTGAAATCATTTAAAGAGAACGGTTTTCTTCATCGTGTTTCGGGGAGTGGAAGGCCTTCAAAAATGTCCACGGACCAAACTAAACGTCGAATATTAAGGATTATAAATGCAAACCCGAAGGAATCAGCTGTCGAAATTGCCAAAACTTTGAAAAGAGATAAAATTGCTGAAGTTCATCCGCAAACGGTGCGCAATTTCTTACATAAAGAAGGTTTCAAAGCCCGCACACCTCGCAAAAAGCCGTCTTTATCGGATAGAAATATTAAGAAGCGATTGGAGTATGCCAAGGAGTACGTGCAAAAAACGGATGAGTTTTGGAATCAAGTGATTTTTTGTGATGAATCGAAATTCAACATTTTTGGTAGCGATGGTCGACGTTTTGTGTGGAGGAGGGACGGAACTGCTTTGGATCCAAAAAATATTACTTCGACAGTTAAGCACGGTGGTGGAAGCATAATGGTTTGGGGTGCAATGGCAGCGGACGGAGTTGGTTCCCTTCATATAATTGAAGGGAATTTAACAAAATTTGGATACATTGACATACTGAAGCGTTATATCCCCGAAACAAAACAAAAATTTGGTCTACCACCAGGTGTAATACTGTTGCACGATAACGATCCAAAACACACAGCTGGTATAACGAAAGATTGGTGTATTTGGAATACACCAAAATAAAAGGTGTTGCCGCATCCTCGCCAAAGTCCGGATCTTAATCCCATAGAGCACCTTTGGGCTGTTCTGGAAAAAGAAGTGCGAAAAAGAACGATTCGTTCCAGAGAGGAGTTAAAGACAGCGTTACATGAAGAATGGCAAAAAATTCCAGCGACTGTAACAAAAAATCTGGTCGGATCGATGAATAGAAGATTGCAAGAAGTTTTGAAAGCAAAAGGGCAACATACAAAGTATTGAAATTTATTATTATTGTCATTTTTTGTTACTGTCCCAGTTTTTTTTTGGTTCACTGTATGTATGTATATTCACACAAACAATATGTCAAAAAGGCTGATCAGAACGATTCACTGAATGTCAGTTTTATGGAATGCTCAATTTTTTTAATTTTTTTTTCAAATAAAATTTTTTGTGTTCGCTCTTTTAATTAATCTTATTCTGACACTGATTTGGGTCGGAGTAGTATGAATATATTTTTTACGATGAAAAAGATAACTCATAACACAAATATTCGTTGAGAAATCGATATAAAGACGATCCCAAAAATTCCGTGTCTTAGGTTTTTTTATATTGTAGGTAGATATATGTATGTGCATTCATAACAAATATGTGTATATGTATGCAGGTTCAGCATATAATGTCGCCGGTGTTAGTAGCAATTTCAAAAAGATACATATGTCAAACAAGTCATTATGTTTTGGGAGTGTTAATTTTATACTCATATATTCTGCGTTAGGCGTTTTTCTTTTTGAACAGATCTCGAACATGTCAAACTTGGTCTGAATCTGCTTTGAAGATAACGTGCTTGCGATCTTATTTGTTTTTAAAACACATTTGACCCGTAGCTGTCATTTGAATAACAGTCGTATGATTAACAATCAAAATATATAAGTTTCGGCAGTGCTCTTTAATAGATAAAGAAAAAAGAATAAAAAAGTAGAATGAATTAACTAACAAAACGAGAAAAACGAATTAAGAGCTCTGAACGAGGTCTGAGCTAAAGAAGAAACACGAACCCTTTCTTGACAACTCAGGCTTTGCTCTAAACTAAAAACAAAAAACAAAAAACGCTTCTCGAATGGCATTATGACTCAGAGGTTCGTGTATTGGGTTATGACGCGGTTGACACGAGATCGAATCCCGCAACAGCCAAGCCCTCAAAATCATATTTCGCGGCATATTTGCTCATTGAGATATTATATCGCTTGTAGTGTTTTACATGTCTGGGAAAAGTTTATCGATCCCTTTTACATATGGGACGAAATGAACAAAGTATAAGGTGTGATCCAGAAGGAATGATAATGAAAATAAAACACGTAGATTAGAGTTTTAAAAAATTATTAATTTTTTTACAAAGTGGCCTAGCAAGTCAATACATTTAGTCCATCTTTTTTTTCAAAACCCAGGATTCCCTTAGAAAAAAAAATATTGTCTTGACTCTCCTTCAATGGGGGCGATAACTTCGCTATCATCTATCGTTCGTCTATTGTTCTTGCCTGGGATCTGTTCATTGAGCCGAGTAAAGAGGTTGAAGTCACTGGAAGCTAGACTTGGCGAATAGGGCGAGTGTTCGAGTAGTTCGAATTCTAAGTCATCGATTGTTGTTTGGTTCCAGGATCAAAATGGTGGATCCAGGTATCGTCAATGGTCATGAAAAATAATAATGACATTTCCTGATCTGCTTGGAACTTCTCGAGATTCACCCTTGAAATGTTGACACATTTTTTTCTGTTGCTCGTGGGTTAACATTCTCATTCTTCCATTCTCGATACCCAACGCGCAAAGACCTTTTCCATATACAATTCATTCGCAAGGATAGTTTGAACGTTACCAATTTTTTTTCCTATTTTAAATGCATTATTATGTTTAATAAAATCTTATAATTATCTTTCGCTAGACAAAAATTCTTAAAACTAAATTAACTAGCTTAAGCTCCTTGGTCCAGTATGTTTCTGTGGAATATGGAGAACTGAAGTTTACCAATGTTTTTCACCAAGTTGCTGTATATGCCTTTAATAGACAGTCTTTTTTTCAAGTAGAGATACTTGATGATAACTAATATTTTATCAAAAAGCAAGTGCTATTTATGTACGTGAACACAACTGTAGGTGATTGAGGAAGCTACGGCTTCGGTACTTGTGCTTCACGGAGTGTAGCACCAATAATAATAGGAATAATAATAATATTCTATATTGCCCGTTATTTTTACGATATTCCACATACATTTGTATGTAGATAGATGCCCGGATTCAAAGTAATGATATTTGCATGTGTACTTCGGTTTCTAAATAAGTGGATTAAAGTGTGGTCCATCGATATATTTATGGATTTTTATATAAAAATCTGTCTGGTATATGGATTTAAAAGCAAAAATCAGAAATGCTTTCTGATAAGGTTATTATCAAAAAAAAATAAAATAGTAATAAAAACCATGGTAAACCCAAAATTAATAATCAAAATATCGCAATTTGATTGCATTTATCGAAAATGGCAATTAAGGAAAAGAACAATATAAATAATCGCTATCATATACTTGATATACCTAATAAAGACGGACAAATTTTGTAAAAGCTTTTAGTTTAAAACAACAGAGCAATTAATTGGTTCCCAATTCTCAATTCTTGGGCAAATCTATGACAAGCAAGTTTTACCTGGAATCTATATGAAATTGGATATCATTAAAATGATGACGCATATTATTGATGGTAGAAACGTGCAACTTTTCAACAATCACAGTCAGAATTTGTTTTGTTGCTTGTCATCGATGGTTAAGTAAATTTAATTTTGTTTTAGTTTCATCATTTCGAAGCCTATGATTTAAAACCTTTGAAAAAAAGGCTTTGGCTAAAGACAACAACCTGATCTCCGGGGCTTATTATAAATACCACGAAAGCACATTTCCATTGAGATTGGGATTTCTCCATATTGATAGCGAAAGGTAAGAATAAAATAAAGATGGTGTCTCGGTAATTTACCACCGCCACCGCAAGGAACAAACGCAATGGCGGACTGGGGTTTCGCCAATGTTGCTAAACAGCATGCCGGTTTTTGGTTGAAAGCGCTTCCCAGAACGGTGCGTTACTTCGGTAAAATCCTCCTCAACTTCAGTTTATATGTTAGGTTAGGATTAGCTAGGGGATTTTTTGAAAGCTTAGCGCAACATGATGAACCCGAGAACTGTTTGAGATCTGTTAGCTTTGGTGAGGTCTCGGGCAAACACAGCGTGCGACGTGGCGAAGCCTAGTCGCCAAAATATGTATGTTGTTGGGAGGGTGACCACTCGCCCGACTGCTTACAATTGACATTAGAATTAAGCAGAATAGGTTAAGAGCAATAATAAACTTTACTTTAAAGTATGAAAACAAGCCCAGCCAAAGATTAATCGCATCTGCACCATCGCTAATTGTTTAAATGCACGCCAGAGTGATCATTGATCCTTATACCACATAGTAGGTTGACCGCCATCGTGACGAATATCTTCAAACATTTCATTACAACTGATTAAAATATGACGAAAATTATTATAGTATTTTACATGAAGAAACGCAATGGATAACGAATGCTATGTGCATCGTAAATATACACACACGTATAAGCATAGAAATGCAGTGGCGGCATTCTTTAATCGGATGCATGCACTTCTCTATAGTTAGTTGGCATATATAGAATGGTATATGGTAAACATTGAATTAATCAGCCTTTGTTGCTGGAAGAACTTTAAGCGGAAGCTGTCCTGAGCATAGATTATAAGCTGGTGATATTGTAAATTTTGTATTTTTTATTTTATCGTGGCTCGGAGGGTTCTGATTGTTTTTCCTAATGCTAACGACAAGGTATCGAACGGAAGCGAATTTATTATTCAATATTTATTTGTTAATTGAACAAACATTTCTAAAACTATTCCACATCCCAATTAAGTATTAAGTATTCAATAACCAACTCATTTTTTCCTGTTTTGAGTTCTTTACATTATATTTACATGCTTGGACCTTGTTTCATATAGGGAATCTCATAAACCATGTACAATATATGGATGTACATACATATATAGTGTGCACAAAAAAAGAACGAGAAAAGAAGTTGTCCACTCTTCATTTGATCGCGCAAAGTGCTAAAAATACCAGATTCAAAACACTCTCACTATTCGACGGAATGCATGTTCCATGTTCGCTTCGAAGGAAATAAAACAAGGCGTTATTTTTATCACTTACAGGGGGAACACAATTTGTTTAAGAAAGTCAAACTCCCAGAGTTTGTTGTTTTTTTTTTGTATCACATTGGAAATATTTATGTAGATACATATGTATGTACATACGTAAGAAGTGCTCGCGTATATGGGATCGGCATGCTCACATGTGTATGTTATATGTAAACACATGTATAATTTTAAGCTGGGTTTTATTTTTAGTATCAGGCAGAGATGATGTTCGGCGTAGGGCATGGTTTAATGCGTTCAATATGTCGAATTTCAAAATTATTATTTTTCAAGTTATGACAGAATATTATACAGCAAACCAATTACCTATAGAAAAAAAAAATGAATTTTTGTAAACACAGTCCAAAACAATATAGGCCGTCTGTACCAAACGTACATACATAAATACATACTCGAATGTATGTTGATTGATCGGTGTCGGTCTCGGAAACAAACTTACGTGCAGGTTTTACAAAACTAATAAACTCAATAGCTTGTCCTACTTTCTTCAAGAAACAGAAAATCAGAACCTAAATATGTGAGTACAATAAAATAAAGAATTCCGATGTCGGGTTTACCTTTCTTTACTTGGTTTTGGAGCGCCACTTTATGTTTGACAAATAAAAAAATTGTCATATCCTGGATTCAAAACGTGTTCTTAAACAAAACCAATTTTGTACAATTAGTATAGTGAGTATAAAAAAAAAAACTTCGCAAATGCACAATCAAGAAACTCTTTATTTAATGCAATATTATTTCCCGATACTTCACTCTGATCGCACAAAGATAGAACTTAAAAAATTATGACAAATAGAATTCTTTTATACATAGCATTCCCGACGACTTGAATATGGTTATCAATGCTGCATAGAAATGATAGAATATCGCGCTTTGGCTCTGCCCAAGTTGAGGAGCCAAACACACGTTCTTTGAATGCTAATCACTCGCAATTGCTTTCATATCAATACAATTCAGGCAGTGCTAGTTGGGTTAAGAGATACGCAAATATTTTCTTTTCTATTTTCTGATGAACACAAAACGAAAAAAAAAATACACTTTTCACTAACTACTGCAATTGAAGATTTTTTCCTCGGATAGGTTATTTTACTCTCCTTACCAACTTTAAAATTAAATATGACGCAATTATTAAATACAATGGTAATGAATAATTATTATTTTCCTTCCACACTTGGGTGCAAAGTTACTCTATGAATACATGCAAACACGGATATCTACGCACATCTGAATCTCTTGTGGTGTAGGATTTATTCACATCCGAAAGCTGAATTAATTTGCGACAACTCGTTTTCACTTAATGAACCGCCAAGATATAATGAAACTTTGGAATACTCTTAAGAAGAATGGAAATGCAGCGATAACAAGCCGTTAATCACACACAAAAATATATCAAAAACAGAATTATATTGAGTTGTGTAAAGGGAATTAAAAAAAAAAGGAAAAGAGAGGAGAATTTATACAAAAAAGGGGAAGAAAAAAACAATTTGTAATCGTACAATATTCTCGCATATAGTATCTATTCGTTTCCGCAACGATTTTCAGTTACAATTGAAGGTTTTAAAAACCGGCGCTGACGCAAACAACTACGACACCAAACAAGACACAACCAAGATGTTCAGCTCGTGGAAGAAAACTGTCTGAGTGTGCGCACATAAGTTCGTCCGAGAGCCAATGTGAAACGAGTAACTGGCTCTCCATGTCAGGTGGAAGTTCGAGTTGTTCCACAGGTGTATGCAGCTATTTCACTTGCTGTGACCAAATCTTGCTATCGTAGTTGTTGCCTTTATACCTGCTATAGGAATAAAACAGAAGCCCAGTTTCAAAAACATGCTTGTATACTAGTACTAGTATCTACGAACCGCCTATACAGGTTCACATTATTCAAACAACTTGTTGTTGTTTCTCGTCTTTGCTTTTGCGACGAATTTCTGCTTTTATCGTTAATTTCTATTACCTCTGTATTAGCGTGTTCCTATCTTTAAGACATGATTCTACATTTGACAAAGTAAACAGTCGGCTTGGTAAACATTGCTCGACATTGTACTTCTTCAACGCCGTTTCTGATCTATTTATATGCATTTTTTTTTTTTTTTTCTTAATTCCATTCTTAATATTAAACTCTCTTTTTTTTGAAAGAAGGTAAATGAATGAAAAATGTTGCAAGTTCGGCGTTGTCGTATATCTCCAATTTGAAACCAATAAATGCAACCTCCATTGATCGAGTACAAAGAAAACAATGAAAGAATAAACAATACCTCCAACCATCACCCTGTCGGGGTTTGCTTGTGTGTACGATATGTAAGTGAGTAATAGCGCCGCATAATCAGTCCGAGAATTGGATTTCAACCAGACCTCAACAACTATGAAGCAATTTGTGTCTTGCAAGGAATAGGGTTACCAAATCACAATTACCTTTTATCAATAGGTTCTTTACAAATTGTCTTAGCGTACATCGACCAAATAAATAAGCATACCATACGGGAAGAGAATATCGTTTGCCTTCGATTAAGTAGATAAAATTGAATCTAAAAACTGACAAGGAAGGAAAGGAAATGGAATCCAAAGAATACGGTTTGTTCAAAGTGAAAATAAAAATAATTTTTGTTTTTTATTGGTTTCAGGATAGACATCTACACAAAGGGTCAAGAAGCTAAACGGAAAATGGATGGAAACATAATTGAAAGAAATCCAACACTTTCTCACCGTTTTTTTTTTTTTGAGATCTTTTGTGTACCTGCTCGAAAAAAATAAAGATAAGTAGAATTTGTTTCATGTGCTATTCGTCGTTGGTTTTCTTTGATTTCAGTAACTTTGCTTTCAAAAAAGTTAAAACTGTCAGGCTGGTCACAGAATTAAACATTCCATTCCAGCCAATAATATCCGTTAGCTTATTGTTGTGCATAGGTCATATAAAAAACGACATATACATACATACATTCATATTCCTTTTAGGTCCTTAAGGGCGGAATATCTTGGGAATTGCTCGATTAAATACCTTATTCGAAATAGATTCCTAATAAAACCTACAGGAATGACTCTAAGAGGGCCATTTGGTAATTTGGTCTGTTTTAAAACTGTCCCTTAGCAGGTACTATGTTGACTTCTAGTGCTGTTGAAATGGAGCAAATCGGGTAATTAAGGTAAGCTCAGGTTGTAGTGTTGTACACCGGCTGCTCTGTACAGAATCTCACAGCGCGAATATGTTTCCCCCAAAAAAATAAAATATTTCGGAGAAACCATCAGAATGAAATTCACGACGCTTGCTGCGAATATTCAGCAACGGTCCAAAGAGTGCCGACTTTTTCGTGATCGTAAATCCTTAGGAGAAGGCATTGACAGTAATATCTGTATTCTAGGCAGTGTACAAGGCGAATGATAGCATTCGCTCGAATCAGGACCTGGAGAATAGGGCCCTGCTTCATCACTTCTACCTTTGCAATGGTATCGATCATTTGCGATCAGAGAACCTAGTTTTTACCAGGTTCAATGAATATTTAATGGCAAATAATGTCGTCGCCAATGAAGGGGTTAATACCCTGTTCATTTCGGCTGAGGATCTCCAGATAATAATTATAATAAGATTATAATTTTAGAGTTATTGAAGAAAGAATAATCCCTGGGAAACGACGGAATACCTTCTTTTGTGCTTAGGCACCTTCTACCAGTGGCTGTAGAGATGTACACCAACCTATTCAACAATGCACTGAATAATATACTATAATAGTTTTTGTGCCTCTACGAACATAATGTCGCGCTCCATGAGACCGAGTCGGTGTCGCGCCTAGATCAGGGAGACGTCGTCGGACAGCATAAATGCTTTTGGTGTCTGGAGCGGACTTCGTCCGCGGTTATCTTTGCTGATTCAGCCTAATCAAGGAAAAGCGTTGGCAGGCTTACATAGGCTAAGGTCGACTAAGGTAAATTAAGGTAGATTAACGTAAATTAAAATAGGCTCATTTTTCTTTTTACCCATCACAGAATACACAGAAGTGTATACTCTCAGTATCGCTGTTGAGTACAACAGATATTTGTTGCGCGATTAAGGATTATCTACCGATTTTGCATCTCATAGATTAACAAACAAACAATATTACTAATTTAAAATCAATGAAAGGACACAATTTTTTAATTCCAATCGAGTTAAGCTGAAGTCAATTTCGTTGCAAAGCTCATTGAATGTTTTTATAATATATAATATAGGTATAACCTAGTAATTGGCTCATTGGAACCATAATTTGTTTTATGCCTTCTGTCGTAAATTAATTTCTCACTCGAAGAGATCTTTGGGGAGCATATATTTTTATAAGAATAACTAATCCTGGTGAAATAATTAATTATGTCCCGAATAAACATGACTGATGATGCCTTCCTCCTAAAACTCAAGGTTTGCAAGCCAATTAACTTATATCTTACGTCATAAGGAGGAAGTTCGTCAAGCATGTTTAATTTGGGGATAGTATATCTCGTGAAATTATTTTGAACTCTTTCTAATCTTAGCTCTTGAGCATTATATGGCGAATCCCAAATAATGAAGTGAGTAAAGCCTTAAAGCAATAATAAACACCTTGGAAGTCTTTGCTATTTATTTTAAGAAATCCTAACAAGTAGTTAAATTTAGATATGGCGTAATCATAATGTAATGTAAAATTAGTTTAGTGTCAAATATGACTCCTAAATCCTTAACTCCGTCAAGACGAAGGAGCAAAAAATCGTTCATAAAATAATTATATAAGATCGGTGCTATAATACGGTGCGCTGTAAATATCTTACATTTAGAAATATTAAGCTCTAATGCATTATGCTTACACCATTCCGACAATTTATATCTAGTAATGGATACAGTCAGTAATATTATTGAGTCAGTAATATTATTGATGGGTGCAAACAGTTTTAAGTCGTTCGCGAATATTAAAACTTTGCGGAAATTAAATATTTCGCGAACATCATTCAAACTATTAATCTTTACCAATTGCTTTCTATTACATAAAAAATTTGAAAGCCACATCAGCATAGAAGAGTGGGATATTGATGCACGTACAGTCAGTGTAGAGTATATCGCAGGGTTTCCATCAGGACCTGGACTATGGTTTAATTGCAGTTTCTTTAACGCCAATATCCAATATCCAACGATTCAGTAATATTAGAGTAATGGTTAGTCGTTTATTGCACTCGAGAATCACTATAAACCGAGTCGAAAAAGTTGGCAAACAACTCACAAGTTCCATTCAAATCTGTTGAAATTGCATTATCAAATTCCATCACTCTAGGCAAGCCTGAGGTATTTCTTTTTGTGTTAATATAATTCCAAAATGATTTACCATTATATTATAACATTTTGATGTTATCCCTTTGACGGTTCGTATTCAAAGAAATGCACTTCCTAGGAATCGTAGCCTATTTATGCATATGATTTTTATACACTAACTTAGTGGGTATACGAGTAAAGCAAGCAAAACGAACATTTGAATTTTTATGCGGACTGGAAATAACATATTACATACTTTTAGATCAACTCTTATATGCATATCAGTTAAGGTAGATTAAGTTAGTTTTAATAAGTTGAATGTTTTATATAAGTTTAAATAACGAGACCTGTTATTAGGATTTTATAAAAATAATTTTAATATAATCTTTTTTTTTTTACTAGGGTCGAAAGTCATAGTTCAAATTGTTCTGAATTATATACTCAAGAGTGTCCGTCTAGGGCCAGTAAGTTATTTTATGTTTGTTATTTAAGCTAGTTTTAAGTATTTTTTCAAGGGTAAGATAGGTCAAAAAAAAATGAAATAAATTTGAAATGAAACAAAAAAAAACAATAGAGAATTATTTTAATTGGTCGACATTTGAGTAAAATACTTCCGTGTTCTTCCTTTTTCTTTCCTGGTCTGCAATTTGCAATCGTTCAAATACAATAATGCATTTCGCAGATGTCTGCGCGTAGTAGAATATTTTTTATTATTTTTTATTTTTATTGTTTAACTTTGATTTTTTTGGTTTATGAAACTTTCATTAACCTTGAAACTGGAGAGGCTGTAACAAAGACCCTGCGAAAAACTTTCAAACCCTTAAAATATACATACATATGTACACGATGAGGCCAAACATACCGTGCTCAAGTCTCGCAAAGCGATGAGTAAGCATGGCAAAAACGAACGAATGCCAAATTATAGGATAAATAAAGGTCATTGTTCAAATACCCTGTATAACAATATTAGTACATACACTCATATGAAACTGTATTAAAACTTCATTATCAAATTTAACAAATTGGAAGACTCACGTTTGGTCATGGTCCTCGAGCTCATCAACAAGTGCGCGCACACTTGTCTGTCCACTACCAGAAACGTTGTGTGGGAAAAAATAGCCCAAGCATGAAAGATAAAACATGGAACCATTTAACTTGGAAGAAAATTAGATGACGCTCTTACAACAACTTTCCACTTCGATAGCCACTTATTACTTAGGTGATTCTCTTTATTTTTTTGTAAATGGGTTTAGTGGTTAATAACCAATGCCAGTTATAACAGAGTGCCCCTTCACTAATTATTGACTACCGAAATATGTGCTTACATATGTATGTATGTAGGTATGTATAACTTTTTTAATCTATACAAAATATGACATTCGAAGAAGCCCCAACTCTGGACAATGCCCTTTACTTTTTTATATATATTTATTGGCCAGATATTCAAGTATCATATGCTTGCCTCGGGTAAAAGTTTGTAAATCTTACTGATCGGATGGAGTCTTACTATTGTTTGACTTACGCGCAAAATGCGAGAAATTTTCGGGAATCAAATCAACAAAAAACCACCGAACGATACAAAAAGAAGAACACAGCAAACTTACTGAGTTGCGATCTATTCTCAGATCATATGACGCAACTTAAAACTGAAACAAAGAGCGAACAGGGATAGTCTGGAAGCAAGGTTTTCTTTATTTGCTTCAAATTATTAGCTGGAGGTAACAATAAATGTCGTGACAACCGAAAATAAATACGAATATTTACTTATGTACGTACCTTACATATACCATATATTAATGGGGTCTATCCTTTGGAAGATGTATCATGGCAATACAATCCGATGCAATAAAGATTACATTTCCGAACAACACAGAACTTTAGTTTGATTCAAAAATAAAAACATTCAAACTGTTGAATGGAGTATTGAGATCCTATTTGGGTATTTGGCTTAAAATAGGACTTCAATTTCCTACCGAACGCCTTCATGGGGTATTGTTCTTTTTTTACAAGTTTGTTTTTATCGTTTTTCATTTTTGTTTACTTTCATGTACGTTGACGAAGGTTGTGATGTTCATTATCCACACAATTGCCATTCTATCGTACTGAACTTCAAGGTAGCTTCGGGCGCTATACCGGGGAGGCAATAGACAAATATCTGTTAATTATTTAAAGGCGACTTTTGTTTCCGCTTCGATATGGTCTATGGCCCAGATTTAGTAAGACAACTATCAGATACACACCTATCTCTTATCGAATACGAAAGTCAATACACATCGTCGGTTCCGCAAGTTGCTTTGTTTCAAGTATGTAGATATGTATGAGTATGCTTTAATCCTACCTTTTTACAATTAGCCTTTTTTTCAATCTGAACTTTATTAAGTATGCATATATGTATATGTACGGTAACACGCATTTTTAAATGCTTTGACGCATCTTAACAATGACGCTGTAATAAATAAGTTGTTTCGCTTACGTTCTCAATTCGCATGTTACTCGTAATTCAAATTAGTCGCCACTATCCAAATGTGCGGCAATAAATTCCATTCAGAGTTAACTCAGTTAAGTTGTACCACACCTATATATGCTCGTGTGGGGGCTTCAGTTTGAAAATACTTTACATCTGGTAATTGATTAGTTTTCTACGCCTTTGGATTTATTTTGCGGCACAGAATTGTATACAAATAACTTGATTCATACTGAATAAATGAAGCTTTACCGCACCTGTGCTCACACAAATTCACATTCTATAGCAGTCAGGGCAAGTCATTTTCGCAAGATTGATTCGACTAACTCAAAAGAACGAAAAGGGATATCAAAATGAAAAATGAATCTAGTAACAGATTTTTAAGGATGTTTAATCTACTAGTTGAATCCAGTGCTACAAAAAAAAAATATGGGCAGGACCACTTCCGCTTTTGATTTCTGCAAAATAGACGACAGTGGAAAATTCTGGTCTGCATCACCGTGATATTATTTATTTTTTATAAGCAGCATTCATTACCGCAAACATTTGTTTTTAAGCAACTTATAAGCAATGTATAACACCACGACATCTGGACGGGTAGTCTCATTAGTCTCGTTGGCCTTTAGCGAAAGATTGAATCAATCTCAGGTAGGAATGCGAATATGCCTCTGGCGTTTGGCAGGCTTTGCCTTAAAGAGGTGCCAAAGCGTTGATGCACCCGAATCCATTTCATTAAGCTGGCTCTCAAATTGAGCAAAACGGAACATCTATAGGCAATCATGGACCTTATTAAGGCTATGTAGCAGATTACTTCAACTCCGGAATCAAATTTGATGACAGATATCTTGTCAGAGTGTTAGACAGGGCTCTATGAACTCGAAATTAAAACTTATCGACCGAAGATTTGCCGGATTAATGTGTCTTACCCCTCTTGTTTGCGCCACCGCTGCCTTCCAACGCGCTGGATAATATGCATTAAATAGGATAGTGTACATCTCTGCACCCATTGGTAGGAGGTACAACAGAAGGTATTTGCTTGGTTCCCCCAGGGGTTTTTGCTTTCTTCAATAATTCGAAGATAATCTGGAGATCCTCCGTCAATGAACAGGATGTTAACCCCTCCATTATTCGCTTTTGGTCGGCATTATTTGCCATGAAACCAGGCAAAACCAAGATTCTCTGATGGCCAAGTATACGAAAGTCCTTAAACAGTAAGTAGACCATTCGTTCATGTCAGCCAATTTCAGTAGACCAGTATGAGATCCAGATAGGAGCCGCTCCTAGGATATGACGAACTTCTCGTTGCGAGTAACTTGACTCTGTACTCTATGCTCTACAGAACCCACCAATGGTTACCCGTTACAACTGTGGGTGGGCTAGGTCTTCGTGCGCTGCCCTTGGATGGCGAATAGAATCTTGAAGGGGGATAACCTCGGCCTTAGTAATAGGTAGTACGGCTTTGGCAACAGTCATAGGCTTTTGTACTGTGTACTCAAGACCTACCGCCATTTGGGGGTAAGTCATCTGACGGCTGGTGTTTGTAAGCGCCCTGAGGGACATTGTTCCTCAGCGTTCTGATTACGAGCCGATTTGATTTTTGTATGGCTTGGAACTTCTCCGGGACATCGCCGATAGTTTGCAATGTATTCTCCACAGAGTAGGCACTTGAGCTGCTCCCTGTCCGCGACCTTGTCTTGGGTCATGTCGCATTCCTCGTTGTTGTGGTTTTTTGCAAACTTAACACATCGAGACTGGATCTCAGTTCTGAATCTTTGATAACGGATGCATTGCAAAATGTTCCCGTGCCTTATTGGTATTATCCATACTACAGACTGGGATCCTAATTTTTTTAAGGAAGTGATAGTCTTTAGCCTCTCCAATCTGCTTTTGGGTGAGAGCTGGACCAGGAAGTAGGGTAATACCCGCTTCTCCCGCAGCGTGGTTTACGACTTGACTAATATGAGATATATGGTAACGTGTTGACTTCTCACGTCATTGGACGGGGATTAAATATAAGTAACAAGCATTTGTATTTTGGGGTTCAATCCTAGGTTTCTGGCAAAATCTTTCGTAGCGCGATCGATCTACCCCCGAAATTATTATCTCAATTACTATTTGAAGACAGCTTCAACATTCTTTTCTATGAAAAAGCTTCAGGGATATGCGTTTGGCTCTCAAATATAATTTTTACAAAATTCAAGTTAAAGTCCTATTCCTATTCTTAAAAAGCCCCGAGAAAAATTTAAGTGAAATTACCATCTAAAGCACTCCTTTACCATCTGCCTTTGTTTTATTTCAGCTGCATATGGCCATCTATTAACCTTTATCGTTTATAGTTGGCTCCACGACAAGGAAACGTACAGTGTTTTAGCATGTGGAACATTCCATTTTCATGTTATTCCCCTGAACTGTTCACCGGGGCTATAAGCATGTAGCACACATTCAGATACCTATTCTCCTATTATACTTTCAGGTGTTGCATTAGTTTGCCATGGTTTGTTCTCGAGATAAGCGACTTATCAATTTTTTATTGCGCAATTATAAGTTCCGCAGTCGATATCATTATTCGCTCTAGAGATACACATATGAGGCTAACAAATGCTCACGTTATAGGGCCCAACATATATATACACGCCAAAAGCTCTCTACCACTTTAGTAATTATTGTTTAACAATAATTTTGCACAGACGAGTTTGTACATTTACTCTACACCTTTCTTTATTTTAATGAATAAAATTGCACAAATAAATTCTAATAAACGCACCATTTTTTAAGGCAAAAAAAGGAGAAATACTTTAGAAGATTGCATGTAAACGACATGACAAATTGGTGTGTGATTATGAAAATTGTCTTAATCTTAAATAAAACTGAATAGTAGTCTTCTCCCCACTATGAGCTATCGTTAGCCGCTTTTTAAATGCTTCCCAGTTATCACACGTGTACAACGCATTCTTCAAGTTTTGGTTAAGACGCCACAAAAAAGTTAAGTGATATGAATCAATCTTTGCATCAGTTGTCTGCAGCAACTTAATGTCCATGAATGCGCGTTTCTAAGAGTGTTTTCGTCGTCTTAGTGGACGTTAAAATTGTCATCAAATTTTATGCGTCGTCGTATAGCGGCTATTGTGGGGCTATTCATGGTTTGAGGTTTCTCAGTTGCTTCTTTCTCTTGACTTTGATATTTTCGATCAGCATAGGGTGTTAGAAAGTAGGGTCGATAGAAATGTTCGATTTTACTCTTTGATTCAAATGGGTTATTAACACCGTTTCTTCGAGACCTCTGAACCGGTCCGCCGCCAGTTTTGTTTAAGATATCACGAGAATCTGGTGAAGTTAAATTGTATTTTGGTCGAAGGTTTAGCGGAATCATATCGGGCTTTAAATGAACTTCAGTAGTATTCAGAACTTCACAATCAATTTGCATGAGAGTTATGTCCCCATTTATTGACGGGTCACCTGCTGGTAGCATAAGCGACATTCTTGGTCGAGTGCTTTTGTTGTATGCAGCTGCAGGTAGGAGAATATGTTCCGTGTTGAAAGACAGCACATAAAATGTGTCGTCACGCCTTTTGATTCCCTCGAACAGCCTGATGTACTCGTCATCAATTTGAGATTTGAAAACTTCTAACGAATTTCTTGGTTGTTCCTGAACTCGCCTATTCCTCAACATATGTCGATTGGCAGATTGTTTGCGGTTACGTTTTAAGCCTGATCTCGCTTTGTTTACTAAAGGTAACGCCATACTCTTTAATTCGAAGAATTCCGGGGTGAGCTTGAATCCAATAGGTCTCTCTTTAACTGTACTTAAATTTAAGTAGTCATTAACCCCGATCCATTTTCGAAGTTCGCTGGCAAGCCTTAAATTCTCTGTTTGATTTATGCTCACCGGGCATTTATCATCATTATCGGAACTACTCATATTACCATGTGATTCTACGTAATCTAAATTGCCGGTGATGTTCCATTTGCCATTATCATCGACCCACAAGAGTCCACGGCGTCCAACTCCGGTTTGAAAACCAAAATCATAATTTTCCTCCGTTGATTGCAACTCATCGTTTCGCGAGAAATAGGTGTGAAAACTGCCAATATTCAAGGACACCATGAAAAGCATTGCCAGTAACACTGCGGTATTTTTCTTCCCATTTGAAGTTAACAATCTAGTCTTAATACTTGTATTGCTGGAGTATTTGCTTCCCATAATGTTACTGTTAAATTTATTGGACAAGAATTCACTCAGCTTATTGTGATTACATTGGCAGGCCTGTGCGAATGCTATTAATTGCGAACGCAGTGTCGTGTTTTCCTGTTGAATCGAAGAAAAAGCAAGAGATGAGATAGTTTTATGCTTAGTTTTTCTATGTAGAAAGGAAACCTACGCCTTTTAATGTGTTGTTTTCCTTTTCCAGATCATTAATGCGAACTTCTAGCGATGCGACATATTCTTTTTTTTTCTTTCTGGAAAGCGACGCAGACTCTCTGTTCTTGATCATTCTTTGCTGCTTTTTTAAATGCTTCTCATCGACAATGCCTTTGAATACTCTGCGTTCATCGATCATTGTTGTTTCAGTTTTATTGGATGTTGCTTTGATTATAGGTAGAACCCTTGGAAGAACCGATGGAGTTTGAACAGGAGTCGTAGAAGGCTTCATTATGATCTTCGGCATAACACTACTGAGTCCTTTATTGTTTTGAATTTTATGCATTAAGGTTTTAAAGTCCTTGCTTGAGAGAACGATAGTTTTGGGTTTTGTAGAACCGGGCGCCACAGCTAATGGTTTGGGGCTTATTTTCACCGGTGTGTTAACATTCTGAACTTGAACTGTGGTTAGGGGAACTGTATGTACTGGAATCAGTGTTCCTTGAAGAAGATTTATTGGTGTCGAGCCAGTTGTCAGTGGCAATATATTAGCGGGTATCTGTACCATGTTATTTATCGGAGATACGGGAGGTGTGTCAGTTATCATAGCATTACTCATTGAATCTGCTGATGTACAAGAATTTGAACTGTTTGTCGGTGACGGAGTATTCCTTCCCTCCGATTTGAAAGACCCGCCACCGTCGTCATTGAAGTAATTCACAAAGTCGTCGGGGTTAAATTCAGTAGGTGAGTCGCATTCACTTTTAATGTTTCCACTGTTGTTTGTCAAACTAGAAGGTGGAGAAAATTGCTGGACCATCGTTTCGGGTCGAATATTGAAGGAATATCCAAGACTACATGACAAATTAGCATCAGTGCTACGCAATATTTCTTCCAGCTCGTCTACATGGCCTTCAGGTGACACAAACGACGAAAAATCCTCTGTGGAAAATAAAAACTATAGGAGAAAACAGTCAACTTGTAGAAATATTTACCATAAAACTCAGCGCATGTATCAAAGTCCATAGCTCCAACTAACTACCGATAACAACAATATTTTTGGTTGCCCTCCGTTCGAATTAAAAGACGCGATTTATCGCTTTATATCAAATGACAAAAGAGGAAGTATCTCCGGAAAATTAAAACAACGCACCGGTGCAGACCACAACAAAAATATGTCGACGACATCAGGCAGGGATGATACACCGAGGGATTAGAAAATGGCTCCCTACTGTGATTACACGTAGTGTGGACATACTCGTATCCCAATAAACCTCTACTCTGTGATAATAGCTGTGTTCAATGACGAAAAGATCATATCAGAAAAGGACAGGACAACACAGATTCGTGAAAACTGTCAGATCACGTTAGAACAGAAAAGTACAGCCGTATTTCAGTTGTCAAAAAACTAAAAAAACATCTTATATATCAGATTGTAATAAACATGTTTTAGAATTAAATAATAAACAAAAGTGAATTCACATAAAAATGCTTTGGAAGAGTTGTGGTGGGTACTGATACTGAAATTAGTGTGATTAGTGACTCGTCAACAACATTTTTCAGTGATGATATGTATGTTTTAGAGAGGACTTTAGTGTTTTTTCAATGACAGCTGCTTTTGACACTTTTCACGAATCTGTTCTGACTCCAGAGTAGGTGCAGAAAATCGTGTTCTGAAGTGTCCGAAACACCGTCACTGAACACCAAGCAGAACACTTTCGGACAGAAATTTTTGTCACTGAACAGCAAAACGTGTACTGATTGGTGGTGAGGCAAATTTCAGAGAGTCTTGATTCCAGGAGAAAACATGGTAATCGTTGAGAGCATAATACCATGGATAATACAACTAGACAGAGTCCCTTCTTATGGTATGAAACTGTTCGAGCTCCGTCCGACCGAACGTTTTATTTGGTTAATAAAAATTTAGTAATTTTTTATTTTTATATTTAATAATGACAGTCGCCTCCCTCTAAGTCGAACTTCGTCTAAGTCGAATTTCCCCCTAACTCGAATTTTTTCGCAATATTTTAGCAGCCACTTCAGTTTTTCGTACAAAAAACCATATTCTAAGTCGTGCACCCTATAAGTCAAAATTCCCTCTAACTCGAATATATTCTTTCAATTCTTGGTATATTTTGATTTCCTCTAACTAAATTTTTATTTTTTTGGGAGGAAAAACGAAAGTCGTATTAATAAACGTAAGCACACGCACACATATGTACACGTATCCTACTTATTCTTCCTATTGTGGGTTGCTTCATTGCATGCGTGTATAGGAAATCTATTTTAAACGAGACCCATACGGACGTCTGCCCGTGAGATTCCAATTGTAAGCATTTGCGGACGTACGGGGTATTTTTGCTAGGTATTGTGTTCATCGGATACCAATTAGAAGCTTTGTTTAAATAAAGGTGAATAAACGCAATGTAAATGGTGTGGTCAGAAACCTTATTTAATTTGTGTTGCTTTCAGGCTAAGCTATATGTTGTACGTTAATTTGGACAAAAAAAAATTATAACGACAAGAAATCTAACTTTTAAAGAACTTCATTGCTTGGATGGTAGCTAATGCATTCTGTGAAGAGATTTCAAAATTTACATAAATAAATACCAACTTTTCAGATAAATGATGGCTAAAAGAAAATTGAAAATTATAGATCTTGGCCCAAAAATTGGTCTAATTGAAGAAATTGAAAATGGACTTCAAAAGAAAGAGAAAATTCCTCAAGATTTCGGCATTCCCAGCAGTACTCTGTAAATCATATGGGCCGAAAGAAAGCGATTAAGACTTCGGCACATTTGTGCTAAATTTAGTTGTCAGGTAAAGTGGAACAGGATTTGTGCTTATGAAAATAATGACAAAGCTGTTTTCAAGTGGTTCGAGAGTATGCGTGGCAATAATTTACCAGTTAGTGGTCCTATCTTAAAAGAACAAGCACTAAAATTTGCAAGCAAATTAAGTTTTCCTAATTTCAAGGCAAGTGAAGGTTGGCTGACTAGATTTAAAACCAGACACAATATCCTTCACAAAGTTTTATCGGGTGAAACCGCTTCCGTTGACAAGACAAAAGCCGATGAATGGAAACAACAGATCACGGAAACAGTCGAGGGTTCAAACCCGACGATCTTTTTAATGTTGATGATTTTTTTAAAATGTTTGCCAACACATATCTTGGCTTTTAAAGGGGAAAAATATTTTGGAGGCAAGCACAGTAAAGTAGAATAGATAGTGTTTAGTAGGATCCAACATGACAGGCTCAGAAAAGTTAAAGCTCTTAATTATCGGAAAGAGCAAAAATCCTCGCTGCTTCAAAAAAATAAAATCCTTACCGGTGGATTATGTAGCAAACCAACGTTCTTGGATGACGGCAGATCTTTTTACGAGCTGGCTTTTGAAGCTTGATGCAAAATTTGGAAGACTAAGGCGCATGTATTGTTCATCATCGATAATTTTAATTTTAATTTTCGTAGGGGCGAACGCCCCCATTTATTGGGCTTAATTCAAGCTAGCTTAATCTAATCTTAACCTAATCTCACTTACTAGGTAGGGAGAAGGGGAGGGTGGTTAAGAAGGCGGATTTTTAGGCATCGAGTGCTGAGGTTGAAATCGAAGTAAGGATTCGAATTAACAATTCCCAGCATACGAGAAATAGGTTCATTGGAGCCATAGGCAGTACGGGGGGTGGGTAGATAGAAGAGACGGGGATTTCGTACGTTGCGGGGGTTAGTGTTGATAGAGACAGAGTTGTAGAGAGTCGCGCAGTCAATGGTACCTGAAAGGAGACGATGGATAAAAAGAATGTCAGATACAACTCTTCTTTCTTCCAACGTGTTCATGTTGATTAGTTTAAGGCGGTCTTGGTAGGGTGGTAAAATCGAAGGATTGCTCCAGGGGAGACCTCGAAGAGCAAAACGTAGGAATCGGCGTTGGATGCTCTCGATTCTAGAAATGTGGGTTTGTTGGTAGGGAGACCACACCTGGGAGGCGTATTCAAGAAGGGGCCGGACAAAGGTTATGTAAAGAGATCGGGTAACGTAAGGGTCCGAGAATTCTTTAGACCATCGCTTCACGAAATCAAGTGCAGAATTAGCTTTAAGGATTATTTCATCGATGTGTGCCCGAAAATTAAGCTCTTGGTCACATAATATGCCAAGATCGCGAATGACTTGAACCGTGGAGATGGGTTGATTATTGAGGAAGTAGAGACGAGGAGGAGGTTTGATTCGTTTACGTGAAAAGGTAATTGATTGGCATTTGGAAATATTAAGCTCTAAGCAATTTTTGGAGCACCAGATGGAAAAGCTATTGAGATCAGATTGAATAAGGGAAGAGTCATGACTGGAGGAAATGGTCTTGAAGAACTTGGTGTCGTCGGCGTATAATGAGATGTGGGAGTGTTTGATCACAAATTCAAGATCGTTTATGGAAAGAACGAAAAGAAGTGGACCTAAGTGGCTGCCTTGGGGGACGCCGGAGGAGGCTAAAAAGGGGTTAGAGAAGGCAGATCTAAAACGAACATTATAATAGCGATTTTCCAGGTAAGAAGATATCCACTTCAAAGAGATGGGGTCGAAGCCAAGGGAGGACAATTTGAAGAGTATCAGTCTGTGGGAGATTTTATCGAAGGCTTTACTGAAATCGGTTGAGATAGACTTCTTTGCCGTTCTCTAAGGCTGATAGGGTAAAGGACACAAACTCAACAAGGTTAGTGGTTGTGGATCTGCATTTGAGGAAACCGTGTTGTCTAGGGGAGATTAATGACTTGCAGCGAAAACTTAGTGTTTCGTACAAAACACTCTCGAAGAGTTTAGGTATATGTGATAGTTTGGCAATGGGACGATAGTTGTTAACAACGTTCTTCGGACCTTTTTTATGCATAGGGGTGATAAATGAGTTTTTCCATAAGCGGGGGAATTCACCTTGGGATAGGGATAGAGTGAAGATTTTCGAGAGAGGGCGAGAGATGGTTGAGGAGCATTTTTTTAGAAATATGGCAGGGAGACCGTCGGGTCCAGGAGTGAATTCATCATTAAGTAGATTTAATTTGTTTTCGATGACATGAGAATCAACTGTGTGTGGGAGAAATGGTCCAAGAGAAAAATTCGGTAGATAATGAAAGTATGAGAAGTCTGGAGCAAACGAGTCGTCGGCGAAAGACTGTTTAAAAAAGGTGGCGAAAAAGTTGGCGATAATATTGGGATCATTCGAGGTTTGATCGTGGAAGGAGAGGGAGGTAGGGTAGTCATCGGATTTTCTTTTATAGTTAACAAACTTAAAGAAGGACTTTGGATCGTTTATAAGATTGGCTTGCGTTTCTGTTAAATACCGTTGATAGAGGAAGTTGTGTAGGGCGGTAAAGTGGAGATAGCTGCCCAGGTAGTTAGAAAAGTCATTGGATGATTGAGTACGAAGGAAGATTGTCCATCGCTTATTTCTTTTGTTTCTTAGAGCACGGAGCCTGCGATTATACCAAGGTGGGGAGTTGGACGAAGTTTTGCGTTGTGAAACGGGAACGTAAAGAGAGATAGAGTAAAATATTTCCCTGTAGAATATGGATATAGCATCATTTACGGTTAGGTTTTCAAAATTGAGAGGGGCATTTTTAAGGTATTCATTTATTAGATGAAATTTTGCTTTGTGGAAATCGTAAGAGGCCAGAACTGTAGGAGGTTTATTCTGTGATGGAGAATCGTGAAAGAAGGAAAGGAGGAGGGGAGGATGGAAATTATCGATGGTTGAAAGGGAAAGGGGACTAAGTGAAACAGAAGAGTTGAGAGGATCGGTTGTGAATATGAGGTCGAGTTGTCTACCCATGTAGTTTAGTACGCCACTAACTTGGCTGAGGTTTGAATCTGTTAGGCGATCCAAGAAGAGACATTCTTTGGCAGTAGTGGGATTGGTGGCAGTGTAAGACGATTGATCGTCTAATTGGATCCATTTAAGATGAGGAAGGTTGAAGTCACCCAAAACAAGGATTTCATCTTGAGGGTTTCTTAAATCGGTTAATTGGTCGATTGTGTTGATGGCGAATTCATAGGATTCAATAGGTTGTGAGGGCAAGATGTAGAAACAAATGATGTATAGTGTCTTCTGGGGTAGAGCAATCTTAACTGAAACAAAGTCGAGAAGTGGGGAGGATGATACTGCAATAAGGGAAGAGTCAATTGTATTAAGGACGGCTAGTAGAACGCCTCGGCAAGGACAACCGTCAGTGAGTCGGCTGAGTTCGTCATCGCGATAAACATTAAAATTTGGTGGGAACAGTTCGAGGTTATTTATGCTGGGGATCAGGTTCGTTTCAGTCAACGCGAAGACATCAAAGGACAAAGCATATGATTGTTGCAGGATAGCTTGGGTTTTCGAGCGGAGACCTCTTACATTTTGATAATAAATAGTAAGAGGGAGGTTTTTGCAGAGGGTGTGGGTGACAGGAGGATGGCGACAATTAGGAACGAAAAAACCTGTCGTGGTCGGCTCGGCTACGCTGGAGGTGCGATATCCGTTTTGAGTGTATATATTGCCGGAAAGTTTCGAGATCATTTGAGACTTTTTGAGGGGAAATATTGAAGAATTCGTGGTATTTTACGAAGAGGTTTTTGAGGCTAGCGAAGTCAGCAGGAAGACCTTCCTGTTCGATTGATACCCTTACGCTTGTGTTAGTTTTTCCTTCGTAGCAAACGGAGTCTGACTTATCATGGAGATAAGCTAGGAAGAGTCGGATGTTTTCGTATGTTTTTTTATCCCTTAACCGAGAAAGAGCATAACGACATTCGACGGGGTTAGCGGTTTGCTGGGTAAGTTTGACTGTGGGGGGCAGAAGGGGGTCGATAAAAGATTGAGAGGAGACAGAAGAAGGATTTGTTATGGAGGGACCTGTTGATGTAGGGATTGGTGAGGAATTGGTTGTGTTGTAGGAGATTGAATTCGATTTGGGGGCAGAGGAGATGGAGCATGGTGTGGGGTAGAGAATATGGGAACTGCGGAAATTTGGGTATTTTGCACCTGATCTGAGGTCGAAATTGGGAAATGAACTCGGTGGGGGTATTTGGTTCGGGGTCTGGGTCGGGTTTGGGGTCGGTTTGAAGGAAACCTTTTGACGTTGGGGTTTGGGAGGAGCAGAGTAAGAAGGTTGTACATTAGAAATGGAGGGGTGTGTGAAATTAGGAAAGAGATTCGTCTTGAAGCTCCAGTTGTCACCGGGGTTAGGGGGAGGGTTGGGATGCTTATTTGGTTTCGGATGACGATTTGTGGAATTCTGGCTTATGGATGAAAGCGAAGTGTTGGAAGGAATGTGGTTGATATAATTAGATTTAGGTATATTAATTCTATTGCTGTTACTTATGCTATTCTTATTGCTGTTATTGCTTCTTCTGCTGTTGAGGTCCGGTTTTGGTGAAATCCACTTCGATATTTGTAAGTTTCCGATGGTAAGGACGTCCTTGAAGGGGTTTGAGAAGAGCCACGCATATTTCGACGGAACGACGAATTTAAACCGACTTCTGCTGTTAGGGTTGATTTGGTGAAGTTTAGCACATTGAAGGATTGTAATGGAGTAATGGTCGAGAAAGTATTTCTTGAGCCAGGAAACGTTGGCGTGGGGAGGGGCTCCTTTCAGGTAGAACTCGGAAAGGTTCATGTTATTGAGTTTATCCAGACGGTGTGCCCATTCAGGTTCTGTCCACGAGGTTCCAAGCTTTTGAATTGTTTTTGGGGGGTCGGTAGATGTTGACGGCTGTGCGTTAATCTCGGTATCACAGTTATCAGTTTGGATAGGCGGAGTTTTCTTTAAAGTTGGTGATTTCTATATTCAGGGGAGGTTGAGGTGATTTGATGATGGAAGGAAGAGAATCGACTCTAGTAGTCAGCGATGAGAGTTCGGCGACTATGTTGGCAATGGATAGGCGGGTAGTCGAAAGGTCATCACTTAAGTTATTCAGCTTAGGTAGAAATTCATCGATTAAGGGGGAGTAGTCGATCTGAACATATTCAGGATTAGATGATTTAGACGAGGATTGTAGGAGGGTGTCGAGGTCGGAGCGGAAAGAGGTGACCATATCTTTAAGACTGTCCGGTGTCTTTCGCGACGTAACGAGTAGTCGGTTTATTTCAGACGCAAGTTTGTAGCAACCCCATCGGCGCCGCGGGAGTGATTCGAATCAAATGACTCATAATCCAGGTTACATCACTTGGTTATTAGTAAAGTGTAAACCGTCAGTTTACCTTCTACTGTGATAACTGGCCAGCTTATCCAAAGCAAGTAAAGGATAAATTAAAGTTTATCAAGATTAAGTGTTTCCCTCCCCGTATGACCTCAATAGTTCAGCCGATGGACATGGGTATTATACAAAATTTGAAAATACACTATAAGCGCGGTGTGCTTACCAACATCTTAAGGATTTGGGAAACTAAAAAAGAGTACTACAAGATATCACTGCTCGACTGTGTGCGCAAAATTTCAAAGGCATGGCTACAGGATGTAACTCCGTTGACAATTGAGAATTGTTCCAAAAATACAGGATTTAAGTCGAGATATGGGATGATTAAGATGATATTCTAATTAACTTACTCAATTGTTTAAACGAGGATACCAATGAAATCGAGGTGATCTGGAACGAGGTAATTGGACTAACAGAGTCCAATTACAATGTTGAAGGCGTGAGTTGGAAGGATTATGCTGAAGTCGATGACGATATCGTTGTCACAGAAGTACCTGATCGCAATTCAATTTCGGAAGCAATAACACATGCCGATGATGCTAATGATTTTGGGAGTGGGGCGGAAGAAGAAGATGAAGCAGAAAAAAATAATATTGAAGTTCCGAAAAGGGATGACGCAATTGGAATATTGCAATCTGCAATTGAAATTACAGATGATGTACCGGATGAGATTCAACACAGCCTTTTTAAAATAGAGTCGTTTTTTAAACGGGCAAATATTTCAACTACTGTAACTACTCAAACGAAAATTACCAACTTTTTTAAGTAGAGTATTTAAAAAAATACATACATATGTGTTTTGATAGGATATTTGTGAATTAATAAGCGATAAAAGCAAGAAGCTTCACTTTATTTATTTAATTTTTGTTATTTTATTTTTAAACACAATAAAGGCCTTTAAACAAAACTATAAATATTAACCCCTCTAACTTGAATTTTTCAAAAACTCTCTCTAACTCGAACTAATTTTGATATCCCGTGAAATTTCGACTTATAGGGAGGCGACTGTAATTTATTTCTGTTATCGATTATAGACGGGGATTGATTTCTACAACACTGAGGTCTCAAGTAGTACAGAAAAGCTGCCATTGAATTCATGCTACGTGTGGCAGAAGAAAATGCATATCTGGCATACCGCCAAGGCTAGTGGTCCAGGGGGCATATACCACAGTCATCTGCACGAATATCTTTATAACCAGGAATGCCTAGATAACCATCAAAACCATCTGTACCGGGACCTCTTACATCAGAAAGACTTTCTTTACCCGGCGGTCCGATTATATAGACACCTATTCCGGGGACACCTTTGTCTCCGGGTAGGCCTCATTTGCCGCCTTCTTAGCCATTAAGCCCATTATATCGAGCCCATATCGACTGGTCCATGAGGACCTAAAGGCCTTTGTGATCCCGGCGGTCCCATTTCGCCCCATTTACCTTGTTGTCCCTTAACTTAAGCTCCACGTCTTTCCATCTAGTCCACTATCACAAATATTGCTAATTCCAATTGAATTTAAGCAAGTGTTTTTACATATAGACAATTATGTTAGGTCATTTTTGAAGTTTCTGTTTCCATAAATGGCATAGAATTTTTTAATACAATATTTATAATGTACGCCAGAGCCTCTGTAAATGCGTATTCATAATACTATTTACGACACTTTTTAGTAATATAATATATACGTACATACATAAATATATCCCTTAAGACAAAGGAACTCCTGGGATAATAATTACTTACCGAAAATTAAATTTTACTACTCCCAATATAATCACAAATAACATCCCTGCATTTGAGATATTAATCTGACAGCTACAATTCCCTTTCCCAAAATTTCCCCTATTTACAAACATCAGAACGTCAAGATTCTTATGTCACTCAAAAAAGAAACGAAAAGCATCTAATATTAGTCTCCGAAAAACAGTTATTAATTCCTTGGCCCTACTACTTTTGTGTTCATTTTCAAATACATCAATTAAACCATTCACTTCCGCAATGGCTACTTACAATAATCAACATTGGCTACTAACCCACATCCGAAATTCTTTCATTTCCACAGATGACACTGGCATGTGCGAAACTGTGATGCTTAGCGATGACCTCCCCAAGCACTATTTAAAAAGGTTCCAAACACCCCAGCAACAGCAAAGAAATACTATTCGAAAAGTTGGTGTTAAGAATAATCCACGTCCTCCAGAGAATGCACTGAGTGATGTTGACTTTGTGTGCTATCCTGGCCTTGATCAGAGTGATGATGAAGATATGGATTTGACATCACAATCGTTTGACATTCAAATGTATCCTGAAATCGGAGCTCATCGGTTTAGATCGAATACGGCTCAGAAGTTGGAAAAAATGGATATTGCCAGACGAAAAGCGGCACGGACAAAATGCGTTAACTTCGAAGATCAATCATATGCAGGCGGAGACAGGCCCGACCTGTTCGCAAGAAAGCCAGTTCCGGAGGTGATAGGAAAAGTAAAAAGCCGCCTTTCGTTGCAATTAGTTAATAGCCCGAAACAGGTGGCAAACAAGTTCATCGAATATGCACGATTTGACGGCCTTCTACAACCTGGTGTTCAAACCAAGCGGATAAATGTTTTCATTAACATGTTACCAGAAAAAGAACGGAATTATCCTATGAAGATCTGTGTCCTCGCCAACGCGAAAATACAAGAAGTTATCGGTTTAATTTGTTATAAATGTGTCATTCAATATCCCGATATCCCATTGAAATCCGTTCGGCACTATGGTCTATATTTGACAGAAGATAATGACGACATGGAAGACTTCCCACCGCTAGATGTTCGAGAGCCATGCTCTAAATTTGGGTTCAATTACTTAACACTGGCCGAGAGGCGTCCACTAGCCCATATAACCCGGGTGGACTATCGATCATTATCGATGACATCTGAAGATGAGAAAGCTGGTGATGCAGCCGTCCGGGATGTCCACGGTAGCGGAGGAAATCTATCCTGCTACGAAGAACGCATGATGGACCACAATGATATGATTGAGGCGCCGATGTATCGAACTTATAAACTCAATATCATTGACAAACGTTTCTTCAAGTCCGAAGTTCAGCTTGGTATATCCGGCGAACGTCTGGAAATCGATCAACAAAAAAACTCATCGAAATTCTGGACAAAACAAAAGTCACTTACCTTCCCTATCGACTGCGTTGCCTTCTGTGAAGTAATAGCAACGCGACAAAGCAAATCAATACTGCGAATTTGGGTTAAGCCGCAACAAACGGACGGATCATCCACATCATTTCCGAAACATGCATCTTCAACAGCTATTAGTGGCTCACCTGCCAGTCCCCAGCACTTTATTACAAATACGGGCTCCTCAACATCGTCATCGTCGTCAAGTGCTCCGCCAGTGCGGTTTAAACCGTTCAATTTCGAAACCGACCCAGTTTTAGCCCAGCATATATTTAACAAAATTAATTTCATATTGGATGTGCGATCCAGCGACACCAGGAGGGAATTCATAGCTGCACGGGAGCGAAAACACGAGAAGCACGGAAAGAAAAAAAATTGATCTTCTATAAACTCCTCTACCTTCCAAAACCGCGAGGGCCCAGAGGACTCGACGAGTGCAGTTTTTAAGGATTTCCTTCGACAATTCTGTGATTTGTATTTTACCATTTAATAGAAGGAAGTCAATGTCTTCTATCCGCATTCATTTTGTAATCCAATGATAGTGGAAGAACTAAGCGGTACACAAACCACACTGACGAGTCTGTTCGAAATTCGATGCGTCTTTTCATTTGGCATTTTCATCACAATTATTTAAATAATTCTTTCATTTCTCATTCGATTCGAAGACGTGCGACCCTTTTTAATCGTACTAGAAACGATCACGCGGTTGATAATTTAAAATAAAAACAATAACGTTACATGAAAGTAGAGAATGTTTTGTTTCATTGTTCGTAATTTGTAAACAATTTGGCCGTTAGTCAGAGTAATATTCACTTAGGATAAGTACGAAGGTCACCGGAAGAGAAGGCTGCCTTGTAAACAAGGATAATCGATTGGAAATCAGGGCTGTAAGGTATTTCAGTATTTAGGACTTGTACTTGAAAAAGACTTAAGTACGTACTTGACTTCCATAATGGCTTAAGCACTAAAGAAAATACTTACAAGTACTTTTCACGTACCTACAAGTACTTTCAAGTACCTACAAATACTTCCAAGTATCTCAAGTACTTTCAAGTATTTCCAAGTACTTACCAGTATCCAAGTGCTTGCAAATACGTTAAATTATATTTACAAGAATGGCAAATATTACTATCACTACATTTTTTGACCAATTAAAAACAAACCAATAAAATCCATTACAGTGAATGTTCTCTCTACTTTAGAAATAATATGTCATATAATGCGTATACTCTTGCTCTGTTTCTGTGGGATAAAGTCTAGGGAATGGTCCAGGATCTAAGTTAACACAACAGGTCATAATTTGCTCTCTGCTATTGATGCTGTTGTTGGTTGAGAATTTTGAAAAACTACTGTTATTAAAAGCAAACTCATTTTCTAACTAAAATGCAATTCGTTTGTTTTGAAATATTTTTTTATATTTTATTATTCTAAATTATAACAGTATTAGGGCACGATTACGATTTCCGTGGCGCCGGCTTTTGAAGGTGTTTTCCTATAGAACTCAGTGAGATAAACAAAAAATAATAAGTAAATTTGTTTGATATTTTGCTTAGTTTTCGAGATAATGAGGCTTAAAGTTGATTAATTTTCAGGTTTTTTCACTGGGATTTTAATAGAATTATTATGAAATTTTATTATGTTGCATACTTTTCAATTCAGAAGAAAAACATGTTATAATTTTTGCATAATTTTTGGCTTACCTTGTTATTTTTAAACGCCCAATGGGGGGGGGGGGGGTGCTGCCCCCCTGCTTGGCAACATACAGGATTTGGGGTAGGCGCAAGTTGGGTGTATTCAGTTTTTTTTATATCCATCTTTCGTATCGTGTAAAGAAACTATTTACATAAGCCAAAAAGTATGCAAACTTTTTCACAAAATACTACAAATTTTCTATCAAAATTCCAGTGAAAAAACCTGAAAATTAATCAACTTTAAGCCTCATTCTCTCGAAAACTAAGCAAAATATCAAAAAAATTTACTTATTATTTTTTGTTTATCTCACCGAGTTCTATAGGAAAACATCTTCAAAAGCCGGCGCCACGGAAATCGTAATCTCCCCAGTATTAGGAAACAATAAAATGAATGCTATTTTATAATTCTAAAAGTTTTTTTAAACAAAATGTTTCAACACTGAATATTTCTTTGGTACTTGGAAGTACTGCTCAAGTTCTTCGAAGAACTCTCAAGTACCTAGAAGTACTCTCAAGTACTTCTTATTTAGTATTTTAACATAATACCACAGAATAAATAGTATACAGAAGTCGCATCTCGGCCGGCGATGACTTTTCACTTTAAGGTGCGGGCGGAACAACTGAAGGGAAGATCAAGCAACGAGAGAGCAAGCATGATCAGAGAGTAACAACCAGAGAGCAGCCACAATCAGAGATAATCAACGAGAGAGCAATCTTAAAATGTTTATGTGTGTGTGTGTATTGTGTTGCTATCCAACGTCGTGAATGCACGTGGTGTTGACAAAATTTTGTTTCAAGTTTTAGATTTCTATATTTAGTTTTCTTCAGTTGAAAGTTGCGCTTTTCGATGTAAACTAAAAGGGCCGGGTAACACCAATTAACGTTATTCCATTATTTGGGATTTTTGTGCAAATTTCAATCTGATATATGTAGGGAAGGATAACCCAAAAACTTTAGTGCGACAGGATTTTAAGTTTGCAGGCTTTAGTAAAATTTTTTTTCTCTGAAGCCCACGAGCAATGCTTCCTCAAGAGTACTAAGATCATGAAGTCCAATATTATTTCCTTATGATCAGAACATGTGGAAAACCATTGCGGTGTGGCATTTGTGCATTTGGATTTTATCAAGTTTTTTATGCCAACAGTTTGTGGTTGTGTGTCAAAAATATTGCTAAACACTGTAATATGTTTCTTGCTAATTTCCAAGAAAATTTGTGAAGGAGCAACGAAATATGAAATATGAAAAGTTTACTAGGAACTGTTAATACTTCGTCTTCTTTTCTCAATATAGAAACACAAATATCGCAGTTAATTTTCGCTATCATTTTGTAGACGATATAACCTATGAAGTATCTTAAAGACGCCAAATCGATACTAAATTCCGAACAATTCTGAAAGTCATCATTTAATACGAAATCATCAATGATTTCTATGTTAATATCTATTTCAGAGTTTTCGTTTCGACTGAGTTCTTCATTATTTGTATCAGCTAAGTCCATATTTGACAAAATATTTGAAAGCGTTTCAAATGTGGTATCACTCAGCTCTTTACAGTTACTGTAAGAACTCAACTGCACTATATTTGCAGACATTAAGCGTGCTAATAAAGTGTTTATATCAGCAACTGAGGGGTTAATATTATTTCCACCCTTTTGTCTTAGAACCGAGAACATATTTTCGAGCTTATCTTGGTTTAATGCTCTAGTCATTAAAAAAAATATTTGGGATTTTTTTTGAAATAGCTCGTCTACTAATTGTAATACAGCGTTTGAGGTAAATTTCATTCCATCTAAAAAAAATACTTTTTTCTTTTTGTCAACAATTGAGATTTCATCGAGGTATTCAAGAAAGGATTTTATATATTCGTGTGATGGACTGTTAAGTTGAACTGCAGACTTATAACAATTCTTTGAAGATAGCGAACCACTATTTAGGTAGTCAAATATTTTGTCAATATTTCCTATGAAGCATGCCGTAGATAAACAAACTTCTTTTGAGCAACTTTTAAAGCCTACTGTCTCAATAACAGTTTTAATTGCTGCTTGAACAGTCCTACTAAAAATTTGGGTGGCTAGTTTTACTTTCATTTTTTCGAAAGAGTTCGGAAATATGTGCTGGCTTGTAAGTTTAAGACACATTTTTGTATTAGATTTGCACTCCATTTCCCATAGTTCCTTAACTACTTTAAAACTAGCAACTCCATTTGGTGTTGTAAGGTCACATTGAAGCCAACCATTTCTTAATGATTTGATTAGATGTGGAAAATCATACACACAGAAAGTTTTACTACCATTATACATAAAATAGGGGTTTTCTAAAGTAGCTCCCAATTCCAAGAAACACTTCCTGTTAGAGGACCCTTGGTCACAAATTACAACTTTAACTATGATGCCAAAACTGTTCAAAATTGCTAAATTTCGTAATATTATCTTTTTTAGTAAATCGGCAGAAAGTCCATTTTTTGAAACAAAGTAATTAAATGTAAGCGCCCAGTTGGAAAACATTGATTTAATCATAAAAACGCACCAATCTGGTTCATTCTTTCAACCCCATTTTCCTCAAATCCATCCACTAAATCTAATTTGGAATTGTATCGCAATTCCCTTCTAATCGCCATTTCATCCATCAGCAGAATCATATTATTCTTTTCGTACTGGTTCAAATCTAAGCATTTCTTTTTTATTAACTCTAAACCGCTATTTTTAAAACCTGGTTGTAGGGAATTTACAGGGGCCCATCGATAAACAGTAGAGATATGTGGCAAATTTAGATGCAATTTATTTATTTATTTACGTTGACTGTGAGACATAATAAATGTTTTGAACCAAATCTTTTACATCTTGCTTATATTCTTTAGGTCGTGGACTAAGAAGAAGTTTGCAAAATGTTTTTGTCTCCTTCCTTATTTGAAAAGAGTCGATGGTTTGAAATACGCTTGATTTTGTTGCTATTTGTTTGCGGCTTTCAATCATCATCACCATCAGCATCAGCATCACCATCATCACCATCATCACCATCATCAAAATCTTCACCATCATCACCATCATCACCATCATCACCATCATCACCATCATCACCATCATCACCATCATCACCATCATCACCATCATCACCATCATCACCATCATCACCATCATCACCATCATCACCATCATCACCATCATCACCATCATCACCATCATCACCATCATCACCATCATCACCATCATCACCATCATCACCATCATCACCATCATCACCATCATCACCATCATCACCATCATCACCATCATCACCATCATCACCATCACCACCATCATCACCATCATCACCATCATCACCATCATCACCATCATCACCATCATCACCATCATCACCATCATCACCATCATCACCATCACCACCATCATCACCATCATCACCATCATCACCATCTTCACCATCATCACCATCATCACCGTCATCGCCATCATCATCATCATCATCATCACCATCATCACCATCGTCACCCTCATCACCCTCATCACCATCATCATCATAATCGCCATCATCACCATCCTCACCATCATCACCATCGTCACCCTCATCACCATCATCACCATCATCACCATCATCACCATCATCACCATCATCACCATCATCACCATCATCACCATCATCACCATCATCACCATCATCACCATCATCACCATCATCACCATCATCACCATCATCACCATCATCACCATCATCACCATCATCACCATCATCACCATCATCACCATCATCATCATCATCATCATCATCGCCATCATCATCATCATCACCATCATCGCCATCATCATCATCATCACCATCATCACCATCGTCACCCTCATCACCATCATCACCATCATCACCCTCATCACCATCATCATCATAATCGAAATCATCATCATAACCGCCATCATCACCATCCTCACCATCGTCACCCTCATCACCATCATCACCATCATCACCCTCATCACCATCATCACCCTCATCACCCTCATCACCATCATCATCATAATCGCCATCATCACCATCCTCACCATCACCACCATCATCACCATCGTCACCATCGTCACCCTCATCACCATCGTCACCATCATCACCATCATCACCATCATCACCATCATCACCATCATCACCATCATCACCATCATCACCATCATCACCATCATCACCATCATCACCATCATCACCATCATCACCATCGTCACCCTCATCACCATCGTCACCATCATAACCATCATCACCATCATCACCATCATCACCGTCATCGCCATCATCATCATCATCATCATCATCACCATCCTCACCATCGTCACCCTCATCACCATCGTCACCATCATCACCATCATCACCATCATCACCATCATCACCATCATCACCATCATCACCATCATCACCATCATCACCATCATCACCCTCATCACCATCATCACCATCCTCACCATCATCACCATCGTCACCCTCATCACCATCGTCACCATCAACACCATCATCACCATCATCACCATCATCACCATCATCACCATCATCACCATCATCACCATCATCACCATCATCACCATCATCACCATCATCACCATCATCATCATCATCATCATCATCGCCATCATCACCATCATCACCATCATCATCATCATCATCATCATCGCCATCATCATCATCATCACCATCATCGCCATCATCATCATCATCACCATCATCACCATCGTCACCCTCATCACCATCATCACCATCATCACCCTCATCACCATCATCACCATCATCACCATCATCACCATCATCACCCTCATCACCCTCATCACCATCATCATCATAATCGCCATCATCACCATCCTCACCATCGTCACCCTCATCACCATCGTCACCATCATCACCATCATCACCATCATCACCATCATCACCATCATCACCATCATCACCATCATCACCATCATCACCATCATCACCATCATCACCATCATCACCATCATCACCATCGTCACCCTCATCACCATCGTCACCATCATAACCATCATCACCATCATCACCATCATCACCGTCATCGCCATCATCATCATCATCATCATCATCACCATCCTCACCATCGTCACCCTCATCACCATCGTCACCATCATCACCATCATCACCATCATCACCATCATCACCATCATCACCATCATCACCATCATCACCATCATCACCATCATCACCCTCATCACCATCATCACCCTCATCACCATCATCACCATCCTCACCATCATCACCATCGTCACCCTCATCACCATCGTCACCATCAACACCATCATCACCATCATCACCATCATCACCATCATCACCATCATCACCATCATCACCATCATCACCATCATCACCATCATCACCATCATCACCATCATCACCATCATCATCATCATCATCATCATCGCCATCATCACCATCATCACCATCATCATCATCATCATCATCATCGCCATCATCATCATCATCACCATCATCGCCATCATCATCATCATCACCATCATCACCATCGTCACCCTCATCACCATCATCACCATCATCACCCTCATCACCATCATCATCATAATCGAAATCATCATCATAATCGCCATCATCACCATCCTCACCATCGTCACCCTCATCACCATCATCACCATCATCACCCTCATCACCATCATCATCATAATCGAAATCATCATCATAATCGCCATCATCACCATCTTCACCATCGTCACCCTCATCACCATCCTCACCATCACCACCATCATCACCATCGTCACCCTCATCACCATCGTCACCATCATCACCATCATCACCATCATCACCATCATCACCATCATCACCATCATCACCCTCATCACCCTCATCACCATCATCATCATAATCGCCATCATCACCATCCTCACCATCGTCACCCTCATCACCATCGTCACCATCATCACCATCATCACCATCATCACCATCATCACCATCATCACCATCATCACCATCATCACCATCATCACCATCGTCACCCTCATCACCATCGTCACCATCATAACCATCATCACCATCATCACCATCATCACCATCATCACCATCATCACCATCGTCACCCTCATCACCATCATCACCATCATCACCATCATCACCATCATCACCATCATCACCATCATCACAATCATCACCATCTTCACCATCATCACCATCATCACCATCATCACCATCATCACCGTCATCGCCATCATCATCATCATCATCATCATCATCATCACCATCATCACCATCGTCACCCTCATCACCCTCATCACCATCATCATCATAATCGCCATCATCACCATCCTCACCATCATCACCATCGTCACCCTCATCACCATCATCACCATCATCACCATCATCACCATCATCACCATCATCACCATCATCACCATCATCACCATCATCACCATCATCACCATCATCACCATCATCACCATCATCACCATCATCACCATCATCACCATCATCACCATCATCACCATCATCACCATCATCACCATCATCACCATCATCACCATCATCACCATCATCACCATCATCACCATCATCATCATCATCATCATCATCGCCATCATCATCATCATCACCATCATCACCATCATCACCATCATCACCATCACCACCATCATCACCATCATCACCATCATCACCATCTTCACCATCATCACCATCATCACCATCGTCACCCTCATCACCATCGTCGCCATCATCACCATCATCACCATCATCACCATCATCACCATCATCACCATCATCACCATCATCACCATCATCACCATCACCACCATCATCACCATCATCACCATCATCACCATCTTCACCATCATCACCATCATCACCGTCATCGCCATCATCATCATCATCATCATCACCATCATCACCATCGTCACCATCATCACCATCATCACCATCATCACCATCATCATCATCATCATCATCATCGCCATCATCACCCTCATCACCCTCATCACCATCATCATCATAATCGCCATCATCACCATCGTCACCCTCATCACCATCATCACCATCATCACCATCATCACCCTCATCACCCTCATCACCATCATCATCATAATCGCCATCATCACCATCGTCACCCTCATCACCATCGTCGCCATCATCACCATCATCACCATCATCACCATCATCACCATCATCACCATCATCACCATCATCACCATCATCACCATCACCACCATCATCACCATCATCACCATCATCACCATCTTCACCATCATCACCATCATCACCGTCATCGCCATCATCATCATCATCATCATCACCATCATCACCATCGTCACCCTCATCACCCTCATCACCATCATCATCATAATCGCCATCATCACCATCCTCACCATCATCACCATCGTCACCCTCATCACCATCATCACCATCATCACCATCATCACCATCATCATCATCATCACCATCATCACCATCATCACCATCATCACCATCATCACCATCATCACCATCATCACCATCATCACCATCATCACCATCATCACCATCGTCACCATCATCACCATCATCACCATCATCACCATCATCACCATCATCACCATCATCACCATCATCACCATCATCACCATCGTCACCCTCATCACCATCGTCACCATCATCACCATCATCACCATCATCACCATCATCACCATCATCACCATCATCACCATCACCACCATCATCACCATCATCACCATCGTCACCATCATCACCATCATCACCATCATCACCATCATCACCATCATCACCATCATCACCATCATCACCATCATCACCATCATCACCATCATCACCATCATCACAATCATCACCCTCATCACCCTCATCACCCTCATCACCAACATCATCATAATCGCCATCATCACCATCCTCACCATCGTCACCCTCATCACCATCGTCACCATCATCACCATCATCACCATCATCACCATCATCACCATCATCACCATCATCACCATCATCACCATCATCACCATCGTCACCCTCATCACCATCGTCAATATCATCACCATCATCACCATCATCACCATCATCACCATCATCACCATCATCACCCTCATCACCCTCATCACCATCATCATCATAATCGCCATCATCACCATCCTCACCATCGTCACCCTCATCACCATCGTCACCATCATCACCATCATCACCATCATCACCATCATCACCATCATCACCATCATCACCATCATCACCATCATCACCATCATCACCATCATCACCATCATCACCATCATCACCATCGTCACCATCATCACCATCATCACCCTCATCACCATCATCACCCTCATCACCATCATCACCATCCTCACCATCATCACCATCGTCACCCTCATCACCATCGTCACCATCATCACCATCATCACCATCATCACCATCATCACCATCATCACCATCATCACCATCATCATCATCATCATCATCATCGCCATCATCATCATCATCACCATCATCGCCATCATCATCATCATCACCATCATCACCATCGTCACCCTCATCACCATCATCACCATCATCACCCTCATCACCATCATCATCATAATCGAAATCATCATCATAATCGCCATCATCACCATCATCACCATCATCATCATAATCGCCATCATCACCATCCTCACCATCATCACCATCGTCACCCTCATCACCATCGTCACCATCATCACCATCATCACCATCATCACCATCATCACCCTCATCACCCTCATCACCATCATCATCATAATCGCCATCATCACCATCCTCACCATCGTCACCCTCATCACCATCGTCACCATCATCACCATCATCACCATCATCACCATCATCACCATCATCACCATCATCACCCTCATCACCATCATCACCCTCATCACCCTCATTACCATCATCATCATAATCGCCATCATCACCATCCTCACCATCGTCACCCTCATCACCATCGTCACCATCATCACCATCATCACCATCATCACCATCATCACCATCATCACCATCATCACCATCATCACCATCATCACCATCGTCACCCTCATCACCATCGTCACCATCATCACCATCATCACCATCATCACCATCATCACCATCATCACCATCATCACCATCATCACCATCATCACCATCATCACCATCATCACCATCATCACCATCATCACCATCATCACCATCATCACCATCATCACCATCATCACAATCATCACCATCTTCACCATCATCACCATCATCACCATCATCACCATCATCACCGTCATCGCCATCATCATCATCATCATCATCATCATCATCATCACCATCATCACCATCGTCACCCTCATCACCCTCATCACCATCATCATCATAATCGCCATCATCACCATCCTCACCATCATCACCATCGTCACCCTCATCACCATCATCACCATCATCACCATCATCACCATCATCATCATAATCGCCATCATCACCATCCTCACCATCATCACCATCGTCACCCTCATCACCATCATCACCATCATCACCATCATCACCATCATCACCATCATCACCATCATCACCATCATCACCATCATCACCATCATCACCATCATCACCATCATCACCATCATCACCATCATCACCATCATCACCATCATCACCATCATCACCATCATCACCATCATCACCATCATCACCATCATCACCATCATCACCATCATCACCATCATCATCATCATCATCATCATCGCCATCATCATCATCATCACCATCATCACCATCATCACCATCATCACCATCACCACCATCATCACCATCATCACCATCATCACCATCTTCACCATCATCACCATCATCACCGTCATCGCCATCATCATCATCATCATCATCACCATCATCACCATCGTCACCCTCATCACCCTCATCACCATCATCATCATAATCGCCATCATCACCATCATCACCCTCATCACCATCATCATCATAATCGCCATCATCACCATCCTCACCATCGTCACCCTCATCACCATCGTCACCATCATCACCATCATCACCATCATCACCATCATCACCATCATCACCATCGTCACCCTCATCACCATCGTCACCATCATCACCATCATCACCATCTTCACCATCATCACCATCATCACCATCATCACCCTCATCACCCTCATCACCATCATCATCATAATCGCCATCATCACCATCCTCACCATCGTCACCCTCATCACCATCGTCACCATCATCACCATCATCACCATCATCACCATCATCACCATCATCACCATCATCACCATCATCACCATCATCACCATCATCACCATCATCACCATCATCACCATCATCACCATCATCACCATCATCACCATCATCACAATCATCACCCTCATCACCCTCATCACCATCATCATCATAATCGCCACCATCACCATCCTCACCATCGTCACCCTCATTACCATCGTCACCATCATCACCATCATCACCATCATCACCATCATCACCATCATCACCATCATCAACATCATCACCATCGTCACCCTCATCACCATCGTCACCATCATCACCATCATCACCATCGTCACCATCATCACCATCATCACCATCATCACCATCATCACCATCATCACCATCATCACCATCATCACCATCATCACCATCATCACCATCATCACCATCGTCACCCTCATCACCATCGTCACCATCATCACCATCATCACCATCATCACCATCATCACCATCATCACCATCACCACCATCATCACCATCATCACCATCATCACCATCATCACCATCATCACCATCATCACCATCATCACCATCATCACCATCATCACCATCGTCACCATCATCACCATCCTCACCATCATCACCATCATCACCATCATCACCATCATCACCATCATCACCATCGTCACCCTCATCACCATCTTCACCATCATCACCATCGTCACCCTCATCACCATCGTCACCATCATCACCATCGTCACCATCATCATCATAATCGAAATCATCATCATAATCGCCATCATCACCATCATCACCATCGTCACCCTCATCACCATCGTCACCATCATCACCATCATCACCATCATCACCATCATCACCATCATCATCATCATCACCATCATCACCATCATCACCATCATCATCATCATCATCATCATCGCCATCATCATCATCATCACCATCATCGCCATCATCATCATCATCACCATCATCACCATCGTCACCCTCATCACCATCATCACCATCATCACCATCACCACCATCATCACCATCATCACCATCATCACCATCTTCACCATCATCACCATCATCACCGTCATCGCCATCATCATCATCACCACCATCATCACCATCATCACCATCGTCACCATCATCACCATCATCACCATCATCACCATCATCACCATCATCACCATCATCACCATCATCACCATCATCACCATCATCACCATCATCACCATCATCACCATCATCACAATCATCACCCTCATCACCCTCATCACCCTCATCACCAACATCATCATAATCGCCATCATCACCATCCTCACCATCGTCACCCTCATCACCATCGTCACCATCATCACCATCATCACCATCATCACCATCATCACCATCATCACCATCATCACCATCATCACCATCATCACCATCATCACCATCGTCACCCTCATCACCATCGTCACCATCATCACCATCATCACCATCATCACCATCATCACCATCATCACCCTCATCACCCTCATCACCATCATCATCATAATCGCCATCATCACCATCCTCACCATCGTCACCCTCATCACCATCGTCACCATCATCACCATCATCACCATCATCACCATCATCACCATCATCACCATCATCACCATCATCACCATCATCACCATCATCACCATCATCACCTTCATCACCATCATCACCATCGTCACCATCATCACCATCATCACCCTCATCACCATCATCACCCTCATCACCATCATCACCATCCTCACCATCATCACCATCGTCACCCTCATCACCATCGTCACCATCATCACCATCATCACCATCATCACCATCATCACCATCATCACCATCATCACCATCATCATCATCATCATCATCATCGCCATCATCATCATCATCACCATCATCGCCATCATCATCATCATCACCATCATCACCATCGTCACCCTCATCACCATCATCACCATCATCACCCTCATCACCATCATCACCATCATCACCATCGTCACCCTCATCACCATCGTCACCATCATCACCATCATCACCATCATCACCATCATCACCATCATCACCATCATCACCATCATCACCATCATCACCATCATCATCATCATCATCATCATCGCCATCATCATCATCATCACCATCATCACCATCATCACCATCATCACCATCACCACCATCATCACCATCATCACCATCATCACCATCTTCACCATCATCACCATCATCACCGTCATCGCCATCATCATCATCATCATCATCACCATCATCACCATCGTCACCCTCATCACCCTCATCACCATCATCATCATAATCGCCATCATCACCATCATCACCCTCATCACCATCATCACCATCATCACCATCGTCACCCTCATCACCATCTTCACCATCATCACCATCGTCACCCTCATCACCATCGTCACCATCATCACCATCGTCACCATCATCATCATAATCGAAATCATCATCATAATCGCCATCATCACCATCATCACCATCGTCACCCTCATCACCATCGTCACCATCATCACCATCATCACCATCATCACCATCATCACCATCATCATCATCATCACCATCATCACCATCATCACCATCATCATCATCATCATCATCATCGCCATCATCATCATCATCACCATCATCGCCATCATCATCATCATCACCATCATCACCATCGTCACCCTCATCACCATCATCACCCTCATCACCATCATCACCCTCATCACCCTCATTACCATCATCATCATAATCGCCATCATCACCATCCTCACCATCGTCACCCTCATCACCATCGTCACCATCATCACCATCATCACCATCATCACCATCATCACCATCATCACCATCATCACCATCATCACCATCATCACCATCATCACCATCGTCACCCTCATCACCATCGTCACCATCATCACCATCATCACCATCATCACCATCATCACCATCATCACCATCATCACCATCATCACCATCACCATCATCACCATCATCACCATCATCACCATCATCACCATCATCACCATCATCACCATCATCATCATCATCATCATCATCGCCATCATCATCATCATCACCATCATCACCATCATCACCATCATCACCATCATCACCATCATCACCATCATCACCATCATCACCATCATCATCATCATCATCATCATCGCCATCATCATCATCATCACCATCATCACCATCATCACCATCATCACCATCACCACCATCATCACCATCATCACCATCATCACCATCTTCACCATCATCACCATCATCACCGTCATCGCCATCATCATCATCATCATCATCACCATCATCACCATCGTCACCCTCATCACCCTCATCACCATCATCATCATAATCGCCATCATCACCATCATCACCCTCATCACCATCATCATCATAATCGCCATCATCACCATCCTCACCATCGTCACCCTCATCACCATCGTCACCATCATCACCATCATCACCATCATCACCATCATCACCATCATCACCATCGTCACCCTCATCACCATCGTCACCATCATCACCATCATCACCATCTTCACCATCATCACCATCATCACCATCATCACCCTCATCACCCTCATCACCATCATCATCATAATCGCCATCATCACCATCCTCACCATCGTCACCCTCATCACCATCGTCACCATCATCACCATCATCACCATCATCACCATCATAATCGAAATCATCATCATAATCGCCATCATCACCATCCTCACCATCGTCACCCTCATCACCATCATCACCATCGTCACCATCATCACCATCATCACCATCATCACCATCATCACCATCATCACCATCATCACCATCATCACCATCATCACCATCATCACCATCATCACCATCATCACCATCGTCACCCTCATCACCATCGTCACCATCATCACCATCATCACCATCATCACCATCATCACCATCATCACCATCACCACCATCATCACCATCATCACCATCATCACCATCATCACCATCATCACCATCATCACCATCATCACCATCATCACCATCGTCACCATCATCACCATCCTCACCATCATCACCATCATCACCATCAACCATCATCACCATCATCACCATCGTCACCCTCATCACCATCTTCACCATCATCACCATCGTCACCCTCATCACCATCGTCACCATCATCACCATCGTCACCATCATCATCATAATCGAAATCGTCATCATAATCGCCATCATCACCATCATCACCATCGTCACCCTCATCACCATCGTCACCATCATCACCATCATCACCATCATCACCATCATCACCATCATCATCATCATCACCATCATCACCATCATCACCATCATCACCATCATCACCATCATCACCATCATCACCATCATCATCATCATCATCATCATCGCCATCATCATCATCATCACCATCATCACCATCATCACCATCATCACCATCACCACCATCATCACCATCATCACCATCATCACCATCTTCACCATCGTCACCATCATCACCATCATCACCATCTTCACCATCATCACCATCATCACCATCATCACCCTCATCACCCTCATCACCATCATCACCATCATCACCATCATCACCATCATCACCATCATCACCATCATCACCATCATCACCATCATCACCATCATCACCATCATCACCATCATCACAATCATCACCCTCATCACCCTCATCACCATCATCATCATAATCGCCATCATCACCATCCTCACCATCGTCACCATCATCACCATCATCACCATCGTCACCATCATCACCATCATCACCATCGTCACCATCATCACCATCATCACCATCATCACCATCATCACCATCATCACCATCATCACCATCATCACCATCATCACCATCATCACCATCATCACCATCATCACCATCGTCACCCTCATCACCATCGTCACCATCATCACCATCATCACCATCATCACCATCATCACCATCATCACCATCACCACCATCATCACCATCATCACCATCATCACCATCATCACCATCATCACCATCATCACCATCATCACCATCATCACCATCGTCACCATCATCACCATCCTCACCATCATCACCATCATCACCATCAACCATCATCACCATCATCACCATCGTCACCCTCATCACCATCTTCACCATCATCACCATCGTCACCCTCATCACCATCGTCACCATCATCACCATCGTCACCATCATCATCATAATCGAAATCGTCATCATAATCGCCATCATCACCATCATCACCATCGTCACCCTCATCACCATCGTCACCATCATCACCATCATCACCATCATCACCATCATCACCATCATCATCATCATCACCATCATCACCATCATCACCATCATCATCATCATCATCATCATCGCCATCATCATCATCATCACCATCATCGCCATCATCATCATCATCACCATCATCACCATCGTCACCCTCATCACCATCATCACCATCATCACCCTCATCACCATCATCATCATAATCGAAATCATCATCATAATCGCCATCATCACCATCCTCACCATCGTCACCCTCATCACCATCATCACCATCATCACCCTCATCACCATCATCACCCTCATCACCCTCATCACCAACATCATCATAATCGCCATCATCACCATCCTCACCATCACCACCATCATCACCATCATCACCATCATCACCATCATCACCATCATCACCATCATCACCATCATCACCCTCATCACCCTCATCACCATCATCATCATAATCGCCATCATCACCATCCTCACCATCGTCACCCTCATCACCATCGTCACCATCATCACCATCATCACCATCATCACCATCATCACCATCATCATCATCATCACCATCATCGCCATCATCACCATCATCACCATCGTCACCCTCATCACCATCATCACCATCATCACCCTCATCACCATCATCATCATAATCGAAATCATCATCATAATCGCCATCATCACCATCCTCACCATCGTCACCCTCATCACCATCATCACCATCATCACCCTCATCACCATCATCACCCTCATCACCCTCATCACCAACATCATCATAATCGCTATCATCACCATCCTCACCATCACCACCATCATCACCATCATCACCATCATCACCATCATCACCATCATCACCATCATCACCATCATCACCATCATCACCATCATCACCATCATCACCCTCATCACCCTCATCACCATCATCATCATAATCGCCATCATCACAATCCTCACCATCGTCATCATCATCACCATCATCACCATCATCACCATCATCACCATCATCACCATCATCACCATCATCACCATCATCACCATCATCACCATCGTCACCATCATCATCACCATCATCATAATCGCCATCATCACCATCCTCACCATCGTCACCCTCATCACCATCGTCACCATCATCACCATCATCACCATCATCACCATCATCACCATCATCACCATCATCACCATCATCACCATCATCACCATCATCACCATCATCACCATCATCACCATCATCACCATCGTCACCATCATCACCATCATCACCATCATCACCATCATCACAATCATCACCCTCATCACCCTCATCACCATCATCATCATAATCGCCATCATCACCATCCTCACCATCGTCACCCTCATCACCAGCGTCACCATCATCACCATCATCACCATCATCACCATCATCACCATCATCACCATCATCAACATCATCACCATCGTCACCCTCATCACCATCGTCACCATCATCACCATCATCACCATCGTCACCATCATCACCATCATCACCATCATCACCATCATCACCATCATCACCATCATCACCATCATCACCATCATCACCATCATCACCATCATCACCATCATCACCATCGTCACCCTCATCACCATCGTCATCATAATCGCCATCATCACCATCCTCACCATCACCACCATCATCACCATCATCACCATCATCACCATCATCATCATCATCATCATCATCGCCATCATCATCATCATCACCATCATCGCCATCATCATCATCATCACCATCATCACCATCGTCACCCTCATCACCATCATCACCATCATCACCCTCATCACCATCATCATCATAATCGAAATCATCATCATAATCGCCATCATCACCATCCTCACCATCGTCACCCTCATCACCATCATCACCATCATCACCCTCATCACCATCATCACCCTCATCACCATCATCACCCTCATCACCCTCATCACCATCATCATCATAATCGCCATCATCACCATCCTCACCATCACCACCATCATCACCATCGTCACCCTCATCACCATCGTCACCATCGTCACCATCATCACCATCATCACCATCATCACCATCATCACCATCATCACCATCATCACCATCATCACCCTCATCACCCTCATCACCATCATCATCATAATCGCCATCATCACCATCCTCACCATCGTCACCCTCATCACCATCGTCACCATCATCACCATCATCACCATTATCACCATCATCACCATCATCACCATCATCACCATCATCACCATCATCACCATCGTCACCCTCATCACCATCGTCACCATCATAACCATCATCACCATCATCACCATCATCACCGTCATCGCCATCATCATCATCATCATCATCATCACCATCATCACCATCGTCACCCTCATCACCCTCATCACCATCATCATCATAATCGCCATCATCACCATCATCACCATCGTCACCCTCATCACCATCATCACCATCATCACCATCATCACCATCATCACCATCATCACCATCATCACCATCATCACCATCATCACCATCATCACCATCATCACCATCATCACCATCATCACCATCATCACCATCATCACCATCATCACCATCATCACCATCATCACCATCATCACCATCATCATCATCATCATCATCATCGCCATCATCATCATCATCACCATCATCGCCATCATCATCATCATCACCATCATCACCATCGTCACCCTCATCACCATCATCACCATCATCACCCTCATCACCATCATCATCATAATCGAAATCATCATCATAATCGCCATCATCACCATCCTCACCATCGTCACCCTCATCACCATCATCACCATCATCACCCTCATCACCATCATCACCCTCATCACCCTCATCACCATCATCATCATAATCGCCATCATCACCATCCTCACCATCACCACCATCATCACCATCGTCACCCTCATCACCATCGTCACCATCATCACCATCATCACCATCATCACCATCATCACCATCATCACCCTCATCACCCTCATCACCATCATCATCATAATCGCCATCATCACCATCCTCACCATCGTCACCCTCATCACCATCGTCACCATCATCACCATCATCACCATCATCACCATCATCACCATCATCACCATCATCACCATCATCACCATCATCACCATCATCACCATCATCACCATCGTCACCCTCATCACCATCGTCACCATCATAACCATCATCACCATCATCACCATCATCACCATCATCACCATCATCACCATCATCACCATAATCGCCATCATCACCATCCTCACCATCATCACCATCGTCACCCTCATCACCATCGTCACCATCATCACCATCATCACCATCATCACCATCATCACCATCATCACCATCATCACCATCATCACCATCATCACCATCATCACCATCATCACCATCATCACCCTCATCACCATCATCACCCTCATCACCATCATCACCATCCTCACCATCATCACCATCGTCACCCTCATCACCATCGTCACCATCATCACCATCATCACCATCATCACCATCATCACCATCATCACCGTCATCACCATCATCACCATCATCACCATCATCACCATCATCACCATCATCACAATCATCACCCTCATCACCCTCATCACCAACATCATCATAATCGCCATCATCACCATCCTCACCATCGTCACCCTCATCACCATCGTCACCATCATCACCATCATCACCATCATCACCATCATCACCATCATCACCATCATCACCATCATCACCATCATCACCGTCATCACCATCGTCACCCTCATCACCATCGTCACCATCATCACCATCATCACCATCATCACCATCATCACCATCATCACCCTCATCACCCTCATCACCATCATCATCATAATCGCCATCATCACCATCCTCACCATCGTCACCCTCATCACCATCGTCACCATCATCACCATCATCACCATCATCACCATCATCACCATCATCACCATCATCACCATCATCACCATCATCACCATCATCACCATCATCACCATCATCACCATCGTCACCATCATCACCATCATCACCCTCATCACCATCATCACCCTCATCACCATCATCACCATCCTCACCATCATCACCATCGTCACCCTCATCACCATCGTCACCATCATCACCATCATCACCATCATCACCATCATCACCATCATCACCATCATCACCATCATCACCATCATCACCATCATCACCATCATCACCATCATCACCATCATCACCATCATCACCATCATCACCATCATCACAATCATCACCCTCATCACCCTCATCACCATCATCATCATAATCGCCATCATCACCACCCTCACCATCGTCACCCTCATCACCATCGTCACCATCATCACCATCATCACCATCATCACCATCATCACCATCATCACCATCATCACCATCGTCACCATCGTCACCATCATCACCATCATCACCATCATCACCATCATCACCATCATCACCATCATCACCATCATCACCATCATCACCCTCATCACCCTCATCACCATCATCATCATAATCGCCATCATCACCATCCTCACCATCGTCACCCTCATCACCATCGTCACCATCATCACCATCATCACCATCATCACCATCATCACCATCATCACCATCATCACCATCATCACCATCATCACCATCATCACCATCATCACCATCATCACCATCATCACCATCATCACCATCATCACCATCATCACCATCATCACCATCATCACCATCATCACAATCATCACCCTCATCACCCTCATCACCATCATCATCATAATCGCCATCATCACCATCCTCACCATCGTCACCCTCATCACCATCGTCACCATCATCACCATCATCACCATCATCACCATCATCACCATCATCACCATCATCAACATCATCACCATCATCACCATCACCACCATCATCACCATCATCACCATCATCACCATCATCACCATCATCACCATCATCACCATCATCACCATCGTCACCATCATCACCATCCTCACCATCATCACCATCATCACCCTCATCACCCTCATCACCATCATCATCATAATCGCCATCATCACCATCATCACCATCATCACCATCATCACCATCATCACCATCATCACCATCATCACCCTCATCACCCTCATCACCATCATCATCATAATCGCCATCATCACCATCCTCACCATCGTCACCCTCATCACCATCGTCACCATCATCACCATCATCACCATCATCACCATCATCACCATCATCACCATCATCACCATCATCACCATCATCACCATCATCACCATCATCACCATCATCACCATCATCACCATCATCACCATCATCACCATCATCACCATCATCACCATCATCACCATCATCACCATCATCACCATCATAACCATCATCACCATCATCACCATCATCACCATCATCACCATCATCACCATCATCACCATCATCACCCTCATCACCCTCATCACCATCATCACCATCATCACCATCATCACCATCATCACCATCATCACCATCATCACCATCATCGCCATCATCTAAATCTTCACCATCATCACCATAATCTCCACCGTCAACATTACCGCACTCATCACCATTATCACCATCATCACCATTATCACCATTATCACCATCATCAGCATCATAATCGCCATCATCACCATCCTCACCATCGTCACCCTCATCACCATCGTCACCATCATCACCATCATCACCATCATCACCATCATCACCATCATCACCATCATCACCATCATCACCATCATCACCATCATCACCATCATCACCATCATCACCATCGTCACCCTCATCACCATCGTCACCATCATAACCATCATCACCATCATCACCATCATCACCATCATCACCATCATCACCATCATCACCATAATCGCCATCATCACCATCCTCACCATCATCACCATCGTCACCCTCATCACCATCGTCACCATCATCACCATCATCACCATCATCACCATCATCACCATCATCACCATCATCACCATCATCACCATCATCACCATCATCACCATCATCACCCTCATCACCATCATCACCCTCATCACCATCATCACCATCCTCACCATCATCACCATCGTCACCCTCATCACCATCGTCACCATCATCACCATCATCACCATCATCACCATCATCACCATCATCACCGTCATCACCATCATCACCATCATCACCATCATCACCATCATCACCATCATCACAATCATCACCCTCATCACCCTCATCACCAACATCATCATAATCGCCATCATCACCATCCTCACCATCGTCACCCTCATCACCATCGTCACCATCATCACCATCATCACCATCATCACCATCATCACCATCATCACCATCATCACCATCATCACCATCATCACCGTCATCACCATCGTCACCCTCATCACCATCGTCACCATCATCACCATCATCACCATCATCACCATCATCACCATCATCACCCTCATCACCCTCATCACCATCATCATCATAATCGCCATCATCACCATCCTCACCATCGTCACCCTCATCACCATCGTCACCATCATCACCATCATCACCATCATCACCATCATCACCATCATCACCATCATCACCATCATCACCATCATCACCATCATCACCATCATCACCATCATCACCATCATCACCATCATCACCATCGTCACCATCATCACCATCATCACCCTCATCACCATCATCACCCTCATCACCATCATCACCATCCTCACCATCATCACCATCGTCACCCTCATCACCATCGTCACCATCATCACCATCATCACCATCATCACCATCATCACCATCATCACCATCATCACCATCATCACCATCATCACCATCATCACCATCATCACCATCATCACCATCATCACCATCATCACCATCATCACCATCATCACAATCATCACCCTCATCACCCTCATCACCATCATCATCATAATCGCCATCATCACCATCCTCACCATCGTCACCCTCATCACCATCGTCACCATCATCACCATCATCACCATCATCACCATCATCACCATCATCACCATCGTCACCCTCATCACCATCGTCACCATCATCACCATCATCACCATCATCACCATCATCACCATCATCACCATCATCACCATCATCACCATCATCACCCTCATCACCCTCATCACCATCATCATCATAATCGCCATCATCACCATCCTCACCATCGTCACCCTCATCACCATCGTCACCATCATCACCATCATCACCATCATCACCATCATCACCATCATCACCATCATCACCATCATCACCATCATCACCATCATCACCATCATCACCATCATCACCATCATCACCATCATCACCATCATCACCATCATCACCATCATCACCATCATCACCATCATCACAATCATCACCCTCATCACCCTCATCACCATCATCATCATAATCGCCATCATCACCATCCTCACCATCGTCACCCTCATCACCATCGTCACCATCATCACCATCATCACCATCATCACCATCATCACCATCATCACCATCATCAACATCATCACCATCATCACCATCACCACCATCATCACCATCATCACCATCATCACCATCATCACCATCATCACCATCATCACCATCATCACCATCGTCACCATCATCACCATCCTCACCATCATCACCATCATCACCCTCATCACCCTCATCACCATCATCACCATCATCACCATCATCACCATCATCACCCTCATCACCCTCATCACCATCATCATCATAATCGCCATCATCACCATCCTCACCATCGTCACCCTCATCACCATCGTCACCATCATCACCATCATCACCATCATCACCATCATCACCATCATCACCATCATCACCATCATCACCATCATCACCATCATCACCATCATCACCATCATCACCATCATCACCATCATCACCATCATCACCATCATCACCATCATCACCATCATCACCATCATCACCATCATCACCATCATCACCATCATCACCATCATCACCATCGTCACCCTCATCACCATCGTCACCATCATAACCATCATCACCATCATCACCATCATCACCATCATCACCATCATCACCATCATCACCCTCATCACCCTCATCACCATCATCACCATCATCACCATCATCACCATCATCACCATCATCACCATCATCACCATCATCACCATCATCACCATCATCACCATCATCGCCATCATCTAAATCTTCACCATCATCACCATAATCTCCACCGTCAACATTACCGCACTCATCACCATTATCACCATCATCACCATTATCACCATTATCACCATCATCAGCATCATCACCATCATCACCATCTTCACCATCGTCACCCTCATCACCATCCTCACCATCACCACCATCATCACCATCGTCACCCTCATCACCATCGTCACCATCATCACCATCATCACCATCATCACCATCATCACCATCATCACCATCATCACCCTCATCACCCTCATCACCATCATCATCATAATCGCCATCATCACCATCCTCACCATCGTCACCCTCATCACCATCGTCACCATCATCACCATCATCACCATCATCACCATCATCACCATCATCACCATCATCACCATCATCACCATCATCACCATCGTCACCCTCATCACCATCGTCACCATCATAACCATCATCACCATCATCACCATCATCACCATCATCACCATCATCACCATCATCACCATCATCACCCTCATCACCCTCATCACCATCATCATCATAATCGCCATCATCACCATCGTCACCCTCATCACCATCATCACCATCATCACCATCATCACCCTCATCACCCTCATCACCATCATCATCATAATCGCCATCATCACCATCGTCACCCTCATCACCATCGTCGCCATCATCACCATCATCACCATCATCACCATCATCACCATCATCACCATCATCACCATCATCACCATCATCACCATCATCACCATCACCACCATCATCACCATCATCACCATCATCACCATCTTCACCATCATCACCATCATCACCGTCATCGCCATCATCATCATCATCATCATCACCATCATCACCATCGTCACCCTCATCACCCTCATCACCATCATCATCATAATCGCCATCATCACCATCCTCACCATCATCACCATCGTCACCCTCATCACCATCATCACCATCATCACCATCATCACCATCATCACCATCATCACCATCATCACCATCATCACCATCATCACCATCATCACCATCATCACCATCATCACCATCATCACCATCATCACCATCATCACCATCATCACCATCATCACCATCGTCACCATCATCACCATCATCACCATCATCACCATCATCACCATCATCACCATCATCACCATCATCACCATCATCACCATCGTCACCCTCATCACCATCGTCACCATCATCACCATCATCACCATCATCACCATCATCACCATCATCACCATCATCACCATCACCACCATCATCACCATCATCACCATCGTCACCATCATCACCATCATCACCATCATCACCATCATCACCATCATCACCATCATCACCATCATCACCATCATCACCATCATCACCATCATCACAATCATCACCCTCATCACCCTCATCACCCTCATCACCAACATCATCATAATCGCCATCATCACCATCCTCACCATCGTCACCCTCATCACCATCGTCACCATCATCACCATCATCACCATCATCACCATCATCACCATCATCACCATCATCACCATCATCACCATCATCACCATCATCACCATCGTCACCCTCATCACCATCGTCACCATCATCACCATCATCACCATCATCACCATCATCACCATCATCACCCTCATCACCCTCATCACCATCATCATCATAATCGCCATCATCACCATCCTCACCATCGTCACCCTCATCACCATCGTCACCATCATCACCATCATCACCATCATCACCATCATCACCATCATCACCATCATCACCATCATCACCATCATCACCATCATCACCATCATCACCATCATCACCATCATCACCATCATCACCATCATCACCATCGTCACCATCATCACCATCATCACCCTCATCACCATCATCACCCTCATCACCATCATCACCATCCTCACCATCATCACCATCGTCACCCTCATCACCATCGTCACCATCATCACCATCATCACCATCATCACCATCATCACCATCATCACCATCATCACCATCATCATCATCATCATCATCATCGCCATCATCATCATCATCACCATCATCGCCATCATCATCATCATCACCATCATCACCATCGTCACCCTCATCACCATCATCACCATCATCACCCTCATCACCATCATCATCATAATCGAAATCATCATCATAATCGCCATCATCACCATCATCACCATCATCATCATAATCGCCATCATCACCATCCTCACCATCATCACCATCGTCACCCTCATCACCATCGTCACCATCATCACCATCATCACCATCATCACCATCATCACCATCATCACCCTCATCACCCTCATCACCATCATCATCATAATCGCCATCATCACCATCCTCACCATCGTCACCCTCATCACCATCGTCACCATCATCACCATCATCACCATCATCACCATCATCACCATCATCACCATCATCACCCTCATCACCATCATCACCCTCATCACCCTCATTACCATCATCATCATAATCGCCATCATCACCATCCTCACCATCGTCACCCTCATCACCATCGTCACCATCATCACCATCATCACCATCATCACCATCATCACCATCATCACCATCATCACCATCATCACCATCATCACCATCGTCACCCTCATCACCATCGTCACCATCATCACCATCATCACCATCATCACCATCATCACCATCATCACCATCATCACCATCATCACCATCATCACCATCATCACCATCATCACCATCATCACCATCATCACCATCATCACCATCATCACCATCATCACCATCATCACCATCATCACCATCGTCACCCTCATCACCATCATCACCATCATCACCATCATCACCATCATCACCATCATCACCATCATCACAATCATCACCATCTTCACCATCATCACCATCATCACCGTCATCGCCATCATCATCATCATCATCATCACCATCATCACCATCGTCACCCTCATCACCCTCATCACCATCATCATCATAATCGCCATCATCACCATCCTCACCATCATCACCATCGTCACCCTCATCACCATCATCACCATCATCACCATCATCACCATCATCACCATCATCACCATAATCACCATCATCACCATCATCACCATCATCACCATCATCACCATCATCACCATCATCACCATCATCACCATCATCACCATCATCACCATCATCACCATCATCACCATCATCACCATCATCATCATCATCATCATCATCACCATCATCACCATCGTCACCCTCATCACCCTCATCACCATCGTCACCATCATAACCATCATCACCATCATCACCATCGTCACCATCGTCACCCTCATCACCATCATCACCATCATCACCATCATCACCATCATCACCATCATCACCATCATCACCATCATCACCATCATCACCATCATCACCATCATCACCATCATCACCATCATCACCGTCATCGCCATCATCATCATCATCATCATCATCATCATCACCATCATCACCATCGTCACCCTCATCACCCTCATCACCATCATCATCATAATCGCCATCATCACCATCCTCACCATCATCACCATCGTCACCCTCATCACCATCATCACCATCATCACCATCATCACCATCATCACCATCATCACCATCATCACCATCATCACCATCATCACCATCATCACCATCATCACCATCATCACCATCATCACCATCATCACCATCATCACCATCATCACCATCATCACCATCATCACCATCATCATCATCATCATCATCATCACCATCATCACCATCGTCACCCTCATCACCCTCATCACCATCGTCACCATCATAACCATCATCACCATCATCACCATCGTCACCATCGTCACCCTCATCACCATCATCACCATCATCACCATCATCACCATCATCACCATCATCACCATCATCACCATCATCACCATCATCACCATCATCACCATCATCACCATCATCACCATCATCACCATCATCACCATCATCACCATCATCACCATCGTCACCATCATCACCATCATCACCATCATCACCATCATCACCATCATCACCATCATCACCATCATCACCATCATCACCATCGTCACCCTCATCACCATCGTCACCATCATCACCATCATCACCATCATCACCATCATCACCATCATCACCATCATCACCATCACCACCATCATCACCATCATCACCATCGTCACCATCATCACCATCATCACCATCATCACCATCATCACCATCATCACCATCATCACCATCATCACCATCATCACCATCATCACCATCATCACAATCATCACCCTCATCACCCTCATCACCCTCATCACCAACATCATCATAATCGCCATCATCACCATCCTCACCATCGTCACCCTCATCACCATCGTCACCATCATCACCATCATCACCATCATCACCATCATCACCATCATCACCATCATCACCATCATCACCATCATCACCATCGTCACCCTCATCACCATCGTCACCATCATCACCATCATCACCATCATCACCATCATCACCATCATCACCCTCATCACCCTCATCACCATCATCATCATAATCGCCATCATCACCATCCTCACCATCGTCACCCTCATCACCATCGTCACCATCATCACCATCATCACCATCATCACCATCATCACCATCATCACCATCATCACCATCATCACCATCATCACCATCATCACCATCATCACCATCATCACCATCATCACCATCATCACCATCGTCACCATCATCACCATCATCACCCTCATCACCATCATCACCATCATCACCATCATCACCATCATCACCATCATCACCATCATCACCATCATCACCATCATCACCATCATCACCATCATCACCATCGTCACCATCATCACCATCATCACCCTCATCACCATCATCACCCTCATCACCATCATCACCATCCTCACCATCATCACCATCGTCACCCTCATCACCATCGTCACCATCATCACCATCATCACCATCATCACCATCATCACCATCATCACCATCATCACCATCATCATCATCATCATCATCATCGCCATCATCATCATCATCACCATCATCGCCATCATCATCATCATCACCATCATCACCATCGTCACCCTCATCACCATCATCACCATCATCACCCTCATCACCATCATCATCATAATCGAAATCATCATCATAATCGCCATCATCACCATCATCACCATCATCATCATAATCGCCATCATCACCATCCTCACCATCATCACCATCGTCACCCTCATCACCATCGTCACCATCATCACCATCATCACCATCATCACCATCATCACCATCATCACCCTCATCACCCTCATCACCATCATCATCATAATCGCCATCATCACCATCCTCACCATCGTCACCCTCATCACCATCGTCACCATCATCACCATCATCACCATCATCACCATCATCACCATCATCACCATCATCACCCTCATCACCATCATCACCCTCATCACCCTCATTACCATCATCATCATAATCGCCATCATCACCATCCTCACCATCGTCACCCTCATCACCATCGTCACCATCATCACCATCATCACCATCATCACCATCATCACCATCATCACCATCATCACCATCATCACCATCATCACCATCGTCACCCTCATCACCATCGTCACCATCATCACCATCATCACCATCATCACCATCATCACCATCATCACCATCATCACCATCATCACCATCATCACCATCATCACCATCATCACCATCATCACCATCATCACCATCATCACCATCATCACCATCATCACCATCATCACCATCATCACCATCGTCACCCTCATCACCATCATCACCATCATCACCATCATCACCATCATCACCATCATCACCATCATCACAATCATCACCATCTTCACCATCATCACCATCATCACCGTCATCGCCATCATCATCATCATCATCATCACCATCATCACCATCGTCACCCTCATCACCCTCATCACCATCATCATCATAATCGCCATCATCACCATCATCACCCTCATCACCATCATCATCATAATCGCCATCATCACCATCCTCACCATCGTCACCCTCATCACCATCGTCACCATCATCACCATCATCACCATCATCACCATCATCACCATCATCACCATCGTCACCCTCATCACCATCGTCACCATCATCACCATCATCACCATCTTCACCATCATCACCATCATCACCATCATCACCCTCATCACCCTCATCACCATCATCATCATAATCGCCATCATCACCATCCTCACCATCGTCACCCTCATCACCATCGTCACCATCATCACCATCATCACCATCATCACCATCATCACCATCATCACCATCATCACCATCATCACCATCATCACCATCATCACCATCATCACCATCATCACCATCATCACCATCATCACAATCATCACCCTCATCACCCTCATCACCATCATCATCATAATCGCCATCATCACCATCCTCACCATCGTCACCCTCATCACCATCGTCACCATCATCACCATCATCACCATCGTCACCCTCATCACCATCATCACCATCATCACCATCATCACCATCATCACCATCATCACCATCATCACAATCATCACCATCACCACCATCACCACCATTGACCTCATCAAGGTCATTGACCCCTCAAGGTCATTGACCCCTCAAGGTCATTGACCTCATCAAGGTCATTGACCCCTCAAGGTCATTGACCTCATCAAGGTCATTGACCACTCAAGGTCATTGACCTCATCAAGGTCATTGACCCCTCAAGGTCATTGACCTCATCAAGGTCATTTACCCCTCAAGGTCATTGACCTCATCAAGGTCATTGACCCCTCAAGGTCATTGACCTCATCAAGGTCATTGACCCCTCAAGGCCATTGACCCCTCAAGGTCATTGACCCCTCAAGGTCATTGACCCCTCAAGGTCATTGAGGTCTTGATGAGGTCAATGACCTTGAGGGGTCAATGACCTTGATGAAGTCAATGACCTTGAAGGGTCAATGACCTTGAAGGGTCAATGACCTTGAAGGGTCAATGACCTTGATGAAGTCAATGACCTTGAGGGGTCAATGACCTTGATGAGGTCAATGACCTTGATGAGGTCAATGACCTTGATGAGGTCAATGACCTTGATGAGGCCAATGACCTTGAGGGGTCAATGACCTTGAGGGGTCAATGACCTTGATGAGGTCAATGACCTTGAGGGGTCAGTGACCTTCATGAGGTCAATGACCTTCATGAGGTCAATGACCTTGAGGGGTCAATGACCTTGATGAGGTCAATGACCTTGAGGGGTCAATGACCTTGAGGGGTTAATGACCTTGATGAGGTCAATGACCTTGATGAGGTCAATGGTGGTGATGGTGATGATGGTGATGGTGATGATGGTGATGATGGTGATGATGGTGATGATGGTGATGATGGTGATGATGGTGATGATGGTGATGATGGTGATGATGGTGATGATGGTGATGATGGTGGTAATGGTGGTAATGGTGATGATGGCGAAGATGGTGATGATGGTGATGGTGGTGATGATGGTGAAGATGGTGATGATGGTGATGATGGTGATGATGGTGATGATGGTGATGATGGTGATGATGGTGATGATGGTGATGATGGTGATGATGGTGATGATGGTGATGATGGTGATGATGGTGATGATGGTGGTAATGGTGATGATGGTGATGATGGTGATGATGGTGATGATGGTGATGATGGTGATGATGGTGATGATGGTGATGATGGTGATGATGGTGATGATGGTGATGATGGTGATGATGGTGATGATGGTGATGATGGTGATGATGGTGATGATGGTGATGATGGTGATGATGGTGATGATGGTGATGATGGTGATGATGGCGACGATGGTGATGAGGGTGACGATGGTGATGATGGTGAGGATGGTGATTATGATGATGATGGTGATGAGGGTGATGAGGGTGATGATGGTGATGATGGCGACGATGGTGATGAGGGTGACGATGGTGATCATGGTGAGGATGGCGATTATGATGATGATGGTGATGAGGGTGATGAGGGTGATGATGGTGATGAGGGTGACGATGGTGATGATGGTGATGATGATGATGATGATGATGATGGCGATGACGGTGATGATGGTGATGATGGTGATGATGGTGATGATGGTGATGATGGTGATGATGGTGATGATGGTGATGATGGTGATGATGGTGATGATGGTGATGATGGTGACGATGGTGATGAGGGTGACGATGGTGATGATGGTGAGGATGGTGATGATGGCGATTATGATGATGATGGTGATGAGGGTGATGAGGGTGATGATGGTGATGAGGGTGATGATGGTGATGATGGTGATGATGGTGATGATGGTGATGATGGTGATGATGGTGACGATGGTGATGAGGGTGACGATGGTGAGGATGGTGATGATGGCGATTATGATGATGATGGTGATGAGGGTGATGAGGGTGATGATGGTGATGATGGTGATGATGGTGATGATGGTGATGATGGTGACGATGGTGATGAGGGTGATGATGGCGATTATGATGATGATTTCGATTATGATGATGATGGTGACGATGGTGATGATGGTGACGATGGTGATGAGGGTGACGATGGTGATGATGGTGAAGATGGAGATGAGGGTGACGATGGTGATGATGGTGAAGATGGTGATGATGGTGACGATGGTGATGATGGTGATGATGGTGATGATGGTGATGATGGTGATGATGGTGAGGATGGTGATGATGGTGACGATGGTGATGATGGTGATGATGGTGATGATGGTGATGATGGTGATGATGGTGATGATGGTGATGATGGTGATGATGGTGGTGATGGTGATGATGGTGATGATGGTGATGATGGTGATGATGGTGATGATGTTGATGATGGTGATGATGGTGATGATGGTGATGATGGTGATGATGGTGATGATGGGGATGATGGTGATGATGGTGATGATGGTGATGATGGTGATGATGGTGATGATGGTGACGATGGTGATGATGGTGATGATGGTGATGATGGTGATGATGGTGATGATGGTGATGATGGTGATGATGGTGATGATGGTGACGATGGTGATGATGGTGATGATGGTGATGATGGTGATGATGGTGATGATGCTGATGATGGTGATAATGGTGATAATGGTGATAATGGTGATGATGGTGATAATGGTGATGAGTGCGGTAATGTTGACGGTGGAGATTATGGTGATGATGGAGAAGATTTAGATGATGGCGATGATGGTGATGATGGTGATGATGGTGATGATGGTGATGATGGTGATGATGGTGATGATGGTGATGATGGTGATGATGGTGATGATGGTGATGATGGTGATGATGGTGATGATGGTGATGATGGTGATGATGGTGATGATGGTGATGATGGTGATGATGGTGATGATGGTAATTTTGGCAATGATGATGGTGATGATGGTGATTTTGGCAATGATGATGGTGATGATGGTGATTTTGGCAATGATGCTGTCACTTATGGTGAGGATGGTGATGATGGCGATTATGATGATGATTTCGATTATGATGATGATGGTGATGATGGGGATGATGGGGATGATGGTGATGATGATGATGATGGTGGTGATGGTGATGATGGTGATGATGGTGATGATGGTGATGATGGTGATGATGGTGACGATGGTGATGATGGTGATGATGGTGATGATGGTGATGATGGTGATGATGCTGATGATGGTGATAATGGTGATAATGGTGATAATGGTGAAGATGGTGATAATGGTGATGAGTGCGGTAATGTTGACGGTGGAGATTATGGTGATGATGGTGAAGATTTAGATGATGGCGATGATGGTGATGATGGTGATGATGGTGATGATGGTGATGATGGTGATGATGGTGATGATGGTGATTTTGGCAATGATGATGGTGATGATGGTGATTTTGGCAATGATGATGGTGATGATGGTGATTTTGGCAATGATGCTGTCACTTATGGTGAGGATGGTGATGATGGCGATTATGATGATGATTTCGATTATGATGATGATTTCGATTATGATGATGATGGTGATGATGGTGATGATGGTGATGATGGTGATGATGGTGACGATGGTGATGATGGTGAAGATGGTGATGATGGTGATGATGGTGATGATGGTGATGATGGTGATGATGGTGATGATGGTGATGATGGTGATGATGGTGATGATGGTGATGATGGTGATGATGGTGATGATGGTGATGATGGTGATGATGGTGATGATGGTGATGATGGTGATGATGGTGATGATCGTGATGATGGTGATGATGGTGATGATGGTGACGATGGTGATGAGGGTGACGATGGTGATGATGGTGAGGATGGTGATGATGGTGATGATGGCGATTATGATGATGATTTCGATTATGATGATGATTTCGATTATGATGATGATGGTGATGATGGTGATGATGGTGATGATGGTGATGATGGTGACGATGGTGATGATGGTGAAGATGGTGATGATGGTGATGATGGTGATGATGGTGATGATGGTGATGATGGTGATGATGGTGATGATGGTGATGATGGTGATGATGGTGATGATGGTGATGATGGTGATGATGGTGATGATGGTGATGATGGTGATGATGGTGATGATGGTGATGATGGTGATGATGGTGATGATCGTGATGATGGTGATGATGGTGATGATGGTGACGATGGTGATGAGGGTGACGATGGTGATGATGGTGAGGATGGTGATGATGGCGATTATGATGATGATGGTGATGAGGGTGATGAGGGTGATGATGGTGATGAGGGTGACGATGGTGATGATGGTGATGATGGTGATGATGGTGAGGATGGTGATGATGGCGATTATGATGATGATTTCGATTATGATGATGATGGTGATGATGGGGATGATGGTGATGATGGTGAAGATGGTGAAGATTTTGATGATGGTGATGATGATGATGATGGCGATGATGGTGATGATGATGATGATGGCGATGATGATGATGATGGCGATGATGGTGATGATTGTGATGATGGTGAAGATGGTGATGATGGTGATGATGGTGATGATGGTGACGATGGTGATGATGGTGACGATGGTGATGAGGGTGACGATGGTGATGATGGTGAAGATGGTGAAGATGGTGATGATGGTGACGATGGTGATGATGGTGATGATGGTGATGATGGTGATGATGGTGATGATGGTGATGATGGTGATGATGGTGAGGATGGTGATGATGGTGACGATGGTGATTATGGTGATGATGGTGATGATGGTGATGATGGTGATGATGGTGATGATGGTGATGATGGTGGTGATGGTGATGATGGTGATGATGGTGATGATGGTGATGATGGTGATGATGGTGATGATGGTGATGATGGTGATGATGGTGATGATGGTGATGATGGTGATGATGGTGATGATGGGGATGATGGTGATGATGGTGATGATGGTGGTGATGGTGATGATGGTGATGATGGTGATGATGGTGATGATGGTGATGATGGTGATGATGGTGACGATGGTGATGATGGTGATGATGGTGATGATGGTGATGATGGTGATGATGGTGATGATGGTGATGATGGTGATGATGGTGATGATGGTGATGATGGTGATGATGGTGACGATGGTGATGATGGTGATGATGGTGATGATGGTGATGATGGTGATGATGGTGATGATGCTGATGATGGTGATTATGGTGATAATGGTGATGATGGTGATAATGGTGATGAGTGCGGTAATGTTGACGGTGGAGATTATGGTGATGATGGTGAAGATTTAGATGATGGCGATGATGGTGATGATGGTGATGATGGTGATGATGGTGATGATGGTGATGATGGTGATGATGGTGATGATGGTGATGATGGTGATGCTGGTGATGATGGTGATGATGGTGATGATGGTGATTTTGGCAATGATGATGGTGATGATGGTGATTTTGGCAATGATGCTGTCACTTATGGTGAGGATGGTGATGATGGCGATTATGATGATGATTTCGATTATGATGATGATGGTGATGATGGGGATGATGGTGATGATGGGGATGATGGTGATGATGGGGATGATGGTGATGATGGTGAAGATGGTGAAGATTTTGATGATGGTGATGATGATGATGATGGCGATGATGGTGATGATGATGATGATGGCGATGATGATGATGATGGCGATGATGGTGATGATTGTGATGATGGTGAAGATGGTGATGATGGTGATGATGGTGATGATGGTGATGATGGGGATGATGGTGATGATGGTGATGATGGTGGTGATGGTGATGATGGTGATGATGGTGATGATGGTGATGATGGTGATGATGGTGACGATGGTGATGATGGTGATGATGGTGATGATGGTGATGATGGTGATGATGCTGATGATGGTGATAATGGTGATAATGGTGATAATGGTGATGATGGTGATAATGGTGATGAGTGCGGTAATGTTGACGGTGGAGATTATGGTGATGATGGTGAAGATTTAGATGATGGCGATGATGGTGATGATGGTGATGATGGTGATGATGGTGACGATGGTGATGAGGGTGACGATGGTGATGATGGTGATGATGGTGATGATGGTGATGATGGTGATGATGGTGATGATGGTGATGATGGTGATGATGGTGATGATGGTGATGATGGTGATGATGGTGATGATGGTGATGATGCTGATGATGGTGATAATGGTGATAATGGTGATGATGGTGATAATGGTGATGAGTGCGGTAATGTTGACGGTGGAGATTATGGTGATGATGTTGAAGATTTAGATGATATCGATGATGGTGATGATGGTGATGATGGTGATGATGGTGATGATGGTGATGATGGTGATGATGGTGATGATGGTGATGATGCTGATGATGGTGATAATGGTGATAATGGTGATAATGGTGATGATGGTGATAATGGTGATGAGTGCGGTAATGTTGACGGTGGAGATTATGGTGATGATGGTGAAGATTTAGATGATGGTGATGATGCTGATGATGGTGATAATGGTGATAATGGTGATAATGGTGATGATGGTGATAATGGTGATGAGTGCGGTAATGTTGACGGTGGAGATTATGGTGATGATGGTGAAGATTTAGATGATGGCGATTATGATGATGATTTCGATTATGATGATGATGGTGATGACGGGGATGATGGTGATGATGGTGAAGATGGTGAAGATTTTGATGATGGTGATGATGATGATGATGGCGATGATGGTGATGATGATGGTGATGGCGATGATGATGATGATGGCGAAGATGGTGATGATTGTGATGATGGTGAAGATGGTGATGATGGTGATGATGGTGATGATGGTGATGATGGGGATGATGGTGATGATGGTGATGATGGTGGTGATGGTGATGATGGTGATGATGGTGATGATGGTGATGATGGTGATGATGGTGACGATGGTGATGATGGTGATGATGGTGATGATGGTGATGATGGTGATGATGCTGATGATGGTGATAATGGTGATAATGGTGATAATGGTGATGATGGTGATAATGGTGATGAGTGCGGTAATGTTGACGGTGGAGATTATGGTGATGATGGTGAAGATTTAGATGATGGCGATGATGGTGATGATGGTGATGATGGTGATGATGGTGATGATGGTGATGATGGTGATGAGGGTGACGATGGTGATGATGGTGATGATGGTGGTGATGGTGATGATGGTGATGGTGATGATGGTGATGATGGTGATGATGGTGACGATGGTGATGAGGGTGACGATGGTGATGATGGTGATGATGGTGATGATGGTGATGATGGTGATGATGGTGATGATGGTGATGATGGTGATGATGGTGATGATGGTGATGATGGTGATGATGGTGATGATGGTGATGATGCTGATGATGGTGATAATGGTGATAATGGTGATGATGGTGATAATGGTGATGAGTGCGGTAATGTTGACGGTGGAGATTATGGTGATGATGTTGAAGATTTAGATGATATCGATGATGGTGATGATGGTGATGATGGTGATGATGGTGATGATGGTGATGATGGTGATGATGGTGATGATGGTGATGATGGTGATGATGGTGATGATGGTGATGATGGTGATGATGGTGATGATGGTGATGATGGTGATGATGGTGATGATGGTGATGATGGTGATGATGGTGATGATGGTGATTTTGGCAATGATGATGGTGATGATGGTGATTTTGGCAATGATGATGGTGATGATGGTGATTTTGGCAATGATGCTGTCACTTATGGTGAGGATGGTGATGATGGCGATTATGATGATGATTTCGATTATGATGATGATGGTGATGATGGGGATGATGGTGATGATGGGGATGATGGTGATGATGGGGATGATGGTGATGATGGTGAAGATGGTGAAGATTTTGATGATGGTGATGATGATGATGATGGCGATGATGGTGATGATGATGATGATGGCGATGATGATGATGATGGCGATGATGGTGATGATTGTGATGATGGTGAAGATGGTGATGATGGTGATGATGGTGATGATGGTGATGATGGGGATGATGGTGATGATGGTGATGATGGTGGTGATGGTGATGATGGTGATGATGGTGATGATGGTGATGATGGTGATGATGGTGATGATGGTGACGATGGTGATGATGGTGATGATGGTGATGATGGTGATGATGGTGATGATGCTGATGATGGTGATAATGGTGATAATGGTGATAATGGTGATGATGGTGATAATGGTGATGAGTGCGGTAATGTTGACGGTGGAGATTATGGTGATGATGGTGAAGATTTAGATGATGGCGATGATGGTGATGATGGTGATGATGGTGATGATGGTGATGATGGTGATGATGGTGATGATGGTGATTTTGGCAATGATGATGGTGATGATGGTGATTTTGGCAATGATGATGGTGATGATGGTGATTTTGGCAATGATGCTGTCACTTATGGTGAGGATGGTGATGATGGCGATTATGATGATGATTTCGATTATGATGATGATGGTGATGATGGGGATGATGGTGATGATGGGGATGATGGTGATGATGGTGAAGATGGTGAAGATTTTGATGATGGTGATGATGATGATGATGGCGATGATGGTGATGATGATGATGATGGCGATGATGATGATGATGGCGATGATGGTGATGATTGTGATGATGGTGAAGATGGTGATGATGGTGATGATGGTGATGATGGTGATGATGGGGATGATGGTGATGATGGTGATGATGGTGGTGATGGTGATGATGGTGATGATGGTGATGATGGTGATGATGGTGATGATGGTGATGATGGTGACGATGGTGATGATGGTGATGATGGTGATGATGGTGATGATGGTGATGATGCTGATGATGGTGATAATGGTGATAATGGTGATAATGGTGATGATGGTGATAATGGTGATGAGCGCGGTAATGTTGACGGTGGAGATTATGGTGATGATGGTGAAGATTTAGATGATGGCGATGATGGTGATGATGGTGATGATGGTGATGTTGGTGATGATGGTGATGATGGTGATGATGGTGATGATGGTGATGATGGTGATTTTGGCAATGATGATGGTGATGATGGTGATTTTGGCAATGATGATGGTGATGATGGTGATGATGGTGATTTTGGCAATGATGATGGTGATGATGGTGATTTTGGCAATGATGATGGTGATGATGGTGATTTTGGCAATGATGCTGTCACTTATGGTAGTGCCAACAATGATGGCGACAGACATAGATTCTATTGATGCTTATGTGGTGCTAGTGATGGTTTAGCTGAGGCTTGTGCGGATGGGGATTGTACATGGATGGCAATGAAGCCGATGGCAATGGTGGTAATTAACGGTGGAAAAAGAACCGGGCAAGAGAGAATAAAAAACGGACGATATCTCAGTACAGTTTGTAGTACATTTTTCAACTCAACTCTTTATGATATTCGCTTAACATTTATAGAGGATGGGGTGATGGACTTTGCGCTAGTGTAGAGTTTTGCCTTGATCGTTCGATATACAGAAACGGATTTCTTTATGGATTGGGTGTAAAATACGGTGGTGTCAAAAAGTGAAGCCACGATGTGATTATTAGCCTACAATTCGGCCAACCTGACCAGGTAATCGACCCGATTATCAATTAGCGGGCAAAACTCTTGCTAGGGGCAAAATCATCATTACAGTGAAAACTCTACGTTAAACATTTTTTACTATTTTACTTACAATAGTTATGATGCAATTATAATTACTTTACTGGTAATGCGTTTAGGCACATATGGATATATGTATATACATATAATAAATCTAAGTTTTAATTCATTATTTATACAGTTCATACAGATAAATGTTTGTTTATATGTTTATATGTGTCGAACAATGTGGGATTATCTTACGTAATATACATACATACATATACAGGGTGTCCCGCGAGCAGTGTGCCAAAAAGCTATTCGTGAAAACTGTCAGATCAAGTTACAACAGAAAAGTACAGCCGTATTTCAGTTGTCAAAAAACTAAAAAAACATCTTATTTGTCAGATTGTATTAAACATGTTTTAGAATTAAATAAAAAACTAAAATGAATTCACATCAAAATGCTTTGGAAGAGTTGTGGTTGGCACTGATAGTGATGTGATTAGTGACTAGTCAACAACATATTTCAGTGATGATATTAATGTTTTAGCGAGGGCTTTAGTGTTTTTTCAATGACAGCTACTTTTGACATTTTTCACTAATCTGTTCTGACTCCAGAGTAGGTGCAGAACTAATACAAAGCAGAACACTTTCGGACAGAAACTTTTTTCACTGAACAGCAAAACGTGTACTTTTCTGTCGGAACAGCCTCATTGAACAGACAAAATGACTCAAACAGGAGAAACACATTTTGAATGTCATCTCTATGTCAGGCCGAGAACTTTTCACCTCTTGCAGCTCTTTCTGCAATTTGATTACAAACTACAGATGTTCGAAGAATGTTCGAATTCGCCTTGAGAATATGACAATCTCATGTTATTCTACATGAGTATATATGGCTGTTATCGATTAATAATGGCCCCATATCCAAGGTTCCCTCCTATTGGTTGCCGCAGATAAAGTAATTTGTGATAAAGTAATATGTTTGCATATTTTTCTTGTAATTTGAATTTAACGGCAATTGTAACCGACGAATATTTCGAACATATTCGAATATTAATTATTTTTTCCAAATTTGATTGCAAATACAAATGCTGGGATTTGTTTCCATGCCCATTTAAACTCTCCCAGATTGGCTTTCACTTACATACATATGTAGGATATGATTATGAAGGATATTTGTGAGTAATGTTGACAAATGAAACATTGTTTTATCGTTCAAAATCACATGTGTAATTTATTTTCAGTCTTAGCCCTGAGTTTTATTTAAAAAAAATCGAAATACAGTAGTGACCGCTTAAATCGGGAACTCGATTGTAGGTTGTAACCTATGGACCAATGGGTCATTCAAGTTTAAAAACCAAGTATGGGCCCTAGCTTCTGATGAAGATGATAAATTCAATTGATAAAAAAGATAAAAACTTTACAGTTGATCTATTGAAGGGAATAAATTTAATTCATATAGCATTGCAAAAAAGTACACAAAAACTTTATTAATTGATTTCGACTTATCGAATTCATCAAAAGTTTGGACAATTTCGATCTGGAGGCTGAGACTAAGGGACATAGGGTCTCATTAACAATTGTTATCGATAGAAACTCTTTGGGAGACTGTGAGCACTTTGATGACAACCTTATAAGTGTTAAACTCTGCACGATGAAGCAATCACAAATTCTGTAAGTGAAAGTGAAGATGTTAATGAGAATGAAGAAGACGAAGAAAGTGAGAATGTTGACATTGTACCAGCTCCAGTGCTCATATCATACGTGTGATGTGTTAAGGACGAGCTCTGTTCGAACGGGTTGGGGAAAAGAAAATAGCAGATAACCAGTTTGGTTTTCAGGCGATGCATGGCACTATTCAGGTTATGTCAAAACTTGTTTCCGACAATTAATGGAATAGGGCAAAAAACCAATGCTTGTCTACATAAGCGATTTTATGGGTTTTTTCAGCCACTCGATATAGGCGAGGATATTCCCGAGCGTTTGGCAACATGAATAACCTATACGCGATTAGATATCTTGGTATTTGGCTTGACCAGTCCCTATATTTCAATAGACATATAGATGCTTGCATTGTTGGAGTTAAGTGAGTCTTCGGTATGACAAGGAATCTGTTTCACTACGGCTAACTTGACTTCAGGGTGAAAATCATACACTACGCAGCCCATTATTGTGTATGGCTATATGGAAAAGATTCGTGTGTCTGGGAGACAGTTCATTAGGGTCTGTCTTGGAACCTAACTAATCAACTAACGACAAGAATCTGATCCCCGGGGCTTATTAGCCCAATCGCAGATACCACGAGAGCAAACTCCGATTTATTTCCCAAGAATTATTTCCCCATATTGATTTCGAAAGGTTGGTGTAAAATTGAAATGGTATCCCGGTAATTTATCACCGCCACCAGGGCGCCAGGTACAAACGGTTGATAGTGCTCATGAGCTCATACTTTATAGTACCGCAATGGCGGACTATGTACTATATAATCTCGCGGATATTGGTAAACAACACGCTGACTTTGAGTGATTGTAAGCTGAAAACGTTTCGTAGTTGTTCCAAAATATGAATAGATAGGTTTAAGCTGAAAGGCATTAGTAATTAAGTGATTTAGTTAGACTTAGAGTGTCCGAACCGGGCCAATCAAACACTTTAAATTTTAAGATATTTTTAAGTAAGTTTTAAAGACTTTTATCTAGAAAATAAAAACAGATTATGAACAAAAAAAATGAATTAAAACAAATGAGAAATACCGACCGTCAGATGGTGTGCATTCTGGAGATAGAAAACGAACATAAAGCATATTAAAGAACTAACTATGTCAACCAAAGAGAACGTCAAAAACATACAAGGAAAACAACTCGCGACTATCCGGCCTGCTGATATTTCATCTCATCCTTTCTCTGTCTTCCACTTATAGAATTTTAAAACATGCAGCGTGTAAAACCCGACTATTAGTCTCTGCCACCACCCAAAGAGAACGATCGACACATTTTTTGAAAATATTCTAAAAATAAACCGTGAAGAAACCGTGACTGCATTCGTTTTTTTCGGCATATTCAAGGAATCAGTTCCATTAACTATTGCTATACGGTATTGTAAATTAACTGCAAGATACGAGATATTTTCTACCAAATAATGTCCTTAACTGATATATCGGGTTTTTTTCCTGAGTACTACTTAAATTTACGAAACGCCTGTAATGAAGCTGATATCAATAAGATTAGCCAGTGCAAGACAGATCTCGATCGTGCTACTTATGTTGATGGACTAGAATTTGTTCGTAGCAATGATATAAAAATTCAGCGCAAGTTTGAAGGAAAAAGGGCATCAGTGGCAGCTGGATTTAAGGAAAAGGGCAATAAAGCGTTTATGGAGAAGAAATGGTTCGAGGCTATGTTGTTGTATACCAAGAGCTATATCGCAATGCCGGATGACCAACGTAAGGAGGTGACAAATGTAATACATGATTATTGAGGTTATATTTTTTGATACCTTTTAAGGGACAGACAAGGCAATCATTTTAGCCAATCGTTCGGCAACACTGTATCACTTATCAAAATTCGTAGAAGCACTGATAGACATAAAACGAGCGATTGAATATGAATATCCCAAGGATCTGGTTTATAAATTATATGACCGACAAGCAAGATGCTATTTAGCGAAGAAAATGTATCCGAACGCATTATTGTCTTTTCGGTTAGAATATTGTAATATTTTATTATTGTGGAGCAATAATTTTTTTTTCAACTTTTGCACTCTTATTGCTTTTGTGAAAATATACAGTAAGATGGTGTCGACGTTAGATGATGCTAAACTAGCGAGTGATAAAAAGGCTAAGATGAAGTTCGATGCAGTAGCCATGATTACTATGTTACAAAAAGATCCCGGAGCAGCGGGAACGCCAATAAATGAGAACGATGTCGTTCTTGACAGTCCCCCGCATGAGAAGCACTATATAAGTAAGGCTATTCGATTTGACCAAAACCAGCAGGAGGGTCGATTCGCACGAGCTGCTCGTGATATTCAAGTTGGTGAGGAAATCTTAATAGAACATCCTTTTTCCTCTGTTCTTATTGAAAAGTTTTCAAAAACACACTGTGAAAACTGTTTTCTGAGGTGAGAAAATCATTTACATATATAAAATATTGTACGTTTCCGATTATGTAAACCTTAGAACCGTCATACCGGTTGGGTGCCCAAAGTGTTCGGACGTAGTTTATTGCTCGGAAAGGTGTCTTAATCAAGCTGTCGGAAAATTTCATCAATATGAATGTGGGCTTCTCTCATGGATCTGGCGCTCTGGAGCTTCAGTCAATTGTCATCTGGCTTTAAGAATTGTAGCGAGCAAACCAATAGAGTATTTCAAGAAAATTAAGGATGACATCGAAACACCACTATCAATTGATGAGATCAAAAAGTTCATAATTCAATGTCGTATTGGGTTTGTAATCGGCTTTCTATGCATTTTTCAGATTACCTCAAGATGACTATCGTCGTGTGGCTCATTTGGTTAGGCACGAAAATGGGCGAAATGCTTCAAACTATTTCCAGTACGCTCTAATGGCCCGGTTTCTAACTAAATGCCTCGAGGCCTCGGGCTATTTCGGAGACACACCATCCGATAATGATGTTCTTTTTATTAGTTCTATTATACTGCGAAATCTGCAGTTCATTCAATTCAATACACATGAAATAGCGGAATTACACAGCTCTGCCGGGGACAAGGGTGAGAAGAGTGTTTTTATAGGAGGAGGGGTGTACCCTATGTTAGCACTGTTCAATCACTCTTGCGATCCTAGCATTGTCAGGTATGCAGATATATTTCAAAATGTGAAAAACGCAATTGCCAATTGTTCCTGAACAGATTTTATCGCGGAAATGTGATACATATAAATACTGTAACATCAATTGCGTCTGGACTACAAATATCTGAGAACTATGGTCCAATATATACCCAAGAGAAACGTGAAGATCGTCAGTCGAAGCTTAAAGATTTATATTGGTTCGACTGCGCTTGTGACGCTTGCTTAGAAAATTGGCCACGTCTCGAAGATATGAAGCTGGACGTGATTCGTTTTAGATGTGATGCTGCTCAAAAGTGCTTTGGAATAATTGAGGTACCTGTAAACTGCAATGACTTTATGGTGATGTGCGTACATTGCGGTCAAAGTACAAATATTTTAAAGGGTCTCAAAGTCATGCAGGTATAATATCTAGAACTTGGATTGATTTATATATGAAAAGAACTTGCATAATTTTTAGGACACGGAACTAATGCATCGCACAGCAAAGCGGCTTTACGATGTGGGCGATTATTCGGGAGCATTAAAAAAATACATTGATTTGCTAAAGATTATGAATGAGGTACTAGCCCCACCCTTTCCAGACTATTGCTACTGTCAGCAGGGTATAAAGGACTGCTTCTTGCACTTTGGTAATGACTATAAAATCCAGTAGAGGCATTTAATATATGAGTAAATTATATTTATTTGATGACTGTGCAATGTTTTAAATTATTTTTTCTTAGGCTTAGCCACATGTATATGGTTATACAATTTATAGTTGTGCACTCTTCTCCAAATAAACAAAACAAATATAATAGCTCTGTATGTTTTATTAGCTATGAGTAACGGCTTATCTAAATTCCAATATGTAGTGCTGGTTGTTTTTGACATCTACCCTTAAGTGATGGTGAATCACACCCGAGAGGTAAGTTGATACTCGAACTATTTACACATATTCTTCCCAAGAACCTGACATGACTCCCTTCATCACAGTCACTTTTCACTGCAGGTTTGAATTCCGTTCCATTCGAACTTCTATTAGAAAATATCAAATAGCTTTACCACACATCTAAAATATCATTTAATTCGTAATGGGCTAATGAGCTTAATATGTACAAACGATGATTGTATATTATACATAGATCACTTAAGCCAGTGAATATATCTGGTCGGAAATAATAGGGCTGCCCCTTTCTTTAGATAAGACAAGCGTTTATCATAGATTCTAGAATGTGCATGCGCTTGTATCAAATCAAGCGAGTCGAGAAGATGATTAAATGCAATGAATAAGTGTGTGGGAATTTTTCATGTTGAAGTACATTATTATTTTGCAATGAAGACCGCAATCGTTCAGTTTAGTTTGCAATAGGCATCGGTAGAGTTTGATCGGTCGGCGGAGACAGTAATTAGATTATAAAAATGGTAATAAAATCGCAATATATCTAACGGAATCTAAAGTTGTCTCTTAACAGGTAGCAAGAAAGTTTTGTCTGTTTATTTTACTTGCGCTAAGCTCAGTGGACAGAATTAAGAGCCAAGACATAGAACCGCAGCCAATTCCAACACAACCGAGACCAACGAAGCAAACAACAACTGAGAGTCCTTTAGTTGAAGAAACTGGTACAACGACTCAAGTTATTACAATTACAACAGAAGCAATGGAAGAGACATCAACAATTTCTCCAGAGATGACAACTAACGTACAAGCGGAACTAACAACCCATTTAGAAGTTTCTACACCGACAATGCAAGCAACACCTTTACCGAGCGAGATAACTGAAATAACGATTACACAAACTCCTGAGGAGAATACAGAAACGACACCGATGGCATTAACGACCAGTGTACAAACAACTTCAGAGGAAAATAAACATACAACAGTTGTCCCAATTGTAACAAAGGATGTAACAGCTTCCACGCCGGGAATCGCAATTACAGGTACACCAAGCAGACGTCCTCAATTAGTAGGATCAGGTCTTGTGTGTCGAAAAATATTGGGTGCACCTCAGTACTACTACAACTATTGGTCTTCAAACTGTAAGTACTCTCATACAAACTTTATTTCCAATTACAATAGAATATCTTGCGTATTATCATTCCAGACATAACCATTGTTAGGATTTGTCACTTATGTTGTTCAATATGTGGAGTCCTCCAATATTGCATTGATATCAATCCACTCATGTGCGGTGTTTAGTTCGATTATTATTGGGTGGTATTATTAGACGGCCTAGTCGAGCTGCTTATGAAACACTATAGTAAAATATATTCAAATAAATTAAAAGAAACATGTATTGAAGTGTGTATTAATAAATATCTCTGATAAGTTTGGGCTAGAGTTTAAGTTACTCTACAACTGATAATCGCAATTATAGATGGGACCGCGATATCCTGATAACTTAAAGTCATCAAATAGTTATATGAGTCATACGTATATTTAGCAGTGTCTGCCTTCAGTAAGTCACAGACGCTGCACAATTGTTCTCCTTGAGAAAATCCTTTAGTTTATAACTCGTATACATAAGTATATGTATAAGAAGACAAACACATTTCCCTAAAAAAATTCTTTCTCATTAAGATCGTCCATTCAACTGCGATCACGGAAACGAGCATCTACAAAAAGGGCCTTAGTTGCAGAGATATGGGTGTTCGAAGTATACAGCTCGCTGGCTCTAGTGTTTATATGCGGTAATATGAAACTTGAGGTTTTACAAAAATACTGTCATATTTAGAATCTCCATTCGACGGCGATCACGGGAACGAGCTTTTATCTATAAAAAAAAGGCCCTAATTTCAGAGAGACGAACACTCGAAATATGTAGGTAGAGTGTCCTATGTGAAATTGGGACGGTACAGACTTTCTAAAAGCAAGTACACATTTTACTAAATGTAAATCTATTCATTTGAAAGTGGACTTCATTGCAAATTGAAAAAAAAAGTCATAAAGAACGGGTTACATTTTGTCAATAATTCGCCCTATGACTAGAAATCAAAAAGAGAACGTCCCTATTTCTTAGATTTCTCTCATAATTTCTTTTCATGATTTCTCATCATAAAAAGAGAATAAGAGTCAACAATTCTGAAGAATTAATTCCGACATCAATAACATCCTTTACGAAAAGTACTTTAATTGTTGCTCTACGACTTTTAAAAGATTTTAAGTCTATTAATGAGCACCTAGATTTATATGAAAACAAATCTTAAGACCACCCCAAATTTCTCAAAGCAAAGCGTGTAAGTCTTTTTTGATTATCTTCAATCCTTTCGGAAAAATGTTCATACAAAAGAGACCAAATAATGCACAGTATTCCAGTATAGGTATAATCAAATCGTTTTAATCCCTAAATACCACCGAGTTAAGCTTTAGAAAACCCAGCAACGAATTTCCATTAGATATTATGTAATTAATATGTTCTGAAAACGATAACCTAGTATCAAAAATATTGGTCGTTCGGAAAGTAATTTCGTTTTTTTAAGGAAAAATGAAAGACGATTTTTTCATATTTAAAATAAATTTTATTCAATTATGTATTGACCATTTTGTTCCACTACCTTTTGCCATCTTTCTGGTAATTTTAAAATTCCACGCTCATAAAAGTCCTTCTCCCTGTTAGCAAAAAAACTGAAGCAAAGTTTACACCATTTAAAGAATTTTGTAATGACCGAAACAAATGGTAATCTGATGGTGCCAGATCGGGAGAATATGGTGGATGTGGTAGCACATCCCATCTAAGCTGTAACAGTTTCTGGCGAGTGACCAAACTTGTATGGGGTCTGGCATTGTCGTGATGGAATACGACACCTTTTCTATTCGCCAATTCTGGCCGCTTCTGCTTGATGGCAGCATCCAATTCATCCAGCTGACGACAGTACACATTTGAATTAATCGTGTGGTTGCTTGGTAGCAGCTTGAAAAATACGACTCCCATCCAATCCCACCATACAGAAAGCATAACTCTCTTTTGATGAATATCTGCCTTTGATGTCAATCGACATCAGGTTCATCTTGCCTGGAGCATGATCTTTTACGCTTCGTTATAAACTATCTATTTCTCATCCCCAGTAATGATTCGCTTCAAAAATGGATAATTTTTTTCACGTTGTAACAGTGAATCGCAGATGGTAATGTGTCGAATCAAGTCATTTTCCTTTAACTAGTGTGGAACTCAAATATCGAGCGTTGTAACAAATCCAAGTGTTTCAAATGATCGTGAATGGTCGATTTCGATAAATTCAACTTCTCAGCAATTTCTCGTGTTATTATACGACGATTTGCATCCACCAGTGCCTTTATCTTGTCGTCATCAGCTTCAATTGGCCGACCTGGACCTCTCTGATAAAAACGAAATTACTTTCCGAACGACCCAATAAGACCAGACCTTGGTGGACCTCTTTACTTCATTAACATTTGATAGACTTTCATTACCAAGACTGTAATTAAACAGCATCTTAGGTGTTGATCGAAAAGCTCTAAAAATTTGAAACTTGGAGATATCTAACTCAAGATGATTTTATCTATATCACTGAAAAAGCTCATCTACATATGTCTTTTTGGAAGCTAAGGCAATCTTTTAACGAGGATATTTGAAGATATAATTTCAGATTCAGGAAACATTAGACAGTTGGTAAACTGTAAAAAGCTCGGAATGAAAAGATTGAAAAGAGAGGAAGAGATAACTGGGGGAGGCCTGATAAGTCATCCATAAAGAATGAAATTTGTTATTTAGAAGTATATGCGAAAGCTTTCACGAAATCAGTGTATAAAATATAAGTCTGCATTTTATCTTCAAAGGTACAGAGTTATAGTAGACCATCCACTGCAAAAACCATGCTGTCTCGAAGTTACAATACCTTTTTACTGTAAAATAAAGCCTATTGAATATCAATTTTTCAAAGAGTTTTGGAATGGCTTAAAGTTTTGAGACTGGTCCGTAATTCCTTACTAAGTGTTTGAAACCACTTTTATAAATAGGGCTTATGGAAGACGATTACCATTCATCAAGGAAAACACTATTTATATTGGTACTGTTGATACTTCTGATGATGCTTATTATACTGAAGCTAAACTTGATGCTGTCTATACTAATAATTCGGATTCTCATGTTAATTCCGATATTCACATAATGAAAGTCAGTCAGGTGCTTTTGCTGAGGTAGTTTATCTAGGTGCTGCTCGAACTATATACTGATACTGATACTGAACCTATTCTTCGAGTTAAATGTGAGCTAAGTAATATGTATAAAGGTCATTTGATACTAAGATTCAGAAAAGATAGATAATTGACATTTAAACCAAAGTTACATATGTTTTATTATTTCATTTTCATTTTACACTTAAAATATTTAACAGTGGAAATATGCATATGGTTACAAATAAATACATATTATATGTATATATGGGTTGCGTCCTGCTTTTGATTTACCATATACAAACGAGTGCGTATTTAAACATATGTTTTTTAAATAAAGTGAATATCAATAAATTTGCTTGTCTTACATACATAAATATAATATTTTAAAGAATTGTTTTGAGTTTTTTTTTTACAAGTTTTCCATTAAAATAATTTTATTTTCTTGCAGAAGCTCTAACTATTTGGTATCTTTTGTTATTACGAGTAAAGGAAAAATCGAGAGGGGAGCAACGAAAAGACAAATATAACGTGACCTAATATAAGGTGGCGCTAAAATACGTATATGCTATTTTAAATAACGCATAAATAATGAGTTGTGCGTGTACGAACATAACCGATAAGATTTAGGGAAGTTAAAAATCGTAAGAATTCGCTTCATCATCGCCTTTTCTCGCTCTAAAGATTAACTTATAAATTATGGCAGCAGCAATCCCACCGGAAATCGGGCCAACCCAGTAGATCTGTAAGAATATGAAGAGGGCATATATATGTGTATTTGCATGTGGATACGGGCAAACATAATATTTATACCCATTGATCATCCCAACTACTCGTGACGACTGCTGGGCCGAATGACCGAGCTGGATTCATACTAGAACCAGTTAGCTTAACCTAACAGAGCAAATGTATTACTATAAATATGATTCTTTTTAAAAAATTGGTAAAAAAATAAAGTTCTTACAGCTGCCATGTGTCCAGCGGTGATGGCTAATCCAATAGCAAGTGGCGCTGAACCCTTAATATCAGTTCGACGGGGGTCTGATACTCCTTTAACAACCATAACGAGCAGGAATGTTATTAAAGCTTCAACAAGAACCGCTTGACCAATCGTCAGATCCTGATTGGGGGAAGTAACTCCAAGGCGACTGTCGCCCATTTCAGTTGAAATAGCAACCTAAACCATTCAGTAAAATTTAATTTGCATTAAAGGATTCTATATATAAATTAATATGAAATAACCTTGATTAGGGCTGCTCCAGCAATTGCACCAATACATTGCATTATGATGTAGAAAATACCTTTCAGAATGCTTATTTCGCCAACAATGAGAAAACTCATCGTTACAGCGGGATTTATGTGGCACCCGCTGACATGTCCAAAAGCCTGAAATGATAAAATATGCACTTGTAGTGTTACATCTGCCAAATTAAGTAAATTGGTCTAAAAAACTAAAAGCACATCCAACCACAAGTGAATAGCTTTAGTAGAACAAAAACAGTTCATCGAACTAAAACGAATAGAGTAACGTATTTAAAATAAGTTCATTAGTTAGGCACAAAACATTAAAAGTATTTAAACGCTCATAGAGATTTTAGTATGTGAAACAACATTTACACAGATTCACTTGATCTGAGCAGCTACAGGCCAACTCCTCGTCATCTCAAGTTTGAAAGCAATTTTTATTAATGAATTGGTGAACTGGGTACACAAAGTGCACGACTTTGAGTGCAGATCACACGACTGTAAGCTGACTGAATACCATTCGATTGACAGAACTCACATGAAATGTGGTCTCGTACCTTGGGTGGACCGTTGCGCCGTTCTACCAAGCACAACACCTGCTTGCACGCACTTCGATTGGTATTAATCAGCGTTTAGTTGAGTGCGTACTCGTTATCTTCTAGCTCACACATGCATCTATAAATATATTTTACATATCTACACCGCATTTTGAGAAAATTTAGACTAAATAAGTTTTATTTTTTGTTTCTTTTCGTTACTTAAATTTCTTGAAACTGCTAATCATCTGCGAATATACGGTGCAACCTACATTTTCCCAAACGTAACCTTGATTTTCATTCGGTGCAAATTATAGTTTTTTTATGTATGTACATGTATATTTATATAGTTAGTAATATGTTTTTGTAAACTAGTCACTCATACGATACTTACCACCGATTTGATGCGATTAAGTAATGCGCCTAAGTGAGAATTTTTCAGATAGGTTAAAGAGACCTATAGTTTATTATTGACTCTAAACGGCGAAACGAAAAAAAAATTATAACTGAGCTGCTGCTGGGAATCGGTCAATCTTTGCGTATTGGTCATGATATAAAAAAGGGGAAATATGTCATCATCTTCCTTATCTAAACAAAGCCTATGCGGATGTTCCTATCTAAGGATCACCATATAAATTCGCCCGAAAATCAATTTCCATTAATTTTGGGGTCAATGAACTTATCTCCCAACCCCCAAAGAATCGGTAGGCTAGGTCCTTATCCTTGAACGAACTTAAGTCTGTGAGAATAACACTTCGTTGTGTGGTTTACCATATATGCACGTCTTGAGTCGATTTATATTGGTGTCTTATACGAATTCAACGATTGATGTTAAAGTCATGAGAAGCCTTGATCCCTCGTGTTTTACGTCAAGAATATTCCTTTACTATGAGACCGCTTCCCACTCACATGAAAATGGCGAGTCGATCAAGAATTACATCTTTGATAGCACAACATCATGCGTGCGGGGGACTTATAGGTAGTTATGATAAAATCAGTACGGTTAATTAATCATTTACTTCCAACTTAGAGAATAAGATACATCAATGCAGAGGCTGAATTTTCGAATTTGATCGGATAGGATACGCTAACATACTTATCCAACATGGTGGTATCGTATATATGCATCTATGCGATAATTACAACCGTGTTGTAATATTGATCGACGCAAAGGTCGATGTTAACAATGATATGGTGCCCAATGACAGAGGGTGTTCGCAGTAAATGCTATTGAGGTTTCTAATGGTGCGGGTAAAAAGTAAAAGTGTGGGAAATGATGGTGATGGCGGTGTGACATACGAGCATACGAATAACTGAGCTTGAGGCTGCGATTATAACTCTGATTAGAATCATGGTTTAAAAAAACCTGTGCTGTATTTGCACAGCTAAAGAAAACGAAGTTAAATTCAGCACCATAAGAATCTGTTTAGTGGTAGAATGCATGATCATATTGATTAAAATTATCAAATGCTGTAAGCCATTAAATATATAATTTCAGTATTGTTTTAAGTGATTCAGACAGCATAATAGATTACCATTAACGTTCTCGTCATAATTGATTTTTAATTTGATTTTTAATGCAATTAAATTTGATACAAAGAAAGGTGTTCGCATTGATACGCACAAGAAAATATATGCTAATAAAATTAACTCTGGAATCATGTATATATTGCATATACCTATAACTTATTCCTCTTAATGTAGTCAAAATTCATCAAAATGCATTAAAAATGAAAGTGTATCAAACCAAAGAGGAGTTTCCTCTTCAGAAAAAATGTGTTTAGAAAAAAAATCCGACCAATTTAAGGGTTGATATACAAATAGGTTCATATTTCAGACATAAATTAACCAATAAAATAGGTTATTCGAAAAAAAGAATAGATTATGGTATTATTTATACTTTTTCAAATAAATCTAAACTGAGTACCGATATTATCATCAATATACAAGTTGCCAATCTATTTAAAGACTTTTTTATCAACATTAATGGTTTCCAAGGCAACTTAATCTCCAAAAGTTCCACCATCCAAAGCGATCCTAATTTAAAACAAAACAACTTACAAAAAAAAGGTTCTTTTTTAAAGATTTTTCGGCTACGAGTATTGATTATTTACTCGTACATACATACATATATACATATATGTATATAAAAACTCGTGTCCTGTTGATCAAATATCAAGATTCAACATTTTTTTTAGCAACTCATAGTTTGGTTTCAGAAAAGGAAAAGCAACAGGAAATGCCTTAATGAAATTTGTTGGTAAATAAAATTTCAGTTGGAATGCCTCTGAAGTTCATCGATACTTATCAATAAGATGTGTGCTGCAATGAAGCCTGAGCATAAAAAATTAAAAATTGCAATACTAGGTATAATTTTTAAAGAACATGTATCCTAGCGAAACCAATATTTAAACAAATCTATTATTGGAGTCAAATTTGTAGCGTCTGTTTTAAAATTAGTTTATGATGGCTAACATCGAAACTGATGCTTATTCCTAAATTATAAATCCATTATTAATCAATCAATCGACATTTGCTGTGTAAAGTATATCGTATGGAAAATATTGTAAAATTGTAAATTTCACTTAAAAAAAATAAATCATAAATAATATTAGTATAATTGCCATTACAAACCGTGCTGACTCGTTCACCCGTAAATGCTGTGTGTGATTCATTTCTTCCCCATAAGTGAAACGAACCTACTGACTCCAAATTTTGAAAAGCTTCGCCAAATAATTACTCTATATGGGGGAAATACAGTTTCGATGAGTTTGCTGTTGTTGTATTCGAAACGTGTGTCATCGACATCAGAGGCCAACACCAATCTCTGAGCCCCTTTGCCACGGTGTTTAAAGTTCAAGGTTAAGATATAGGATCGACATGAGATGTAGGTAAGACAGGAAAGTTAGGTAGGAAAATTCATAAAACATCAACAGATTACACGTAAAACCAATTAAGTTTACGGATAATTTTATGTAATTTCATTTTCACTTGAAACACCATAGATTATAAAATTTTAAAGATGACATTAGTCTGACCAATTATCACAGTAATTATTTGTGGTAGTGTAATGATTGGTTTTATAGAAAAAAAGGCGCAAATTATTATAGTTGGCTTTCGCATTGCAAGTAATAAAGGCCCTCAGCCTGGAAAGTGAGATCTAAGTTTTCTGCAGATCGTTATCGAAATATACGAAGAGGGAATATAATAATTATTTGAAACAAAATGGGTGGTCCTCAGTTTAACATATCAACACTTAGCTAATGAGTCTCCTACATGAATGCGGTGTAATAGATACACGTACGTACCAGGATAAGGTGATAGGTTATCGGCCTGACATGGCACAGAGATTGCGTAACAACTGAAACGTGTGTTTGTCTTATGACAAATTTAAACTTATTCTCCCAAGTAGTTTGTTTGCAAGAATTTTTGCACTGCACGTCTTGCGAGTTTTCCCTTAATATGGATAAACTTCAATATCGTGCGGTCGTAAAATTCTTTGTTTTTGTCCTTCGCTGTCAATAATTAAAAAGAGTGCGGCCGAATTTAAAAATTTAAACGTGATCGCAGATCCCTCAAAGATGATCACCAAAAACTCCACCACATCGGGAATCCTCGAAAAAGTGCATTATATCGTGTTGGACGATAGGTGAGCGAAGGTGAATCAGATAGATAGATAGAGATCACAATGCATGAAGATATAATATAAACAAAGCGATGAATACTATGTATGACAGATTCCCATAATCAGAAAATCAAATAATTAAGTTGATAAATGAACGTTTTTCGAAGATGTGTTTTAGCCATGACATTCTGTCATTCCATCTTTTGTTTTATTATACTTCGCTTCACAAAACATCGAAACAGTGATGTAATATATAATATTAATGATATGACAAAGTTACATTTATGTCAGATGTATATAGTTAAAATATATTTGTTAACAAACCTGTGCTAAAGTTGCCACTGTCAATCCGAAGGCAAAAGCAATCTGCGGAACTGTTGGCTGATATCCATTGTCCCAACTCACAGTACTTCCAACCCCAATGAATATTAAGAATAAGGCTCCAACCAATTCAGCCAGAAGCACTCTCCAAATATTTTTATTGTCTGTTATGTCCGAAATGCCAATAATTTTAGACATTCCTAAAAAAGTCAGAAGAAAATGAAGTTATATTTATGTGATTTTATAGTATATGTATGTATTCAACTATTCTGAGCTGTCGTAAATAAAATTGTTTCGTAGATACGATTAAGCTATTAACCACAAGAGATATAGATCTTAAATGTACGATAAAGCTAACATATTTGAAAATTTACCTTCGGAACGAGCACGGAAATACTGTAAGAGAAACATAATATGATAGAAAGCATTTACACTGAAAGAACCAAGCCGCACGCCTATATTTACTACACTAACTTCGTAAGCAAATTCCTACCATCAGAAAAGATTTGAAACCATTCAGTATTCTTGTTAATTAATATACTAATTAGGATCCCTTTCAAATACATATGTATTACACCTAGATGAAAAAAAAAAATTCTTTTCATACGAGAATGTGATTATTTATTTGTTGATAATAATTTCTGTAAGCATTTCAAGTTGCTGATAATTTCAACCGTTAAGGTTGAAGTTAAGATTAAATAAAGTAAGCATTATTTTGTCATACTTACAGGAGTCTTATAGTTATATGATTACAAATAATAAAAGCGAACGATAAGGCATTATTCGATTTATAGTACATCATATAAACATTATATAGCCAATTTTCAATGAAAAGATATTAATCATCTAACGCATGCCACCACACGTAATCATCTAAAGCACTGGATATGAGCCTACTAGTCAAACATGATTGATTGCTTTTATATATGAACAAATTAAGAATATATCACTATATAATAATTTGATTCGAATTATGCAAATGAGGCCAAAATAATATTTTAAATAATCTTTTCCACGAATATGCTTAAACCCTTCAAGGAGCAATTATAGCACGAATAATTCCACGTCTTATAAATAGACCCATTATAAAGAATAAAACAGTTTTAGAATTAATATCTGCTAAGGATTCCACGATCTGCGCTTTTTTTGAGTTTGTATACACGGTGCATAGCTCTGCTCACCGCAATTATAACCTTGAAAATGTAGCATTTTTGGATTGGGGTTCTGAGAAAAACGTTTTCACCATATTCATATAACCATGCAAAATGTATTTTCGCCAGTGACCGAATATTATCGGTTTATTAGTGGGAAGGGGTGAACTCCTATGGATCCTGAACTCAGTTAAAAATAATATTCATTATCCAACACAGGGGAAAATAGTGGTAGTCTACCCTATCCCCAAACGGAATAGAAATAGAACAAACCTTGCTAATATCCAATTAATTAGTTTGATATTGCAACATGGGTAACGATTAGTGGTAAGAAACGCGGTCAGATATCTTGGTAAATGGCTTAACCAGTATCTATCTTTCAATCTACATATAGACGTTTGTCTTAATATAACAAAGAAGTCTTCAGAATAATAAGGAAACTGACGTGGTTTTATTAAGATCATGAAAAAGTGTTTTTTTTTTTTTTTTTTTTTTTTTTGTTATTCATTTTTGTTTTTATTATTTTGTAGAACACACTTATCCTAGACAAAAATGCTTAAAACTAGCTTAAACAACAACTGATATAAAATACCTTACTGGCCCTATACGGACACTCTAAAGCAAATAGAACTACTTAAGGCTATGCCTTTCGGCCTTTCGATTAATTTGTAGTAATTAAAACAATTAAAATAAATAAACAATTTAGGCCAAGAAAAGTGATATTTTAAAAAAACTTAGCATCAGATCCTCTTTTTTTTTTTATAAAGAAACTTATAACTAAGAATTACTTAACCCTACCTTAACTAAAATATATATATATACATCTTTTTTTGTTTTCATTATTGTTTTGTATTTTTTTTTTAATTTTTTTTCAATTTTTATTTTTTTTTTTATTTTTTATTTTTTAATTAAAGCTAAAACTAAACTAAACCTACGTGCCACCCTGGTCTGCCGTAGCATTCCCTTAACTACTCTAACCTCTTCTAACCTACACTAGTCTATGTAAGGCTGCCATTGGCATGTGGCAGGCTTTGCCTTAAAGAGGCCGACCTATTAAAATTAACCACTGACGCAGATCGCTCCAGCCACCAGAAGCGTTGATGCTGTCGGGCGACGTCTCTCCGATCTTGGCGTGACACCGATTTACTGAACCTGAGGCGCTCGGGCTCACGGAGCGCAACATCACGTTCGTAGAGAAGTCGTCGCTCCACGGACTTACGTGCCACGTGGAAGATTAACGGGATCGCCAATTCATCCTGGATCAACCCACATTGATCTAAATAGAGGAATGCCTCTGGGGGGACATGAAAAAGTGTGTTCGAAAGACAGTGCCTTAAGATTTTTCTTAGAATGTACAGAATCCCAAAGTTCCAGTTCATTAAGTATTACCCTTATAAGGATCTGTATGATGGAATAGGCCTAAAGAGAGTTACATGACTGGCCATGACTCACGAAAATAACCTGATCTCCGGGGCCTATTACCCCAATCACAGATATCACGAGAGCACCTGAAGATTCCGAATAGCTACTGCAAAATAGAGATGGTATTGGTTGGCACTGCTTATGTGCCTATACGTTATAGTACCGCAGGGGCTTGGAAGAGGGCTCGTCATCATGCTTATATTAACCTGGGAACTGACTGAGGCTTGTTAGCTTTTGTGAGGTATCGGACATGCACAGAGAGCGAAATGTCCAGGCGCTGAAAGATGCAATCAGTAGGGTGATCACTCCGAAAGAATCACACGGGTGCTAGCCAACTTGATTATATTTAAGAATAGACATAAGAAGCTTAAGTAGGTTAGGCAAAAGATAAAAGCATGATTTTAGCACAAAATATTATTTAATATTTAATGTTTAAGGAGCAAAAATATTTTTTCGCCGATAAAATAATTTTTTTTTCCATAAAATATATATTTTTTTACACATCATTTTTCATTACAGATCAATTTAAGTCATACACAATCAATTTGCGTAATTAACAATGCACAAATATTCGACTTTGATTCTAAATCTAAAATACAAATCACTTTACCAGCGGACAAATACAACAATAACTGAAAATTAAGTGAGTAAGCAAAATTCATTATAAGAAGAAAATCGAACAATTCAATTCACAGGTCATAATCTAACGACTGACACATTAAGCCTGGGGGGCTCCCAAGGTTCAGTTCACTCCTTCGCCTATCTTCATAATTATAAAATGGAAAAGTAATTAATAATATTAATTCAAAATGATATAAAGTAGGCATGTATGTTCCGAATATGAAGCGTATACCCCGAGAAAACCTTTTCTATAATATTATACAGTACAATATTGTATCCGTATCACGAGCATACAAACTTATAACCAGTAGATCTTTATGGGGTCTGTTTGCGGTTTAGCCTAACGAAAGGTTTTCCTTGAATTATTGAATTAATTTGTATAACTGTTTGTCTTTGGATTGGTTTCAATATTAAACGAAGCGCTAAGCACAAAAAAACAAATAAAATTAAACTCGAACAAATACATGCCTGCAGATGATATGAAATTAGGACTAAGTATCGGCAAAAAGCTATCCAATGCCGAATTGAATGGACTAAGTAAATTTACAAAGCTGATTAACGTTAACTCTTGAAAATTTACCAATATTGACTATTGACTCTTCGTGTTGACAATTATTCCTCTAGTAAAAAAATACTCAAATAAAAATAATTAAAAATGAATCTGGAATGCATGACATGTAGATTAGTATAGTCTTAAATGGAAAAGCCTGCTGTCAATATGATAAGCAAAAGAAAAATAAAAAAAGGCTCGTTAGCTAGCAAAAAATTAAGGCAGTTCGTTCGACATATCAGGTTTACCAACTTCATAATTACTCATATCTCATATCTTTGATGACATTGAATCAGTCAGGTAAAATGCCAAAGTATCAGTGCTCACACGACAATATGCTGTTCATCTCAAAACGTCACAGTTACTCGTAACCTACAAGCTATTCGACATTTGAAATTAATTTGCTTTTTCTTAAGCTAAGAGTTTCATAATGCCATCTTGATCGCAGCGTATACACATGACTGTACTATTGTACATTATATAAAGCAACGCCGTGCCGCGCCGCCCTATTCAAATTAGGCAATTACCATGGTATTATGTTAACGCTCGCCTGATTGGAGGTTTTGCGACAAAAGAGACAATCTGAAATAAACCTTGCACTTGACTGTTGTAAGCATTTAATGCCCCTGATAATGACTGATCGACGACGAGGTTTGATAACGAAAATCTACAAGGCTCATTCACGCACTTCTTGAAACAATTGCAAATATTTATAATAATTGAAACATGAAACGTGAGTTGCTTGTCAAGTGGATTAGCGCACGCTTATAAGCAATGCGCTAATGTAAATATGTACATATATTGCCATTTTGCATATCGGATGCTTTTCCAAGTATCACGTATCATTCCAATATGGCTCGTAGCAAATAGGAAGGAAAATAAACAATCCATAAAACCGCTAAGGTTAAGTTTTTTAGTCTGTTCTTGAAATATAAACTCAACCTACGGAACGAAACTGTTATCTGTTATGGATCTCGGTCCTATTTATTCGGATGCATACACATATACGTCAGCAATTAATTACAAGTATGCGACTTTAAAGTTTTTGTACACTGACCTATCACACCCATTTTTATCTAATAATAAGTGAAGTTATAGTTTATAACTTTAAGAGTACTGCTAATCTATAAAGTCGAAGATGAAGCGCACTATATTAAAGTTAAAAAAGCATAGATGGCTACAGTCAATAACTCTTTTTCTTCAGTTAGCTGTTAATGTCAGGCTCCAAAACCTGTGCCATTTAGTGCATAGTTAAGGCTTCTACAAAAATTGAAGGTTTAGTTTTTAGTAAACCTTAAGACCACAGACCATAAATGTTTGTATTTTTATATCCTGATGGATGACTTCACCGCATGTGTGAGTGATGACTAAGAGCATGAGAAAGGATGATTTAATGATATACGATTACGTATGTTTTTATTTTCCTATAGTTATGAGTCGTTTTCAAAATTGGAATGTTCCAGGGAATGCGCATTTTCATGTGCTAATTGTATTTCGACTTGTTCGCATGACAAAAGCACCATGAATTAAATGTATGTATGTAAAAGGTTAAATTAACTGTGTGAGACAATTTTACAAAATACGCCGTGGGTGATGATTATGCGTCTATAGCTCGAGAGGAGCTATATCAACCAGCTGTATGAAAAATACTTTTTATAAAGTATTAATGGTCTTTAGGCCACTTTGAATGCAACTTCTCATATGATCAGAAGACCATTCTTTTTTTGGCGCATGGTGATAATATGAAAAAGTATGAGCGGAATACATACATACATATATATCATATTATAGCAGAAGTTCTTACGGTTATTTTGTTTTCTTGGATTCACAGTATCTATTTATAGAAAGAAAGAAAAGGGCTTTAATAAGTTTCGTTGCGATAAGATTGAATATGAAATCTATATATTATATACAGTTAGTCACAAAAGTAAGTACACACCCATCGTCTTCTCGGTATTATGAAAAATAAGATGAATTGGATTAAATATACTGCCACTGTGCATCCACGGTTTTCGTTAATTATTGCACAGTGACTGTGAAGCAAAGATTACAGTGAAAATTGGGGCATCGTTTCTAATCAATCGTATTTTTTTTCACAAATGCAAATATTCTCCTGCAACTTTGCCCCGTGAATAAAATCACAGATGTAGGGGCAGAGTTGATGATTCCGTACTACTCACATTCAAATCACAACAATCACACTCAAGTGAGCATGCAGCAATGGAAGCGGTGTTATCCACACAGCAGAGGTTGGAACCGCTAACTATTGAGGAAGTGGAATCAATCCATAGACTTAAGAATAATAAGACCGCAAGAACCTACCTAATACCATGGGAATTAGTAAAATGGGCTCGTCACGACTAAAGACATACATACATATATGGAACAATGAAACCATCCCCAACAATTACCGAGAAATATGTATCTCTGCTACTAAGTAGCAGTAGTAGTAGTAGATTGGCATCATATGTAAAGGAAATAATCGCAGACTACCAGTGTGACTTCAGGAGGAATGGCTCGACGAGTAACCGGATTTTCACTAAACGGCGGCTTTTAGAAAAGAAATGGGAATTCCAGGAAACCATGCACCAACTATTCGTAGATTTTAAAAGATATGAGTCTATAAACCGATCGAAAATATCTCACGTTCTTGAACGGATAGGAATCCCGAAAAAGTGGCCGAGAAGTATGCCTTGGACAAAGTAGGAAATGTCTTGTCAGCACTTCTTTCTACAACATTTTGCTGCTGGAATTCCTTATAAGAAAGCCTTAATAGAAACAGGATGGTATGAAGGCAGGAAAGCAAGTAGGCTTTATAATTAAATGAAGAGAAAACCAAATGTATAGTCAATGACCGACTTGGATTGATCCATACTCCGCGCCTGACTGTACTCGATGAACCTTTTCAGAAAGTGGACGAATTCAAATATCTGGGTACCACTTTGACTGCCAAAAACGACATAACGATGATGAAGGAACTATTCGAAACAACTCTTTTGTTGCAGTGACACTTTACGGAAAACAATATAAAGATAGATCTAGAAGACATGGGACAGAACATGGAAGGAACACACTCATGACTGGGAGGCTTGGCAAAGGGTGGTCAACGGGGCTTTGACCTTCCGAGTTACAAATGGCCAGTAATAATTAAAATAATAATAATAACAATGGATTTGCAACAAATGAAATATACCAAAAAATAAATTATTTTTTTAACGTTTTACTTACTTTGTGATATGAATTACGTTTTTTAGTAAAATCGATTTCTTTTTTGCTTAATTTCATCTATTTGATCATCTAATTGGTCATCTAGTTGGTCTAAAATATTACTTTCGTGAGGGAAATTGTTGAGTTTTAAGAGAAATATTTTTTTCTCCAATATTTGAAGACTTCACTTTTTACATGTAGGGTGTTTACTTACTTTTGTGACTGTATATCATAACATATATAATAATTAGTCACTAAAAACACAGCTAATGCCTTAATCTATACTTGTCTAAAAAAATTCTCACATTTCACAAATCAAATATCACAATTTTCAAAACACAGTCATTTTAGGAAAGTGCCATAGACTTGTTTGTCTGGATATAACATACGTATTTGTCAAGTTTTGTAGGAATAAACAAGTCAAATATTAGAGATAGTGGACTCAGTGGTTATCATCACCACTTTAACACGTTCAGGGCATTTTTATTGTCAATTACCAATTGAATAATTGGTTAATGTTCTACGTTCTTACTTTTTGCTTTTTACGGCCTTTTTTTATATGCCAGTAGAGCTTATGGCCGGAAATAGTAAAGAACGCCTTTTGTTGTTAACTCATTAATTCGTCACTATATTTTATGTCGTTATAAAAACAGAAGTTCTATTTTAATTATTTACCTGATCATCGCCAAGTTCATTGAGCAAGCACGTTCAATAGATCTAAGTGAATGATATATGGAGATGCACTGGTTTGTCTAGAATTTCAAAGCCTGATTTATTTCCCAAGAAAATATATACCCCATTCACACAAGTTTACTATGATCTTTATTCGTTAGTTATGTACTCCTCATCGTCGCCTGATTATAGGTGGAAAAGCTAGTTAACATTTCTCGTATAACTTTCGCTTGAATAGCAAAACTTTTCCTTTTCTATTTTTTGTACAGCTTTTTCCAATTTTGTTTTCAATATAATGCAAAAGTGAAAAGTTGGAAAAGATACATTTGCTCATGTGCACAGTGAGGTACGGCAAGCAATTGGCCATGGCAGATGGATTATTCGCTTTAAGAAACGTGCTTTTAAAAAATGAGCATTTTAAACGAACTATGTATTCATATTAAAAAAAAAATTACTCGTACCTTGGAATTTTAACTTCAACACTCAAAAAGGAAAATAATGAGATTTTAGGCCAAGTTCGCATTCAAGTAGTAACGTATTATTAACTAATCGCCCTAAGCTATTTACTTTAGACAAGAGGACTTTGAATTGCGTAGAGAATAAAAGTTACTAATCAAACTAGTTCCCGTTGGCTATTTGTTAAGGTATATCTTTGAAATGGCTAATTAAACTGAAGTGTTTTAAATTGGTTTCAAGTCGTATTATTGTTGCCTTTATTTTATTTGGAATTTAAGAGGGATTTTCTTTAAACTTACCAAGTGATACCATGTTTTCATATGTATGAATAAAAATCATTTCGCAAATCTTGCTTTCATATTAACAACGGGTATGTAGATGGGAGAGAATTAATTACTTCGAAGCTTATAGAGTACTTGCTCAGTTCACTTATTTATTAAAAGGATGTATTCTAACTAGAACAGTAGGATCGCATATAATTTTGTTATGGACAATTATTTTATGTTAAATCAGTGCGGAAGCACTCGTAGGATTATTTAATCGACAATAACCGCTGAACGAGGACTGTTTTCCGTCTAGAAATGTTCCTAAAAAATATGATATTTTTGAGACCGTCACTATAGGATACGAAACTAACAAATGAATATCGATAATAATACGTTGACTTTGTCTACATACATATGTACATCCAATCGTTAGGTATATGAAATAATGGTTTTGAACCAATTTAGAAATAAAACTATTAAGTATTTAATTTTGCTGTTTAGTTCACTGTTTTGTCTTTACTGACAAATCAAGAAGTCAGTAATTTAGCCACACAAATGCATGTATATAACTTAATTTAAAAAAAAACCATATATCCTCTATATATGCCATCTTGTGGGCATACAAATGTGTATCTTTGCATGCGTGTATGGCTTCAATACTGTATTATGTTGGCTCTGAAACTCAATCTGGATTTCAAACTTTCTTTTACGAGATAGTAACAACATAATTTTTCGTGCGTTGTTCATTTTGTTAATGCTTTATTTGGTATTATTGATTTTACCAATGTATTTTGGTAACTAACATACATAACATGTTTCATGCAAATAAATTGTAAGCCCTCGGAAGTTTTAGCTCACTCCGACCCAAATAAACGTCGTGATATTTTGAAATGTATGGTGAGTATTACGATTGCAGATATTATAAAGTTTGGGAATTGGACATACTGAATGTGTTTATTGAAAGCATTATTACTTTCTAGCAAAGACTTCTTGCTTTTAGTAGAAAACTGCATTAAAACGAATCCCCAAGCCGGCAATTCATTCAACGAAAAGGAATCTAATTTGCATTTCAAATCAATTCTGCTTGAGTAAAAACGGACATATGCTTATACATATACGTCTGCACAACGTAAAGAAATATTCAAATTACGTGTGCCGGCGAAGGATATATTTTTTTTGGTATTATCACGCTTGTCTTGTATGGTTTCCGTAAGACTCGGAACTAAAAAATATGTGTTTTGGTTACTATCACAGGTCAAGGTATGGTGTATTTCTTCCCATAGAAGAAAAACATGCGAAGCGTTCAACATGTTAACCTTGGCAATGCATTCAAGCAGCACAAGTATTTTGTATGATTAATATACATGCAAATATGTATGTATATACTCGTATTTACGGTATATACTTAACACATCAATGCACTTTATCGTTCGTAAGCCGTTTTATTAGTCATTTCAATTAGGGTTAAATCTCATAAGGTTTTTATTTCCGGCTATTTCTCTCTGTAATCCCTTTTTCAAAAGAAGGTCAAGATACGGCGTTTACAGTATCACATGCAAGGAACAAATTCAACTTTGTAAGATTTATTGTCAGGAAGGTGGCTTGATTTGCATATGTTTCTTAGGTCTAGGTTTCCTCTAAGAACAACTAAATCGTCTATCTTGATTGTCTATTATAGTGCACACTCTTTACTACGTGGTTTAATTTATGCACCCTAATAGGGCGTAAGGATTAGAAAAGCAATGTGCATACACCTAACCATATAATTTTCTTTTAACTTTTCGAATGACTGAGTGTCTTACTGACGTTCCTACGTACATGCGGCTACTGATATCTCCACGATTTAGTTTGAATAGACGCCATTCTTTACCATAGCTTTCAATAAATGTCACCACTTAGCGGAATGATTAAAATGTATTTAATAATGTCAAATCATAGAGAAAAATAAGTAATCAGTTAATTAAATTTGCAAAGTAAGTTGGTCAAATCGCCCGATTATAAATGTCAATAAAGGGCGTCACGAATTGTTTTCTTATCTAAAAAAATTAGGTAATTGAAAATAAGATTTTAAAATGCTGATATTTTTGATAAGAATGGTATTTTCGATGCGATTATGGGTAGGTAGTGGATTATGCAATAATATTATTCAAAGGCATACATTTATGCTGCTTTCGCTACGTACATATATTTAAAGTCAGATCTATGATATAAGCATATACATATGTACATATGTACATATACGGATGCACATCGCTTTTCAACTCAGTTACTTTTGTTTGTAGTTATAAACTAGTATGTTTTTTTGTTTAATTTTTTGGTCGAAATCTAAAATAATCAGAAAATTTGCATACCATGCCTCATGCTTTGTAAAACTCTAATTTATTCTACATTAATGCCCGTTGATTATTTCAGTATTTTAGTATGTTCAGATTCAATTAATTAATCTTTCTTAAGGTCACTTCCTCATATGTCCCCATTGGGTTTCAGTTTTTCAAGAAACTCACCCTATAATATTAATTTGCTCATCCATCAAATCAATTTAATTAGCAAAAGAAATATTTCCGAGGTGTTACACCTTAGAATTTACACACCCCTCAGTTACAAGTCAAGGCACTATGTTCCCTCCCATTTCCAGCGGTAAATAGCATCTTTTGATGTGACCTACTCCACCCTATTACCCATCACCGAAATTGAAACCGCTCCCACACTTGCGTGCTGAAGCCTATTATATACCCTTTGACACCTGTGTACAAATCACATCCTTGTCATTCAGGATATTTGAAAGTCGATTTTCATATCACTATTAAACAAAATGTACTTGGCTCCAAGATTTTCACACACAGTGCATGGCTTATCATGCCAAAGTCGTACGTACGTATAACTGTATAATAAAATTCATCATTGATTATATTTATGGGTTCACAGCTTACGTTACCAGAAAAGAAAAAAATTAGCTTATTGTGACTGACTTAGTAGTTAAAATGGCTCCAGTTGTGCACACGACTTTTAACGGCTGTCTTTTATCACTCACATATGGTGATATTTTACGACTAGACGACTTCTATTATTAGAAAATAAAATTTTTATTTTGCCATGTCTATTATTTCATTTATAATATAGGTAGAAGAGAGAAAATCAAATTATTCGTTTTGGGTAATACTATTAACTTAGTGTTTTTACTCCAGTATAGGCTTCCTCATAGTATACCTACAAAAATGAGTTCCATCAATTACTCGTAACAAATGGGGATACAATCGATCATATGTCATATATGTACGTATACACAAGCAAACAAACCAGTTTGTTGTGATAGGTGAAAATTGAACTTTGAACATTTAGTTTCCGGATCATGTATACAAATCTGCAAATTGGTTTATTGATAAGAGAGTGATAAACCATTAGCTTTTACATCGAAAATGAAAAGAAGCATGAATTGTTATATCACGTTATTAATGGCGTGGGTCGTGGATTGAACTTTCCAGGTAAATAACGAGTAAATAAATCTTAAACTGTCATCGGTGATTATCTTATCTCTTTTGTCGAGCAAAAAAAAAAACACTTAAACTTAAGGTCACATATCGTCTTTTGCCCTATTCTACTATAAGTCATAGGTTATCCTCTTCGTACTCTATTGTACAAAGAAGAATTGCATCCTATCTTCACTCTGGTTCACTAAAGAACTACGCTTCCTACGGAACAAGAGAAATAAACGGTGGTAGGCCTACTTTAAATCCCGTTCTTTTTTTGGCTTTCTACTCTTCTAGTCTATCCGAATCTTTCTACCTTTGATAACTGGACCGAATGCAATCCTCTCTTAACACCGATCTCAAAGACTTCTACCACTTTATGATGGAGGTTATGGTGTTCTCAGTTCTTTCAAGCCGAGGACTGGATGACATCTCTAATTTAGGTTTTCTCCATTTTGAAGTTACCTTCCTGGGTATTTAAGCAAGCAATAATTTTTTTTGGATTTATATGCGGACTGGTAATAACTAATTACCATTACTTTCGGAACATCTTCAAATGATCTGAAAATGGTTGGAAACTTTTTTGCCCATTTCTTCAACCAATCGTTTCCCGATTTTACTTCAATCTGTTCATGACTACTTTCGTTATATGAAAGAATGTCCTCAGACGTCTCTAGTGTCAACGAATATAATTCCAGCCTGAGTCATCGAGAAAAAAGTAACTTAAAAGACGATTAGTCGTTATAATTTAAATAAATACACCAATCATAGCCTTTGTTTTCTTTTAGGTACTCTTTCAGAGTATCGTGTACGATACAACATTTACTTTCTGCAAGCCTATCTTCTCCCCAAATCAGCATGCGATTTTAAAAGGTCGATCGTTAATAACAAACCTGCTTGTCTCACAATAATTGTCTGCACTGGAGGATGCTTAAGTAAATCTTTCGACAAACTCTCACATCGAATTATGCTTCTTAAATTCACTGCTCTTGGTTTCTGACTTAATTCTATAGACGAATTCCTAGCTATTCTCAGCCTCTCGATATTTATCCCAAACATTAATCCTGTCAACTGTCATCAAAAACTAGAATTTTTCATATACGCTGAATATATGAACATTTCCAAGCAAATATTTTTTCTGAAACAGGTTCACTATTTGGTGTCAAAAAAATCACCTCGTGATCAATATTAGCCAATGTCAAGCGCCCCCTTCACCTACCAGAACTTACGTTATCTGTAATGATGTTGTTCCTCCTGTCAGCTTTTTTGGTTCACTTAGGTCTTATCTGTAACCGAGAACTTAACTCTCGCCTTCATGTTGACAATATTATCAAACGTGCCCATTCCGCCCCCGGCTTTGTAAATCGTCACGAAATTGTATACTTTCTTCTTTAGTATGCTAGTCAATTCTGTTTCTTCTCTTAAGATGCCAAATTCGGGTACTGAGTTTATTCGTTTTGTTCTTCGTAGTCCTACAATTTACCATAAAATTTACCTTAGCTTAAAATTTACAAACTACGAACCCTTGACGAATTACGGCTGAAACTGAGGCGAGTTCAGAATGCACCGGGCTTTATCCAACTTAAGCAAATAATGTTTCATATGAAATCTACGTAATTTAGTAAACATACAGGTGTACAGACATATAGATATACTCATACGAGTAGTACTCATGTTACTTTTGTAGATACCTACTCCACTTTTAATTTGTTTTTCTTTAACAATCATCTTAAATGACGGCAATTACGGCTAATTAACTTAGGGAGTGTTTTAGAGAACCTATTTATTTTGATATTAAGTAGTACAATTTACTTAGGCGTTGTTACATGTAATGTAGCTTTCTACCCTTAGATTGAAAAAATATTTTTTAATATTTTAGAATTGTTTCATCGTTAATATGGTAAATACCTAATGACCTACACTTGGGGTTAACGACTACGAAGGTGCGATCTGTTACCTCGATGAGCATTCGACCTTGGGCGATACATTTTAAGTGAATTAAAATTAGTCACCCTTTCCTTTTTTGCGCATATTATGACAGACAGTGCGCCAATCATTTGCAGTTTCTTATTAAGATGAGGCGCTATCTCCGAAAATGTTCTTGCTACCAAACATACGTTGATTGCTTTTCATTTTGATTCTGTTAACCGAAGTGTTATGGCATACTGTTAGTACGTAGTGCTAAATATTCGAAAAAGCCATTTGCGCGGGTAAAGTAAAATCCGTGACAGTCTAATACGAGTTGTTCAAACAATTTTAGACAAGCCCAGAATTCATTGTTGAAAAAGCAAAAGTAATCATGCTGCTACCAACACAATTAAAAACAAAAGACATTTTTTATCTTAGAGCTCCCTAATCTCTGTGGAATTTTGTGATAATAAGCATATCACGCGCCACCAACTGTGTAATTGTTTGCAGTAATTTATTGTATTAAAATGTACTCCTGAGTGGAGTAGGTACATATCTACTTAAACGATTAAACATCTTAGCTAATGGCATATGACTACATATTTCCGATTGTAGTGAATTATACAAAATAAAGTATAAATTTGTGGAAAATATTACAAATAAGATAAGAGACACTTTCTGAACACTACCATAAGGAACATAAATATTTAAGTAGATCCTCATGAAAATTTTTTTTTTTGATAAGTAGTTCTTTCAATTTGTACGAATTTGTAAGCAAGTGTTTGCTCAACAGTGTTTGCCCTACATTTAAAACCTCCTAATTTGCCCCAAACTTGTTTTACAACAAACGATTTTTATTGTCAGATTTCAGATTTTCGTTATCATTCATTTGGTTATTATGTCTGAGGTTTTTGAACGACATGTACTTGCAACGTTTGATAAAATCACTCATTGAACAATGACAGGTTGATTTAAAGTAGCACACAATCGGAGAGAAGAATCAATTCGAAAGTAGAATTCTTTTATTTTCAAGCCGATATGTATGGTATGTAGAAGCAGAAGTATATTAACTACAAAAGTACGTACTTATACCAAAAATAAATGTATACTATACACTCATATATATGTAGATATGAGACGCACTGAAAGTATTAAAGAAAAGTTCACTAACCTGTTTTCTCAACCATCGTTCTAGATCTGCCAATGAACACCTTTACTCAAATAAATTAGAAAATCGAAAAAGTTTTTTTGTTTTTAATACAACAAAGAAGAGATTAACGGATTTTTTAGTACAAAACCACGCAATCACTAAGCACTTAAGACGATCTTTGGTTGACTGGAGAAATTAATTTTATCCGATTCTTATTAATACTAATACTGCACGTGTGAAGAAGATTTCTTGAGTAAGTAGCACAAATAAGTTGATGAATTAAATTCCTTCAAACTTTCCGAAACGTAATTGTTTCTATTTCGCTAGTCTTAAATCTCAAGTTTTATTTGATTTTCCCACTAATTTATTAAGATATTTTCTCTTTCGTTTTCTACCGATGAAAGTATTTCAAATTTTCAAGCTGCCAGCGTTGTCGCTGTCGGAGTTCGAATACAAATAAACGGTTAGCCTCGATTGCAACACTGATATAGTCGACTGAGGTGTAGCTGCTCAGCTGGCTTGTGCGCTAGACAATGTTGCGCTAAACTCCACAAAAGTCAGATGGTTGACTGGCCATCTTGTGTGTGCAAGTTTGTTTCCAACCAATTGTTTGTTGGCAGTTCTCGTGGTGTTGCGGTGTAAAATCATCAAAGAAATTTGAAATTATCATCACACGACACTCAACTATGCGAGTACTTATACGGCTATTAAACTTAATCTAAATGTCGTTTGATTAATTATTTTAGCTTAAGGTAAAGCCTTTTGGTAGAAGTTGTATACGATTGGTTTAGCAGTCGTGGTTGGAATGGTTGTTGGTTTGATGGTTTGATTGCTTCTGCAGGTGTGGTGAGTTAAAGTTGGTTCAAATGTTAATATTGATATTTAGTGATACATTCTTCTGGATGATGGTACGAGTAGATTATTTAATTAGGATCGTTGTGTCATATCAGTGAAAATCAAAACCTGACAATCTGTTTAGTTAAAAACAAGCAAAGTATTAATTTTGAATTATTTGAAACCATGCCTAATGGATTGCCTAATGAAATGTGCATATATTCACATAAGAAGAACAGAATCATTTGCAAATCATGCATATTTTAATTGTTGAAGGCCACTGACAACCTGTTGCGCCATATTAACGAGATGTGTGCGAGTGTGTTCCTTTTATCTATATGATTATGACACATACTAGATCAGTGAATGAAACCAGACTTTACTCAACTTTCATTTTGCACTGATATGCTTTTAAGTTGTGCGATTCTTGTCAAGTTTGATGAGGACGCATGCAGATAATAATTCTGGGCGTACGATTGATTTCAATAGTGTGAGGTTGAAAAAACCGTTTGAGGATATGCCCTTTGGCAGCATAGAAATATGTAAATCTCAGTTTTGACCCTGACACCCTTCTTTTGTACGAATTTGAGATCGCCAAATTGCCAAACGAATCGCGGTACTTGTGTCGACAATTATTCGTGTCTAAAATGAAATATGTATGCATTGCTTATCTAAAGGGAAGGACGACAGGTGAAGAGTAAAATTAATCAATGGATTTTTTCTTCTTTACTCTCAAACACTTAATTGGTGTCTTGTTTTTACTTTTCGGAGGGAATAAAGTGAACTTGCGTGTTATCAAAGTGACGTGAAGCGTTGATTAGTTGCAGTACAATTCAGATACGTACATACATAGGTCGATATTGCATTCTAGTGGATACCATTAAATCACAAAAGCAACCAGTTGCGTGTTTGAAATGCCGGATGCATTTGGCCTGTGATGATACAGTAAGGTGGGAGAAGGTGATTATTTAACATCGCCTTATTTAGTCTGTAAGAAGCTATTGTTATCACATTAAGAATACATACATTAAATGGAATTGCAAATTCATAAAAGTTTTGTCAACAAAATTGTTTTCGTATGTTGTTAACACACAAATAATACTTCAAAACAACTTATTAATATTGACCTGCTAAATATGGAATAATATATTGAAAAAGTGCTGATGTGGTCTGCTAATTATGCATTATTTTGCTGATGTTAGAATATCTGATGTTTAATAACGGGGAAAAACCTACTTTATAATTACAAACGCTCCGCGAAAGTCAGGCTACAAAAGCCGTCAATAAAAATTCCTTGCTGGAAAGTCTGTCTATATATTACGAAACAGTGTTAAATTGATTAATCAAATTCTAAAAAATCAAAAAACAATTAAGAAAAGCCTTCATGACCACAACCATGTGTATGTATATTTTTTTTTCTGAAATCAAACACATCATCATTGGAATGCTATCTGAGGATAAATTACATCAAATTTAAACAGAAAATCATTTTATTTCATTGATTAATGGAAATTTAGTTTAATTTTTCGTCACCACGTACAAGCACTTGATAGCCCGATTCAACTGTTCGCAGCTTACCTAGGTAGCTGATATACAAAACATTTTCATTCGCGAGAATTGCTCCGGGCAACATTAGTTTTCTGTAAAGGACCCGTCCTACATACATGGCTTCGCCTTCGTCAGAACGTCCAGCGATCACAACATTTTCTGGCATTTTACCTTTTTTCACAGCCACCCATTGATAGGTACCCCCCGTTAAAACTTGAAAATCTTCTGATTCGGCAATACCACCTGGATAGGAAGCCGTTGCGATCATGGCCTCTGGATTGATTTGTGCCGGAACAACGTGGTTTCCAATTCGGATAATTCCAATATAAATACTACGACCGGTTCTATCGTATCCACCTACTACCGCATCTTCGGGGAAATCTGCGAATGTTGCCCGCGTCCACTGATCTATATCATTGTACACTAAGACTTTGTATACTCCAAACCATTGCACTTCAGTCCCGTTATAAGCAGCAAATAGGGCACTTCTAGTTGGTCCTACGCCTCCAATGATGATCGATCCTTGATATTCAGCACGTCCCACATATAAGAGGTCACCCGCCTCAGTTTTTCCACTTGGTATAGCGTTCTTTGGGAAGGACCCTAACGAAGCTTGTACCCATGTATAACCTTTCCCGCAGAGAACAGGGGTAGGTACGGCAATCATATTGCTCTTGTATATATTGCCTTTGCACACGGCGTAGCTGATGTTTTTAGTAGGAATGAGCTGCGCCGGTACTTTTTCTCGTTCAATTCTCATTTGACTAATATAGACTATGGATTCATCCGCGTCATATCCTGCAACAATAGCATCCTCGGGAATATTTTCCTCAGCTGGATTGTAAGACTTCCATTCGTAACTGTTTGATCCGCCGCGAACAAGTAACAGTTGAATAGCAACGCTAATGAAGAGTGTTATACCCGATGGCGCTGCAATAATACACATAATTATATGATATCCACTTTAGAAAAATTAAATCTGTCTATATTACCCATTTGTTAGAGTAATTCCAAACCAATATTCGTAACTTTCCGTTTTGAGTGGCATTATATACCATCTAGGGTGTCTAGATTGGCTGATTCTATCAACTTTTCTGCAAAATGAATTCAATTCATAAACAACACTAAAACACTTTGGCTCTAATTAACTGAAAGTAAAAGGTGGACCTATTTAGTTGTATGTGCGTTTTTGGTAATTGTCTTGAGCAATTAATTAGAGTAGGATGATTGTATTGATAGATAACTATCAGTTCTGATCATGTCGATCTGCAGGTGAGATATTGCAATTTTTTTGTTACTTCTTTTCTTTTTTCATTGTCTGACATGTGGCATCATTTCGATTTTACAGATCGGTCGATTGGCAGCAAATTTTATTAATTTGCCATGCTGATAAATGAGCTTTTGAAAACTAGGAAAATAGAAATGAGTCTGACCGGTTCGCGTAATGTTGATGGAAAACTGACATTCCTTCCGTTATGGGAAAAACCAACATTGAGCGTTAGCTGCACCTTTTTTTTGTAATTAATGCTTGATGAATACAAAAACTGTATTCTAATTGAATATTGGTTACGAAAAATGCAAATTTTGTTTACAGGATAAATCCTAGTGATGATTAAAATTCTATTCTCCCCTCAAGTAAATCAGCGCGTCAGTTTCTCTTCTCTTTTCATGACTTACGGTTTATATGCAATGTTTGTTGAAAATATGCACGTTGAGCAACGTGCCGCGGATGAAAAGTAGTGATGAGTAGTACATACCCTTATAGCGCTTTTCCTTACTTACCTACTTACCTATGAGTTGTACATACTTCAGTAATTTCATGTTATGTCACCACCGAGTACATGTGTTTTTGACGTACAGAGGTGATCCTATCGTTTTCAATTACTTTGTTTAAGTTACAACCGAATTGGTAGTCGAAATGATTATATCCGATGATTTTAGGAACTACACAAACAGTTTTTTTTATTATCATTATTGCTAATCTTATGAATTTCTAATAGGACGGTGTGCACAAAGGTGTGATTAACATTGAATGGTTGAATATTTCAGTGATTGTCTCAGCGAAATACTCGTAAAAACTGTATTTATTTGAACTAACCTTTCGGATATTGTCGGGAACAATAAATTATAAACGAGTACAATTCCCTTGAGCTAGTGTACAGCTATAGAAAATGTATTGCGAATTTCCTTCGACCAAATTACCAATATTTACCATTGAAATAGGAAATAATTAGTTTATCGTCTGGTTACGATTGTATAATTTCTACTGCCCCCACTGTATAGGGAATATTTTTATTTGCCTGAAAGTATGCAAACACCTTTCGCAGTCATTTACAGTCATTTGACTTATGGTAAGTAAAGGAAAATTATTTACAATCGTGCAAATGCCTAGGCATTTCCGAATGAATGACTAGTAATTGATTTAATGGAAATTTTATTGTGACAAGCAATTTTTTCAAGGTTCTTCAACGACACATTTTGATCATTATAAATTTCTAATTACACTAGAGTGATTCGCGAGAATTATTCAATCAATAGTTTAGTCAAATTGTGATTGATGGACCATCGCATTGGAAATTCTTTTTGTTATTGAAATTTAAATATGCGCGTCAAATTTCAGTGGAAATATAACACTCTACTTTAGAGATGATATCGAAAGATAAGTAATGGCTCGAATAAAGGCAATCAATTATTATCAATCAAATAGAGATGAAGGCTGAAAACTGGAGAAGTATCCAATACCCAAACACTACCTATAGGTATACATGCCTATTGGTTAGTGCAAGGCGTGCAAAACAACATCTTGACTAATTCTATTTAACATTAGTATTTAAAAAAAAATCTTAGCACACTAGGCAACAAAGGCTTATAGAGATGAATATGGATAACTGACGGTTGAGTTCCAGAGGCAGCTGCGTAAATTGGCAAAATACTTTCCCCTTCACCCTTCACCCTTCACACTTTCGACGTCGTTAATGGATAGCTATAGAAAAAGCAATGGTAAGCTTATTAAGCTTTTTATTTATTTCATAAATATTTCGGTTAAACACAAAAACAAATATATGCAAATGTACTCTTGACAAGTGATTAAAGGCCCAACTATAATAGACTTAAGAGGGCTTAAGCATATGTCAAAACCGAACGAAAAGCCCACTCAAGTCTTAATGAAAAGTCAGAATACCCATAATGAACTTAGGCAAACTTAAACAAATTCCAAATGAACTGTCAAATTTCTTACAATCGATTTGTGTTGTAATGTGTTCCGTAATGGAAAATAAACTAAAACAATTAAAGAAATTAGAACTAATGCATCATGCATTTGAAGGATTAGTTATTTCTCCGGAAATAAGTGATGTGCTAAAGAAAAAAGAAAAGAGGAGATCCTGCAATGTTCGCCAAAGTAAGCGCGATCAGTGCATGGATTTTATGAAGTTTCGTTACAAGCAATGAAAAAATCTGGCATCGGTCATTTTTTTATGCATACAAGCATGACCCCAACAACACAAAACTTGCTGCTGATTTTAATATCTTCTCATTTAGAAAAGATGTTGTTGAAATAGGCACTTATAGGTATTTTCCTCAACTAAAATACCTACCGACCTTTTTTGCTTTCCATTTTGCTTTTGTGTGACCTGTCAAAATGTCTTCTTTGAAGAAGATATGCTTAAGCCCACTTAAGTCAGCGAAAACTTAACGAAACTGAACTGAATTCCATTATGGTCATTGCATACGATTTGCATGTAAGAAGACATTTACGTACGCCTGCGTAAGCCCACGTTAGTTTATTATGATAGAGCCTTAAGTGAGTGCTCTATAAAGCGTCATTTTAAATGTTGCGCCATTGTTGAACTGTCATCATTCAACCATCAATGTGATGACTAAGAGGTTGTGGTTATGGTTGGATATATTATCATACAATCTATTGATATATCAATATCATCAAGCACCTTCTCAGCTATTTGACAATTTTGAACATCCCAGACATGTTAGGATAAGATGGTTTCAATTCGTGGTCAGCCAAGGTCAGTTGAAAATATCGCCGCGGTAGTTGAGAGTATGACTAGAAATCAAGGTGTGTCCAGAAGATTGGAGTCATTGAATCTATCCACAACCACTTTGCAAAAGATCTCAGCCTACATGCTTACAAGATCCAGTTGACGCAAGAATTGAAGTCAGAAGACCACGCACCACGCGGTATACCTTCGGAAGTGAAACACCATAGACAATATCATGACTTAATACACAAAATTATTCAAAGTGATGAGGTCACCGTGATTCGGGGCTGGTTCGTTGGCTTTTAACACACATGACATGGGTTAGAATCTCACATGTCATTGAAATCGTATTTCGTGGTATCTCTCTTCAGCTACGTTCTGACAAAACCCCATGAGCGGAAAAAATTAAGACAACATATGTAAGTGATTGAGAGAAGTTTCCATAAGTTGCTCCACACGCTTTAACGCCAAATAAAATTGACGATGAGGATATTGCCATTTGTCTAGGTATGTTAGCAAACAAAATTGCAAAATGTACATGTGGAGGTTGATTTGACGCCTCCATGGGGCACTTTACGGGTTTGATGTAAGCATTGACAAAGAACAAATACAAATTACAATCTAAACTTAAAAGCATATCTAAACTTAAAAACCTAACCATAATAGGAAAGAGCAAGCAGAAGCAAGCAGAGGGGAATGTCTTCTTACATGCAAAGCATATGATATGCCCACAATGGGAAGATACGACGTTTCGTTAAATGCTCGTTAACTGATGCGAGCAGACGGAAGGTCTTCTTGAAAGAAGACATTCCGGACGGAATTTTTGACAAGTGACATTTGAGGTTAGGAAAGAGAAAAAAGATAAAATAAATATGGAATACGAGTTTGTTAACAAGTTGATTTCACTTGTGCAGGACAATAAGTGCCTCTATTATAAAGCAGATGGCTTTTATTTCAACAAAAAGGCCCATTGTGGGCATATCATATGCTTTGCATGTAAGAAGACATTCCCCTCTGCTTACTTCTGCTTGCTCCTGTCTATTATGGTTAGCCCTTAAGAGTTTGAAGCAGTCAGGAGTAGTACCAGTACTAACGATAAGTAGGTCATGGTTAAAAAGTAAGTCTGTGATCTTGCGTCGTTTTTCTAGGGGTTGTAGGTTGATAAGTTTTAATTGTCCTTATAAGATGGTAAATTGTGGGTATCAGTCCAGAAGACCACGAAGGGAAAAACGAGTTAACCTACGTTAAGCGTCTGAATACCAAGAGATACCAGTGCGGGGACGAGACTTGATCAGCATATTCAAGAAGGGGCCTAACGAAGGTTGTACATGCATTTCGTGACGTAAAGATTAGAGAATTCGGGCTAACGTTTCACAAGGCAGAGGTCGGAATTGGTGCGTTTGATAATGTTGTCGACATGATATTGATGTCGGTGACAGATAACACCAGATTTATAATAGAGAACCTGCTTAGGTCGGACAGAGAATCGACAGGGTAAGATATATGTATATTTCGAAATCCTCATATCATTAGCATATACGGAGAAATAAGAGTTGTTGATGACGCAATTAACATCACTCATGGTTAAGATGAATCTCAGTAGGCTGAGGAGACAGCCTGTGTGAAATTTGAAAATAATATTGTCGGTCTAAGGCCGGAGGGGAATCAAAGAAGTGTAAAATACTGCGAGAACTTGTCGAAGGTCTTGCTGAAGTCTGTGGCAAAATGTCTACTTCTTTGTCCTCCTGGAGTGCCCATAAGGTTTATGAGGTTAGTAATTGTCGATCGACCTTTTAGGGGCTTTGGGGAGAAGTAAGTTTTGCTCTCCGTGCAGGGACGGGTTATGAATATCCCTGCAGCGATACCTCTCGTTTGTCGTAAAAGGCGACTAAAACAAAGGTAAACAAAAATCACATCTAGGCAATTTAGAAATGTGAGAAAGGTGAGCTTAGGGAGGAGGGACACATATACCACCATTAAACTTAAACTGCCCCACAAGTGTACATGCAAATCAGTGGGTTGACGCGACTGGAGATCACCGGTGTTGTAAGAGTAAGATCAAACAAAAAAAAATCTGGAGCATGCCCGCGTCAAAAAAAAAAAAAAAGGCCGAAAAACAATTGGTGCAAACAAATGCAAAAACACCAGCATTTGATTGGCCTCAGCGATGAAGCAATCCCAAACCGGGAAGCCTGACGCTACTTTCTGAGGTCAAACCGGCGGATCGCACAAGCGGACCAGTAGGAATGCAGTTAAGTGGGAAGGTTATGGTCCTACACTTCTGACCATAACAACGCCGGAAAAAGGGGAAAAAAAAAGAAGAAGGGGAGAAGTAAGTTTTGCAGTAAAAGAAATATTTCATCATGTATAGCCTCTTAGCAATTTGACGATAGTTGGACACCTCATTCTTTCGTCCTTTTTTGTGGGTTTGGCATTATGTAAGCTGATGCAGCATTGTATTGTGTTTGACGATATCTTTAATTGTGAGTGAATTGATTGCACTATCAAGTATTGAACAATTCTTTTGTGATTTTGCGAGTTTGTAAGCAATGGTTCTATTGCTTAACAAATTTCTCGTGATTTCCCCAAATGGAGACCAACGTTTATCATCGGGATGGGGCGTATTAGTATTGTTCCATTGGTTAAAGATAAAGTCTAGACTAATGTTTCTCCAGAGCACTGTTGGTCGCAAAATACACCTGTAAGTACTGGAAAACCTAATGAAAAATTTCAACGAAAAAATTACTATTTTTGGACAGAGCTGAGGCAAATGGGTGTCAGATATTCCTATACTTAACTCGGATATTGTACTTCATATTCGAATAAAAATATCATTACTTCCTCTAAAAAATTTTGCATTTTTTTATTGATTTAAATTGACACCTCTTGTTGGACAACGCTATATATGTATGTGAGCTTAATAAGTGAATGGATTGTTAGTTGAGAATCCGGCTGACCTTGAACTGAAAGTAAGTATTTAGTACCTATAAGCATCTAGACACCAAATCGACAAAAACTATTTATAAATAAGTAAAATTTAAATCGATTTTTGTTCGAAATTCTGTTGTAATTGTAGAAGTGACTTACATAATTTGTAGTCCTCGTAATCACCCGCTTCCTTACGAGTAAGTTTAATATCAATGATATCATAAGCAAACCCGGCGCAATTAAGCCAGGTTGACCTTGACAGATCTCGTAGTCATCTGTGTTGTTTTGGTTGGGTACATTAAACTGAATAAAATGAATTTTTCAAGGTTTCAGTTTTACAATAACAAAAATACGTGGCTGCATGTGGTTTTACTCGTATATATGTACATATATGTATATGATCGAACTAATAGTGCTGCTTATGTCATCTCTCATAGCACCAAATTAAGTACAACTTTAGGGATCAATGCCGAAATGTTTCTTCCACAAACTTCTATCTGATTAAATTGTAAAGAAAAGGTTTAGTATCGAAATCTTGATCTGAGTCCTACTGGAAGATACTACAATCCGAAAGTGATTAATACTCATATACATACATATGTACATATGTATGTTATTTGTTGCCCAATAGCGTAATTTGGACATTAAAAGACTTGCGGCTATTAGCTTCCAATGGAAGCTATCTAGTAGATACTATATGAGTAATCATATACTATCACACGAACATCCGTCCATATCTGAGCAGCATAATATGCAGTAAATTCTAAATCCACCGTAATCTTTCTTTTAGACCTCACGTATAAATGTATACATATGTATGTATGTACATACATATGTATATGGTATTAAATCAACCCATTTCCACAAATCGTACTAGCGCACCAGTAAGAGCGAGAAAAGTGTGCTATAGACGCTTGCACAAGTTTTATGGTCGATCGACAGAGTGATTCTTATTTAGTTTAGCATTACGTATTCTGCAGTTAACATCGGTTAGAACGTAAGAAAAAAATCACTCAGGAGGAGAAAAGAAACTGAACGGAGAACAAAACAGTCTGGTGGCAAGCGATCGTCTGAAACTTCCGTTCTGTGTGCCGTGCGCTGCGATTTAGTTCAGAATCAATTGTCTTTTGGCGCGATCAAAACGCAGAAGCGGGCTTCTGCTGGTTTTTATTTTGTGTTTTAACTTAACTGTGTTTTTAACAATTGTGTAAAGTGCGGCACTTAACTGTTTTGATCAGCATTGTTTCTGATTCCAAGCAAACATTAAATTTTTTCTTAAAGGTATGCTATGCAGTGTCCTTAATTTGGTGTTAAATTTATTATTGCAATGTTAATTTGTGCATAAAAATGAATAATAACCTTGACATTGCTAGTAAGAGAATGGGAAAACAATTTACAAGGTGCAAAATATTATTGCCAATAATTACTGACAATTAAGTGATTATTGCCAAATGATCAGGCGATTTATTACCTCATTACCATTATGATTTTCATAGACTTTTTCGGATTTTATTCGGTAAAGGGGGATGCTTAGCGAAAAAAACTAAAATATTAAATATTTTCATTAAAAAGTAATTTCTGATATTATTTTGTTATAGTTTGCAATTTGATAAACATTTTCAAATTTGTTTGATTCTAACTGAAAAATATTTTTCTATTTTAACGCAGTAATAAAGTTTCTAGTAAACTAATTATAGCCCAGAAGCTGTTCTGTTTCGCATCTTTGATTATGCACAATTCATTTCGAATTTAATTCTAAAGAGTAATTTGGTAAGAGGGACATAGAAAAGTAATTATAAAATGAGTTTTACCGCTAATCCCTCAATGGAGTTTCGCGATCACATGCTTGTTTGCAACAATATTCAAGTGCCAACAAATATGTACTACGGCTTTTAGGTCTTAATTAGATAGTCTATAGAAACGCTTACCCTGCTGTTAGCGGTACTATGGTTTTCTGAATTCACGTGCAGGTACCAGCCGGAATGCATGCGGGTAATTGTTGGCATAAATAATGAGCGGATACTATATACCACAGGGCAGGTGTATAATATATGTGTGTATACTGTTAATCTAAAAATACTAAATATGAACGTCACATTTCTGTTTGAAATCCTCCAACGCGCATAGTTATCAGTAATTGTCAGCCTGGCAATATTTTAATAATGACTAACTACTACCAAAATATATCTACATATCTCTGCCTGTGTAGATACATACATACATATATACATATGTACACATACATATGTACATATGTATGTATATACATATAATTTTTTTTATCAATGTGAATTTTGTGTGTAAAAATGTGGCACATTTTCTCAAAGATATTAAAATAGACACGACAAATTGACAAAAATACGGGTTATGGCTATAATCTATTTTATTATTCGTATCCGTATGTGTACTTACTAATGAACAAAACAAAAAACAAATATTTGGCTGGAGCTAAAGACGAGGCACTTAACAGATATTTATCTTTGTGTATTTTGGAACTCTTCGTGAATAGATAATATGATATGTGTGCATATTTACACTATCTCCTTAGACAATTGTTAAATATATTCAGCTTTTCATATACAAGAATACATGGCTGTGCTCAGCTCACAGAAACGATCTAATACGTATCCCTTTCTAAGTTCAAAATAAGTTGCCCAATTCAAAATAAAAATTGTCAATAAATCAAAACAATAGAATTGACTTTCGCCGTCAGATCGTACACAATTTCAATTAAATTCTTAATTGCCCACAAACTGTTTTTCACTTAATATCTCGATTCGATCATCAGCTTGTCGACATTCAGTCAAAAACAAATCCACTTGTGTTATCCATACACAGACAAACATATATGTATCCGTATATGTCACCGCATACATACATACATACATCCAGGGTATGGATACGAATTTTAAATGCTAATGTTTTAATCCGCTCAGAACAGTGCCTTGCTGAGATCATGCTACAAATTCGTTCACACCACGATCAATTATCACAGAACTCATGACATAATACAATGAGTTAACAAGGTACACCACAAACCGCTCGCATTAATCGCTGGATATGGCGAGACCGTACTCATTAACCTATTACAGAAATGATGTTGACATTGAAAGCATTCTGCAACAAAAAAAAAAAAAGAAATGAATCAAGGTGAGATCGCAATTTATGCCCATAGATTGATGACTAGCCTGCTATGGATACGGTATGCTCTGATGTCATCTTTTTTTGATGCTATGAAAAGAAATGACACAACTCAAAGATGTTGGGGGTGCCTAATATAACAGTGAATTATGCTTTGGCTGTACCTTTACTACCTTGTAGTTACTTGTTACTAATTCACAAAAATATTGCAACGAATGTATTGTACTTGAAGAAATGAAAAGGAAAATTTATTTTATTAGTTTTTGTAGTTTCTCTAAGCGCAAAATAATATTTAAAGCAATAAATAATTATACTTAAAAACACGTTTAAAACTACCTTTATGTAAGAATCGCGTTGAATGCTTTAGATATTTTGTAAACTGTGTTTGCTATTCATCCAATGAGTGCAAATAATTCTTTTTTTATTTCTCTTAATTTTTTTGTTTGAATATATTTTTGTATTTTTATATCACACTTCCGCCATCCATCCGAGTACAGATAAAACATTCTTACATTTTTAGGCAGAATTCTTTTCTGTTTTAGTATGTAAAGACCCAAAATATTATGCGATTATAGTACATTACTTGCTACAGATTACCCTCCTTCATCGTTTAACCACAATTTGCTGATAAGTGTTAAGAATTAGCGTCAATTTTTTTCTCCTTTCGGTTTGCTATGCAAACTCAAATAGAAATTAAAACAATTAATACTCGTATAGTCAACAAAAAGTGACAAAGTCGAAGATATTCAAACATCTGTCGGTTAACTTAAAAGACAATTTAATTTCCATTTCATTCAAGAAGTAAAATGAATATACAAGAATGTACATATGTTTGTGGAGTTAGTTATTATTATTGACGCTGTCTATCTGAGATACATTTCTGGTCTTTAGAATATTATTACATGGGCCAGAGTGTCTGCTTTGTATATTGATTGCTTTTTAACTTTGTACAATTCTCCTTATAGTTGTAAAGCAGATCAGTCAATAGCCATGGTTGAAAAGTATATTGTCTTCCTGACCAATACTTCATTATATTTCTTCGTAGTATTCTGAAATTTTGTTCAAACTTTTTTTTCTAACTAAAGCGAGCCTACAAATCATGGAGGATGAAAGTTAAGTTTCCTAACTTATACATTATCATGGCCTATTTCGAGAAACCCTTGTTGACAAACGTACATAATACATCTCTTTACTTTGTCCAGATTCGATCTTATGTCATCAGCGTCAAAGCGTAAGCAATTACCCCCGAGCCATTGCGTCATTGATGACTCATCAATTCGATTTGAGTTGCACATCAAATTCGTACATACGAGGGTAAGCGAAAAGTTCTCGGCCTGGCAAACAAAGATTGCGATTTTCAGTTAAAAAAATATTTCATTTTTTACATAATCTCCCGTGGCTTCAACACATTTGGTCCCGCTTTATTCAACATCTGTATTCCTTCCTGGAATGCTGCTTCATTGGATGCGAAGCAGTTTTCCAATCGCCAATGCACCCTTGACCTGTAAAAAAATGATTTTCTTGTACTTCAAGTGTTTGCATCCAGCTGGTCAAGAAGGTTGGAATAATATTCGTCTGTAATTCTTCTGCCGAGATACGTGAAGGATTAAAACAAGGAGATGACTTGTTACCTGGCCTGGCTTGTGACCATGGCCTCGGCTGGCCTACACGATCGGTCCAATTTTTAAGCACATTATCGATTGTGTGCAGCTGTATTTCACCAATGGCTTCACGAATATTGTCCTTTAAAGCGTCAATTGTCTCTGGCTTGTCGGCGTAACACTTATCTTTGACGGCACCCCACAAGTAATAGTCCAACGGTGTCAAATCGCAGCTCCGAGATGGCCAAACGACATCAGCTCTGCGGCTGATAATGCGATCTTCAAAAACAGGGCGCAAAACATCGAGTGTAGCTTCGGCTGTGTGGCACGTAGCGCCGTCCTGTTGAAACCAAATGTTGCCAATATCCTCCTCTTCAATTTTTGTGAACAAAAATTCGTTCAAAATGGCCCGATAACGATCGCCATTGACTGTAACAGCCACTCCTTGCTCATTTTCGAAGAAAAATGGCCCAATTATGCCTCTGGACCAAAATCCGCACCAAACAGTGGCTCGTTTTGAGTGCACCGGCTTTTCAATGTATGCGTGCGGGTTTTTTGTGCCCCAAATGCGACAATTTTGCTTGTTTACATACCCGCCAAGATCAAAATGAGCTTCATCTGAAAAGATGATTTTTTTGGCAAAATCGGCATCTTCTGTAAGTCGATCGCAGGCCCACTTAGCGAAGCGTTGTTCAAGCGTATACATAACCATATTCGTTCAGCGGAAGGATAAAACTAATTATCTGTCAAATCAGACATGAGCTAAGTGTTACCATTCACGAAATAAGCACTACTTGAAAAAAAAAACGTTAGATGGCGGACCCTTTACAAAAAATCCTGTAAACAGACTACCAGTGCTTGAGAGAATGCGTTAAAACTTATCATATAAACTAATGACACGTGCACCCAGGTGGAAACATAAATTTTGCCGATTGGAACACCATCTCTATGTCAGGCCCAGAAGCTTTCACCATACTCTCATATATTACTCACCAAGCCATTGCGACTCACCGACAAATTTATTTCACTTATGGGCATACACTTTTTTGACTTGTGTGCTTAACGAATTATTATACGTTCGATTACATCATTCGATTTCGAATACCAAACCTTTTTTACCATACATTTATAGCAACAGGTCTGCACGGTCTGACTTTCTTATTCATCAAGTTTTGTTAGGATACACAATAATAATATCCAAGCCTCAAACGAAACTAGTCGATGGCCTAATGCAATACAAGTGTTTTTGATGCATTAGCGAGGATCGGCGCCCTTCTTAGGAAGGATGATCATTTCGTGGTTAAGACATTTATATTTTACATTTGGCTTTATTCACCTAATATTATTATAATTTTTAAAGGCCATTCGGAACTAGAAAGTCCACAGCCTCGTTCACAACCTCAAGCCTCCGTGTCACGAGTGAATTCCTTTCACATATCGCTGTTCTGTACCATCTCTTATATGTCTATATAATATATAATACTCTCATCTATCTCACGGCCTTCCTGGCGGTCTTTTTCCTTTGGGTTCTCCACTCATTATTATTTTGAATGCTCGTCTGTCCATTCGTTCTACGTGTCCTGCCTATCTTGGTCTTCTCAATTTTTTAGCTCCGACGCAAAAAGATTGATGTTGTATTACAATACTTTTGTAATCTAATTATTTTTCTCATCGGGATTTCCGCATCTATATGTGTATTTCCTTCTGATGACTTAGTTTAATTTTATATACACTCCCGATAGGAATGCAACGATGCATCATACCGAGTAGGGATTTTAAGAATTAATGATTAATAAATCCCGCCTTGTAGATATTCCAAATTATTTCTTCCGTCTTATAAAATCTACAATTTCTCGACAGAATAACGAACATGGCTGGAAAGTTCGAATACACACTGGGAATCAACGAGCTTAAATCGAAAAGCCAACGACTCTGGCAAGCATTAATTGGCGAATTTTTGGGTAAGATTGTTTACATTCCGAAACTCATACATAGTTTTAATTTTATTTCTGATTAGGTAATTTCATATTAAATTTCTTCGCTTGCGGAGCTTGCACCCAACCAGAGGATGGGTTGTTTAAAGCTCTAGCGTTTGGATTGGGTGTATTCATGGCAATCACGGTACGTACTATACGTCTTACTGAATTTGGTAAATATATTTTGTGACGCTTCAAATTGATGGTTTTTGCCTTATATGAACAGAATATTTATAGTGTAGCTTACCCCCCTCATTTTGCTTAAACAAATCACGTTTGTTAGAGAAACCCATAGGTGTCGGTAATTGCCTTTTATGTGTTGCGGTCATTATGCGATGCAATACCAGTGTAATTTTCAAATGAAACGTATTTGAATTTCAAATTAATTTATTCTCGCTCTATTTGGATGTATTGTAGATAGTCGGTCATGTCAGCGGAGGTCATGTTAATCCAGCAGTGACATTGGGTATGCTTACTGCTGGACGCATAAGCGTTCTTCGTGCCGTTTTGTACATCGTATTCCAATGCATTGGATCTATAGCAGGTACTGCCGCTATCAAAGTAAGTATAAATAAAAATAGAGTATAATAGCTATGATAATATGGAATACATTTTTTCCTAGACCCTGATTGATGAACAATATTATTATGGGCTTGGACATACCTCATTGGCGCCGAACATTAGCCCGTTCCAGGGATTAGGCATTGAATTTTTTCTCGGACTTGTTTTGGTGCTTACAGTTTTCGGTGCATGTGATGCCAATAAGCCAGGTTGATACTTAAAGGTTAAGCTCTTAATTAAATATTAATTTTGGATAATTATTATCAGATTCTCGCTTTACTGCTCCTTTGGCCATTGGCCTTTCTGTCACACTCGGACATTTGGGTACAATTCGTTACACCGGAGCCAGTATGAATCCCGCACGAACTCTGGGCACTGCTGTCATGACAAATATTTGGGCAAATCACTGGGTCTATTGGGTGGGTCCAATTCTCGGAGGCATTGCAGCCGCACTTATTTACACTCAAGCCTTGGAACAACCGGCACCGGAAAATACTGATCCCTTGGACAAGTATAGAACCCATGCCGACGATCGTGAGGTTGGTGCAGACTCATGGAGACCTCTGAGAAAGTGAATACTTTAATTGCTTTATTTTTTTTTCATTTAACATAATAGATGAGAAAACTGGAAAGTGCTCGTGACTATGCTTAGAAGACATTTTACTGTTTTGACTTTGGATTTTGTGCAAAACCAGTTAAAACCCAACTAGTTATAGCTATTTGTCATGTCAATCGAAATCGCCCACGGCGATCTAGATACGTCTAGTGTCATTTTATCACTGTCCATTTTAATATGTATAAAAACAAATGAATAATTTATTTTTAAATTAGACTTTGTAGTATTTTGAAACTTTTACTTTAATATTTTTTCTCTTCAAAGCATGGTATCAAATATTCTACTCTCTCGACATTTTCTGTAATTATATTGTAAAAAGACTTAGTTGTAAGAAGACAATTTGTATTTTATATATTGTTTACCAACTTGTTAATTACGCATGTTAAATATACAGACTACTTTCTTTTAACATCTTTTTCATTGTTTGGTTCTATGATTGGAGGGGCTAATGTTACGCAGCTGAATGTACGGGCATACGAGATGTCTAAGGACTTCTTCTTCTTCTTTTCCTTTTTCCGGCGTTGTTATGGTCAGAAGTGTAGGACCATAACCTCCCCACCTTAACTGCATTCCTACTGGTCCGCTTGTGGGGTCCGCCGGTTTGACCTCAGAAAGTAGCGGCAGGCTTCCCGGTTTGGGATGGTGGATGCTGATGTTTTTGCATTTGTTTGTACCAATTGTTTTTCGGCCTGCCTTTTTTTTTTTTTTTTTTTTTTTTTATGAGATGTCTAAGGACATTGACAGCAAAATCAGTGATTTAGTCTACTATTGGCATTAAGGGTAGCTAAGTCTTACACATTACACAAAGTAGCAATTACACTATAGGCAATGATCGTACCCTAAGATTGGTATACCAATTGTAATATTTTTTCACATTTTTGGCATGGAAAAAAAGTACGTGTGGCGGCAAAAATTGTCGAACAAAAGCGGTGCCGAATAAAAGCTGATCAAAAGTCAATAATGATGTGAAACTTCTGAGGCGTGTCATAACGCTGTATATACGATGTAAGAGGCAATGGCAATGGCAGTGAACATTTTATTGTTGTCGATTTGGTTTGGTGTTTTACACTATATACAGAGGCATTTACATATGTAAATAGCAGATCCATACATATTTGATTGTTATTTTTATTTACAATATGCACTGTATTAACTAGTTGTTCACGATAATAACCATGACATCGCAAGTGTTGGTTATCATGTAAATATGTAGCAAAAAAGTAGCAGTTATTGTTTCATCGGTTTTAGATCATGAGGGTTGATTGCCATTGCTTATTGAGTGTTCATACCTATGTACATATGTATATTACAAGCTTGATTTGTGATTCTGGCTTATACAGATAGGTATACAGTAGGCATAGGTTAGTTTAGTTAAGTGGATGAGTGCGGATAGTTGTAGTTTGTAGTTGAAGTTGTAATTTGGGTAATTGTTTAGAAAAAGGGCAAACTCTCCGATTTTGATGAAATTTCAGTATGTCAGATTAGGATTTTTTCTATGAATTTTGATATACAGTGAACCAAAAAAAAACTGGGACACCTAGTACCCCTAAGTGTAACTTGAAATATCTCAGCAATTTTTTAGTATATTGAAACGAAATAAATTTCGTATTAAAGCATGTTTTAATGCGATTTCAGTAACATAAGCAAATTTGTTTTTGTTTCTCTAATTTTGACAACAATAAAATAAAACTTAAAATACCACAACTTCATCAGCCAAAAAAAAACTGGGACAGTTGTTTTACAAGGCCACTGTTAAAGGACCGTTACTCGGTTTCCTTATCTTAGATCAAATACTTATTCTGCTATTCAGTCAAATTGTTTACAGGTGCATATTGTTGTCATCAAGCTTCGTTGTGGAAAAAATGGAAAATAAACAGACATCTCGCGATATGAAAGCTGTAATAATTGATTATTATGAAAAAAAACACAGTATTCGTGAAATTGCTTCATTGATTAATAAACCCAAGTCAACCGTTTTTAACATAGTGAAATCATTTAAAGAGAACGGTTTTCTTCATCGTGTTTCGGGGAGTGGAAGGCCTTCAAAAATGTCCACGGACCAAACTAAACGTCGAATATTAAGGATTATAAATGCAAACCCGAAGGAATCAGCTGTCGAAATTGCCAAAACTTTGAAAAGAGATAAAATTGCTGAAGTTCATCCGCAAACGGTGCGCAATTTCTTACATAAAGAAGGTTTCAAAGCCCGCACACCTCGCAAAAAGCCGTCTTTATCGGATAGAAATATTAAGAAGCGATTGGAGTATGCCAAGGAGTACGTGCAAAAAACGGATGAGTTTTGGAATCAAGTGATTTTTTGTGATGAATCGAAATTCAACATTTTTGGTAGCGATGGTCGACGTTTTGTGTGGAGGAGGGACGGAACTGCTTTGGATCCAAAAAATATTACTTCGACAGTTAAGCACGGTGGTGGAAGCATAATGGTTTGGGGTGCAATGGCAGCGGACGGAGTTGGTTCCCTTCATATAATTGAAGGGAATTTAACAAAATTTGGATACATTGACATACTGAAGCGTTATATCCCCGAAACAAAACAAAAATTTGGTCTACCACCAGGTGTAATACTGTTGCACGATAACGATCCAAAACACACAGCTGGTATAACGAAAGATTGGTGTATTTGGAATACACCAAAATAAAAGGTGTTGCCGCATCCTCCCCAAAGTCCGGATCTTAATCCCATAGAGCACCTTTGGGCTGTTCTGGAAAAAGAAGTGCGAAAAAGAACGATTCGTTCCAGAGAGGAGTTAAAGACAGCGTTACATGAAGAATGGCAAAAAATTCCAGCGACTGTAACAAAAAATCTGGTCGGATCGATGAATAGAAGATTGCAAGAAGTTTTGAAAGCAAAAGGGCAACATACAAAGTATTGAAATTTATTATTATTGTCATTTTTTGTTACTGTCCCAGTTTTTTTTTGGCTGATGAATTTGTGGTATTTTAAGTTTTATTTTATTGTTGTCAAAATTAGAGAAACAAAAACAAATTTGCTTATGTTACTGAAATCGCATTAAACATGCTTTAATATGAAATTTACTTCGTTTCAATATACTAAAAAATTGCTGAGATATTTCAAGTTAAACTTAGGGGTACTAGGTGTCCCAGTTTTTTTTTGGTTCACTGTATATATTTTAGGTCGGACTTTCCTAGTTTCGAAGATATTAGCTTTTTAAATTCCCATACAAAATACAGATTTGGCTTGTTTTAGTTCAATCATAGTTTTGCCTGGGACTATGCAACAAGTTTTAAATAATCACATATATCACGTAAAGGTTTTGTAACTCCTAACAGTATGCGGTTTTCAATGGTTAATTAAAAATTAATTTTATTAAGAAAACTCTATTTTCTGTTTACTTTATTCGTTTTAGACTTGTTAATTGTGAATTCTAATATTAAAATAGATGTTTCACATCTTCCGGGCGTCGCGTGACGGTCAACTTTTTTTTTCATTTTTATCAAGCGTTCCAGTTTGTCACTCAGGTGTTGCCGTTGAATTGTCACCATTTTTAATTTGGTGGAAATATGATTAGCATGGACATAGACCCATAAGCTTTTGTGACAGATGAAAGTATTTGTCATACTTTGAACTATTGTGAACGATATTCTCGACTGTCAAGTTAACTCTTACAACGTCAATTCAACAGCTGACAAAATTTAGAAATGGTAAAGTAAAGATTTAGATTAACAAAAAAAAAAAAAAAAAACAAACAGAAGAGCAAATCATTACTTGAAAACTGTCACGAAACTTTCTCCGTACAAAAATGTCGCAGGCATTGCTGTTATCTTTACATCATCCATGGTATAATCTGTAAGCCAGCTTTTTACACAAGAGTTTAAAGTAATTAAAGTATCCAAATAAAATGTGTTTTCCCCAGAGTTCGGCTCTATGTGAATGGCCCTGTAACGCATTACGATATTTTGAACCTGAAACGAAATTGCACCGCAGAAGAAATACGCGAAGCGTTCATAAAGCTTTCGAAAGAGGTAAACACAATTGCATAGCAATCATTCGTATTATGCAAAAGTCGCCACAAATCGCGTACCATGAGCTCCGCGCTCATTTCGATGACCACTAGAGCGCATCCTTTGAACCGTATTCGCTTAGTTTGTTACCCACATTTCTTTTGTACCCTAAATTCAGTTTCTGAAATATACAGTAAACATTTTATTTACAGTTTCATCCGGATGTGAAAGGCGCTAAAGCTGACCCGAGAGCTACCGCCAAATTTGTACAAATTTCGGAAGCGTACCAGGTCTTAAGCAAGCCTGCTAGCCGCAATGCCTACGATTATGATCTTCTTGTCCGAAGCGATTCCCGGAGCGCAACAAGGAGAGGATTCAAAACAGAAATACATCGGTATGTTACGAAGCTTATTTACTAAATGTACAATTGTAAGATGGTGGTGCTAACGGCTAAACGTTCATCACTTTCGTTTTTTTTTTCGACGACAATCAATAATTTTTACATTCTAAAGGCGAGCTATGTCGTTAATTCGTTAATTCCTGTCGTGTTTATTGCCAATATACTCAATTCATCTTGTTATAGGCCCTGGGAAGTAAAACCGGACTACAATCCACACCCAGATCCTCATTATTACGCAATTAAAGGTTTACAAAAGGTTTCAAATGGAACAATAGTAATGATATTGCTGGCATTTGCATTAGTAGGTGCGGGACTAGGTTTTTACTCAGCCGTGTATGTATTCGTTTGAATTCATATACGTTTGCTTTGAAATGAAAATATTCTGTTTATCCGCAGCCACTCAGTTACGTTCAGTCGTAATCTATTAGATGAGAGATCAAAAGAAGCAGGGGATCATCATGCTGCAGTAAGAGCGGATGCCCATAAGTTTGGAAATGACGAACAGCTGAGGCGAATGGCCAAGAGATTTCTGTCTAAACCGAGTTAGTTTCAATTAAAAGTAAACACCGACAAATAAACTTCTTGTTTTATTTTTGAGTTGATTCAACTGTCTTTTCATTGATTATGTTAAAAGATTGCTATGACACAAGTAAAACAAATATATGTACAATTGTAATACTCACGCATCCGATCCGCGTAGGCGCCTTGCGCCATTTTCCATGGCGCCTTGCACCCTTTCTCAACGCCAGAGCCGCCCATGGCATTGGCACAGCGGATAAACGGTACAGACATCCAACGCGCGGGTATAAAAGCAGCTGAGTTGATCGAATAGTCGGAAGTCGACGAGTAGCAGTCAGGGCGATAGGAATAACATATGAGAAGTGTTCTGAGTATAGTAATAAAGGATATATTTTGGGAAGTTGTCTTTTATGCGCTTTGTTTTGGGTTCGTGTTTGGTGGTTTGCTGATTGAGGTCGTTGGTTCCGCTTTGTGCCTTACAACTTCAGAAGTGGGATAAAGTCCTGGTGCGAAATCGCCAAGTTCAGCGCGTACATATACGAGAGATGAGCTCCGGGAAGAGCTGAAGAAACGTGGCTTGAAAGGGGGGGGGAGATAAGTCCCAATTGCTACACAAACTACTGGTATATGAAAAATTGATCGACGACAAGGAATGGGAGGAGGACGAGCAAAGCGAAGTGGAGAAGCTGAGGCAAGAGATCCAGTCCATGAAGGCAGCTTTGGAAAGCATCAAGATACAGAAGGGGGGTGAAAAGACGGAGAGTGCTCCAGCGCCTAAACCAAGAGCAACAAGTTGTGTGGAGGAGAGAGTCGAGTCGAGGAGTTGCTACACAGTGAAGGATGTGACCGAAATGCTTTCCGAAATTAATCCAAGGAACCCAACAGGACTTTCGTCAACCGCATTCGTCCGAAAGGTTAGGGAAGTTAGAGACGTGTACCAGCTAGATGGAAGGCTAGTCATGATGGCGGCGATCGGTAAGCTAGTGGGAGCAGCAAAGCTTTGGGGTAATGGGGTAGTTCATTCATCGTTGGAAGAGTTTCTTCGAGACTTAGTCGATAATTTCCCAGCAGACGATAATGTGGCTGATCTGCACGAAATGTTGCGGAACAAAAAACAAAATCCGTATGAGGATATCGAGGAGTTCGTGTATGAGATGAAAGCTGTTGCGTCTAGGGGGCATATAGAAGAGAAAACTGTGGTCAAATATATAGTGCGGGGCATCACCGATGTAGAGTGTCGTGACGCACTGAAAGCGGCACAGCCAGAAACTCTTCAGGAGCTGATAAAGAAAGTTCGGTGGACCACCAGCGTACGATCGCAACAGAGGTCAGCATCACAGAGACGGGGAATATCTGGGAGCAATAGTGCAAACTCAACATCAGTAGACACTATCAGGTGTTTTAAGTGTAGTCAGATGGGGCACATAGGGCGCAACTGCCCAAAGGTCAGGTGCTTCAAATGTAACCAATCCGGGCACATAGGTCGCAATTATACGAGCGCGGCAACGACGAGGGCAGCAGAGCAACACGCTACCGAACAGCGGCAACCTACAAGGCCAAGTCAGTTGTGGGTGTGCGAAGACATAAGTGTGTATCACAAAATTGTGACCGTCAACGGGAAGCCAATCGAAACTTTCATAGACCTGGGCAGCGACTGCGTCACACTGCAAGAGTCAGTCGCTATCACCAACAATCTTCGCTACAGCGATGATGCTAGGAAACTGAGCGGGTTCGGCGGAGGAAGATGCCGAACAATAGGAAAACTTTATGCCGAAGTCGGGGTAGATGCTTTGCGAAGCTGGTGTGAAGTATTAGTTGTCCCAGACGACAGCCAACCATACAATATAATTGTCGGTAGGCGTTTGCTTGACCAACCGCAAGTCAAAATCGAGAAGACATACCATGAACTCAAAATCAGCGACTGCACTGTGAGTGATGAAGGCAAATCGTTGATTATCTCAGACGAGGCGATTGCGGAGTAGAATCGATATTGATGATATTGATGCGGGAGACATCACAGCCAAGGAAAAGGAGCTACTCGGCGAATTAGGAAATGAATACCGAGATTGCTTCGCTCTAGACGCCAACGAACTTGGACTGTACAACTGGGGTGAGTGCACAATCGAAGTAACGACGACACAACCAGTGTGTGTTCAACCCTACCGATTACCTTTCGCTAAGAGAAGGATAGTAGAGGAAAAGATCAGCGAAATGTTGCATCAAGGAGTCATTCGGCCTTCAACATCCAACTTCTGTGCACCGATTGTTCTTACAAAGAAGAAGGACGGTACGGATAGGATGTGCATCGACTACCGGGCGCTAAATAGGGTAACAAAAAACAGAAGTTCCCGATGCCTACCGTGGAAGAAATATTAGCAACTCTAGCTGGGAAGAAGTATTTCACAACACTGGACCTTGCTTCTGGGTACCATCAAGTGCAGATAGCGGAGCAGAGCCGAAAGTACACCGCCTTTGCTACGGAGAACGGTCTGTACGAGTTCGTGCGTATGCCGTTCGGTCTAGTGAACGCTCCAGCTTACTTCCAAATGTGTATGAACCAGCTAAAGGCGCGCATGGATCCTGGTGATGTTGCAGTCTACTTGGATGATGTCATCATTGCAAGCATATCGCTGGAAGAAGGAGTACAGAAGCTCCGCAAATTTCTGAAGGTTCTGAAGGAGTCGGGGTTGACACTCAATACGAAAAAGTGTGCGTTCTTGAGAACTAGCATTGAGTTCCTCGGACATCAGCTGGATGAAAACGGGATACGACCTAGTGAGCGGAAGACAGTAAAAGATTTTCCCCAGCCGAAAAATGTGCATCAGATAAGACAATTTTTGGGCCTTACCGGTTATTTCCGGAAATTCGTGCCGAAATACTCTCAAATCGCAACATCTCTTACCGACTTACTTAAACAAGACAAGACCTTTGTGTGGGCAGAGGAGCAACAAGCGGCGTTCAAAGAACTGAAATCTGCGTTAATCAACCCACCTGTTTTAGCCCTTTACGATGTGGAGTGTTACCACGAGGTCCATACTGATGCCTCCACTGTGGGACTTGCCGGAATACTGTTGCAGCGAGGGAAGGGCGACAATAAATTGAGACCAGTGGCGTACTTTAGCAGGAAGCTGACAGAGACAGAAGCAAAGTACCACAGCTACGAGCTTGAGGTTTTAGCTGTGGTGGAAAGTCTGGAAAGGTTCCGGATATATCTGCTAGGCAAGGCATTTAAAGTTGTGACCGACTGCGAAGCCATAGTAGCCACTCAAAACAAGGCCAGGATGATACCAAGAATCGCGAGGTGGTGGCTCAAACTACAAGAGTTTGAGTTTACGACAATTCACCAGTCAGGAAGGAAAGCGGGATATGTGGACGCCATGAGCCGAGGAAGAACGGGAGATGGAAGAGGCAACCGCTAATGTATTAAATATCTACATTACAGACGACGATTGGCTCGCAACGATGCAGTGGCAAGATAAAAAACTACGGAACATTATCAGACAACTACAATCAACAGCTGTTGGCGGTGAGCAGAACCAACTCCATAAGGAATACAAGCTAGAAGGGAACCGATTATACAGACGCGTTGGTGAACAGCGAAAGTGGGTAGTACCTAAAGGGGCACGATGGCGAATCTTACGAGTGTGTCATGATGAAGCTGCACACATGGGCTACGAGAAAACTCTAGAAAGGCTGAGAAAGACATATTGGTTTCCCAGGATGAGGAATTTTGTCAAGAGCTACGTTAAGGGATATGTGGAATGCGCCTACACTAAGAGGTAGGGTGGAGCGTTAGAAGATGAGCTGCATTGTGTGGAAAGAGAACCAGTACCGTTTCATACGGTTCATATAGATCATCTTGGGCCATTCACAACTGGGCGAGGTGGAACTAAACATTTGGTAGCACTAGTAGACAACTTTACATAATATACCATCTCGAAAGCTGTAAAGACGACCAATACGAAGGGGGTGATAGGAGTGCTCAACCAAGTCAGTGAATACTTTGGAATGCCCAAGCGTTTAATAACCGACCGAGGTACGGCGTTCTCGGCGAGCAATTTCAAGAAGTACTGCCAAACTTACGGGATACAACATGTTATGACGGCTGTTAGAACTCCACGAGCCAACGGTCAAGTGGAAAGAATTAACCGGACAGTACTTGCAGCACTTAAGTGCAGTCATTCGGCAGGCAAGGATTGGGCTCAGCAGCTAAGGAGTATCTAATGGAGCTTGAACACGGCGAGAAGCGCAACTACCAGAGCAACACCACACGATCTGATGTTCGCCTACACATCAAGAGGAATCGCCGGGGACAAACTTTTGTTAGAACTGGAACGCAACGGACATTGTGACAAAGAGAAAATGGACCATAGGCGGGACGTCGCCCTGCAATACATTTCAAGAGACCAACAAAAGCAGAAGGAACGTTTTGACAGGACACATAAGAAGCCCAACACGTATGCTGTAGATGATTTGGTCCTGATCGAACGTGAGCCCGTGGCAACAGGTGAGTCAAGAAAGCTTGATCCAATCTACAGGGGTCCATACATCGTGGCGAAGGTCTTGCCAAACGTCGGGTACATCTTGAAGGATATTCCTGGTCAGCAGCGAACTCAAAAACGATTTGAGACGGTTGAAAGCGCAGACAAGATGAAGAGGTGGTGCGAGCTGTATGACGACAACATTTCCGAAAGCGAACTTGAAGAATCTGATGCAGACAGTTTTGACGAGGAGATTTCCGAACCAGCAACCATATGAGAAGTGTTCTGAATATTATCCTTACACAATACATAATGAGAAATGAACGTTAACAAATAATATTTCAATTGATAAATGTAATGGGTCTGGACACAATTCAGCTTAATCATATCGCAATCGAAAATCCTGCAAAGAGCTAAGGGGATAGTGTCGGATCAATCAACCGTCAACCAGATTGATCACATTGCGATTGACGTCAGACGCTCCTCCAGTATTCTCGATGTCCGAACGTTTCGAGGAGCCAACATTGACTCGGATCATTACCTTGTTGTAGCCAAGGTAAGAACACGGATATCAAAACAACAAGGGAGTCGAGAAAGAACACCACGGTTTGACGTCAGAAAGCTACAATCGCAAACGATCGCTAGGAACTTTGCCGACCCAGTCTCCCAAAAACTCTCTGAAAGTTCGACATCGCCTGCACTGACCATAGAAGAAGACTGGAAACATTGTCAAAAAGCCATCAAGGAAGCTGCCACTGATGTGCTGGGTTTTACAACACCACCCAGGAAAAACCCATGGTTTGACGAAGAGTGCAGACAGGCCCATGCAGCCAAGCAAGACGCCTACAACGCAATGCTGCATCGAACAAGGAGAGCTGTTCGTGAGCTCTATGAACAGAAGAGGAGGGAAGAGAACCGGCTTCTCAAAAAGAAAAAGAAAGAGCATGAGAAGCGCGCGGTCGAAGAGATGGAAAGGTGCTACAGCAGGAATGAAGTCCGAAAGTTTTACCAGAAAGTAAAACAATTATCCAGTGGATATAAATTTCAGACTGAAGCCTGTCGGGACGAAAATGGACAACCGGTAGTAGAATCGTAGTCAATACTGAGAATTCGGTAGGACCATTTCTGCAGACTGTTAAACGGCGACGAGGACCCAAATACCGCTGTCAGGCAGAATGTTCCACTCAATTTGGACGACGATACACAAGAATTCCGTCCCCCCGACTTTGACGAAGTCAAGATAGCAATATCGAGACTTAAGTCAAACAAAGCTGCTGGAGCGGACGGATTGTCCGCGGAACTGTTTAAAGCAGTTGGGGATGATCTGGTAGGGAGGATGCACCAGCTCATCATAAGGTATGGTCGGAGGAAAGCATGCCCGATGAGTGGAATCTGAGTGTCGTTTGCCCGATCCACAAGAAAGGAGATCCCTTTGACTGCACCAACTACAGAGGAATAAGTCTCCTTAACATCGCCTACAAGATCTCCTCTGCCGTTTTGTGTAAACGCCTGAAACCGTTCGTCAACAACCTGATAGGTCCATATCAGTGTGGTTTCAGGCCAGGGAAGTCCACAATAGACCAAATCTTCACACTGCGGCAGATCCTGGAAAAGACCCAAGAGATGCAGATCGACACTCACCACCTATTCGTCGACTTCAAGGCCGCATATGACAGCGTGCATAGATACGAGCTATACAAAGCCATGTCTAGTTTTGACATCCCTACCAAACTTGTCAGATTGTGTAGGAAGACGATGGAGAACTCTCGCTGCTCCATCAAGGTCGGCAACGAACTTACCGAGACCTTTAATGTCAAAAAAGGTTTTAGGCAAGGCGACGCGCTGTCAAATGACTTCTTCAACTTAATACTCGAGAAGATCGTGCGAAACCCACAAGTCACCACCAGAGGCACGATCTTCCAGAAGTCCGTTCAACTGCTGGCTTACGCGGATGATATTGACGTCATTGGTCGAATACAGCGAGCCGTCAATGAGGCGTTTGCTGACATTGAAGCGGAGGCGGCTAAAATGGGTCTAGTGGTAAATGAGGGCAAAACGAAGTACATGTTGTCATCAAGAAAGGACACACAATATCGACGTCTCGGACAGAGCGTCACAATGGGCAGCATGAACTTCGAGGTAGTCAAGGATTTCGTCTACCTCGGCTCTGCAATAAATAGGGACAACAACATCAGTACCGAGATCAAACGCAGAATCACTCTTGCCAACCGCTGTTTCTTTGGGCTCAAGAGGCAATTGAGTCCAAGGACCTCTCGAAGGACCTATCGGCTTTATACAATACCTTAATCATCCCAGTCCTGCTTTATGGTGCAGAAGCATGGACGCTGTTGAAAGCGGATGAGGAAGCTCTTGGTCTTTTCGAGAGAAAAGTTCTGCGTGCGATCTTTGGTCCTGTTTGCGTTGATGGCATCTGGAGGAGAAGATTCAATCACGAACTATATGGGCTGTATGGCGGCATGTGCCTGGTTAAGCGTCTACGGATACAACGCTTAAGATGGCTAGGCCATGTAGAGCGTATGGACAACACAGCTCCGGCCCGAAGAGTCTCTGAATCCGAGCCATTGGGACAACGCAACAGAGGACATCCTCGACTCAAATGGCGCACACAAGTGGAAAAGGACCTCAATCGATGGCATGGCTGTTGCATGATTCGAACCTCATGTCACAGACGTCAGAAACAAACGCATATATAGGTACGAAAGTAAAACAAACTGATTGCAGAAGCGAATCATCCATAAAATGTACGAGCCCTGTTGGTACTGGCAACCCACTGCCATGATTTTTAATCGATAATACCAACAGGTTAGAATTTTAATTCTATGGTAAGCTTAGGATTGCTGTGGAGCAATCAAGCATAAACTCCAAAAGAAAATCTGAATAGACTTCACGAAATACAAAACGGAAACGAATAAACGAACTATAAAGATACTTCAAATAAGCATATGCAAATGCTAATATTTTTATTTTATTATAGACTTAGACAACCCTGAAACCATCACGACTTAATAAACAACTTGCAGTCATTTGAATCTCATAGCTCAACGCAAACACAGTGCTAATAATTTCATCATATCTATATTTCAATTTTAAACAATTTTAAACTGAACTATTGTACTACATGTTGTGCAATACACATTTACACCCAAGTTTAAATATATAACTAATACACATATTTAATTTTTAAATTTGTACGTCCCCTCGTTAAACTTGCCTACACAATATAGCATTTGTTTGTCCTTACATGTACTGTATCGACCAAACCGTATCTATCAACAGTAACAGTAAATATAATAAACTACAAATAATTGACTCATAAATAATTGGTTTTATGCTGTTATGCCTTTCTGTTTTTTTTTGGTTGCTTCAGCAAAAAATTCTTACACTTAAAACAAGTATAAATATAAGCGCTTGAATTCGGCGACACATATTGCGTTCTAATTAAGCCGATTACCTAATAAAATATATGAATACAAGATCAGAATATTCTACATATTAATTCGGCATTATGTCTTAACATGAAATAACAAATAGAAATATTAAGGTAGCTATTGCCTTATAGTTTACTAATCTCCTTGACTAAGATTCTCGCTGCTACATGCGGCAAAGCAGGGCGCAATACAACCTCTCCATTTACTTTATAGTCTTCATATTTTAGTTGGTAGACTTCTGTGAATCCGAGTTTTTCCAACACGCGTGCCGAGTAATGACTTGAGCATAATACATGCATAACCGGAATGGATTTCTCACGCATGTCGTCGAGCACGCGTTCAGTTAATCGTCCAGCGATGCCTAAGCCACGGTAATTGGTGTTAACGGAAAGGATCTTGCCATCCAAAATGACATCGGCCTTGGGGTAAACATCGAATATATTGAATTGGGTGTCAATATAATCCATGAAGGACAAAATCTTTTTGAATTTGGGATGTTCACAGGAATCGGCTATATTTTCATGTTTATCGGTGGCATTCTAGATCAAAATACTGTAAATCTGGTAATGATCATGAAGTTTACTTTATTGAACTTACCGGTCTATGCATAAGACCATTCAGGAAGACTCCAATTATTTCGCCTTGGTTATTGACTGCCTTGAAGGAACAACCGTCAGATATACATTTAAGAGAATACTTTTCCAACTCGCGGCATTCACCCAGTTCCAGAAAAGTATTTAGAGGCTCATCCTGCAATAAAATCATGTTTATATACAATAGATAAAAAAAACCTTTTTTCTTGTGCACATGTTTTTTTTTTTAATTTATGCCCTATGAAAGCGAAAACAAATAAATATTTTCGTTCTTTCATTAAATTTATATCATTTGCGATCACCTTCAGGGGAATATAAGATCAACATAAATATTATCTCGCGTCAACGGTTTACTTAATTTTGTTTGAATTTCTTTCATTTCCGAATCGTTAAGAAGGTATCAGCGGGTCGAGCTAGAGAGATCAACGATCGAGCAAGGTCCTCGATGCCGATGATTGAACACGTCGAAAGCGTATAATTTGTGTTGCAAATCAAGAAGGAAATCAATTAAATCTGCACCGCTTTACGGTGTTGGGTATTAAAGAGATCCGCGTCTAAGTTTCTAGGTTATTTGCAGTACGAAAAACATTTTTCAATGAATGTCACATATGCATGATGGGATACTGATTGGGACAGATGATCAAGGAATGGACTTTAGTATAATTCAGACATTAAGTACAACTCATTACTGAAAGAAATCACCTTTACGTCTAGTAATGGAACTGAGTATAGAATTGGAATTTAATTAACCCCGACAAAGACCTTGCCTTACAAATTGCTTATAATTTTATTTATTACCCTCCCAACCTTTTTTATTGCTTCGCATTATGTCCCATTGTATGCAGACATTTAAACGGTTTCATTTTTTAACAATCACCTTATTTATCGAATAATTGCAAACACCTCAAACATTGAAATCTATTATCTCCTTCATCACCGTGTCTGATTTATGCTCACTGATCCATTGCGAATGGGAGCCCCAAGCGGTTTTAATACAATGTTACAGGTTAATAATTATAGTGTAAACTAGCGACAGACGTCAGTAGGAGTCAATCATAATAAAAAGAAAAAAAACTTATTGTAGAAATAAATCATTTACACTACATCCATGTGTTCATCCTATAAGATTCCGCATGTTGGACAAATGCCCGGATTTAAACATCAACACCAGAATGCTTACACCCGGTGTGACCATATGGGCGACGCGCCTTCAATTTCATAAGTGCCACTTATCCAAACGTGCTCCATAGAACACTGATAACCATGACTGCCTGCATGTAATTGTTGGCAACCAAAGACTCCAATTATAACCCCTTTCTTCATGTCTTATTGTTGGCTGCACAGGAGTGTCGCAGCTATCAATATAGCGACATAAGAAATTATTCATAAAATCGAGAATAATTAAGCGGCAAATCATGTCGTAAATGTGAATAATATTTAAAGTACTTCTCGTATAAGATTTTACTTGTCATGGAAAAGGATCTCCTGGTAAATGGAAGGAAATGTTTAACAATAAAAACGAACATTCATAAGGGGTGTTAGGGTCAGAACGGGTTAAACTAATGAACAGGTGGTTACTGAGATTTTATCATGTTATATCTGCTATTACATTAGAATTGTATAGGGTTTATGGAAATGTTATTAAACTTAGCTGACTGATGGTTGGTCAAGAATTCATTGTCAGGCAAATGCAAATTAAATGAAAGGTAAACTGAATCGTGAGGTTGCTGAATGTCGTTTATGGCGATCTATAGACGGTGAGGTGAGTAATTATTTAAAGTCAATTCTGTCCACGGTTAAAGTTGTTTGTGTTGTGTAAGGTATGAGTATTAAAACATTGTGTCAGTTGACACTTACTTCCGACACAATTGGGCACAACAATAGTTACTTCCTATCGATACGAATTATTCCCACCTTAACTACCAACCAGTACCTAGACATATCGTATGTGCATATGTACCTTACATATTTTTACCCATACACTTACTTTAAAGAAGTAGGTCTTGAGCATGTCCAGGATAGCGTCAGCATCTTTCTCGGAAACCAGCTTGATGCTATAAGGAACATTATTGGTGGGCTCTGTTACTTTTAAGGTACTGTCCATCTTTTTCGTCAGTCGGGCGATTGGATACAGATCAGACAGCTGGAGAAAAGAAAAGAAAATTTGAATATTAAGCTTAGAGCTACGTAAAATATTCAAGTTTTTATGTTAAATTAAAAATTATTCAATATGATTGATATCTGATAGTTAACGAGCTGTTAGAGTCTACACCTTATACAGGTTTTTAAGACGCATTAATTAATATTTCTTCTAAACAAGAATTGTCATTATCATTCGAATTATAAATTAAATCATTGTAGTAAATAATATAAATCCTAATGCACTTTTGGTATATCAGACAGAGTTAGCTTTTTTTTTGTTGTTGCCAAAAAAAAAGAAAACCAAAGAGGATTAGGATTCAAAATATTTTTCAAAATACTTATACAGTATATACTTATTGAGTAAAACAATCATAAAAAAGCACGGTTCTTTGACAGTATGCCCGTAAGCGGCAGAGCGGTAGAAGAACATACATATACATACATATATTACAAAGATTTTTTTTTCTTAAATTGGTACCGGTTTTGAGAAAAATCACCCAGAACTATGAATATTGCCGAAACAAACAACCAATTTTACCGAGTTTAATTTATTTTAAATAAACCATCTTCAATGATATAATCCATATTTACATATATGTCGGCTCGTGGCTTGGAAACAGTACAAGGGCATGCTTGGAGGTAGGAAAAAAATCGTGAAAGAAGCAAAGAGCTATTACTACAAAACATAGAAATTCTCGAATTGATTTTCAGCAGCGCATTATGGCGAATTCCATTATCCGAAAATAGCCTTCAAAGGCTTATTTTAAAAAGAAAACCGAATGGCCAATGGGTCAATTTAAATAACCCCATAAACTTTGACTGGCCCATAAAAAATGCTACAATAATATCATGAACTTAAACTTGAAAGATTACTTAGAACATTTTGAAGAATACCAAGCATCTGGATATTCTTAGTATATGCCCATATGGATTTAGATACGCATACGTAGTTGTGCTGAGTTGCACATATGTAGAACCGGCCCATTTTAAATATTCTGTATATTTGTGGAGTACTTACAGTGTATCGTGCCTCATGGATAATTGTTCCATTGTCGGCAAAAGACTTGGTGGTTTTAACATTACGTTGTTGAAGTTCCAGCTCCATTTTGACTTTTGTTTATTTAAATAAAGATTTGAACAAATCGACCGAGATTTTATGTAAACACAAAATGCAAATCACTGGGAAAAAAAAACGAAACGAAAAAACAACACAACGGAAATATTCACTGTACGTTGAAACTATGTATATCCTTTCTATTTAAAATGTAGTAATTATCAAATATCCTTTTGGTGTCAGTGTGAATGTTAAACTCGCGTTCCAGCCAAATCGCAATACCACATACGAATTTGCCAGACGGTCATGTAAACTTCTGAAGTAGAACGGCAAACCTGCAGCACTATATATAGGTGAATGAGCGCGCCGTGCGTTCAATTCCTCCTTCCTAATTTCAGTGACTCGAACAGCTGACTCTTAGCCAAAGGCGGCACACGAGCCTGTTTGTGAATGTGTCGTATGCCCTGCCTCCCTGTCTCGTTCTAGTCTGCTCGATTCTTCACTTCTCTATGCTGTAATGTGCCTGATTTGTTGAACTGGTGTCAGTACCTAGATATCTTCAAGCATTGCTGTTCGCGCTACCCTCGCCGAGTGAATATATTGGCAAAATATCAATTGTAGACAGACTGGAGATCAGCATCCGACAAGCATGTCTTCGTTATTGTTATTTTTTCCATTTGTTTTTTTTTTTTTCGTCTTTTATTTTTTGTTTTATTTTACTTTATTTTTCGTTTTTGCTTACTATTTTATTTGCTTGTTTCCCTCGCAAGCAAACGGAAATCTTTGGTAAAGCAAAATTTGCAATAAAATGTAAACAAAATGAAAAAAAGAAGAAACTCGTTGAAAGCGGGAAGCGAATGACATAGGCGGCGAACTTTTAACACAGCACAAAGCGAACTAGCCGCAGCACTTCCTCTATGCACTCCGATTAGTATGCACTAGATACGAGCGCGTTTGTTGGGATTGCAAGATGTCAAGATGCGAAATTTGGTATAACTTTTGGGGACGTGCGATACAGAGACAAGTGATAATTAATAGCTTCTCCATGCGAAATGTTTTTTTATTTTGTTTTGTTATTCTTTATTATTATATTTCTTCTTTCTTTTAATTTTTTTTAAATCTACTTAATGCTTTTATGGAGTGTTAACCAATTCGTTGCCTTAAATGAGCAGATGACTCTCTTAGAATTGGGAACGATTTTTGGTAATGCGCTGTTTAGCAGAGAAATGTTCTACGTTTTTTTTTTCTTATTTGTTTTCGCGTTATTCGTTGAATATAAACTATTTGCTTCATAGTCTGAAATTATTTTATTACCTATTTAACACCTCATACTATTCCTCTTTTCAAATTGTCGATATGCATGGAATGTGCAGATGTCTGTGCATCTGTTTAGCCAACACAAAATAAAACTTTAAAGAATGGAATGGTATTTATACCACCATAAAAAACGAAAAAAAAGAAAAAAACTATATTTGTATCTAATAATACGTTACAGTGCAAAATATTTACAAACGGCGAAAAACCGCTCATAATTGCGAGAGCACTCTATTCAAGGAATCTGCTTAACCATAATCAAACGAATTGTTAAAAGCTTTTTTTAAACAGCTTTGGTTCTTGACCATTTTTAGTCGTCGTGCATTGTCATCTCCCGCAGGTGTTAATTTGTTGGCTCGTGAGCCGATCATTTTTGATGGTAAAAATGTAAACAAATAATAATATGAAAAAAAACATTCAATTTCGGTAGCACCACCAAGCCAAAACCAGTATGTACGTGACGAGGCAATTTCTCGCTAGGCTTACTGTGTCTAATGTTTTGACTTTGTAAAAGTCCCCGTAGGTAAGCATGATTTATAACTAATAATAATAATTTAGTTACCCAGAAATTATAAAAAGCGATGATTGCATTATTTTTTGTCAGGTGGAATCTCTTTCTGGAAGAATATTTGGAACTTCTTGAGTCTGCAAAGTGCAGAAATGTGATTCTGATGGGAAATTCGAATATGTATTAATATACTGTGCTGAAACCCTAATTGGCATATGCAAAGTTGTGTCAAAATAAAAATGATGTAAAAGCTGAAAAATTAAATCGGGAATCTCAATGGTTACGAGGAGTGATCTAAAAGTAATGATGGAAAAAATAAAACACCGTGATTATAGTTTAAAAAAATGATGGATCCAGGGCTCGTCCATGGTCATAGACCGTAACAAAAACATTTCGTGATCTTCTTGAAACATCACAAGATTCACTCTCAAAATATCGACTGGTTTTTTCTTTTGTTCATTGGTTAACATTCTTGATACCCTACGTGCAGAGACATTTTTCATATTCAATTCATTCGCAAGATAGCTTTGAACGCCCCCATATGAGAACCCATGACGATTTGAATATTACAGACGACATTGTATCCAGAAGGGGCCAAAAAGAGGGTTTGAAAGTCGCCGTTGTTATGCCACTACATTAAAAAGATGTTGTTACGATGCTATGTAATTATTGTCATATTTCTCTTCTTTGATCATTTACTAAGGCTAAAATGCCACAAGTTTCATAATTTCATTTCTGAACAAATCAACGGAAAGTGCCTCATGGAAATTTGTCGTTGGATTATGTTTGAGTCTCAATTCCTCTGAAATTCCTTTTGAATTGTTCATCAATACAGCCAAAGTTGAATAAACACTTTTTTCTCGGTTTTACTGTACCTACACTATTCTTCACTGTATCTCGCATTTTTAATATTTGGCCCGAAAAGATTCGGGCGAGTGACAACAGTGCTTCTACGAGGCATAAAAAGGTCTTTATACTGAGCTAGCCATTCTGTTATTGATAGCTTCTTTATTCCGATCGCTTAAAGCCAATTTGTATGGTACTATTATCACTGTTTTATTACTTCATTTATAATATCTTGATAATAGGTAGCAGATATTGTTTTAATTGTTCATTTCAATTTCTTATATTTATTCCGATTTTTTTCTTAAATATCTGTAGTACTAACAAGCCTCCTGGAAATGTATTCGTAATATCATACGATGTATAATCTGAGTCATTTTGTCATGAGTATTAACAGCCTCAGTGAAAGGTTCCTTATTGGGAGAAAATAGGTGCATTGTTGACCATATGTACATCTACAATAATTGATCATGCATGCACCCTAGTGTATATACACCCCTTTATGGGTAATTGTTACGGAAGAGCATATTAACGTTGGACTTTAAATCTGAAAGGATTCCGGCATTAGAAATGACACGCTACAGTGTCTGTTTGATGACAGCTTGAATATAATGCTTAACTTTGATCGCATACTTGTCAGTTGCAAGCGATTATATTTTTAAGTAAGTGTCCTAACTAGTATTCAATACCTGATAAGAGATTATTGAAAGGAATGTTTTCTCTTTTTCCTACTTTGTTCACAATGTAACCTGTTGGATTTGACTACATGCATGTAACTTTGCTGTAGTTTGCATAAATAACAAATGTCCACAATGTAAAATTATTGTTAACCGCAGCATTTCAAACAACGAGTAGGTGAACATTACAGAAAGATTGATTAATGGCTATCAGTTCAATTACCGTCAATTTGTTTTTAATCAACTTTACAATACCATGTTTCCACCTTGCCTGGTGTTGACATGCTTCTTATAACACAATTTATCGTTCTTTCATACAATGACTTGGAAAGCAAATCCGGCCTATTGTCTAGATGTTCATACGCGGAATACAAGTTCTGCGTAAGGTAATGTAAGCCGACGCAAACAGTTCTATGCATGCACTCATTCGCATTTTTTTTATGTAAACGGATATCTTGTGGAAATTTCATGTAGTCACATATCAATGGCATTAAGAACCCGTCGCGCTGAATTATTTTAATTTATGTTTCCCATCTGCAAAGTTGAATGCACCGAATTTAGACTGATTATACTATATGATGTAACCAGTATAGTACGCTGCCGCTCATCTGTATTGTAAGACAAACGATCACGAGATGAGATATAGAACTGCCTACGTACGAGCACGAATACTATACAAACCGCATATTTTAATCATTATGTCAATTTCGACATGTGTGCAAGATTGTATTCAAATGCCATCAACTTAGTTCCGGTTAAATGCTGAACTACTTCAAGTCAGTCCATAGTCACCACTGAACATATTGAGTAATTCTGGTCACGAATGCATACTCAACTACAATCACTTTTTCATTGATTATGCTAAAGCTGCTAACTGCTAAGGCTATCTGAGAACGGGGTTAAGAGGTTTGCACAACATCAGTACAATGCAACTACCTTATATATTTATCCAAGTTTTAATTGTTCTATTCTTGATCATATCTGTTTGTTGACTAATTATGTCAGCATTATATATAGTATAGTATGTTCCTTGAACCATTCAAAATGCATAGGTGTGTCAATATTGCCGAAATTTTATAGTCACAGCATGTAGCAGGTTGGTCGATTGCATGCTGTACCCATTTAGATGATGTGGTGATAAATAATAATGTAATTAAAAGGTTAGCTCCTTATAGTGCTATTAATTTTCAATCATGGCAACCAACACATGATAGCGTCATTCCTCGTAAGGTTTTATTTTCGATTATTTTCCAGTATGTTTTACGTGACACATATGTACGAGTACGATATAGAAATAATTCCTGTACATTATTGTGTTGTCTACGGGACATTCTCTTTTCCATTTCGTTCTCCATTAAATTTTGTGAGAGGTGTAGAGACGCACTTGCAACAAGAAACTGCCGGAAGTCTTACGGTTTTTGTTCTATTTAAAAAAGAAAAGCGAATAGCGGTCCATATCATTTATAAAACATAATATAAAGAAAGATACGAATGGACGTGAAAATTATGGAATGTAACCAATGCAACTATGTAAAAGTAAAAAGACCAGATGGAAAAGGGTGACATTAGAATGCAACAGTTGATCGTAATCTGATGCCACTGTCCAATATGTAATTTATAGGTTTTGTGCAAGTGAAGCAGATCATCGTGTCAACCGAAGGATTTGCAATTGCAAACAATTCATTATTTTTATTGGCCATAATGAGAAGGTAATTTATTCACACATACACAAATGAGACCATGCTCTTCATAAATTACTATTGGGTGTTATATTCATATTTAATTCTTCGATCACGCCTTGCAACCTGCCTTGCATTTGTGCCCAAGGCGAGTCTAACTATTGACTTTGGCTGAACAAGATCTGGAACATTTTTTTTCGCTGCCTTAAAGGAATCAGGGCCATTTTTCTATATAATTTATTGTACTACAACTGGTGACGGTGAAGGGGCATTTAAATGCGCAATTAGTAAATATAGGTGTCGAGGTACCAGGTGACATGTCACAATATAAACAGTTATTTTATTATTTTATTTCAATTAATATTTTTTTTTTCAAGTGATATCAAATAAACTAGTTCTATAATCTGAACATTATAATATATGTATGTATGTAAAAGTAAGTACTCACCAGCGCGCCCTTTCTTAAGAGAATCAACTGAAATTAAATCAAGAATAAAAGTGTAAGCAATTTTCCTAATAACTTGCAAAACAGTCATATTTTCAAAATAATTATTAATATTTCAAATATTTGCTCCATGATATGACGCAATATAAAAAACAAATTTTACGCATCTTGAAGACTGTATATCAGAGTTATGAGTTAATGTCGAGATATCGCATTTAGAGCATTTGAAATATTGAAAGTTCAATACTAAAATGATAACAATTTGCAGAGCCGCGTTAAGTTGTACTGCTTTTAGCTTAATTAAAAGAATTTGAATTTAATTAAAAATATTGCACGTCTCACTTAGATTAGTGACATGAACACAAAATTGGGAGTGTGTGTACTTTTCGTCATGATTACGGGAACTGGGTATATCCGTAACCACTTTGCACTCCATTTTCCAATATCCACACAAAAATTGAAATTAACAGCCCACGCACAACATAACCAAGATCATGATTTTTTTTAGACAAAGCTGACAACATCTCGGAATTTCCATAAAAAACTTGGAACAGCCTCTCCCTTTAGAACGAGTTGCAGCTGGACTGATTGTGTCATTGGCCATATTTGCTCGAAAACGATTCTAATGGCACCGTTTCAGTGAATAGGTAATGTAACCGAACGATGTTGATTTTTTCAATGGCGGATGAAGATGCTCTCGACCGCTTCTACAGGAAAATTCAGCATGAGATGACTTGGCCATGTAGTGTATATGAACACTACCTCTTCAGTCCGCAGAGTCTTCAAGTCCAATCCTAATAAAGACGAAACAGACAACGACCATTTCTACGGTGGCGCCTTCAGGTGAAAGGGGAGCCCAGTCACAAGGCGTGCGACACTAAAGGGGGCAAGCACAAGGCCGAGCTAGCTAGGTCAAAAACGAATAATTTATGAATGGTTTTTGGGCTCTGCTCAACTCTTAGAAATTCTGTAAGGCTGTTGAGATGGCTTTGCCATAACAACATCACTCAATGAAATTAGTATGTGTAACTTGGACATCGCAGCGGTACAAGGAGTTCGACTTTCAAACGGAACAGCCGTTATACTCGTACAACGGTTATACTTTGGTTTGAGGCAGTATGGATACCCACAATCTTGGGACAGGATACTCGTATTTCATCAGCAAGAAAATTGTGCATAACGTAATGGACGTAGTATTTTGCAACGACCGAATGTCAATGGTCAAAAGCCCCCAAAGTAAAGCCTTGGCCGAAGAGTGCTAGGAAAAAGTGAAAGTCTGTATTGTTTTAAGACTTCAAGCCCTAGAAAATAGTGAAGAAATCACGCGTACAAGATATCAAACCCCACGAGGTCAGAATCCATATGACGTGACGTATGGACGTGAGATCTGGTTTCAGATTAAGAAGGAGGAAAATAAATTTCGGGTCTTTCAACTCCAAGCATTGTCCAAGTAATTAAATCGCGAAGACTAAGATGGGGTGGATACGTTAAACGGACATGGACAGTGGACGAACGGTCAAAAGAATAATGAGTAGAAAATCTGTAGGAAAAAGGCCGCAGGGTGGCCATCAGGAAGATCGGACCGTAGATGGGAGGCCAATATTAGGATGGCTTTAGAAAAGGATAGCACTCATGACAGGGAGGCTTGATAAAGGACTGTCTACGAGGCTCTGACCTTACAAATGGACGGTAGTAGTAATAATCATAATAATAATTAGCTACGAACTACATAACTTGTCAACTATTTTACTGAAATCCAAGTGAAACAGATAAGCAAACAATTTTGTTAGAAGGGTTGATACACCTATTATCAAAATTAGTTAGCACGTACAGATTTTTTTTGACAAGTGTAATATTTCACATGGAGAAGCATGTTAAGCAAATTTATGAAATATTGCCAGTTGATTTGTGAAAATATTGTATACTGATGGCTACTTACTGTTATCGCTCCTTATATAATAAGGTGGGCAGTCACAAAGTTCACTTTTTCGGTTAAATAACACATAGTTACAATTTCGGCCTAGATAACTTACGATCATGATAGGTGAAAAAAATATTGTTTTTCATAAGATTATTGATTGGTGTATGAAACCAATAATTAATAGATCGAAATCGTGATTAATAGAAAGATAGGTCTTCTGATCCAATCAGTGAGTTAATCTATAAAAATGGTGGAGAGAAACGAAAATGCCTGGCGTAATATGTATAGAAAAGTTTTCGAAATTCACCCTTTCAAATTGGCAGTGCGCAATTCCTTTCATTTATGCAAAAATTGAATCACAGCCCGTGTCGTGGGCTGTAAAGTCAACGAGAGAATTGTTCTTTCGAACAAAACTATGATTTTAGAGTATTTGAACTTAAATAAATGGTTAAGGATTAAATAATATAATTTCTATGTCTATTGGATTGTAGTTGCAAGCATCGACAAACGTGTCAGTAAATTACCATCATTAATTCCTTAGCTCTAGACATGACTCTATGTACACGCGAAAATGAGCTTCAATCAATAGTATAGGTATAGGTATATATACTCAGATATACTGATATACGTTTATGTACAGTACGTGGTCAATACATAGTGAGAAACCTAATCCAAACCACTGAACCAGATTAATTTTATTAACAGCTACACATTTCCCGACTGACCTACATGTACAATATTTTTTCCCTCCTTTGGGGGACGAACTTTCCTAATCGTCGGTAAAGCGCACAGATTTCATTCAATTTGGTAGGACAAATAGTCCATACATACAAACATACATCTTGTGTATACGACTGAAAGAAACTGCCAGTTTGTTTATTTTCCTTCCCCGGCCTTAAGATGTATTGATTATTGTTCTTCCTCCTTTTTCGAGTTAAGTCGAATGTGTATTTCTTTACTTATTTTTTTGATTATTTTCTGTTTAAATATCATGTTAAGTGCAATTGGAAATAATGCTTTAAACCAATAAAGCTATATAACACTAAAAACATAGAAGCAGTAATAATAGCTTTAAAACTGATTTGAAATAAATGTAAGAGATAAACTCGACAAATCTGTATTGAGAAAAAGAAGCAAAATCTTTCCTTATTACACTTGTCTTTTCTCTGTCATATGGATGGGATCGGAAATTTATTTTTCCTGAGATTGAAAAAACATCTTGCAGAATGAGGCTTCCTCCCCCTTCGGAAAAGCATGTCGATTCTGAATGGAACCACCTCCTTTTCCCTGAAGAGGATTCCGGATGGCTTTAGAATTTTATGTCTCACTCACATTTCAGATGTTATGCCTTGAAGGAGGGTATATCCTTTTGCAAATAAAGTGCAATTACGATAACGAGATGGAAATTGTAGAAGCAGGGACATTTGTATACAAATGGATACATTCACATACACATGTGAGACGTGTATACATACTTTTGAAGTAAAAAAGTTCAGTGTATACACAATGGAACTGATAAGATTTTTTTCCCCTTCTATTGAGTCATGTAATTAATAAGCATTCAATTAATTAATTAACAATGATCTGTGTAGCAATATATATATGTCTGTATGTATATGATGGAGGAGAGATCATTCATCCATTTCAATTAAGCTGAAAGCGTGAGGCTACCGCAACAATAAATTCTGGGCGGAGGTGCAATCAAAGCACATTGCACATACATACCTGTATGTATTAAACGAATTCGTAGGCAAATATGATACATATGTATGTTCCAATAAATACGTCGATGAGACCGGGTTGTGATGGAAAGGTGCACCACGCCATTGCTGCATATTTAATTATAGATAGTCAATATGCAAACTTGATCATCAGTCGAACTATCGACGTCAACGAAATAAACATATATAGCACGTACATATGTATACGAGAGTACGGTGAAAAGTCCTTAACCTTACAATGGAAGACTGCGATTTTCAATTAAAAAATATTTTTATTTTTCTACATAATCTCTCTTAACTTCAACACATTTGGTCCAGCGTTTCTCCGACATCAATATACCTTCCCAGAAGTGAATCTCTGTAAAGCTGTGAAAATATTAATCTTCGGCCTTCTTCAATGGAGACAAATTTCCTCAAGTTTGAGAACAGGAAGTTCCGTCTTAACGGAAAACACGCAAGACGCTTACAGCAAGAAGTCGTGTAAACAAACTACTTGTGGGAACAAATTGAAATTTGTCATACGAACTAAAGACACATATGTACACCCAAGAAACATGCATGTTTGCTGATTCCAAAGCCATCTCTAAGTCTATGTCAGGTCGAGAACGTTCATATTATCTTCGTAAGTAGGTTTGTTAAAAGAAAAAAGTGTATTTTTCTAGAAGAATATTTATTTACCCATCGATATCTATTATTTTCCTAAAAGTATATCCTCTATAAAAGTATTGATATAATACACATGCGCCAACGCATTTTGGTATAGCCTTAAGCTCTTCCAGCGGTCTTTATCTCCTCATTCGTGGTGAATACCCGTCGTTTCATCGGTTTTTCAGTTTTGAAAAAAAGTGGCTGAGGCATTATTATGGTATTGTTTTTGGCCAAAAAAATTACGCACAAGCAGTAATGACTGAGCAAGTGCATTAATGCGATGCAACAGCCATGAAATCTTTTTCCCCACCAATCCAGACATTTTCTTCGTATTGTTTAACGAAAGTGATAGTTAGTTTCAAGGTAATATTCCTTATTGATGGGTTGGGGGTGATGGGTTTTAGTTTCAACTTTATAACCATACACCCATGATTTGTCAACTGTGATGAACAACGTCAGTGAATCTGAATCGTTGTTCATTCAACACTCCTGAGCGATGCTCTTGGGGCGGTTCTTTTTATCAAAATTTAACAATTTCAGAACAAAAGTTCCTTGAGTTGGGTTTCATGGCCAAAATATCTGAAAAAAATCAACGATTCTTCATAACAATTTTCTTCAACGCTTCAACGTTTTCATCCGTTGTTAACGTGCTGAGGCGTCCAGAGCGGGAATCGTTTTTAACATCTTCTGGGCCTTATGTGAAGAGCTTGAGCCACTTATACATATATTTATATTTTTTTCTGCTCAGAATAGACTCGCCAAATGCCACGGTCTACATTTCAAGTACCCTGGACCACTTAATTGTATTTTTAACACATTTAATTTTCGCAAAATTAAAAAATTCTCCAAATTATTTGAATGAATTGTTCATTTTTAAAGGATATCTTTCAATTCCACTATGAAATATATACACAGACACATACAAACGAAAAGTAACAATTTCAATTTAAATTCACTTCTTCCCCTTTGTAATTGACGTCAATCAGATTACCCTTAACTGATTTTCAACAGTAAAGGGAATTGTTTATTTTCCAAACCACATTGATGTCGCGGGTGATGGAGACCCTAATGGATTATTATTATTTGAAAAGGTCCTCAGGAATATAATCAGATTTGATGGGAAAACTTTCTCTTCGTAAGGGTAAGCCATTAGGTTGTTGGCGAAAGAGCTCACACCCTCTTTAAATGAATTGAGAAAATCCTTTGTCTGATAGGTGGGCTCTTCTTAACTGCTAGAGAACGTTGTTCTTGCTGCTGTCGAGTTGAAGTGCCTTTCAATCTTGACAGTTTAGAGCTGTTTATTAAGAATTCGCAGACTTAGATAAAAATTAAAAGACAATATAAAATGATATTATCTGTACTCCTTTTTGAGTTTTCTTTTCATTCAACAGCATACAAATATTTTGTATATGTATATCAATATAGACGATAAGGAAGATAATCAAACTATAAGAATTATATGTGAAAGAACGATTTACGTCAACAAAAATAAAATCAGGGCGATTAAGGGCGTTTAACTCACGTTTCTTGAGTGCTGATAAAGGTACGACACTTTCGTTAAGCTATTCATTTAGTCTGTTTTTGATTCTTGTTTGATAAATTGTTTCGCATCACCCAACCATAGCATAATGTGGATTGAACTTAATTACAAATTGAAATATTATACTAAAAACAATTTTACCTAAACTGTTTACTCGTTTCACTAGAGAAACTGAAAACGACTTGCTCCACTGATACGAACACCACTTTTTAATACTGTAGTTCTATAAAATATAAAATTAGTTTTCCGACGGGGAGTCGACTTTTGTATGTACTACGTTTGATATTTTTTTGTTAATACGGCTGCTTTTTATAAATTTATTTATCTATAAATAATTTGGTTCGAAACGGCGACAAAAATATAAAAGTTTTGGATTGATAAGAAAGCACTACGACCACATCTTCAGACTGACTGAAATGCATAGCTTCAAGTGTGTTTCAATATGAAATAAACTTTTTATTACCTGATAAGAATACATTGTCGCATCGTTATCGATAAGTGGATAGCATCGTACATTAGGTTCTCCCTAATTTCCTGTGTTTTGTTTTACTTTTTTGTTTACCTTGTAAGCTTGCACATATATAGTAAACAGCGAACTTTGCTAAATATTATGAATTATGTAATCGACATACTACAATACATACATATGTCAGTCATATCGTGTGACTGAAATTATATATTTTAATCTATTTTTGATAGGCTTTTACGTGCCCAATAAATGGGAAAAAAAACTGAAACTTCTGATTTGAGCGCTTCACAACAGAAGCGCTCGCAAACACTTTTTCAGTCACTTTATCATTTTGTAATATTTTTAGAATCAATTAAAGATGTTAAGAAATGGACGAATGATATATGTATTCATTTTAACTGAGACATTGAGGGCTTGGCAAAATGCATTTTTGTCGTTTAACATTTAAAATAATTTTACAATATTTCCAAATCCAGTTAATGCAATTCTCTATTTATACATGACCACTTTGAATCTTTCATCTTGGCAAGAGGCCTACATATAAAATATAAATTTTCAAATAAACCAACCAATCACTTCCAGCTGCTTAATTGCTCGTATTTCGTTCTCCGCTAAAGCAATGATCGGCCAAACGTGCGCTCGTGACGTGTTTTTCCGTATGCCAGCCAAATTTCAGTTCCCGCTCATAGTAAACCACTTAGATACACTTACAACAATATATTTATGTTTTATATTAAGATTGAAAATTTTAATTTCTTATTTCTATCAAAGACTGGCGGCGAGCCAACTGAAAACGGTAGGTAGTTTAAAATAAAAAAACACAACTCTCTCGAACCATATGATGACAATATTTAGTTGAACAGCATTTGCACAAGGAAAACTAGTGTCTGAATGAGTTCGAAGTCCTTAAACCTTAACTTCAAACTGCAACAATGGAAATTCATAACAATGCGAATAGGTATGGGTGAATAACAACTGACTAACGTGATTGTCACCCATTATACGAATCATCGCGGCTCTTATCCCATAGAACAATTCCCGGCCCCAGTCGTTATTAAAATCTCAGCCCGATTGTACGAAACGAATAGCAAAACATAGATGACACCAGGGCTAGTGAAACACACGAAAGGAGAAGGGAAAAAATCGAACCCGTGCTGTTTTCCTTAGCCAGGGGAAAACAGAAATGAACGACAACGAAAACGAATCCAAATTGAAACGTTTTTCAAGTTTGGTCACATAGATTAAGGTTTCCTCCAACAGTTTTACCACCCTCCCGTAAGGAGGGAATTTGCCTTCCCATAGATGTTGACTTCCCGACAAAACGCTTTTCCCATTCGCACAGCCTTCGGTGGGTTTTAGGGAGATTGGGTCTCGCTCTCTCGCTCTTTGATGCTCTTCTATGTGGAAAGTAAGGGTTCAACCCCTAGCTGGCAAAGGTAGGTGCATTAAGTGTGATAACTGATTGAAACATCGTTAGAGTGATAGAGAAAGCCAAATCGAAATTAGTTACATTACACTTGTGTTCGATGAAATTCTTTATCCAACTCCGAGGAGGATGTTAGATACATTAGGATTGCACCACCAACCCCACTTCGCGTTATACGGCTTAGTGCACTTTTGTCGATGTGTATGATCTTTACAGACGAAATCATATCATAGTTTTACTGCAAGGGAATTATGGAACCAAACACAGGCGTACACTGGATGCGTTGTCGACGGGGTTGGAAGGTGACAAATGAAGCATGTTTACTACGAGTGGGAGAGTGCCTCATTGAGTTCATAAGTTTCGACTACCACCCACTGGGTTCAATGAGATTCTTTTTGCTACATTATCTTGTTCTCTTTCGCTCTTGGTTTTCAATGATTGTGTGTTATGTGAATGTTAATCTGTTGCAACAGTTTATTTATGTTATTTCCGCTTCTGAGTGTTCTAGCTTATAACAGCAGATGTAGAGAACACCGATTCGATTCTAAGGCCTAGATGAAAATATGTTTTTAATTTTGTCATCGGGTTACAAATGCACTTGTGGCACAAGCTTGTTTAAAAAGTTCAAAGTATGCCTGCCGTACTGTAACTCCAATCTCGTAAGTGCTTCAAACAGCGCACATACCCATCCACATTCAATCCTACCGAGGCTATCAGTCCTATTGAAAACCATCAATAACAATAAATAAATAAATGTTGCTACCTTTCTTGCATCCTATGGGGACACAATCTTTGGTTCGCGCGAAGGCTACATTGAATGGGTTGTTCCTCTGTTTGATATCCCTTCCTTTTGCAATATTATAAAATTGAAAACATGCGCATTAGCTCTTATTCCTCCCACTACGCACTACACTAGTAAATAATCGCTTTGATATTATTTTCCATCACTGATCAAAGTTTGAAATGGACCATATAGCCTATAAGGGAATAGCGGTTGGTTACTTGAAAGGTATTCGGATGTTATGTGAATGAATGAACCATTTTCACAGTTTTTATGCAGAAGACAAAAGCACATATATTTTTTAAAGCTGGTTACACCCTTGTCCCCTCGACTGGCCAACACACAATTGGTGTGCATTTGTATTTGCTCAAAAACCTAAAAACAAATTTATTATAAAATATTCAATACGTTTCCGTTACAGCCGTTTCATTTTAAAATTCAACTTTGACAGTTCCCAGCGACATATGGTACCTGAACCGCCTGAACCTGACGATATCAATTTGTTTTGACAGAGCCGAATGAAAGAAGACTGAAAGTGTCATTTTGGAAGAAAAAATCGTTCGTATATATTTTTCCTGAAGCTCGATCCCTTAAAAGTTTGATGAATCCCCTTGAGTATGTACTTTAATCGAAATTAATTGTTGACTAAAAGGATTTAACAAGTTTCAGTTCGCGTGACCACCGAGTAGTGGTGGCGGCCGCAGCAGCCGCAGCTACGGCTGCCGCAACAACTGCTGCTTGGGGTGCGGACGATGATGAATGGCCCCCTCCGGAAGATTATAGATGCAAACAGGATCTTTTAAATGACGATTTGCAAATGGGCAACATGACGTTAGATAACAATTCCATATACCCACAATACGGCTGGGTGGATATTACTAAGGATTTCTTTGAAGCTTGTTCAGGTAACGTTCGTCAGGGACAAAATATGATCTGAATGCTTGTTGTCTTCTAGAATTGGCATTGGGCGAACTGGCACAGGATGTGGTATTTGGTCTTTTCGAAGCAATGTCTGCTATAGAGATGATGGATCCCAAGATGGACGTAGGAATGGGCTATAACAAAAATGATGCCCCACCACATACATTCGAAACTGCAGTTGCTGTGAGTATTAGAAAAACCATAAAAGAACGCCAACACGAATGTTCTCATTTAAGGCTGGGATTCTAAAGTTGGATAATTTGGAGAACGCCGAGCTCATAGGGATTTTTGATGCACTTTTTGCTTGCATCGTATCATGGTTGGAGGGCAATTCCATGGATCAGGTTTTGTTTACCTGTCTATACCTACACTCACCAAGCAGCGTCATTGATAAAGCCTTGCGCTCTTTTTGTTATGCCATTCGAAATTTAATATCGATTGTGAAAAATATCATCATAACAAGTAGTGTGAATGAGGAGGAAGACTTTCAGCTCTATGGTAACTCGAGTTTCATTTCGATCGATGATTTTCCGCACGCAAACGTCGCACCAGCTCTCAAAGAGGCTGAGGATGATATGGTGCGGCGTAGTAAAACCGAAAGCAATCCCGAGGTAGAGATATAGCAGGTTAGCATCCATATCAGTTGTTATAAAAATGGATTCTTACAGGACACTTTGGCTGTAGTTCATCGTTTACGTTTCATGCGCTTCTTTTTCCAATCAATACTTCAACTACAGCCTGGCCATGGCCGCCCAGCTATTGGAGAAAGTGAGCTAGTGGAGGTTCATAAAAATTTGAATGCCGCTCTGGAGCTTGTACCACTTATTAAGAAAACCATTGAGAAGGGAACTCAACCGGAAGTGGACTGTAGGTTAAACGTCGGGTTATTTGACATTCTAACACTGATCTTACTCTAATCCTACAGCGGAAGCACCTAATCCTATGGGTTTCTCACCACGCGTACATGTTCGAAATCAACCACCAACCTTTCCGCGCAGTGCAAAAATCCGAGATCGGGCTTCGAGCCTGCAGTTTCTCGAGGAGCTGGTGCAGCGACTAAAATACGCCTGTAAAATCATAAAACAACGGGACTACTATACAGCATTGGCAAGTCCTCTAAACCAATTTAAACCAAAAATAATGTTATCGAAGCTTTTTCATATTCTTAGAATTTCTTCATAGAATTCAGCCGCAAATCGGGACAGTGTATACTATCCCGAAGCGTACTACAAGTACTTTTCCTCCACAATCGCAATCTGGTCTTTGGAGTCATTCCTATGAAGGAATTTCTACGTGATTCAATAAGGGCATTCAATGCGCCACCAGTTTTGAATCCCCGTTGTCCCTTGGCCAATGACCGCAAGATTCAACATTATGTAGAGTATTTTTTTACCTACTGCAATAATATGAACACGTTTACCCATTTTATTGAGATTTGTGGCTTCAACCGCGCCCGCCAGAGAGATAAACTTGCTAGGCTAATCGAAGGATTCGCAAGTATCCAGGTAGAGGCATCAAGAATCGATTCGCATTTAAATATGGTAGCCGAACAAATGGACGGCATGGGAAAGCATTCATCTCATTTTGTAACTTGGGTTCTGTACAACTGCTTCCGAGCTATGATGCTTTTCTTGATGTCGGGTTTCGAACTGGAACTATACAGTGTGCATGAGTTTTTCTATATTTACTGGTATCCGTATGAGCTTTTGATAGGCTTCATTGTGTCTGCCTTGACCCGAGCAGCCTCGGCCTTGCTGGAACAGGAAGCGCTAGCTGAGCAGATGAGTAAGTCAAGTAGTTCAAAGCAACGCAAACCGAAACCAAAGAAGAAAAAACAATTAAAACCATACAGGCAGGAGATTGTGTATTATCATGCAATGTTGAATATGTGTGGTGGTTTCCATGTAGCCATGGGAGCGCTGACAAAAGACGAGCGGATTAAACAGCCCATGCCGAAGTTTGATAACGAAGAAATTCGGTTTAACCATCGCTTTGCTCCCTTTGCAGCATTGACTAGTCCCCCGCAGGTGACTTACCAGGAGTTCAAGAAGATTCGAGCACAGATGATGCTTCTGCCATCTTCCGAAATTTACATGTGCGCCGCTAAATACTTTGATCAAGCTAGAATCATCTTGGAGTCACTACAAAATCCAGAACAAGAGGTATAGAATGTGGTAAAGCACTTAGCATTTTGTCATCTTAACATTCATTCGCAGATACTGGACATGATCCAAGTTTCAAAGGTGAACTCCGTTGTGATGAATGTTTTAGCAAAAGGGCATCAGAAGGACTCGAAAACACAGCCGGACTTTGATTTCGGGAAGCATCGATACTTCCCTATAATCAAACTGAATTAGGTTTTCCTCGTTCCCTATCGCTGCATTTTTCGGCCAAGATTCGAATGTGTGTAACAGAAACAGAAAATAGAGAAAGTGCTTCGAATTATAGAGCGTTTCATTTATTTTCATTCAAAACAATGTCTTGTTTAATGACCAACTCTTGAACATAAGCGTTTGCTCTTTCGCAGCTTTTTTCACAAGTGTATACGGCCATCACACCCCAATCAATGTCATCGTCTTTCAAATAGTTGATCATCTGTGGCATGATTTGGAACTCAAATCGTCGCTTTGAATTACAATTTGTGCATGGGGGGATGTCGACGCTTTCAATAGTCCCATGTAGATCAGTGATCCATAATGGTTTTCCACCAATATCATAGCGCAAAACCTGGGTGGGATTGCTGGCAATACGTTTCTTGAACTCCTTAAAGTATACGTCGACAGCGTCCTCCTCTTTGGCGAACTTTGTTAGTTCGGAATCTGGCAGGTCCTGTAGTGTGCCCGACTTTCCTTCTTGAACCACTTTTTGATATTCGTCCAAACGGCGCTTCTCTGCAGCATCGTCATCGTTTTCTTCATTATCAGATAATGGACTCTCTTGCTCAATTACGATCTCAAATTCTGGTAAAATGATGGTTGGGTCGTTTGTTACCTCAGACGAAGTATTTTCATTAGGATTACATGTGGTTTTATGCCGCGACCAATCTGCCCGCTGATGCTGGGTAGAGCAATAGTTAACCCGCTTGCATTTCGAACAAGTGAAGGGACCGCGGCCACCGCATACCAAACACATTTTGAAGGAAGGTTTTACCTCATCCTATTGAATAGAGATGGGGAATGTTAGGTAAAGAATATAACAAAATCTGTAATTCTTACTATGGGAGTACTTTCGTCAGGCGCTACAGCAGAATAGAAATTATTAACGCGCGGTAATTGTGACCGGAAAACTGCAATATTTCTGAGAAAATCAATTAAAATTTTCATATTGATTAGACGTTTTAACTTACTTAGCTGAATTTGGTGTGAAACAACTTGATTTACGGCAGATAAAAGTGTAAATCGTCCTGTGGAAGCATCTAGGATCGTCCTCGATGGGAGCATAGACCTGTAGTAACACACATACTCAATTAGATTTCTGGATTTAATGTGTTATTACCTGGCATAAAAACGTTAGTGGCGAGTCACAGGTCTTGCATTTCAGTTCATTTGGTGTTGGAATGGCATCTAAATCCAACCAAGCCGGCTTGCCACCTACTTTACTTGGGAAAAATACGTTTCGCAATAAAGCCGGCTCCGACTTTTCAGCAAATCCTAGGTCGATGCTTTTTCCACAATTCGAGGACATGGCTCTTTATAAATATTGTTTTTTAATTTGATTCTAGTCGCTTCTGGACAGAAACCTGAATGGTCTTCACTTTTTGGTTTTTAAATGACAGCAGGCATTAAATCATGACAAGTGGTCAACAGATGTAAAAAACTGATATGTCAATTTTTCGTACAGTCTGAACCAAAACTACTTACGAACTTTAAAAGTGTCCCCAACGTGCTATTATTGAAAGTTTGTTAATTTCTTTGTACATACATGTTCGAAATAGGCGACACAAGCAGGTGTTCGAAAAGACGAGAACGAGAAGAGTTGCTTGCACCGAAAATCTATCTTCGGACTGAAATGCAAATTCATTCGATTTTTCACATTTTCTTCTCATTCAAATTCAAATGTAATGTGAAAAATAAAAATATCCTTCTAATAATGGTCTTACGATAATATGTTTTGCCAGCTCAAAAAATTTTATCGTGAAAACTACAACATTCAAACACAAGGCTACATGGATATCGTCGGATGGAGTAAGGCCAAAAAAAAATTGATTATTTTCTGATAGGTGGAAGACACCAAGCCAACGTACTAGATGTTAAAGCATATAGAGCATCGGATTTCAACTCAGACCACATCCTAATCATCGCCAAATTTAAAAGTCGAATCCAGATTCACAGAAGCAGAACACAGAAATGTATCAACATAATCAATACTAGGACGAAATTAATCACCGGTTCTAATTATACCCTACTAGGTGGCATAAAAACTAACGAAGAAACAAGACGGGTAGAAGCAGTATGGTCAACAGTAAAAAGTGTTGTAAAGGAAGCAAGGGAAAACATACTAGGCTACTGCAAAGCCCCCAAAGGAAAGCCTTAGTTGGAAGAAGAATGCGAGAAAATAGTAAAAGCTCGCAATGCTCTAAGACTTCAAGCCCTGGAAAATAGCGAAGAGATCACGCGTACAAGGTACCAAAACTTTTCGAAGGAAATCAGCCTTCTCTTTTGGCTAAAAAAAACGACAATAACAAAGCAAAAAATTTACTAAAACTCAGTAAAAATGTGCGGCCAACACCACGAGAGCAATGTAAATGTTAAAAAGGCAAGACAAGGAATCCCGAGAAACTGGTGAAACAGATACAAGTACGCCTAAAGGGAAACAAAGGACAATTTAAGATAGTAAATAGCTTATCGAAAACATTCGAGATACGTTAAGGATTAAAACAAGGAGGTTGCTTTGTCAGGGGGGAATAATGCTGAAATCACATCCGTTCAAGGTTACACTGACTATTCTGCTGGCAGAGAGAATTGCAGAGAGCCTACTAATGACCTGAAAGGAAATAGGCTTAGAAATAAATGAAGAGAAAATCAAATATATGATCACCGACCGACTTGGATCGATCCAAACTTCGAACCTGACTAGTTTTGAGAAAGTGAACGAATTCAGATCGAAATTAATGAAAGGCTGCATATAGACAACACGTACTTCTTCACGATGGAGGAATTATTTAAAACAACTTGTTTGTCTCGCAATCTTAAAATTGTATTTATAGAACCGTAATACTGCCAATGAGACTTTACGAATATGAAACTTGGTCTCTGACTAAGAAGAAAGAAAATGTCGGACCTTCCTCTTAAGGAAGAAGGAAAACAGGAAGAAGAAACAGAACAAAGAAAATACTACAGCCCCAAGCATTGTTCGAATAATTAAATTACGAAGACTAAGATGGGCAGAACACGTAAAACGAATGGACATTGGACGATCAGTCAAACGAATAATGAGTGGAAAATCTGTAGGAAAAAGTCTGCTACGAAAGCAGCGGCGTAGATGAGAGAACAATATAAGGACGGGTCTAGAAGAGAGGGAAGAGCACATAGAAGGACCAGACTCACGCTTGGCCAAGAGTGGTGAACGAGGCTCTGAACTTCCGAGTTCCAAACGTCCAGTAATATTTATAATGCTTCTACCAATGTGAAATCGATTTTCATGCCTTTCCCACGCCAATGTGAACAGGTACTATCATAATAAAGGAAAAAGATCGCAAACATACAATACATTTTAATGAAATTTGCTTCTGGATCTGAGCCATACATTTATCAAAGCTAAGAAAGAAACAAGGAAAACACATAAACAAATACGAACTGAGGAAAGAAGGCGAATCTAAAATTATCGATATTCCGCATGGAAAATGAAAAAGTATTTACAACGCTAAGGGTTGGTTTTCAAACAAAGGTTATGGAAGTTGAAAAAATAAATTAATTAAGCAGTTATTTGTTATAAAATAATTTCTACAGTTCTGAAAACTGCGTTCGCATATTTGATTCGCACGATATCAAAATTCCAATATTATTTTACTCCACAAGGTGATTTACGTTTCGAGTTTTCAACAATTTTTAAACCTCATATACACATTTTATGCTTTCCTTTAATTTTCTTCGACTGAACTCGTCCATTTCCCATCTCCGAAGTTTTCCGTATGTGTTATACAAAAACCATTCTATAACAAATTGACGTTTCCAGATAGCAAAATAGGAAATAAACATGGCCATCATTCGTTTGACATTTTTTTCTTCAATAACAATAAATGCGAGAATTTCAACTTTCCTGTAATTTAAAGATCGCCTAAAAGTGTTGATTTCAAGTCAAAATACTACCAAATAAGTGCATCAGTTTGAGTGAAAAAATCCAGCGAGTTTTTTTTCCGCTAAAGTAGCATTTTCTAAAATGTAGGGCATCATCGATCTTCCCGAGTCGCATTTTCACACTGTTTTATCGGGACTTCATTGCGATTCTAAAAATATCCACGAACTCGTACAGCAAGTGAGTAAGAATGCTGATATTTATAATCGTGCACATTTTGATTTTCGTTTTGTGGAATACATTATATTGGGCTGCAACCGACGTTAGGGAATCTTGTGCTTTTTGCTTCCGCTTGCAGTAAAATTACAGCAACAGTTGCGTTGTTCGCTAATTTTTATGCCTTTTTTTCAGTTTCGAAATGCATTTTTTGATATTTAGTCAATGGCATACTAATTCAGTGGCTAACAACTTTTGTATGTGAACCAACATCCAGTTGGTTGCAGCATCAAAATTCATTGACGGCTTCAGTTTTTTTTATTCCTTTATAAGCTCTGACGTTCGGACACATTCTTTGGGTTTTCATTCATTCATACATTTTGCGCGTAGGCTTAAGTATTTGCCACCCCTCAATCGCCTTTTATCATCATTTTCCATTCAATGGCAGACGAGAGCCGGAGAGTCACCTCCAAGGGGATGACAATATTTTATTATTTTATTGATTTTGTTGTTTTCCTTTATTTTGTTTTCTATTGCTTTGCGCTTTTTTAGATATGCACATACGTAACGTTGTTTCAAACAAAAGAAACACAAATTGCACTTGTCGGCTCTGAGTGTTTGAGCATATTTCAGCATGAATTACATTTTTAGATTGAGATGCAGATTTGTCTGGTATTTAATTTGGCTTTAAAGGGAGAAAAAGCCGGAACTATTCAACCCTGGAGTAATAATGCGTGTGCAGAAAAGTGTAGGAGTGTCATTCACCCTGCGATGCACTATGCTTGTATACGGGTTTAGTTTGTACACTTTTTTGTATCTAAATCCAAAAAGGAGGCGAAAAACTGAGCATGGCCGTTGGCAAAAAAGCCAATAAAAACCGCATATGCAGATTAATTTACTATTTAACTTGGTGTTAAACTAGCTGTTGTCGTTTCTTCCATATGTGCATTTTATTAAAGCACATGCGCAACGTACGATATGAACTTATACGATTACGCGGCATCCAATGCAAATTAATCGGTTTCTTTTGTAAGTCAAGAACAAGAAGTATAATGCTTAAGAGTAACAAAACATAAATCAAAACAAGACATTATTGCATGCTTCTTATTCTAAACTTATCTTAAATGGTTTCCGAGTTAGAGAACTAAGAGGATAAAAAAAAGCTCAGTGAATATTGTCCCCAATTTACACCCAGATGCCACCTAAAAGGGTTAGTTCATATGATTCACCACTCATAGTAGCACTTATTACGTGTATATATATGTACATTCTCGTACGTAAAGGCATTCTGGCTGACTAATGCGGCAAACTGAACATTTTTGTCGTTTACTTACGAACAATACAACCCTCTTTCTTAACGCCGCGCCGTACTATCTGAGTCATGCTGGTATCATGTAGAGATTAAGCAAAATAATTCTCTTAAGAGCGACTTCCCTGCCACCGTTCATTTACTCTTATCTACACTTAACTCGCACATTATCTGTCACATTCATATCGGTTGATTTCCCTGGCGATCATAACATTCAAAACGATCGATTTCATATGTTACATAAAGCGATACGATTTTTTCATGTCTTCCAGGGCGCGTTGAATGTGAAGTACCAAAGAGAGGGAATACAAAGGGAGAGTTTCCAATAGAGAGCAAAAATGTCTGATTTCGTGCCACGTGATATTTTACCAGATTTATGGGAGGAAATCCTCCGAAGGCATTGGACATTTCTTGAGACTGAGGAAAGTATGCAAAAACTAGAGGAACGTAAGAAATTAGAAGGTGAGAAAATGAAATAATTTGACATTTATGTCTTATAAGACGATTGAGCTAATCATAATTTAATTTTTGATTTAGGCTGTTTAAAGGAATTTCTCTGTGTCGTTCCTCATGATAGGAAATTTTTTTTACCGGAAACAGCTCATGTACTGAAGAAGACGGTTAAGGAGTTGGAAAATTTCAACGCATTCAAAGCAATGATTGGATTCGAATCAATTAGTCAATACGCGAATAACTTATTTACTAAACCATGGAGGAAGGAATATAGAGTGATTAAGGTAGGTTGCATGGTACCACATTTGGGATATGTTTGTAAATGAGAGAAATTATTCTCTTCAGTCTATTGTCGTAGTTGCATATACGGCTTTGTTCAAAAATGAAGGTGACTTTGTATTCTTCTCAAAAAATATTTATTTATTGGTCAATATCCATATTTATTTATAAATCCAAATTAAAAAGTGTTTAAAAATAGTTGAAGACTCTCCTCGTTCAGGGCATCCATAACGAATACCTATAACAAGATTCAAATTGTGAATAAAACTGTGTTTGAAAACAGTTGTGAGCATTAGAGTGATTACTAATAATCTTAACATATCGGAACAGTTCAGCAGATTGTTGTAGAAATGTTGGGCCTTGGGCACATTTCCGCACGGTTTGTACCGAAAGAGCTGAAATTCTTAGAAAAAGAGTATCAAAAGAAAGTAGCTGAAGAGAAGATTTTAGAGGCCCAAGTCGATCCAAACTTCATGAAACGGTTATTGATAAATACGGTCTGCGAACATTTCAATAATCATATGAATGTCGCCACGTGAGCGAGCCGAGAAAACCGCTCCCAAGTCTTTGATTGCTGAGCTGTTGTCCATAATGGCCACAATCCACCGGATTTAGGGGCCAACATCAGTTGGATTTTGCACCACGATACTGCGCCGCCATACAAAGCGCGAATTGTAAATATTCTTGTGCATACACTGTATCCACCCGATATGGCTGCGTCCGACTTAGATTAAATTTATGTACCCGGTACTTTCTGATCGTACTGTAGGTTCGAACAACTCTTAGGTCGTGTCGATTTTCTAAACATTGTAGACTTTGGTCCTTAATCGGTTTCTCTTTTTCAGATGTACTCTGGTTTTTACCAACATGAAATAAAATCAAATTTAATTGACGCTGAGAAACTATTTGAAGCTATGGGCTACCGTCAGCTTTCAAATCAAATCCTCGTACTTGACGGACCGATATGCCCGGATCAGGTGACCAACGTGTCGCGTGACGCTATGGCCGCCTATGTGGAATGTCAGATCATGAAGCAGGTAAAAGCAGGACTAACGGCTATACCTCTCCTATGTTCGTGGGGTGACGTATTCAAATTCAGAGAAACACATTTAGGTAAGAGATAAACGATTTATTAATAACATAGCATGTACTTAAAACGCTTCTATTGTAGTAGATAAGCTTTTAATAAACCAGTGAATATAGACCATAATTTTTCTTTCGAAAGGTGGCGCGACTCAAGCTATTAAAGCGATAGCCTACGCCGAGCAGGAAAGGCGTTATCGTAATAAGAAACTAATTACAGGTACATTAAATATTAATGACGAAAAAGACTATATTTCATTATAAATATTCATAGATTCCCAATTTACACCTCAAGTACCTCCTCCACCAGCTGCATCGTCGTCAACGCAAAGCGGACCAGCGTGTGCAAATTGCGCTGTTCATGGCGGTTATCACCACCACCTACATCCATCAGCGGGACCTCTCATTCATCAAATGTCCAACGGCTGTACTCTCTGTTCTTCAAGAAACTATAATCCAACCTGTAACCTACATCACACACCAAGCAACCTTATACACTGCAAACATCCAAGCCACTCCCAGATGTCGCACTCCAAGAGTTTAGAGCACTACAATGATCATCCCGACGGTCCACCCTTGCCACACAGGCATTCTTTTGATCAACCCCCGCAAAATCAACAATCGCATCTTTACGACAATCCTTACGACTGTTTAGAGAGCTACCAAAATGCTTGTAATTTTAACGCATACAATCATCCATACAATGTGTCCGGTAATCGTTATCCACTTCCTTATAACATTTCCAACCAGCTCAACAATCACAACCAATATATATACAACGGCTCGGGCCCCATGTACCACTCAGTTACTGGATGCGGCCACAAAATTCCCTCATCATCTATGGATGCTGGTGGATATGGCGATTCGAATGGCTATGCAAAAATTACGCCATGCAACTATTCACACCATCAGCCTAGGAGTGGTGGAACCAATAAAGATTTTCAGGCCTACCGACAGAGATCGTTTCCACCTGATCATCAGCTAATCGATTTTGAGGAACGACCGGCGCAAAACGATCTTCCACACTCTCACTCCCGCTCACAAAACAATAGCTTTGATTACAGTGATCGTACAAATCATATGCTATATGACAATAGACGAAATCGAGCAAGCATGCAGCCACCAGGGAATATGACTTCACAAAAGGACATCTACAGCCGTAATCATAATCACATCGAAAGCTCGGATGATTTGGATGGGAATTATGTTTATGCAACTCCAATCCCTGCTCGCCATCGAAAATCAACGACTGACAAGTATTTGAAGAATTCGGAGATATTACAGGAATATGAAAAGATGTTGGACAATAAAAAGCCGCTACCAGAAGCTACGACTCGAGCTAATGGTGGCGCACACACAACGCACTCGATACACGTGTCACATGACAACTACGATAGTTACGACGATTTTGTAAATATTGAAAATCCAAAGGCCAATGTAGAATCTGCGAACCTAACAAAATCTTCCAGAGCTAATAAGAATCAAGATGGCGTAGGGTCATTTGAGTCCTGGGATTATGTGTTTCAGAACTTGGAAAAGCATGGATACTCGAAGGATCTTGGTGAGCGCGGTGACTTGTTGGTACAGAGTTTAGACCTAGATTCGATGAATATCTCAACCGGAAGTAATATTGGAACTGATAAACGTCGCGTAAGTCGCAATATCGAAACGAAGCCAAGGCAGCAAAATGGCGATGCGACTAAATCGAAATCACTTGAAAAGACTCCAGCGGTTTCACGGACAAAGAGCGCTGCTGAAAAGTCAATCTTAAAAGTTCAATCTAAACAGGTTGAAAATGGCCAGCAACCGCAATTAAAACCATCTTTAAAGTCAAATCTTAAACAGCCTACAGCGGTAAACAATAATAATCTTGAGGACGAAAGTAACTATCACCAACATCATAGTCCCATCGAGCGGGTGACTTCGAATCGAATAAGTGCTTATTCCCGATCACCATCGGGTAGTGGTAATGTGGCTAATGTTGCAACCACACAAGTAATCGTGACTAGTCCTAACGAATGGAGCTGTCGGTTCTGCACGTTCTTGAATCCCGATACGAAAAGGATTTGCGAAATGTGTTCGCGAAGTAAAGACTTCAACTTGGAGTCAACCAATACACCTACTTGTGTCTAATACGATTTTTCACTGTAATCTTATGATTTGAGTATTTATATGCGTTATGTTATCTCTCGAATAGTTATTTGGTTTGTTAAGTTTGTTGTTGTAATACGCGTATGCATAATTTAAATTGTTTGATAAAGCCCTTTCGCTCATTTTCATTATTTCCTGACTTGAGAATCAAAAACAAAAAAAACTATTAAACTTATCCTTTTTATATTATCTTTTCCTCTAAATACTTATGTACAATGCATTGGCGGTTATACTTACGCGCCTTTATGATAAACGTATAAAATAACATTAAGCGATTTAGATTTGTTAATTTCCTTTTTCAAGGGTGGTAATGCCAAGCATTTTCCGCAAGAGCAATTATTTCGAAGTGACGAAAGCAACTTTTGTTTAGTGTTTGTGCTCGAGGTCATCATTATTATTAAAAAAAAAAAAAAAAACGTTAGAAAGCTATGCATGGAAAAATTATATATGCAATCAAAACCATTTCTCTTATGTGCCTATATCCTTACCCATGAACGATCATTCTTATTTTTTTAATCAAGCTGAAAACAGTTTACATGCAGTCTTATTACCTTATTTATCTCATTAGTAAATTGTAATATGTTTTAAAATACCACATATACATATATTACGTTAAATAAAAATAGTAAAAATATAAAACGGAAAACACCAACACGATACTTATTCAACAAACCTATCATTACGAAGAAGAAAATGCTTTAATAAAAACAGTAGTAATGTTAGGATAGAAATACAACGTAACATCTATAGAGTATAAACATAGAGAACAATACATTGTAAATTCTACCTATAAAGATACACATCTACTTACATAAAATACAAGATATTGAATCTACTGATTGTGATTTGGAAATTTAATTCAAATTTAATAAAATTGAAAAAAAGCGAGTTTATATTGAACGGTTAAAATTGAAATCGGGTGTTTCCTAAAAAATTAAAGATAAAAAAAAACTGAAAATGAAAACAATATTTATTGCTATTTTAAATTAAAAAAGAAAAATGGAACAAAAATAAATATTTGAGATTAAAGTATTTAAAAAGGCAAACGAGCTTTCGTTTTCTTTCAGATTTCACTTACTAACACTTTAAACACTAACTGACAGAAAAAAAGCAAAAGAAAAATATTCAACTAAAATGAACTAAATATACCGTGTCGAAATGTCAAGTGTCGAAGATACACTTTAAGCAGCAGCCATCTATCAGTCACTAATATCGCGAGAATGCAGTGGCGTAATAGCATTACATGGCGTGATTAAGAAAAATGCGATAATAACGAACTTCCGATGCACGCAGGCGTGGTTGCTGTTGAGCGTTACTATGTTAGCATTCGCTGTACATGTAACACGCATGACGTTTCACTTCGGTTCGTTTGTGTGATATAAACACAGTGTTGACTACCTCGCTTATTATTATTATTATTATTACCGTAATTTGAAAGTTCAGAGCGTCGGTGACTACCCTTCGCCAAGCCTTCTTGTCATGAGGCTGTTCCTTCCATATTTCGCTTCCAGATCCATCGTGATATTGTTCTCCCATCTACGTCAGTTTTCTCCATTCACATTATGCCTTTCTTAGACCTGTTTTCTACCAGCGATTTTTCTTAAAATCTTCTTTTCAAACACCCGAAATCTATTTTCCTCCTTCTTAGTCAGAGATCAGGTTTCACATCGGTAAAGTATTACTGGCATAATAATGGTTTCATAAACGTGGATTTTAACATTTCAAGACAAAAAAATTGTTTTGAATCAGAAACCACTAATGAGACGTACAATTTGAAATAGCCGCCGACGTTTGCCTACAATCTGTGGCGAGCACGTGGGCACCCGGGGTTTTGTCAAAATCATGCCAACAATCGCACACATTGTTTTAACTGCATGAGTGTGTTTGGCGGGAGTACACTGCGGGGAAATGAAATGTGCTCACACCTATTCACGTATAGAGTTCATTTGTAACGGGTTTTGTCGCTACGAACCTTGACTTCATTCAAACTTTCAAGGTGTCGCGAGGTAAGTCGTACGAAAGACTTACGTTTCGTTCTGGTTTCTGTTTTGAATAATTCCGTCATAGGGGAAAAAACGCGTTGTCCATATGCAGCCTTTAATTTGTTTCGATCTTGCTTCCCAGGTATTTGAAATCGTCCACTTTCTCCAACCGTTTATTGAGTACAGTCAGGTGAGAGGTTGGGATCGATCCAAGTCGGCCAGTGACATATTTAGTTCTCTCTTCATTTACTTATGTCTACTTCCTTTTTTGCCATTATTAGACCTTTTACACTTCTTTTAACCGCTTTCTCACTATCTCCCAGCAGGCCTAAGTTAGCAGCATACGCTAGAACGGATGGGATTCCCCTCTCATTTTCTTAAAGGGATCTCATTATGAACAAGGTATCTTCTTGTTTTATTCCCTCACGTATCTCGAATGTTTCAGATTAGACATTTCCTACTTTAATTTGCCCTCTGCTTTCCTCTAGGCATACTTGTATCTGTTTCAACAACTTTCTCGAGATTCCCAACCTTACAAGGACGTGATGTATTTTCGATCGGTTTATAGAGTCATATGCTTTTTAAAAATCTACAAATTTTTTTTTTCTAACGGAAAGCATACAAGGCGTCATCTCTGTGTGAGGCCGAGAACTTTCACCTTACCTGCGTAAAACCATAAAAATGACAGTGATACTTTACTGATGTGAAACATGGTATATGACTACGAAGGAGGAAAATAGATTTTAGATCTTTGAAAACAAGATCTTAAGGGGAATTCGTACTATCCGTAACTACACAATCAGCATTGTCCGAGTAATAACATCACGAAGAATAAGATGGACAGGACACGTAGAACAAATGGACAGTGGACGAACAAAAAAGTAATGACTGAAAACCCGAGAGAAGACGACCGCCAAGTAGAGTAGAGTATAAGTATGGATCTAGAAGACATGGAAAGGAACAGCGAAATATGGAAAGGAACCCGCTTATGAAAACTAGGGGTTTTCAACTAGATCATAAGATGAGTGAAAGGATGGATGGATGGATGGGGGATCATGACCTACGACTGACAACTGAGAAGACCGAGATAATTTTATTAGCCAAAAAACAGATGCCACATTGAAATTTAATAGATACAGAGCAAATTACTAGCAAGAGCCCTGTTACTTACATGGGTATGACCTTGGGCCGTAAATTAACCTATTGAGCCATAAAATATTGGCATCAGAGCGAGAGGCAAAAGTTACGATGCTTCTAGAGGACCAGTGATAAGTAAGCGGAGGCTACTTATATGCGAATTTCACTTTATTCTCGGTCGAGGCCCACACAGGAAAATAATGACAGCAGTACAGAGACAGTAAAATACCAGAAATATGTATAAAGCTTATGTTTTTGAGCATGAAAAGAAAAGCCACGAGATGTATAACATTCTAATTAAATTTTTTCAGCATATTGACTTGAGAATTGGGCAATAAAAGGGAATTGAGCCTAACAACTTCTGCGAAGGAGTATGGTACTAGATTAGTTAGTTGAATGTAGGGCTTATATACTCCAAATCTCCAATAATATAGAAATACTTGAATCTTCAATAAAACAGTAACATTTTGTCATGCTTTTCCATGAAATTTATTTTAAGATCAATATACCCTCCGTTTCTATTCCTAAATCATTTCTATACCGTAATGTCATTTGTTCTGCTTTTTGTTAGTAACGTGAGAAGTACAATTTGATACATTCTATTTGTTTTTGACTGTAAATAAGTGTTTGTGTTTATTAATTTCAGTATAAGTTATATAGGTATATGTAAACAACAATCTATATGCTTCCACCTATATATGTAATTAAAAGAACTAAGCAGTGAAATGATTCGTTATTTTGTTTTAAGACCGTTGTATACGATTAGCTTTTGAACTGTATTTAAATATGTTTAGTTATTCTATTTTCAAAAATTTAGTTCTTTTCTTATTTATGTGTTATGCGTTGATTTTAGTTCAGTTCTCAATAACTTTACTTCTCTACTTTCTAATTACTAAAAAGTGTTTTATTTTTATTTTTTATTATTTTTATTTTACAAAAAAGGCCGTCGTAAAGTCTTTATATGTATTTAGTTGGTAATCCGTTTTTATAATTCGCGTTGTTCTATTTCAAAGAGCAGTTTTAATATGCTTTTTTTTCAAATATATTAGCAAAGAAATTGAACATTAACAAAATGGTTAGGCAATGATCAAAGACTAATTTTAATATAATTTTTTAGCACGATAAATGTAAAATGTTAAGTTATAATTTAATTTTATTTTATAAAAATATAATTTATATATGTTTTACCGAAAACTGTTACTGAATTCAAAAATTTCGTTTTGTAATTTTATGCATGTTTCCTTAGTTTATTTTCTTGAATTGATTATTGATAGGAATGAATTCAGACTCTTTTAGCAATATTATTTCAACGAATTTGCACTACTGTGCAGAGTAGATCAAAACGATTGTTCTTTCAGTTTCTTGAATTTTGAAGTGGATCTAAAATAATTTCATTATCTGGTGGGGTTGGTATTAATGTTTGTGCGAATTTGTGTTTATTTTAGCGATTAACGATTAAACGCGATGCATGTACATTTGTAAAGGAATTTTAAAATGTTCATTTGGTTTGTTTTTACACATTACACTTTTAGCTTCCTTACAGTAAATAGATTCACATCAATCTCTTTTACTCTCTTTAACTATAATTTTAATTTATAATTTCAGTGCAATTCACTTAAATATAGTATAATTTTCGTGCAATAGGCAATACATTGATTCATTGTTTCTTTTGTTTTGTTTTTATTTTTCTTTCACTAAATGACCAAATAATAGATTATGATCTATGTAAGAATAAATATTCTTGTTTATTTAAATGTTAATTTTCTCCATTATAAATATTGGCGATGAAACGTTCCGTATTTAGAATAAATGAGTGTCCAAATTACAAAATCGAACAAGCGGAGCCATGCATCACCTCACTGATAAACATTGGGGTGCCTGCTCCGAGGCCACCATCGGTCTTCTGATGTTCGTTCTGCAATAAAGTACAGATACATATATGAAGAAGCATGATTGTTATAACAGTAGCATTATTTATAACAGAAACATAATCTGAATAATCGGATAATCTAGTGCATAATTCACCATAATAATAACACAATAAAGGAAATTCAACTATCTAGGAGAAATCTAAAACCAGCTACATAAGTCGTGATCTAGAGCAACATTTCCACAAATGGAAAAGACAACGTCACCACCCCTTCTCATTTAAACTTCGAAAACAAACACGAAACTACGCAAAAGAAATTAACTGCTAAAGAAGAAATTATCTACTAAATCAAGGGAAATAAAAGTCGATGATATGATCTGACAACTGAAAAAATCATGGAGAGACATTTATTTGCATTGGTCAGCTAGGAAAAAGAACAAAAGCCATAACCAATTGCCTAATTTGTTTAGTACTAGCTATTTAAACTCTTGGAAAAAATCGTACACGCAAGACTACAACTAATACTTGACCATTACAAAAGTGTATCGAATCACGAATCTAACAAAAACAAAATGCGTGAGCCTATTCCTCCCTGTCTTATTTCAAAGTTCCATTTCACAAGTACCCTTTCCTCAGCTTTGAAAAAATGTTTACATTATCCTAATCCACGAACGAGTGAGATGTTCAACGCTCGTTAAACTTAATATCCTTCTTCTTCATTCCCCAACTCTTTAAGGTCTACGGTGCAATATTTTTTCACTGCAAGCCTATCTTTTTCTCAAAACAACCGGAAAGGTGAATCGGCAACCACTGACCAAGTTGAGTTTGTCTCACAATACTTGGGGATAGAAAAGAAGTAGATGTTGTTGCCACAGACTTCAGCAAGGCCTTCGACAAAATCTTGTATGAAATTATATTTCTTAAATTCACTGTTCTTGATCAGTTCAATGTTATTTTCAAATCTTTCTGATCCAATTAATGCCATCTCCGGAGTCGCGCAAGGCTGCTACCTCGGCCCTTGACTTGTTAGGAGACTTTTAGGAGGAAAAATTTAGGAGACTATGTACAATAATTATTTTTTTAACTATAATCATTTTCTTTTGGATCACCCAACTAATACTACCGTCACCGTCATGTTTATTATCGCAAGCTTTTAATAAAGTTTGACTGGGACTGCTTTACAAATTCAAACATATCTTACCACTATCTATCATCTATTTGCCGATTAAGATCTATTAACCAACGGTATTTTTATATAAAATTAAATAATATTCAATATTGCACGCTCAAGCTGTGATTCTGCAGTGTATCGTCTTAGGAACACTCACTTTTCTTAATGTAACCTGTGCCTAACTTGACAGCAGAAGATTCAATGCTACGTTCGCAGATGATAGCTCGAAAGAGCTTTAAATAAACCAAGACGAAGAAAATTTACAGTCGACGCCTTATAAAAAATAATAAAAAATTAACGTCAAAAAAAAAGACCAAAAACGAAAATGTGACTGGATACTAGACACAAACTCTAGGTTGTCAACAGTCAACCAATTACTCATTAACATAACTGTGATAAACAGCCTTTGATTATACGGACATATGGAGTTCCAAAAAGCTAAAAATTCAAACAAAAACGCTGCGAGCTAAGAGGCCGAACTTACAATTTAACGATACAACATAATACGAAAATAAAGTGTAGCATAGCGACAAGGACGCTCAGTGTACTCGTACAACAAAATGTTATTGTAAATCAACCAAATTTTTTTAGCTAACCCAATGTCCGGGTTTAAGTAAATGAGCATACTATTCAGGCGGGGGAAGAACAAAAAAAATATATTTACTTGTTACAGACACGTACGAGTATACTTGTCGTATATACCATCAAACGTAACCTAGCAGACGAGTACTCAATATTTACTTACATCATCGTACTCGCAATCGAAGTAGTGACTCTGGCACTCCATGCATCTACACTGGTCCGACATTTTGCATGTGATGCCCCACTGTTTGGCCACGGCTTTGTAAATCTCTTTAGATGATTTGTTGCTAATTATTTCCGGTGACATAGATCGTTCCTGTTGCTGTGAATAATTGCCACTCATTTGACTTATCTGATTCGAATCCCATCCACCGTCACTTTCACTGTCACTTTGTTGAGTGTCCAATTTCTCAGAATATTCCGGTGGCGGTTGATTTTGCGATTCATCCTGTTGGCTGCATTCCAGATCCTGTTGCTGGTTAGTCTGCTGGTAGCGTGTATCTAAATTACGGGGGATATCATTTAATTATACATTTTATGTTCGATGTGTTTATGGAAGTTTTGTGAAATTACCATGTAGCAAAGGATCATAGAATCCTGAATTGTCCGAACTATGACAGGCACTTGCACTGCAATCTTCTAATAAGTTCTCTTCCGATGAAGGCGCTGTCATCCTAGAAATTAAATACTCAGTCGAATCAATCGATTCCTTACGATTGTCAGGTTCGTTTTCGTCGTCGTCTTCAATTTTGTTAAGCTGATGTTGAGATTGATGACTATTGTTATTGTGGGCGTCTTCGGAGATATGTTCATTCGATTCGTTTATTGTGCAATCAGGATCCATGCATTGCTTTGTGATTTGATCGCTGCTTGTTTTTTCTTGATCACAGCTTACACCGCTACTGCAACCGTCTTCAGCGGATAGAGTAAGTCGACTACCCAGATCGAGGTTGTTCGCAAGTCGAGTATTCTGATAGGTCAATGTCGAAAAGATAAAATAAAAAAGGGGTTATTTAATCCACAATATTCCTTATGTCCTATATAGTGTGTTTGTAAAATAAAAATATAAATGTATTTCACTCACTTCCTCAAGAACGTGTTCATAAGACGGCGGTGGGCTCTTTGGCACAGGGCTTTCCGATGTGCACTGCGTTATTGTGGGATTCAAATAGCCTGTAAGGATATGAATGAATAAAACGTATCCCTAAATCATATTCAACGACATTCTTGACATCACATCTACTCGCGATGCTATGCCATAGCCTTCTCAACTTTCCACCCTTCTCCCCGTCATCAACTTCATTATTATTACCTTGGATGACGGATGTTTAAAAGCGCAAGCATTATCCTATAGGCTGCATACTTAGGTACATACGAGTATGTACATATATTTAGTGTTTGTATGATGATGAAAATGAAGGTTCTCATGTCTAAGAGGTGCTACACATTTTCACATTGCTATAAAAAATGTAATTTTAATCGGAGTGTAAGCACAAATGCATGGACTTGAGGATCGTTACATATACAGTATATGTATATTTGCTTTTCTTCTTGGAGCTTGCTTTCGTATTATGAATAAATTGTTTTTTTTATCGTGCTTACTACGAACGTATGGGAAGATGTGAAACCCATCAAGAAGACATATTTCGCAACATACATAGATAGTTCTATAAAATATGTGGAAAATAGGGGGCAGAGTATTAAAGCATTAAAATGTAGATAAGTGTGAACGTGTTTGTCATTATCCTTTTCGTTGAAATAAAATAAATTGAAAAGTGTAAATGTGACTATTATGTCTTCATCAATCACTATTTTCCATGAATGATATGAAATGAGAGCACAAACGAAATTAACCATTTAGAACTGCGACTTACGAGTAACAAGTCACTAAGATTGTTGCAAAAACATGCTCAATAATATTCAATTGACACACATTCCTTATATTAACAAAACAAAAAAAAAAAGTAATTACACAGATAAATAATATTGCTTACCTAATCTTAGGTTATTCGATTTGTTTGGCAACAAGGACTTTCGTTCATTGCCGATGGACCCCAAGCTGGTGCAGTCGGCCGAATCAATCGTAGAACTACTTGCTCCAATTGCAGTCGAGTGATTAAGTAGGGCTTCGTTTACCTGTGGGTCTGAATCTACTTCCTGAGATGTGCTCCGTGAACTACCCATTCGAAATTTCAATTTGAATGGAGCCATATTGAACAGTCTTTTCCTGGTTCGTCGGCCTTCGTCTCCCCCTCCACTTCTGCCTCGCCACGGCCTAATTGCTTCCACTTGAGAATTTATTTTTACGATTTTATTTTACACACTACTAATTGTTATTCACAACATTGAATAATTGCTTGCTTGCTTTATTTCAGACAAAAAACTATTTGTTTTTATGTATTTTTTTTAAGTTCGACATTTACAAAATGCATTAGAGTAGGCTTTTATTTTCTTACGGATTGAGTTTAGTTGGCTTAAGATACAAAATAGACACATACAAAACATTGACAATTATGAGCACGTGATAAGGTGTAGATGTACGAGTATCAGAGAAGAGATATAAATCTGAAAAGAGTTTCCAACATTTATACAACAAAGTTTAAGTATGAGGAGCACATTGTCCAAGTCAAAGTGTACAAACAAAGATGCTGTTTTTGTGACCATTGCATGCAGTATGAGTTTTTTGTCGATAGTTTTTTTAATTAAGAAAAAACTTACTGGATATTATGAAATCCTTCGCCTAAAATAAAAATATATTTCATCATAATTAACAACAAGTTGTTAGGTTAGGTAGTAATAAGTTACAATAAAAATAATTTTTTATAATAGGGCAGAAATCCCGGGAAGTCTCCTTCACCGATAAACGTTGGGTTGTCCGACTAGTCTGTGGTGGTTTCTCAAGAGGTGGCGTTCAAAGGTTAAATTGAAAAAAAATTAACGCTGCGATGTGTTAAGACATTTGAAAAGCGACATATCGACATAGGCAGTCTTAGTGATCTAAGTTATCCCAATAATATAAAGACTTTACTCTTGATCTCAGTTTAAAGTCAGTAAAGGCAAGAGTTTTACACAAAGTTGAAACAAAAATTAGCTTTACGAGGCTTATGCCAAAAAATAAGGTTTTTTTGAATTTCACGGGGTAAGTACATTCGCTTTTGGATTTTTATTTTGTTATGTTGGTACACATGACATACGAAGTCTGTTAAGTAAGTAATAAAGCTGACGATATAGCGATCGACGTGGCAACACTGAAAGCACAAGACTTGGAGGGAAATTCGATTAACATTAGATGACGGTTCAAGTACAAGTTTGAATTTGCTAGAGTCATTTGCGTGTCTGTAGCATTTACTTTCTTGATTTGAGCACAGTGCAACGTAAACTTTTGAAAAACTTCAGTAGGCCTATGAGACGGTGTTTTGTCAGGATTTCCAGTTTTTGGGTGGTTTAAGGAATTTTCAAAAAGAACAGAGAGTACATGGAAGATGAAACACGAGGTGAAAGCTCGTTACCTCACGACTAGATGAAAATGTCGAAATAACCTGGGATCTTACTTGTTCAGATCGTCTGTTAACGATCAGTAGTTAAATCTGAGTCATACCACCATTCATCATATTTTAACTAATGAATTGGACATGAGAGAAATATGTTCAAAAATGATTCCAAAATACCTTTCGCAGGAACAAAAGCACATCAATAAAAAGGGGCCTTGACTTTTTGGAATCGATTGAAAATAATCCGCACTCTTTGGAACGTGTGCTTATGGGTGATGAGAGTTGGATATTTGAGAACGATCTGGAAATTAAGCATCAGAGTGTGGAATGCCACTAAGCCCATAAAAGAAAAATTGAGTAAAAAATCGAAAGCATTTGCCTCTTTGATAGCCAGGAAATCAACTCTTGCCAAAGAATTTGTGCCCCAAGGCCAAATAATCAATTTACCGGGAGGTTTTTGAAAGATTTCGCAAACGGATCATGCGTGTGAGAATAAACATCAAGAACAACTGGGTGTAGACAATGCGCCTTGTCCTGCAGCATTTTTAATAAACGAATTTTTGGCCAGTAAAAACTACCTTATTACATCGCCTTCGTATTCGTTTGACTTCAACCTTGTGACTTATTTCCTCTTACCAATGTTGAAAACTCAAAGTCCTCAAAGGCGTCATTTTGGGACACTCGAAACATTCAAAAGGCTGCATTCAAATGGCAGCAGTTGAAGGATATTTCAGTATCCGAATTACCGAATTGCTGTGAAGAATGGAAGAGCTTATTCAATTTTGTGTGAAAAATAAGTGGCATTTAGCGACTATACCCTGAGAAAAAAAAGTTTATAAGTGGTAAAAGCTCTTCACAGAAGGCCAAGAAGATGGTAATAACGACGCCCCAGCTCTTGACGCTCCAGCACACCAACAACGGATGAGAGCGTTGAAGAAGTGTAGACAATTTTTATGGAGAACCGTCGGATCACTATCAGAGATGTTGCTGAGGATATTGGCATATTGATTCGCCTATGCCATGCATTTTTTTTAAAGATATTTTCGACAACAAACCTGCCTCCGGGGATCACATTTTAAATCGGTCTCAATCAAATGCATTTTTCTCAAAACTACTTTTTTCGAAGTCGTGTACACTCTACCTCGCAGAGTTCTTGATTAATCTTAACGAAACTTAACACACATTTTCTTTATATACACTCTATTCGAACTTCAATCATACATTTTTTTTTTACTTATTTTTTATTGTAAAAAAAAGAACAAAAAACGGTCAAAAATTGTACTTAATTTTCACATCTTCTTCTATAATATAAAAATGAATCGCTGAATTCTAAATAAAATGGAATTTTTTTTATTTTTTGTGATAATCGTTGTTCGAATAGAAGAGACACTTGTGAAAAAAGTAATTTATTTTAAAAATTGATTTCTGAAAAATAAATTGAAAATTATGACGTCCAGGATGTACACAAACTGCCTATCCGGGTGGCAACTAACCATGTGCAGAAGCTGATATCTCCGGGATTTTTCAACAAAAATGTTTGAAAATTTTAGTATTTTTTTTTCAATATGTCTATAAAATATCCTCAAAATCTCAATAAAGTATATTTATTCTTTATATGTTAAAAAATTCTAAAGAATTACTCTAAATACCCCGTCCTACACTTAATTTCCCCCTTCAACGGGTATTTTGGAAACACAGCCTTGGATCTTTTGCTAAAAATATTCTCTCTAACGTAAATTCCCAATACAACAAAAAGGTAAACAAAAGTGGATAAGTTAAGCCTCTCGAATTTCAAGGACCTTACTAATTATGCCTTAAAAATTAATATCTTTTCCACAAATATAACGGTGTCTATAATACACACTTGTACATCTCATATAGTGTATTATAAGCTGAGCGCAACTCTGGGGCGAGGTTTGTATAAAAATAAGTTCGAATCTGGTGCCAGACACCCGTCCGTATTGTTGATTGTACGATGTGTACTAATATGTACATTGTTGTCACTGCTGTTGAAGTGACGAGTTTTTATCATCAGCGAAGGAATTCAAAGCTTTGCACTTGTTTGCTCGTTACTTGTTTATATATATCTGTGTATACATATAGGTATACCATACAATGTACAAATACAATTCTTGCAGCGGTGCTTCATTCTCCTTTTGTTCCTATCATCATCATGCAGTTTGGAAAACAAAAGGATGCAAGTAGCTTATCCGTGCTTTATATTTTTGTAGATGAAATGAAAATGACTCATATGGCAATTGATTACGATTTCTATTGTAGTTTTTTTTCTTTTTTATTTTTGAAAACGAAGGAAGAACCTTTTTCGTGTAAGAAGAAATCAATGCGACTCTTATACAATCAGTATATTTCTTCAGTTGCTGATTAAAGATAATCCCTTGAGTGTAGTATATTACAATTTGAAAAGATATCTGACGAACCTACTTGTACTACTTTCAATAAACGCGAAAGAAAAATTGAAAGGAGCGCCGTTTAGGCAAACTGATGATAGTCGACTTCATTTGTCTGCTTTTAGAAATGATGCCATCACATATCAGTTTCATGATTTCTTGTTGTTCCTATTTTGTGACACGACATCGCCTGTTTAAGATAGTGACGCAATGAAGAAAAACACCCTAATCATCATCACCATCCGCAGGACACTTTGTGGATCTTTGTTCTAGCTACGGCAATGTCCGAACTTTGTTAGAAGTTTTTTTTTGCTGCTTTTATGGTGCTAACAAGGTATTTTATATACAAAATAAAATATGTATCCTCCTTAAAGAGAAGACTTACCCTTCACTAATTTATTGGAAACAGAGTGGCCTTAGCATACGTACACATATTCACGTTTATATAAACCAAATCAACGACATTTTCACTTTGATAAACCAGTAATGTGGATGGTAAAAAAAAAGAAAGAACGACGCAACTTTTCCACGGCAACAAACACACCTAAACCCTCGTAACCATTAACTACTTAAATATGTTTCGTTAAGATGAAATTTATTCTTTTATTCGAATCGTGCACTTAGTTAAGAAATAAATAATTTTTTAATCTATTTCATTAAGTTTGACAAAAAGCTGTACACGTGAATGGAATATGTGTTTAAATTAATGGTGATATTTTGCTGTTAAAAGTAGATAACTACGATGATGACCTGTCGAAAATGTCTGCCACCATTTTGAACGATTTTTTTCTTCTGTGTCGAGTGCTGCTTCGAGGATATGCGAGGACTTCGCATTTCGAAGAGAAAAGTTTACTTTTCTATTTGGGGGTGGTTGACATTGTGTTGATGCTTTCCTGCATACATGTTTTGAGCTCTCTTTCAAGAGTGGAAATTTGTTGCTTTTCGTCAAGTAAAAATTGTGTGTTTACGAATTCGAATGCGCAGGAGTTGAAATATTGAGCTTAAAGCTCACCCTTAATGCTTCTTGGTTTGAGTATGTGATGGTCCCTGGTAAGCGTTACCATATTCTTTTTTAACCTTCAAATAATCTGTTTGTAGCTAAAGTGTAGTTAAGGGTTTGTGTTGCCGATGGCACAAGATCGAGCGTCGAGGAGCGAAGCCAATGAACCTGTATTTCATTGTGTTTTCGAACAGGGATGTGCTGACAAAGTTTTCGAATTTTGATTTAGAATGGAGATGCTAAATATGCCATTACTCTTGGAAAGTCTTCACCTCCATATTTTCTCACATAAGCCCTATTGCCGCCGGACTGGATACTTCAAGAGCTCATGTCTCCGTAACTAAGAACTTTTTTGATAAGAAAACGCTCGTTCCCGTGATCGCCGTCGAGTGGAGATGCTAAATATGCCATTGTTCTTGCAAAATCTTCACCTCCATATTTACTCATATGAGCCCTACAGACTCTGGAGTGCATACTTCAAGAGCTCATATCTCCATAACTAAGCACGTTGTTGCTGATAAAAGCTCATTCCCATAATCGCCGTGGGGTGGAGATGCTAAATATGCCATTACTTTTGCAAAGTCTTCACCTCCATATTTTCTCATATAAGCCCTATTGCCGCCGGACTGGATACTCATATCTCCGTAACTAAGAACTTTTGGGTAATAAAAGCTCATCCCGTGATCGCTGGGCTAAATATGCCAAAAATCTCGCAAAATCTCGACCTCAATATTTTCCCATACATATAAGCCCTATAGCCTCCGGACTGCATATTTCAAGAGCTCACATCTCCGCAACTAAGAATTTTTTTGATGATAAAAGCTCGTTCCTATGATAGCCCTCGAGTGGAGGTGCTAAGTATGCCATTACTTTGAAAGTATAAACAGCCAACGAGCTTCGTATTTTGTAAATCAATAACGTTGAATTTGTTGGAGCGACAAATCGTTCTATGAGCTATGATGTTATAATGATAGTTTTGATATTTGAAAATACGAACGTTTCAGCTAAATATTTCCGCCAAAGTTGCTTTCAACCATTGACAGTAATAAAAAATACTTACCTGTCTTTAAATATGTAATTCACTTGAATGAAGATTGATGTAAGCGGTTTTACCAATGTTTCATGTGCAATGAAACACAATTTCCAGTTTATAGGGTATTTAACCTTCATTGTTTATGGTATCGAGCTGAGTAAATTCTCATCACGAAATCCGTATATTACCAGCAATGTATTTATAAGCTAAGATGTTTAAGATAGTTTTAATCAATTTTCCAATCTTCTCCGAACAAGGAAATAGCATCAAAAAAGCCAACTTATGGAGTGTGTATTGCTTTACTCTCATTAAAATTCATTATCAACCATTAAATTTTATTAAAACATATTCCCTGCAAATAAATTCCACGATGAATACACCTGAGTATATGTCCTACATATTTATATTTGCTACATGAGTGGTATAATAACCTTTTGCAACTAAATCGTTAAGAAAACATTGCACATCAAATAATTTGGTCATTTCGAATAATTTCAAAACATCTCCCGTTGCCCGCAATTTTGTTGATTTCTCCCGTTTTGTATGCTTCACAGACAATGCCTTTAATTCGACATCGTTTCACCGGCCTTAACATTGAAACTTAAACCCATGCCAAAGAGGAAAAAAGTATACCGATAACCACCCCCAAAAGCCAAGATACGATATGTATGTTAATGTAGGAACCATTTTGCACGAAAATTTCCACTTGAGTTGAGCATGTAACAGGAGGGGTGAAAAGGAAATGAATTAATACCGATTTATAACCCTTTTAAATAAATCATCATCTTTGTTAAATGCGAGATGAATGAATCCCTTGTACACAGAGATACAAGGCAGCAACGCTCCCAGGTGGCTATCCTGTGAACTTTACTGTTTACTTAAAATATTAAGAAAATAAACAAAGCCCATATGATTTCGTAACAATGTATGTATTTGTACACATATATTTTTGAAAAGATCTATGTATGTACAACTGTAAATATGTTTTTTTAATTAATCAATAATCTGATTTGAATATAAATTGTTTAATTGCATTTATAGATCTAAACAAAATCCATGCACGTTCTTTATTAACATATAACGATAATATCTTAAAAGTTAACAATTTATAGGTATATTCAGATTTTTACATAATTTTTATAGAATATTCGCTTTGATTTTTGGTGAATATTGTTTGGCACAGTACTATTCATTTTTTATTTGTATTGAAATGTTTCTTTGAAGGAGAGTTCTTTATGCACAACTTTTCTAGCATCGATACTATAGTTAGGAAATATATTTTAAGGTTCGGACTAGGAGAAAATTAAAAAGAAATTTAAATCAAGTTAAATTATTTATTTTTTAAATTGAGAGCATAGATATAACGCCGTCCAACTGCTAGAGAATAATAAAAGGCAATAATAAAATTTCTTCTATTTATAATACTCGTATATGCAGGTTACATAGGCGTAGTATAAAAAAAGATATTTTTCATTAATAATTGAAGCAGTAGATCCTATATACATATATCTGCATGCACGTTCTCTCTTTTATATTGACTCCTTCAAAGAATGAAGCTTCTATGGTTGGAGCAGATATAATTTTCATACGCAATTAATTAAATCTGAGTCTTTTCTGTTTTTTTTCAATTTTATATATTTATTTATTCAACAAGGTCGACTTATTCAAATAACTACGCACGAAATAAAAATATATATTTTTTTAAACAGTTTCATTTTAATATCATACTTTAAGCCACGGGTAAGTTGATTTCTATCATTCACGAAAATTAATTAGTAAAAATATGTTTGTTAAATATAATGTTTTCGGTTGATTGATTATAATATCGATGTGTAGTTTTTGACTTTTTGTTTTTTATAGTACTTATTTTATTTCTTATAGAATAAAGAATTAAAAATGTTAACAGAAATATCATCAACTCACAAATACATTTTATTTATATAATATGTTTGTTGGAAATGTTATAATTGAAACCTAACTATACGTTTGTTTTATAAATAAATTTTAAATATCATATTCCTCGTTCCCTGTAAAAACAAGAAGATAAAAAAATTAATTAATACGATGCAATAAATAATGCATTATATTATAAACAACTGAAAGCATATTCACCGAAGATGAAGTATAGAAAACAGCGCTGCTGCAAAAATCATTGTCTAGCATAATATTGATATTGGAGGGGCTTTAGAATATAAGAACTGTATTCAACATTTTACAGAGAGGCCCGGGTGTTGATATCTATTTAGTTAATTAGCTTTAGTTTAGTTTAGTTTTATTCTATTTATATGAATAATTTAAATACAATAGCAAGCATTTCTTTTAAGGAAAGACGCATACGGATCACTCACAATTTCGGAACTTTATTTATTTTATTTATTTTATATCGACAGAACAATGCCAAAACTGCAATAGGGGAGATTCATTGCAGGAGGTGACTTTAATACAAAGTACACAAACTTGGATTCTAAAATAACAATCAGCCGACGAGTAGTAGTCGAACAGTTGATGGACCACTTTACCGACAACAATTGATGCGTTTGAACCACACAATAAAGAAAAAACGGCAGGATTGGGAGACTAGGCACGACAAATGGATTTTCCATAATGACAATGCCCGACCACACTTACTCGTACAATGATTGTGGAATGCTTCGAGCGCGCATATCTCTATATACAGTCTTTTTTCAAATAAGACCTCGTTATTGTGATCGCCGACGAATGGAGATGCCATTACTTTTGCAAAATCTCCATCTTCATATTTTTCCATATAAGCCGTGTAGTCTCCGAGTGGCATACCCATAGCGAGCTCAAAAAAAACAAAAATGAGTCAAAAATCATGCTGATTTCAACTATTCTGCTGTTTGAAGATCTATTGGGATCCATAATTGCTTATGAAAAGTTATAGTCAAATCAAATTTAGGTGATGCAAAGTTCACCGAGTCATCTATTATCATATTAGCGCTCAGTGAAATAAGATGATTGAGCTAATGCTCAATGCGATACTGTTAAATAACGAAAAAGGTCTGCCTTTAGTGAAATTCAATCAGAGCAATATACTTGAAGTCCATTATTCAACGCTGAAACACCGATTAAAGAGCAAATGAAACCGTATTTATCCAGGACAAAAGCGAACATAAGTTTTCAATTGAAGTCCTTTTAGAAAAGCACAAATAGACGTTATTCAATGCGGATTGTAAAGCACAAACCAAAAAGAGTTTCTTGCCTAAGTACGAGATATATATCCAAAGTATTTTCGAGTTCTTCTGGCACTGTTCCAAGAATTTTAATCTGAAACACTAACCACAGTACGGCATTTGTTGTGCACACATCATGATAGCACACTTGAAGCCTATTTTTTCCTAAGTGGTTCTCTATAGCTCGGGAGAATGTTCGAGTACAACAATATACACAACACACTTACCACTCTTTAACATTCGCAAAACCTACTTAACCTTGTACGGAAGTGTGATATTTTCATTAAACGAATGGGTGGGCTTATAAGCATGTCGAAACAATGAAAATAAAGGAAAGATAAATAAAAATTGATGGCGATTGGTCATGTCACGTTATGTATAGTAGAAATTAGGCAGCATACATTGTTTGCCTTGAAATCTATCCTCAATCATCATTTAATATTTCTGTGAGCAGATTATTTTAATGGGCTAAAAACCGTAAAGTGTATCGACTTAGCAAGACCACAATCTTGAAGAACTAATAACATTCAAATATTGATATAACATTGCTACAGATAATCAAAATATTTAAGAGATATTTGATAGAATTTAGGAAAAAGGCATATTTTAAAGTACCCTAGATATTGTTCCAAATATCTATATCTATAGATTTATAATTAAAAAAGTTGCCTCAAGAAAATAACACAATTAAATGTCTAAACACGCACAGCGCATATTCGTCCAAGGCACCATTTGAACGTTAATTAGCCTTTTTCTTTCAAAACATTACTTCGTATTTTTCGCTTTCGTTCTTAGCCACAAATGTTTTTGTTTTCTTTTTATATTTGTCGAAGAAAACAATTATTTTCATACAAAAATACTCTAAATAGGACACTACGAAAGACCAGAAATAAGGGCAGAAAAAAAAGAACTATAAAGATAAAGGGAACTGCAGCATTCGCTAGTTTGTTTTTTTTCTATGGTAAAGGAAACTCACTGAGGTCAACCATTGCTTTACGACAAAAAGAATCAAACATAATTTCCTGGCTTAGAGCCAGTACCTGACAAAAAGTTTAAATTGACTACTTACCCCAGCCTGGAATTTGCCATCTTTCATGTCAGTTTCGGTCTCTTTATAAAGCAGCGTCGGGTTAATTAGTCTTGACTCTCGGCTGAATTTCCTAGACTTAGATCTTTAAATGAATTGCAACGGTCAAGTAAATTTCTATTTAAGCATGATCCTCTCCGGCAAATATCGCTTATGGAATTCTCCCCATCGCATTGCAGGCTCTGTGACGAAAAATGCAAGTCGTTCGGACTTCTATCCACATCGTCCATAAAAGAAAATTCCGAATAACTGTCAGAGTCATCGCATTCGAAGTAACGACTCTGAAAAGAAATAAAACCCCATATGATGGGTTTGCAGAAATACACCATCACCTTTACTTACTTGACAATCAAGGCAGCGGCAGTTATCACATAATGTACAAGAGAGCCCCAGAAGTTGTGCTGCTTCTTTGTACAATTCGGCGCTCGATTTTTGATTACTGTTGCTATTTGATTCTTTCATATCTATGTTTCCGCTCCAGTTATTAATCCGATTACTATCACCATTGCTGCTCCCAACGCGAGTTTTTCTAGGATGGTTGGGTATCGTATCTACTTCGGCTTGTTTGACTCCACCACAGTGAGTATCACATGCAATATACTTGTTGTGGTTGTCAGTCGCATTTGAAAAATTACTTGGCGTAAGCTTTCCATTAGATCTATGAGAAATTATATAAATCGATATGAAATAGGATGTAGGTAATGAAACTAGATCTATGATTCTATAGACAGGGAATATGGGATTTTGATCCGAACTTAATTGTATTTAATAAAAACAATAAATTTTGTGCGTAGATATGCTCGGTTATTATTAACACTAGAATACACGCGTAGCCAACTATAGTAGACCAGGGTTACCAGGGAAGGAAAACTACCAGGGAAAGGACAACGTTTTTGGTCTGCACGAATGTAACTGAAACGCATAAGTTAGTCCAAATGCTCTAGAGCTTTTTTCGGTTTCAAAATTCGACTAATTTATAGATCCAGATAAATCGCTTCGTGATGAGTAAAATCCTAACCATTAATCCATTTTTGGTTAAATGAACATTTTACTAAATAGGTAAGCACTTTGAACTTTAAAATTGTTTTCTGAACCAAATCCTTGTCTACCTTAAACTTACCACTTTTTTTGTAAGCTTTTCGGGGTTAAACGATACTTATTGTAACAGAAAATATTTTACCAAAAAAGTAGTGTTACTTCTAGTCAATGCGATTTGTCAATGCATTAAGAAACGCTGACTAACTCTACAGTTTACTTAAGTTTAGGGCAGTAGCAATGGAGAGATCAAGTCAAGGTATTCGACAGTCCGAATTAAAAAAATTATTTTACAGTTACATATTACGTTTTTTTTGACAAAAATATTTTTAATTTAATGTTAACTTTACTAAATACAATATCATTGAATTAAAGTGTATACATGTCAAACGCAATCAATGAATTATTTGATTATTGGTTTTATTTATAAATGGTTTATCATAGAGACCACGCGTACATTGATCTACTCTAATGTTTAACAGAAATTGAAAAATGATCTCTTTTTCGTAATATCAAAAATACATGGTTTTGGAATGCCATACCATTCGCTTTTTCCAGTGAGTGAGGTTAATATTTTTTTCTTAATTTAGTAGAAATTCAATTTTCTTTTCCAGGTTTAACCTACTATGCCTGGAATTTACTAACACCTTCCGACCTCCATAAGACGTCGAGAAGTCTGTCCCAATATACGAAGACGTACTAAGAGATAATAGATAGATGTGCCGCAGAATTTCGTTGAATTACCATAGTGATTCATTTGGCTCGTTAGTAATTTACAGCGACCCCTTATTTACGCCATACTAAATTATTTCGTTAGGTTTTTTCCGAGAAACAACTGAAGATTTCCTTCTCTCTGTTTTATTTATACATGACCAGGTACATATGTACAAATCGTATATTCCATTTCACGCTCTGAAACTTTGCTCATTTTAATAAAACGGAGCTCCTTAGCTGTTACAAATGCACCCCATTCCCACGGTCGTCACGATATTCTCTTGTTTCGACCTTGAATTGTCATGCTCATTACGTTGTAATACCGCTAGATTTTAACCATTCAGTATATCCCTTTTTTCCTTCTATAAAAAGAAAAAGAAAACTAAAAGGGGGACAACTTTAAACTTAATCTTTTGGGAATAAAAGCTCCATGAAGGGACGGATCGTCCCACATAAATTTGTAAGTAGTCCAATGACATTCGAAATTATGAGCAGGGGTATAGTGATGCCTTGTTTTTATTGTAAAAGTTTTTTCCTTATTTTTTGTTTAAATGTACATATGTGGCAACCTCTTGAGCTACATTCGGTGTTCTTATGTTTTTTAGAACAGTCTGCTGAAATCTTTGGAAAATGGAATAATAAAAATAAAAAAGAATGTAACATATCTAGGTTACATCATAAATTGAAATATTTAGTGTGTTGCGTTTTTCGACATTTGAATCTAGTGCTTCGAAAGTATTTATACAATCTGTCACCTGTGAAAGTATTTATACAACCTGTCACAACTACCTGCACTCAGATTCACTTAATTGCAAAGATATTTCTTTCAGGTTGATGGGAACTTGTTATATACATATTGTCTAGCATGGGGGCAAAAGGGTGAGTAAATATTATGAATGAATTCATTCATGGGATCTCGTAGCGTTTGTACTACTCGGTTGTTCAATAAGATTTGTCGATCGATAAGAAGTGGCGCTATTAGGTTTATCGTTTAATTTTTGTTATAAAAATGATGCTACTTTTTCATGAACGCATGTGAAGTCTCATGTAGATATGCTAACTCGTTCGTATATTTAACGCTGTTTAAAATTAACGTGTCACAGTAGTTTTATACAATGGAATTCGAATAACATGAATATCGTGAAGTAATAAAATTCTTACTTTTGGAGTGTGTAGAATAAATTATTGTTAAAAGTGTATGAGGACTCTTCACCTTCGATTTGAACAGAAGAAGTCTGAGTATTTAAAGACTTTTGAATGATCCATGTGAAGAAGAAGTGCATCAACACCAGAAAACATAACAAAAATTCGGGACATGGATATAAGATCGTCGGTTAACCGAGAGAGGAAGAAGCCCTACACATCTCATTACATAGTTTGTGCAATATTTTGGCTGAATTTTTGGAGCTTGCTATCAACATATTATATATCGTTTCAAAAACTTTTTGACCAACCTATCTGCATTTAGCAACTCTACACTCATCGATCTAATTACTGTTATTGTCAATAGTACTTATCTCATTAACGAGCTTGATGTTGATGACTTTAAATCTACCAATTTGACAATTGTAATTAGCATAACCTTTGCTACATGTTTTACGACGATGAGCAAGTTGAGTTTTTTACATCCACCATTTATTTGGGAACCAAGTTCCAACAAAAAACTCATCATTCGTAATACCAAATGTCCATAGTTAAGTAGTTGTATTGAAAAACTAATTAAAAATCGAGACAGGGCCTATAAGAGCTAGCAGAAGTTTGAACTCCCCGAGTTTATCGGCGTTTTCAAATGTCACAGGATCATTGTTAACAAGGAAATCAGCAGGTCGAACACTATTTTTTACATTTGAATTCAAATTGGGGTTAAGCGTTAAGCAAACGTGGAAGACCCTTACGACGCTCGGTACGGGTAAATCAATCAAGACTGATACCTCAGAAGACATCAATAAATAAAAAAATTGCCTCAGTCGCAAGTCAGACACAGTCACTGACAATGGCATCGATAATCCGAACGATTGTGATATCATAGATCCTATTAATACTCCCAACTTGACCGAGAACTTTGGCTTTTCTAGAGCCTATGGAGAGGATACGCTTGAACTTTATGAACCCCGAATTCCTAAAACAAATCATTCACCGCGTCTCAACACCTCTCACATCCTTACCACCTCGGTCTATCCTAGATTCTGGAAAGCTTCCAAAATAATACCTGTCCGCAAGCATGGAAACAATCATGATAAGGAATATCACATCTAAAGTCTTCGACAAGCTTCTGAGCATATGATTGAACACATAAGCTCGTTTCATCGCTTCAGTCAGGATACAGACTACAATTCAGCTGCACCTTCGTGCATCTTTTCAGATGTAACCAACTGTATATAAAAATCATTGAGAAAAGACCTGGTTTTTCATCAAAATAACGCACCCTCCCACACAGCTCAAAATACCATCACGAAAATCTGTGAATTAAAATAGGAACTATTGCACCCTATTTACCAGACTTAGCTCCCTCGGTCTTCTTGCTGTTTTCACTTCTCAATATATTTATAATATATATGTGTGGAAACCGATTTTCATCAAGCCAAGAGCTTCACTTCAGAGTGAAGCCGTATATTGACAGTCTCTCGGAGTCCCACTTCAAAGATGGAATCCATAATTTAGAAGATCACTGGAACAAGTGTATTAAACGTTAAAAAGTGTTTTCCTTATCGAATATAAAACTTATTGAACAACCTGGTAGTTAGTTTTGCTGGCAGTACTTAGAAGGATTACACAACTGTTGAAAGAGATGAGAGTGTTTCGGAATTAGGAAAAAAGGTAAAAACCATTTGATAACATGATTGGTTCTAAAAGCCTATAATGGAACCATAAAGTATTAATGAGATACAATGAAGGCAATTGGTCAGAGCAAAATCAAAAGTGTGTATTTTGTATATTTCATTTCAATTTCATTCATATTTCAAACTTTTAAGTCATTAATAAAAGTTAAATGATTCGTGACCATCCCATACCTACCTTATACAGTCCCGCTCGCAGTTAGTGGTTGATAAACTATCTACGCGGTGCTTTTGCCACTTTTCTTCCTCCACCAAGTATTTCCAAAACTTTGTTTTCTTTGCAATAAGCGCTGACTTAACCGAGGCAGTTGAAGTGGAATATTTCTTTTTGTTTCTGTCGTTAACGCTACTGCTGCCGCCGACACAGTTCAACATGCAGCCAGCGCCTGTGTTGCTCCGTATGAGCAATGGTGAGTGATTTTGATTGTGGTATTCATTTGAGGGCTGTGTCATGTGCTCTTTTAATTTTTCTATTTCTTGGCTGGTTGGTTGTAACACTGTATGGCAGTTGTCGTTTTTGTTCTTGTGAGTTATGTTCCTGCAGCTGTAGGCCGCGCTGTTACAATTGAAAAGCTTTTGTAAGGCGACTGCAGCCGGGGAACACGATGTTGTTGCTGACGAGTTTCCTTCTGGAACATTTGCGCCACTTACTAAAATCATTTCGCTGGAATTTTGCCGTAAACTTTTTAATTTATGAAGACTTTTTGAGAAGGAACAACTTCTAGAGTTGTTGTTTATTTCATCTGAGTTGAGTTGGTGGTATCCGAAAAGGCTTGAGCAACTGAGGTCCTAGATAGTATTTAAAAATTAATATTTATTAAACATATTATGAGTATGCCTACAAGATCGACTTACATAGAAGGTACGAATAAAACCTATTTAATATGAGAACTTGGCAAAAATAATAAGACAATCGTACATGTGTATGGAAGTGTGAAGAAAATATCAGCCACGTCGTAAAACCTTATCTTTATGAATTCATACGTACATATGTAATGTTATGTATTTCTATATAAGACTACGAGTATGTATGTTCTGTATGTTTCGAGCAAAATTGCGTGCAAAATAGAAAGTTACAATAATAGTAATAATTAAATTTTATGTGAAATATGGCCTGACCAAAAACCATTTTATCACATATAAGCAACGCAGAGCTACATATTAACTGATAGACATATGTAGCATATAGTCGTAGGCTCATTTTAAGCTGGCAGTTTCTACTTACTTCGTATGCGTTATAGTTGGTATTAAGGATGTAAATAGCATTTTTATTGTTGTTTTGAAACACCATGTCGTCCATGTTATCTAGAAGTATAAATATGAATAATGATATAATTAAATAGCTAAGGTTACTCAAGTTGAGAGGGGCGATCCTGTTGTTACGGAATTCTTTTGTTCGATGTTGGAATGGGAAAAGGACATTTGTGTGGGTAGATTAATTGAAACGAACCTGAGGGATTTGAAAACATGAGAAGAAACAAGAACAAGAGATATTTTAATTTCGTTTCGGAAATTTGTTTAGAAAATATTCACATTTACTACAGCTCTCATCCCAAGGCAAATTTGTATTCATGTTTTGTTTATTTTATAGTTTGATTGTGTCTATGCCATCCCCCCAAACATTAACAGATTATAAATTCTATATTGGGCTACTACCTACACAAAAAGGAGCCGAATATTCTCTTATGGAGACTGGCATGACACGCTATGACTCCGCCATATTCGGAGACTACCAGTGTGGCTTCAGGAGGAACCAGTCGACAATTGACCAGATTTTCACTAAACGAAAGCTGTTAGAAAGGAAATGGGAATCTCAATAGGGTACACTCACTATTCTTAGAGGCGTATGACTAGATATATAAACAAATTAAAAAAATATCACGTCCTTGTAAGGCTGGGAGTCCCGAAAAAGTTGCCGGCACTGATATAAGAAGCCTCAAGGAAACAAAGGACAAATTAAAATAGGAAATATCTTATCTAAAAAATTTGAGACATGGAGAGGAATAAAACAATGAGGCGTGTTTCCATCACTTCTTTTTAATTTGGTTCTGAAACACGTAATAGAATCCCTTCGGGAAATTGAGGGAAATAGGGAAAATAGAATCACATCCGCTCACGCTTACGCTGACGATTTGGAAATTCTGTGAGAGAGAATTGCCGAAAGTCCTTTAATGGAATGAAAGGAAATAGGCTTTCAAATAGAATTAGAGACAACCAGATATATGATCACTGACCCATTTGGATCGATTCAAGCCTCGCATCTGACTCTACTCGATAAACGTTTTGCGAAGATGGGCGAGTCGAGATATCTATATTGACTGCTAAAAACGACATAAGAAGTGAAATAAATAATACATATGCTGGAAATGGGCATTGCGCGCTTCTTCAAGAAGGAATTATTCAAAACAACTCTTTTGTCTCGCAATGCTAAAATCTTAATTTATAAAACCATAATAATGCCAGTGACACTTTATGGATGTGAGACTTGGTTTCTGACTAAGAAAGGGAAAAATAGATTTCGGGTCTTTAACCGGTCCTCGGGTCATTTTTGACCCATTTTGGGAAAGAAATATTTTTTTCTCTACGACTACGTTTTTTAAGGACTCGATGTTTCTTGATTTTTTCTAAAGTATTGATCTGAATATAATTAGCATACAATTTTAAATATTTAAATTATTAAACTACAAAACCTCGCAGCAAAAAAATATCAAATATCTAAAATAAGCCATGAAAATAGAATACTGGGTCAAATTTGACCGGAAGCCCATCCGCGTCAGTAAATTTGAGGACCGTAAGAAGGTTAAAAACAAAATCTACGGTGGAAAAGAAGACGAAGAAACAGGCTATATGATAGACCTGAATATAATGATATCGAATATCGAACTCGTTTTTTTGGGGAAAGGAAATTCATCCGAAGTTAACGTAAGCTTGCGGGGGCTACTTCGTCATCAACCATTCAAAAGTGAACAGCTGAATTTAAACGTGGTCGAACAGCCCCCGAAGATGACCCCTGTTAGTGATGGTCAAAAACTTCAACACCAAAAATCAGTGAAACAAGTTCATGATATCGTGTTGGACGATGGGCGAATGAATGTGAGTGAGATAACTGAGACTGTGGGGATATCGGAAGAAAAGGTGCGAAACATCTTGAACAAAGAATGAGAGATGCAAAAGCTCTGCGTAAGATGGGTCCAGCATTTGCTGAACGCTGATCAAATCTTTGGACCGATTTGATATAGATAACACATGGGTCCAACACTACAGTCCAGGAATTATGGAAGGAATACCGATGTTGGGCCGGACCAAGTGTGTCAAGGGAATTATATTGTCAGAATAAAAACTTTTTACCTTACCCTCGTAGAATAAATGGACAATTATGCACATTCAAAGAATAATGGATCACGAGCCCAGGAAGGCCAAGTTTTAGATGGGAGGACAATATAGGGGTGAACCTAAAAGAGATGGAAGAGAATAGCGAAACAAGGAAGGAATCCATTCATGAAAGTTAGTCTCGGCGAAGAGTTGTCAACTAGGCTTATAATAAAAAAGCAATTCATTATTTTTGCAACAAATAGCCTCAGCAATCTGTATCACGCTTTGTACATATATGTCCTATCAGAAATACACTAGCTGGCGTTGGATGAGGTTATGTGATTGATTGACTCAAATTTTGAGTTATAACGGAGATATGGGCCGTCGAAGTTAGGAGTTCTGGGCTTAGTGGGATAATATGGGAAAATTCGAAGGTCGAGATTTTTCAAATCTGAGGGCATATTTGACATCTCCATTCGACGCTGATCACGATAACGAGCTCTTATTTGAAAAAAGTGAGCAAGTAACGGAGATATGGACTCTCTAAGTTTGGTGTTCCGGGCTTAGTGGGATTATATGGGAAAATTCGAAGGTCGAGATTTTTTAAAACTGAGGGCATATTGGACATCTCCATTCGACGCTGATCACGATAGCAAGCTCTTAGCTGCAAAAAGTGCCCAAATAACGGAGATATGGACTCTCGAAGTTTGGTGTTCTAGGCTTAGTGGGATTATATGGGAAAATTCGAAGGTCGAGATTTTTCAAATCTGAGGGCATATTTGACATCTCCATTCGACGCTGATCACGACAACGAGCTCTTATCTGCAAAAAGTGCCCATATAACGGAGATATCGACTCTCGAAGTTTGGAGTTCTGGGCTTAGTGGGATTATATGGGAAAATTCGAAGGTCGAGATTTTTCAAATCTGAGGGCATATTTGACATCTCCATTCGACGCTGATCACGATAACGAGCTCTTATCTGCAAAAAGTGCCCAAATAACGGAGATGTGGACTCTTGAAGGCTAAGTGAGATTATATGGGAAAATTCGAAGGTCGACATTTTTAAAATCTGAGGGCATATGGGACATCTCCATTCGACGCTGATCACGATAACGAGCTCTTATTTGAAAAAAGTGAGCAAGTAACGGAGATATGGACTCTCTAAGTTTGGTGTTCCGGGCTTAGTGGGATTATATGGGAAAATTCGAAGGTCGAGATTTTTTAAAAGTGAGGGCATATTGGACATCTCCATTCGACGCTGATCACGATAACGAGCTCTGATCTGCAAAAAGTACCCAAATAACGGAGATGTGGACTCTCGAAGTTTAGAGTTCTGGGCTTAGTGGGATTATATGGGAAAATTCGAAGGTCGAGATTTTTCAAATCTGAGGGCATATTTGACATCTCCATTCGACGCTGATCACGATAACGAGCTCTTATCTGCAAAAAGTTCCCAAATAACGGAGATATGGACTCTAGAAGTTTGGAGTTCTGGGCTTAGTGGGATAATATGGGAAAATTCGAAGGTTGAGATTTTTTAAAACTGATGGCAGTTTGGACATCTCCATTCGACGCTGATCACGACAACGAGCTCTTATCTGCAAAACGTGCACAAATAACGGAGATGTGGACTCTCGAAGGCTTAGTGAGATTATATGGGAAAATTCGAAGGTCGAGATTTTTCAAATCTGAGGGTATATTTGACATCTCCATTCGACGCTGATCACGATAACGAGCTCTTATCTGCAAAAAGTTCCCAAATAACGGAGATATGGACTCTAGAAGTTTGCAGTTCTGGGCTTAGTGGGATTATATGGAAAAATTCGAAGATTGAGATTTTTCAAATCTGAGGGCATATTTGACATCTCCATTCGACGCTGATCACGATAACCAGCTCTTATCTGCAAAAAGTGCCCATATAACGGAGATGTGGACTCTCGAAGGCTTAGTGATATTATATGGGAAAACTCGAAGGTCGAGATTTTTCAAATCTGAGGGCATATTTGACATCTCCATTCGACGCCGATCACGATAACGAGCTCTTATCTCCAAAAAGTTCCCAAACAACGGAGATATGGACTCTCGAAGGCTTAGTGAGATTATATGGGAAAATTCGAAGGTCGAGATTTTTCAAATCTGAGGGCATATTTGACATCTACATTCGACGCTGATCACGATAACGAGCTCTTATCTGCAAAAAGTGCCCAAATAACGGAGATATGGACTCTCGAAATTCGGTGTTCTGGGCTTAGTGGGATTATATGGGAAAATTCGAAGGTCGAGATTTTTCAAATCTGAGGGCATATTTGACATCTCCATTCGACGCTGATCACGATAACGAGCTCTGATCTGCAAAAAGTACCCAAATAACGGAGATGTGGACTCTCGAAGTTTAGAGTTCTGGGCTTAGTGGGATTATATGGGAAAATTCGAAGGTCGAGATTTTTCAAATCTGAGGGCATATTTGACATCTCCATTCGACGCTGATCACGATAACGAGCTCTTATTTGCAAAAAGTGCCCATATAACGGAGATGTGGACTCTCGAAGGCTTAGTGGGATTATATGGGAAAATTCGAAGGTCGAGATTATTCAAATCTGAGGGCATATTGGACATCTCCATTCGACGCTGATCACGATAACGAGCTCTTATCTGCAAAAAGTGCCCAAATAACGGAGATATAGACTCTCGAAGTTTGGTGTTCTGGGCTTAGTGGGATTATATGGGAAAATTCGAAGGTCGAGATTTGTCAAATCTGAGGGCATATTTGACATCTCCATTCGACGCCGATCACGATAACGAGCTCTTATCTCCAAAAAGTTCCCAAACAACGGAGATGTGGACTCTCGAAGGCTTAGTGAGATTATATGGGAAAATTCGAAGGTCGAAATTTTTCAAATCTGAGGGCATATTTGACATCTCCATTCGACGCTGATCACGATAACGAGCTCTTATCTGCAAAAAATTGCCCAAATTACGGAGATATGGACTCACAAAGTTCAGAGTTCTGGGCTTAGTGGGATTATATGGGAAAATTCGAAGGTCGAAATTTTTTAAATCTGAGGGCATATTGGACATCTCCATTCGACGCTGATCACGATAACGAGCTCTTATCTGCAAAAAGTGAGCAAATAACGGAGATATGGACTCTCGAAGTTTGGTGTTCTGGGCTTAGTGGGATTATATGGGAAAATTCGAAGGACGAGATTTTTCAAATCTGAGGGCATATTGGACATCTCCATTCGACGCTGATCACGATAACGAGCTCTTATCTGCAAAAAGTGAGCAAATAACGGAGATATGGACTCTCGAAGTTTGGTGTTCTGGGCTTAGTGGGATTATATGGGAAAATTCGAAGGTCGAAATTTTTCAAATCTGAGGGCATATTTGACATCTCCATTCGACGCTGATCACGATAACGAGCTCTTATCTGCAAAAAATTGCCCAAATTACGGAGATATGGACTCACAAAGTTCAGAGTTCTGGGCTTAGTGGGATTATATGGGAAAATTCGAAGGTCGAAATTTTTTAAATCTGAGGGCATATTGGACATCTCCATTCGACGCTGATCACGATAACGAGCTCTTATCTGCAAAAAGTGAGCAAATAACGGAGATATGGACTCTCGAAGTTTGGTGTTCTGGGCTTAGTGGGATTATATGGGAAAATTCGAAGGTCGAAATTTTTCAAATCTGAGGGCATATTTGACATCTCCATTCGACGCTGATCACGATAACGAGCTCTTATCTGCAAAAAGTGCCCAAATAACGGAGATATGGACTCTCGAAGTTTGGAGTTCTGTGCTTAGTGGGATTATATGGGAAAATTCGAAGGTCGAGATTTTTCAAATCTGAGGGCATATTTGACATGTCCATTCGACGCTGATCACGATAACGAGCTCTTATTTGAAAAAAGTGAGCAAATAACGGAGATATAGATTCTCGAAGTTTGGTGTTCTGGGCTTAGTGGGATTATATGGGAAAATTCGAAGGTCGAAATTTTTTAAATCTGAGGGCATATTGGACATCTCCATTCGACGCTGATCACGATAACGAGCTCTTATCTGCAAAAAGTGAGCAAATAACGGAGATATGGACTCTCGAAGTTTGGTGTTCTGGGCTTAGTGGGATTATATGGGAAAATTCGAAGGTCGAAATTTTTCAAATCTGAGGGCATATTTGACATCTCCATTCGACGCTGATCACGATAACGAGCTCTTATCTGCAAAAAGTTCCCAAATAACGGAGATATGGACTCTAGAAGTTTGGAGTTCTGGGCTTAGTGGGATAATATGGGAAAATTCGAAGGTTGAGATTTTTTAAAACTGATGGCAGTTTGGACATCTCCATTCGACGCTGATCACGACAACGAGCTCTTATCTGCAAAACGTGCACAAATAACGGAGATGTGGACTCTCGAAGGCTTAGTGAGATTATATGGGAAAATTCGAAGGTCGAGATTTTTCAAATCTGAGGGTATATTTGACATCTCCATTCGACGCTGATCACGATAACGAGCTCTTATCTGCAAAAAGTTCCCAAATAACGGAGATATGGACTCTAGAAGTTTGCAGTTCTGGGCTTAGTGGGATTATATGGAAAAATTCGAAGATTGAGATTTTTCAAATCTGAGGGCATATTTGACATCTCCATTCGACGCTGATCACGATAACCAGCTCTTATCTGCAAAAAGTGCCCATATAACGGAGATGTGGACTCTCGAAGGCTTAGTGATATTATATGGGAAAACTCGAAGGTCGAGATTTTTCAAATCTGAGGGCATATTTGACATCTCCATTCGACGCCGATCACGATAACGAGCTCTTATCTCCAAAAAGTTCCCAAACAACGGAGATATGGACTCTCGAAGGCTTAGTGAGATTATATGGGAAAATTCGAAGGTCGAGATTTTTCAAATCTGAGGGCATATTTGACATCTACATTCGACGCTGATCACGATAACGAGCTCTTATCTGCAAAAAGTGCCCAAATAACGGAGATATGGACTCTCGAAATTCGGTGTTCTGGGCTTAGTGGGATTATATGGGAAAATTCGAAGGTCGAGATTTTTCAAATCTGAGGGCATATTTGACATCTCCATTCGACGCTGATCACGATAACGAGCTCTGATCTGCAAAAAGTACCCAAATAACGGAGATGTGGACTCTCGAAGTTTAGAGTTCTGGGCTTAGTGGGATTATATGGGAAAATTCGAAGGTCGAGATTTTTCAAATCTGAGGGCATATTTGACATCTCCATTCGACGCTGATCACGATAACGAGCTCTTATTTGCAAAAAGTGCCCATATAACGGAGATGTGGACTCTCGAAGGCTTAGTGGGATTATATGGGAAAATTCGAAGGTCGAGATTATTCAAATCTGAGGGCATATTGGACATCTCCATTCGACGCTGATCACGATAACGAGCTCTTATCTGCAAAAAGTGCCCAAATAACGGAGATATAGACTCTCGAAGTTTGGTGTTCTGGGCTTAGTGGGATTATATGGGAAAATTCGAAGGTCGAGATTTGTCAAATCTGAGGGCATATTTGACATCTCCATTCGACGCCGATCACGATAACGAGCTCTTATCTCCAAAAAGTTCCCAAACAACGGAGATGTGGACTCTCGAAGGCTTAGTGAGATTATATGGGAAAATTCGAAGGTCGAAATTTTTCAAATCTGAGGGCATATTTGACATCTCCATTCGACGCTGATCACGATAACGAGCTCTTATCTGCAAAAAATTGCCCAAATTACGGAGATATGGACTCACAAAGTTCAGAGTTCTGGGCTTAGTGGGATTATATGGGAAAATTCGAAGGTCGAAATTTTTTAAATCTGAGGGCATATTGGACATCTCCATTCGACGCTGATCCCGATAACGAGCTCTTATCTGCAAAAAGTGAGCAAATAACGGAGATATGGACTCTCGAAGTTTGGTGTTCTGGGCTTAGTGGGATTATATGGGAAAATTCGAAGGACGAGATTTTTCAAATCTGAGGGCATATTGGACATCTCCATTCGACGCTGATCACGATAACGAGCTCTTATCTGCAAAAAGTGAGCAAATAACGGAGATATGGACTCTCGAAGTTTGGTGTTCTGGGCTTAGTGGGATTATATGGGAAAATTCGAAGGTCGAAATTTTTCAAATCTGAGGGCATATTTGACATCTCCATTCGACGCTGATCACGATAACGAGCTCTTATCTGCAAAAAATTGCCCAAATTACGGAGATATGGACTCACAAAGTTCAGAGTTCTGGGCTTAGTGGGATTATATGGGAAAATTCGAAGGTCGAAATTTTTTAAATCTGAGGGCATATTGGACATCTCCATTCGACGCTGATCACGATAACGAGCTCTTATCTGCAAAAAGTGAGCAAATAACGGAGATATGGACTCTCGAAGTTTGGTGTTCTGGGCTTAGTGGGATTATATGGGAAAATTCGAAGGTCGAAATTTTTCAAATCTGAGGGCATATTTGACATCTCCATTCGACGCTGATCACGATAACGAGCTCTTATCTGCAAAAAGTGCCCAAATAACGGAGATATGGACTCTCGAAGTTTGGAGTTCTGTGCTTAGTGGGATTATATGGGAAAATTCGAAGGTCGAGATTTTTCAAATCTGAGGGCATATTTGACATGTCCATTCGACGCTGATCACGATAACGAGCTCTTATTTGAAAAAAGTGAGCAAATAACGGAGATATAGATTCTCGAAGTTTGGTGTTCTGGGCTTAGTGGGATTATATGGGAAAATTCGAAGGTCGAGATTTTTCAAATCTGAGGGCATATTTGACATCTCCATTCGACGCTGATCACGATAACGAGCTCTTATCTGAAAAAAGTGCCCAAATTACGGAGATATGGACTCACAAAGTTCAGAGTTCTGGGCTTAGTGGGATTATATATGAAAATTCGAAGGTCGAAATTTTTTAAATCTGAGGGCATATTGGACATCTCCATTCGACGCTGATCACGATAACGAGCTCTTATCTGCAAAAAGTGCCCAAATAACGGAGATATGGACTCTCGAAGTTTGGAGTTCTGGGCTTAGTGGGATTATATGGGAAAATTCGAAGGTCGAGATTTTTCAAATCTGAGGGCATATTTGACATGTCCATTCGACGCTGATCACGATAACGAGGTCTTATTTGAAAAAAGTGAGCAAATAACGGAGATATAGACTCTCGAAGTTTGGTGTTCTGGGCTTAGTGGGATTATATGGGAAAATTCGAAGGACGAGATTTTTCAAATCTGAGGGCATATTGGACATCTCCATTCGACGCTGATCACGATAACGAGCTCTTATCTGCAAAAAGTGAGCAAATAACGGAGATATGGACTCTCGAAGTTTGGTGTTCTGGGCTTAGTGGGATTATATGGGAAAATTCGAAGGTCGAGATTTTTTAAAACTGAGGGCATATTGGACATCTCCATTCGACGCTGATCACGATAACGAGCTCTTATCTGCAAAAAGTGCCCAAATAACGGAGATATGGACTCTTGAAGTTTGGTGTTCAGGGCTTAGTGGGATTATATGGGAAAATTCGAAGGTCGAGATTTTTCAAATCTGAGGGCATATTTGACATCTCCATTCGACGCCGATCACGATAACGAGCTCTTATCTCCAAAAAGTTCCCAAACAACGGAGATGTGGACTCTCGAAGGCTTAGTGAGATTATATGGGAAAATTCGAAGGTCGAAATTTTTCAAATCTGAGGGCATATTTGACATCTCCATTCGACGCTGATCACGATAACGAGCTCTTATCTGCAAAAACGTGCCCAAATTACGGAGATATGGACTCACAAAGTTCAGAGTTCTGGGCTTAGTGGGATTATATGGGAAAATTCGAATGTCGAAATTTTTTAAATCTGAGGGCATATTGGACATCTCCATTCGACGCTGATCACGATAACGAGCTCTTATCTGCAAAAAGTGAGCAAATAATGGAGATATGGACTCTCGAAATTTGGTGTTCTGGGCTTAGTGGGATTATATGGGAAAATTCGAAGGTCGAAATTTTTTAAAACTGAGGGCATATTGGACATCTCCATTCGACGCTGATCACGATAACGAGCTCTTATCTGCAAAAAGTGCCCAAATAACGGAGATATGGACTCTTGAAGTTTGGTGTTCTGGGCTTAGTGGGATTATATGGGAAAATTCGAAGGTCGAGATTTTTCAAATCTGAGGGCATACTTGACATCTCCATTCGACGCCGATCACGATAACGAGCTCTTATCTCCAAAAAGTTCCCAAACAACGGAGATGTGGACTCTCGAAGGCTTAGTGAGATTATATGGGAAAATTCGAAGGTCGAAATTTTTCAAATCTGAGGGCATATTTGACATCTCCATTCGACGCTGATCACGATAACGAGCTCTTATCTGCAAAAAGTGCCCAAATAACGGAGATATGGACTCTCGAAGTTTGGAGTTCTGGGCTTAGTGGGATTATATGGGAAAATTCGAAGGTCGAAATTTTTTAAATCTGAGGGCATATTGGACATCTCCATTCGACGCTGATCACGATAACGAGCTCTTATCTGCAAAAAGTGCCCAAATAACGGAGATATGGACTCTCGAAGTTTGGAGTTCTGGGCTTAGTGGGATATATGGGAAAATTCGAAGGTCGAGATTTTTCAAATCTGAGGGCATATTTGACATGTCCATTCGACGCTGATCACGATAACGAGCTCTTATCTGCAAAAAGTGAGCAAATAACGGAGATATGGACTCTCGAAGTTTGGTGTTCTGGGCTTAGTGGGATTATATGGGAAAATTCGAAGGTCGAGATTTTTTAAAACTGAGGGCATATTGGACATCTCCATTCGACGCTGGTCACGATAACGAGCTCTTATCTGCAAAAAGTGCCCAAATAACGGAGATATGGACTCTTGAAGTTTGGTGTTCAGGGCTTAGTGGGATTATATGGGAAAATTCGAAGGTCGAGATTTTTCAAATCTGAGGGCATATTTGACATCTCCATTCGACGCCGATCACGATAACGAGCTCTTATCTCCAAAAAGTTCCCAAACAACGGAGATGTGGACTCTCGAAGGCTTAGTGAGATTATATGGGAAAATTCGAAGGTCGAAATTTTTCAAATCTGAGGGCATATTTGACATCTCCATTCGACGCTGATCACGATAACGAGCTCTTATCTGCAAAAAAGTGCCCAAATTACGGAGATATGGACTCACAAAGTTCAGAGTTCTGGGCTTAGTGGGATTATATGGGAAAATTCGAATGTCGAAATTTTTTAAATCTGAGGGCATATTGGACATCTCCATTCGACGCTGATCACGATAACGAGCTCTTATCTGCAAAAAGTGAGCAAATAACGGAGATATGGACTCTCGAAATTTGGTGTTCTGGGCTTAGTGGGATTATATGGGAAAATTCGAAGGTCGAAATTTTTTAAAACTGAGGGCATATTGGACATCTCCATTCGACGCTGATCACGATAACGAACTCTTATCTGCAAAAAGTGCCCAAATAACGGAGATATGGACTCTTGAAGTTTGGTGTTCTGGGCTTAGTGGGATTATATGGGAAAATTCGAAGGTCGAGATTTTTCAAATCTGAGGGCATATTTGACATCTCCATTCGACGCCGATCACGATAACGAGCTCTTATCTCCAAAAAGTTCCCAAACAACGGAGATGTGGACTCTCGAAGGCTTAGTGAGATTATATGGGAAAATTCGAAGGTCGAAATTTTTCAAATCTGAGGGCATATTTGACATCTCCATTCGACGCTGATCACGATAACGAGCTCTTATCTGCAAAAAGTGCCCAAATAACGGAGATATGGACTCTCAAAGTTTGGAGTTCTGGGCTTAGTGGGATATATGGGAAAATTCGAAGGTCGAGATTTTTCAAATCTGAGGGCATATTTGACATGTCCATTCGACGCTGATCACGATAACGAGCTCTTATTTGAAAAAAGTGAGCAAATAACGGAGATATAGACTCTCGAAGTTTGGTGTTCTGGGCTTAGTGGGATTATATGGGAAAATTCGAAGGTCGAAATTTTTTAAATCTGAGGGCATATTGGACATCTCCATTCGACGCTGATCACGATAACGAGCTCTTATCTGCAAAAAGTGCCCAAATAACGGAGATATGGACTCACAAAGTTCAGAGTTGTGGGCTTAGTGGGATTATATGGGAAAATTCGAAGGTCGAGATTTTTCAAATCTGAGGGCATATTTGACATCTCCATTCGACGCTGATCACGATAACCAGCTCTTATCTGCAAAAAGTGCCCATATAACGGAGATGTGGACTCTCGAAGGCTTAGTGAGATTATATGGGAAAATTCGAAGGTCGAGATTTTTCAAATCTGAGGGCATATTTGACATGTCCATTCGACGCTGATCACGATAACGAGTTCTTATCTCCAAAAAGTTCCCAAACAACGGAGATGTGGACTCTCGAAGGCTTAGTGAGATTATATGGGAAAATTCGAAGGTCGAAAATTTTCAAATCTGGGGGCATATTTGACATCTCCATTCGACGCTGATCACGATAACGAGCTCTTATTTGAAAAAAGTGAGCAAATAACGGAGATATAGACTCTCGAAGTTTGGTGTTCTGGGCTTAGTGGGATTATATGGGAAAATTCGAAGGTCGAAATTTTTTAAATCTGAGGGCATATTGGACATCTCCATTCGACGCTGATCACGATAACGAGCTGTTATCTGCAAAAAAGTGCCCAAATTACGGAGATATGGACTCACAAAGTTCAGAGTTCTGGGCTTAGTGGGATTATATGGGAAAATTCGAATGTCGAAATTTTTTAAATCTGAGGGCATATTGGACATCTCCATTCGACGCTGATCACGATAACGAGCTCTTATTTGAAAAAAGTGAGCAAATAACGGAGATATAGACTCTCGAAGTTTGGTGTTCTGGGCTTAGTGGGATTATATGGGAAAATTCGAAGGTCGAAATTTTTTAAATCTGAGGGCATATTTGACATCTCCATTCGACGCTGATCACGATAACGAGCTCTTATCTGAAAAAAAGTGCCCAAATTACGGAGATATGGACTCACAAAGTTCAGAGTTCTGGGCTTAGTGGGATTATATGGGAAAATTCGAAGGTCGAAATTTTTTAAATCTGAGGGCATATTGGACATCTCCATTCGACGCTGATCACGATAACGAGCTCTTATCTGCAAAAAGTGCCCAAATAACGGAGATATGGACTCTCGAAGTTTGGAGTTCTGGGCTTAGTGGGATAATATGGGAAAATTCGAAGGTCGAGATTTTTCAAATCTGAGGGCATATTTGACATGTCCATTCGACGCTGATCACGATAACCAGCTCTTATCTGCAAAAAGTGCCCATATAACGGAGATGTGGACTCTCGAAGGCTTAGTGAGATTATATGGGAAAATTCGAAGGTCGAGATTTTTCAAATCTGAGGGCATATTTGACATCTCCATTCGACGCTGATCACGATAACGAGCTCTTATCTGAAAAAAAGTGCCCAAATTACGGAGATATGGACTCACAAAGTTCAGAGTTCTGGGCTTAGTGGGATTATATGGGAAAATTCGAAGGTCGAAATTTTTTAAATCTGAGGGCATATTGGACATCTCCATTCGACGCTGATCACGATAACGAGCTCTTATCTGCAAAAAGTGCCCAAATAACGGAGATATGGACTCTCGAAGTTTGGAGTTCTGGGCTTAGTGGGATTATATGGGAAAATTCGAAGGTCGAGATTTTTCAAATCTGAGGGCATATTTGACATGTCCATTCGACGCTGATCACGATAACGAGCTCTTATTTGCAAAAAGTGCCCATATAACGGAGATGTGGACTCTCGAAGTTTGGTGTTCTGGGCTTAGTGGGATTATATGGGAAAATTCGAAGGTCGAGATTTTTTAAAACTGAGGGCATATTGGACATCTCCATTCGACGCTGATCACGATAACCAGCTCTTATCTGCAAAAAGTGCCCATATAACGGAGATGTGGACTCTCGAAGGCTTAGTGAGATTATATGGGAAAATTCGAAGGTCGAGATTTTTCAAATCTGAGGGCATATTTGACATCTCCATTCGACGCTGATCACGATAACGAGATCTTATCTGCAAAAAGTGCCCAAATAACGGAGATGTGGACTCTCGAAGTTTGGTGTTCTGGGCTTAGTGGGATTATATGGGAAAATTCGAAGGTCGAGATTTTTTAAAACTGAGGGCATATTGGACATCTCCATTCGACGCTGATCACGATAACCAGCTCTTATCTGCAAAAAGTGCCCATATAACGGAGATGTGGACTCTCGAAGGCTTAGTGAGATTATATGGGAAAATTCGAAGGTCGAGATTTTTCAAATCTGAGGGCATATTTGACATGTCCATTCGACCCTGATCACGATAACGAGCTCTTATTTGAAAAAAGTGAGCAAATAACGGAAATATAGACTCTCGAAGTTTGGTGTTCTGGGCTTAGTGGGATTATATGGGAAAATTCGAAGGTCGAGATTTTTCAAATCTGAGGGCATATTTGACATCTCCATTCGACGCTGATCACGATAACGAGCTCTTATCTGAAAAAAAGGGCCTAAATTACGGAGATATGGACTCTCGAAGTTTAGAGTTCTGGGCTTAGTGGGATTATATGGGAAAATTCGAAGGTCGAGATTTTTCAAATCTGAGGGCATATTTGACATCTCCATTCGACGCTGATCACGATAACCAGCTCTTATCTGCAAAAAGTGCCCATATAACGGAGATGTGGACTCTCGAAGGCTTAGTGAGATTATATGGGAAAATTCGAAGGTCGAGATTTTTCAAATCTGAGGGCATATTTGACATGTCCATTCGACGCTGATCACGATAACGAGCTCTTATTTGAAAAAAGTGAGCAAATAACGGAAATATAGACTCTCGAAGTTTGGTGTTCTGGGCTTAGTGGGATTATATGGGAAAATTCGAAGGTCGAGATTTTTCAAATCTGAGGGCATATTTGACATGTCCATTCGACGCTGATCACGATAACCAGCTCTTATCTGCAAAAAGTGCCCATATAACGGAGATGTGGACTCTCGAAGGCTTAGTGAGATTATATGGGAAAATTCGAAGGTCGAGATTTTTCAAATCTGAGGGCATATTTGACATCTCCATTCGACGCTGATCACGATAACGAGCTCTTATCTGAAAAAAAGTGCCCAAATTACGGAGATATGGACTCACAAAGTTCAGAGTTCTGGGCTTAGTGGGATTATATGGGAAAATTCGAAGGTCGAAATTTTTCAAATCTGAGGGCATATTTGACATGTCCATTCGACGCTGATCACGATAACCAGCTCTTATCTGCAAAAAGTGCCCATATAACGGAGATGTGGACTCTCGAAGGCTTAGTGAGATTATATGGGAAAATTCGAAGGTCGAGATTTTTCAAATCTGAGGGCATATTTGACATGTCCATTCGACGCTGATCACGATAACGAGCTCTTATTTGAAAAAAGTGAGCAAATAACGGAAATATAGACTCTCGAAGTTTGGTGTTCTGGGCTTAGTGGGATTATATGGGAAAATTCGAAGGTCGAGATTTTTCAAATCTGAGGGCATATTTGACATGTCCATTCGACGCTGATCACGATAACCAGCTCTTATCTGCAAAAAGTGCCCATATAACGGAGATGTGGACTCTCGAAGGCTTAGTGAGATTATATGGGAAAATTCGAAGGTCGAGATTTTTCAAATCTGAGGGCATATTTGACATGTCCATTCGACGCTGATCACGATAACGAGCTCTTATTTGAAAAAAGTGAGCAAATAACGGAAATATAGACTCTCGAAGTTTGGTGTTCTGGGCTTAGTGGGATTATATGGGAAAATTCGAAGGTCGAGATTTTTCAAATCTGAGGGCATATTTGACATCTCCATTCGACGCTGATCACGATAACGAGCTCTTATCTGAAAAAAAGGGCCTAAATTACGGAGATATGGACTCTCGAAGTTGAGAGTTCTGGGCTTAGTGGGATTATATGGGAAAATTCGAAGGTCGAGATTTTTCAAATCTGAGGGCATATTTGACATCTCCATTCGACGCTGATCACGATAACCAGCTCTTATCTGCAAAAAGTGCCCATATAACGGAGATGTGGACTCTCGAAGGCTTAGTGAGATTATATGGGAAAATTCGAAGGTCGAGATTTTTCAAATCTGAGGGCATATTTGACATGTCCATTCGACGCTGATCACGATAACGAGCTCTTATTTGAAAAAAGTGAGCAAATAACGGAAATATAGACTCTCGAAGTTTGGTGTTCTGGGCTTAGTGGGATTATATGGGAAAATTCGAAGGTCGAGATTTTTCAAATCTGAGGGCATATTTGACATGTCCATTCGACGCTGATCACGATAACGAGCTCTTATTTGAAAAAAGTGAGCAAATAACGGAAATATAGACTCTCGAAGTTTGGTGTTCTGGGCTTAGTGGGATTATATGGGAAAATTCGAAGGTCGAGATTTTTTAAAACTGAGGGCATATTGGACATCTCCATTCGACGCTGATCACGATAACCAGCTCTTATCTGCAAAAAGTGCCCATATAACGGAGATGTGGACTCTCGAAGGCTTAGTGAGATTATATGGGAAAATTCGAAGGTCGAGATTTTTCAAATCTGAGGGCATATTTGACATGTCCATTCGACGCTGATCACGATAACGAGCTCTTATTTGAAAAAAGTGAGCAAATAACGGAAATATAGACTCTCGAAGTTTGGTGTTCTGGGCTTAGTGGGATTATATGGGAAAATTCGAAGGTCGAGATTTTTCAAATCTGAGGGCATATTTGACATGTCCATTCGACGCTGATCACGATAACCAGCTCTTATCTGCAAAAAGTGCCCATATAACGGAGATGTGGACTCTCGAAGGCTTAGTGAGATTATATGGGAAAATTCGAAGGTCGAGATTTTTCAAATCTGAGGGCATATTTGACATCTCCATTCGACGCTGATCACGATAACGAGCTCTTATCTGAAAAAAAGTGCCCAAATTACGGAGATATGGACTCACAAAGTTCAGAGTTCTGGGCTTAGTGGGATTATATGGGAAAATTCGAAGGTCGAAATTTTTTAAATCTGAGGGCATATTGGACATCTCCATTCGACGCTGATCACGATAACGAGCTCTTATCTGCAAAAAGTGCCCAAATAACGGAGATATGGACTCTCGAAGTTTGGAGTTCTGGGCTTAGTGGGATTATATGGGAAAATTCGAAGGTCGAGATTTTTCAAATCTGAGGGCATATTTGACATGTCCATTCGACGCTGATCACGATAACGAGCTCTTATTTGCAAAAAGTGCCCATATAACGGAGATGTGGACTCTCGAAGTTTGGTGTTCTGGGCTTAGTGGGATTATATGGGAAAATTCGAAGGTCGAGATTTTTTAAAACTGAGGGCATATTGGACATCTCCATTCGACGCTGATCACGATAACCAGCTCTTATCTGCAAAAAGTGCCCATATAACGGAGATGTGGACTCTCGAAGGCTTAGTGAGATTATATGGGAAAATTCGAAGGTCGAGATTTTTCAAATCTGAGGGCATATTTGACATCTCCATTCGACGCTGATCACGATAACGAGCTCTTATCTGAAAAAAAGGGCCTAAATTACGGAGATATGGACTCTCGAAGTTTAGAGTTCTGGGCTTAGTGGGATTATATGGGAAAATTCGAAGGTCGAGATTTTTCAAATCTGAGGGCATATTTGACATCTCCATTCGACGCTGATCACGATAACGAGCTCTTATTTGCAAAAAGTGCCCATATAACGGAGATGTGGACTCTCGAAGGCTTAGTGAGATTATATGGGAAAATTCGAAGGTCGAGATTTTTTAAATCTGAGGGCATATTGGACATCTCCATTCGACGCTGATCACGATAACGAGCTCTTATCTGCAAAAAGTGAGCAAATAACGGAGATATGGACTCTCGAAGTTTGGTGTTCTGGGCTTAGTGGGATTATATGGGAAAATTCGAAGGTCGAGATTTTTTAAAACTGAGGGCATATTGGACATCTCCATTCGACGCTGATCACGATAACGAGCTCTTATCTGCAAAAAGTGCCCAAATAACGGAGATATGGACTCTTCAAGTTTGGTGTTCTGGGCTTAGTGGAATTATATGGGAAAATTCGAAGGTCGAAATTTTTCAAATCTGAGGGCATATTTGACATCTCCATTCGACGCCGATCACGATAACGAGCTCTTATCTCCAAAAAGTTCCCAAACAACGGAGATGTGGACTCTCGAAGGCTTAGTGAGATTATATGGGAAAATTCGAAGGTCGAAATTTTTCAAATCTGAGGGCATATTTGACATCTCCATTCGACGCTGATCACGATAACGAGCTCTTATCTGCAAAAAGTGAGCAAATAACGGAGATATGGACTCTCGAAGTTTGGTGTTCTGGGCTTAGTGGGATTATATGGGAAAATTCGAAGGTCGAGATTTTTTAAAACTGAGGGCATATTGGACATCTCCATTCGACGCTGATCACGATAACGAGCTCTTATCTGCAAAAAAGTGCCCAAATTACGGAGATATGGACTCACAAAGTTCAGAGTTCTGGGCTTAGTGGGATTATATGGGAAAATTCGAATGTCGACATTTTTTAAATCTGAGGGCATATTGGACATCTCCATTCGACGCTGATCACGATAACGAGCTCTTATCTGCAAAAAAGTGCCCAAATTACGGAGATATGGACTCACAAATTTCAGAGTTCAGGGCTTAGTGGGATTATATGGGAAAATTCGAAGGTCGAGATTTTTCAAATCTGAGGGCATATTTGACATGTCCATTCGACGCTGATCACGATAACGAGCTCTTATCTCCAAAAAGTTCCCAAACAACGGAGATGTGGACTCTCGAAGGCTTAGTGAGATTATATGGGAAAATTCGAAGGTCGAAATTTTTCAAATCTGAGGGCATATTTGACATCTCCATTCGACGCTGATCACGATAACGAGCTCTTATCTGCAAAAAGTGCCCAAATTACGGAGATATGGACTCACAAAGTTCAGAGTTCTGGGCTTAGTGGGATTATATGGGAAAATTCGAATGTCGAAATTTTTTAAATCTGAGGGCATATTGGACATCTCCATTCGACGCTGATCACGATAACGAGCTCTTATCTGCAAAAAAGTGCCCAAATTACGGAGATATGGACTCACAAAGTTCAGAGTTCTGGGCTTAGTGGGATTATATGGGAAAATTCGAATGTCGAAATTTTTTAAATCTGAGGGCATATTGGACATCTCCATTCGACGCTGATCACGATAACGAGCTCTTATCTGCAAAAAGTGAGCAAATAACGGAGATATGGACTCTCGAAGTTTGGTGTTCTGGGCTTAGTGGGATTATATGGGAAAATTCGAAGGTCGAGATTTTTTAAAACTGAGGGCATATTGGACATCTCCATTCGACGCTGATCACGATAACGAGCTCTTATCTGCAAAAAGTGCCCAAATAACGGAGATATGGACTCTTGAAGTTTGGTGTTCTGGGCTTAGTGGGATTATATGGGAAAATTTGAAGGTCGAGATTTTTCAAATCTGAGGGCATATTTGACATCTCCATTCGACGCCGATCACGATAACGAGCTCTTATCTCCAAAAAGTTCCCAAACAACGGAGATGTGGACTCTCGAAGGCTTAGTGAGATTATATGGGAAAATTCGAAGGTCGAAATTTTTCAAATCTGAGGGCATATTTGACATCTCCATTCGACGCTGATCACGATAACGAGCTCTTATCTGCAAAAAGTGCCCAAATAACGGAGATATGGACTCTCGAAGTTTGGAGTTCTGGGCTTAGTGGGATTATATGGGAAAATTCGAAGGTCGAGATTTTTCATATCTGAGGGCATATTTGACATGTCCATTCGACGCTGATCACGATAACGAGCTCTTATTTGAAAAAAGTGAGCAAATAACGGAGATATAGACTCACGAAGTTTGGTGTTCTGGGCTTAGTGGGATTATATGGGAAAATTCGAAGGTCGAAATTTTTTAAATCTGAGGGCATATTGGACATCTCCATTCGACGCTGATCACGATAACGAGCTCTTATCTGCAAAAAGTGCCCAAATAACGGAGATATGGACTCTCGAAATTTGGAGTTCTGGGCTTAGTGGGATTATATGGGAAAATTCGAAGGTTGAGATTTTTCAAATCTGAGGGCATATTTGACATGTCCATTCGACGCTGATCACGATAACCAGCTCTTATCTGCAAAAAGTGCCCATATAACGGAGATGTGGACTCTCGAAGGCTTAGTGAGATTATATGGGAAAATTCGAAGGTCGAGATTTTTCAAATCTGAGGGCATATTTGACATCTCCATTCGACGCTGATCACGATAACGAGCTCTTATCTGAAAAAAAGTGCCCAAATTACGGAGATATGGACTCACAAAGTTCAGAGTTCTGGGCTTAGTGGGATTATATGGGAAAATTCGAAGGTCGGAATTTTTTAAATCTGAGGGCATATTGGACATCTCCATTCGACGCTGATCACGATAACGAGCTATTATCTGCAAAAAGTGCCCAAATAACGGAGATATGGACTCTCGAAGTTTGGAGTTCTGGGCTTAGTGGGATTATATGGGAAAATTCGAAGGTCGAGATTTTTCAAATCTGAGGGCATATTTGACATGTCCATTCGACGCTGATCACGATAACCAGCTCTTATCTGCAAAAAGTGCCCATATAACGGAGATGTGGACTCTCGAAGGCTTAGTGAGATTATATGGGAAAATTCGAAGGTCGAGATTTTTCAAATCTGAGGGCATATTTGACATCTCCATTCGACGCTGATCACGATAACGAGCTCTTATCTGAAAAAAAGGGCCCAAATTACGGAGATATGGACTCTCGAAGTTTAGAGTTCTGGGCTTAGTGGGATTATATGGGAAAATTCGAAGGTCGAGATTTTTCAAATCTGAGGGCATATTTGACATCTCCATTCGACGCTGATCACGATAACGAGCTCTTATTTGCAAAAAGTGCCCATATAACGGAGATGTGGACTCTCGAAGGCTTAGTGAGATTATATGGGAAAATTCGAAGGTCGAGATTTTTTAAATCTGAGGCCATATTGGACATCTCCATTCGACGCTGATCACGATAACGAGCTCTTATCTGCAAAAAGTGAGCAAATAACGGAGATATGGACTCTCGAAGTTTGGTGTTCTGGGCTTAATGGGATTATATGGGAAAATTTGAAGGTCGAGATTTTTTAAAACTGAGGGCATATTGGACATCTCCATTCGACGCTGATCACGATAACGAGCTCTTATCTGCAAAAAGTGCCCAAATAACGGAGATATGGACTCTCGAAGTTTGGAGTTCTGGGCTTAGTGGGATATATGGGAAAATTCGAAGGTCGAGATTTTTCAAATCTGAGGGCATATTTGACATCTCCATTCGACGCTGATCACGATAACGAGCTCTTATCTGCAAAAAAGTGCCCAAATTACGGAGATATGGACTCACAAAGTTCAGAGTTCTGGGCTTAGTGGGATTATATGGGAAAATTCGAATGTCGAAATTTTTTAAATCTGAGGGCATATTGGACATCTCCATTCGACGCTGATCACGATAACGAGCTCTTATCTGCAAAAAGTGAGCAAATAACGGAGATATGGACTCTCGAAATTTGGTGTTCTGGGCTTAGTGGGATTATATGGGAAAATTCGAAGGTCGAAATTTTTTAAAACTGAGGGCATATTGGACATCTCCATTCGACGCTGATCACGATAACGAACTCTTATCTGCAAAAAGTGCCCAAATAACGGAGATATGGACTCTTGAAGTTTGGTGTTCTGGGCTTATTGGGATTATATGGGAAAATTCGAAGGTCGAGATTTTTCAAATCTGAGGGCATATTTGACATCTCCATTCGACGCCGATCACGATAACGAGCTCTTATCTCCAAAAAGTTCAAAAAACAACGGAGATGTGGACTCTCGAAGGCTTAGTGAGATTATATGGGAAAATTCGAAGGTCGAAATTTTTCAAATCTGAGGGCATATTTGACATCTCCATTCGACGCTGATCACGATAACGAGCTCTTATCTGCAAAAAGTGCCCAAATAACGGAGATATGGACTCTCAAAGTTTGGAGTTCTGGGCTTAGTGGGATATATGGGAAAATTCGAAGGTCGAGATTTTTCAAATCTGAGGGCATATTTGACATGTCCATTCGACGCTGATCACGATAACGAGCTCTTATTTGAAAAAAGTGAGCAAATAACGGAGATATAGACTCTCGAAGTTTGGTGTTCTGGGCTTAGTGGGATTATATGGGAAAATTCGAAGGTCGAAATTTTTTAAATCTGAGGGCATATTGGACATCTCCATTCGACGCTGATCACGATAACGAGCTCTTATCTGCAAAAAGTGCCCAAATAACGGAGATATGGACTCACAAAGTTCAGAGTTGTGGGCTTAGTGGGATTATATGGGAAAATTCGAATGTCGAAATTTTTTAAATCTGAGGGCATATTGGACATCTCCATTCGACGCTGATCACGATAACGAGCTCTTATCTGCAAAAAGTGAGCAAATAACGGAGATATGGACTCTCGAAGTTTGGTGTTCTGGGCTTAGTGGGATTATATGGGAAAATTCGAAGGTCGAGATTTTTTAAAACTGAGGGCATATTGGACATCTCCATTCGACGATGATCACGATAACGAGCTCTTATCTCCAAAAAGTTCCTAAACAACGGAGATGTGGACTCTCGAAGGCTTAGTGAGATTATATGGGAAAATTCGAAGGTCGAAAATTTTCAAATCTGAGGGCATATTTGACATCTCCATTCGACGCTGATCACGATAACGAGCTCTTATTTGAAAAAAGTGAGCAAATAACGGAGATATAGACTCTCGAAGTTTGGTGTTCTGGGCTTAGTGGGATTATATGGGAAAATTCGAAGGTCGAAATTTTTTAAATCTGAGGGCATATTGGACATCTCCATTCGACGCTGATCACGATAACGAGCTCTTATCTGCAAAAAAGTGCCCAAATTACGGAGATATGGACTCACAAAGTTCAGAGTTCTGGGCTTAGTGGGATTATATGGGAAAATTCGAATGTCGAAATTTTTTAAATCTGAGGGCATATTGGACATCTCCATTCGACGCTGATCGCGATAACGAGCTCTTATTTGAAAAAAGTGAGCAAATAACGGAGATATAGACTCTCGAAGTTTGGTGTTCTGGGCTTAGTGGGATTATATGGGAAAATTCGAAGGTCGAAATTTTTTAAATCTGAGGGCATATTTGACATCTCCATTCGACGCTGATCACGATAACGAGCTCTTATCTGAAAAAAAGTGCCCAAATTACGGAGATATGGACTCACAAAGTTCAGAGTTCTGGGCTTAGTGGGATTATATGGGAAAATTCGAATGTCGAAATTTTTTAAATCTGAGGGCATATTGGACATCTCCATTCGACGCTGATCACGATAACGAGCTCTTATCTGCAAAAGGTCCCCAAATAACGGAGATATGGACTCTCGAAGTTTGGAGTTCTGGGCTTAGTGGGATAATATGGGAAAATTCGAAGGTCGAGATTTTTCAAATCTGAGGGCATATTTGACATGTCCATTCGACGCTGATCACGATAACCAGCTCTTATCTGCAAAAAGTGCCCATATAACGGAGATGTGGACTCTCGAAGGCTTAGTGAGATTATATGGGAAAATTCGAAGGTCGAGATTTTTCAAATCTGAGGGCATATTTGACATGTCCATTCGACGCTGATCACGATAACGAGCTCTTATCTGAAAAAAAGTGCCCAAATTACGGAGATATGGACTCACAAAGTTCAGAGTTCTGGGCTTAGTGGGATTATATGGGAAAATTCGAAGGTCGAAATTTTTTAAATCTGAGGGCATATTGGACATCTCCATTCGACGCTGATCACGATAACGAGCTCTTATCTGCAAAAAGTGCCCAAATAACGGAGATATGGACTCTCGAAGTTTGGAGTTCTGGGCTTAGTGGGATTATATGGGAAAATTCGAAGGTCGAGATTTTTCAAATCTGAGGGCATATTTGACATGTCCATTCGACGCTGATCACGATAACGAGCTCTTATTTGCAAAAAGTGCCCATATAACGGAGATGTGGACTCTCGAAGTTTGGTGTTCTGGGCTTAGTGGGATTATATGGGAAAATTCGAAGGTCGAGATTTTTTAAAACTGAGGGCATATTGGACATCTCCATTCGACGCTGATCACGATAACCAGCTCTTATCTGCAAAAAGTGCCCATATAACGGAGATGTGGACTCTCGAAGGCTTAGTGAGATTATATGGGAAAATTCGAAGGTCGAGATTTTTCAAATCTGAGGGCATATTTGACATCTCCATTCGACGCTGATCACGATAACGAGATCTTATCTGCAAAAAGTGCCCAAATAACGGAGATGTGGACTCTCGAAGTTTGGTGTTCTGGGCTTAGTGGGATTATATGGGAAAATTCGAAGGTCGAAATTTTTCAAATCTGAGGGCATATTTGACATGTCCATTCGACGCTGATCACGATAACCAGCTCTTATCTGCAAAAAGTGCCCATATAACGGAGATGTGGACTCTCGAAGGCTTAGTGAGATTATATGGGAAAATTCGAAGGTCGAGATTTTTCAAATCTGAGGGCATATTTGACATGTCCATTCGACGCTGATCACGATAACGAGCTCTTATTTGAAAAAAGTGAGCAAATAACGGAAATATAGACTCTCGAAGTTTGGTGTTCTGGGCTTAGTGGGATTATATGGGAAAATTCGAAGGTCGAGATTTTTCAAATCTGAGGGCATATTTGACATGTCCATTCGACGCTGATCACGATAACCAGCTCTTATCTGCAAAAAGTGCCCATATAACGGAGATGTGGACTCTCGAAGGCTTAGTGAGATTATATGGGAAAATTCGAAGGTCGAGATTTTTCAAATCTGAGGGCATATTTGACATGTCCATTCGACGCTGATCACGATAACGAGCTCTTATTTGAAAAAAGTGAGCAAATAACGGAAATATAGACTCTCGAAGTTTGGTGTTCTGGGCTTAGTGGGATTATATGGGAAAATTCGAAGGTCGAGATTTTTCAAATCTGAGGGCATATTTGACATCTCCATTCGACGCTGATCACGATAACGAGCTCTTATCTGAAAAAAAGGGCCTAAATTACGGAGATATGGACTCTCGAAGTTTAGAGTTCTGGGCTTAGTGGGATTATATGGGAAAATTCGAAGGTCGAGATTTTTCAAATCTGAGGGCATATTTGACATCTCCATTCGACGCTGATCACGATAACCAGCTCTTATCTGCAAAAAGTGCCCATATAACGGAGATGTGGACTCTCGAAGGCTTAGTGAGATTATATGGGAAAATTCGAAGGTCGAGATTTTTCAAATCTGAGTTCATATTTGACATGTCCATTCGACGCTGATCACGATAACGAGCTCTTATTTGAAAAAAGTGAGCAAATAACGGAAATATAGACTCTCGAAGTTTGGTGTTCTGGGCTTAGTGGGATTATATGGGAAAATTCGAAGGTCGAGATTTTTCAAATCTGAGGGCATATTTGACATGTCCATTCGACGCTGATCACGATAACGAGCTCTTATTTGAAAAAAGTGAGCAAATAACGGAAATATAGACTCTCGAAGTTTGGTGTTCTGGGCTTAGTGGGATTATATGGGAAAATTCGAAGGTCGAGATTTTTTAAAACTGAGGGCATATTGGACATCTCCATTCGACGCTGATCACGATAACCAGCTCTTATCTGCAAAAAGTGCCCATATAACGGAGATGTGGACTCTCGAAGGCTTAGTGAGATTATATGGGAAAATTCGAAGGTCGAGATTTTTCAAATCTGAGGGCATATTTGACATGTCCATTCGACGCTGATCACGATAACGAGCTCTTATTTGAAAAAAGTGAGCAAATAACGGAAATATAGACTCTCGAAGTTTGGTGTTCTGGGCTTAGTGGGATTATATGGGAAAATTCGAAGGTCGAGATTTTTCAAATCTGAGGGCATATTTGACATGTCCATTCGACGCTGATCACGATAACCAGCTCTTATCTGCAAAAAGTGCCCATATAACGGAGATGTGGACTCTCGAAGGCTTAGTGAGATTATATGGGAAAATTCGAAGGTCGAGATTTTTCAAATCTGAGGGCATATTTGACATCTCCATTCGACGCTGATCACGATAACGAGCTCTTATCTGAAAAAAAGTGCCCAAATTACGGAGATATGGACTCACAAAGTTCAGAGTTCTGGGCTTAGTGGGATTATATGGGAAAATTCGAAGGTCGAAATTTTTTAAATCTGAGGGCATATTGGACATCTCCATTCGACGCTGATCACGATAACGAGCTCTTATCTGCAAAAAGTGCCCAAATAACGGAGATATGGACTCTCGAAGTTTGGAGTTCTGGGCTTAGTGGGATTATATGGGAAAATTCGAAGGTCGAGATTTTTCAAATCTGAGGGCATATTTGACATGTCCATTCGACGCTGATCACGATAACGAGCTCTTATTTGCAAAAAGTGCCCATATAACGGAGATGTGGACTCTCGAAGTTTGGTGTTCTGGGCTTAGTGGGATTATATGGGAAAATTCGAAGGTCGAGATTTTTTAAAACTGAGGGCATATTGGACATCTCCATTCGACGCTGATCACGATAACCAGCTCTTATCTGCAAAAAGTGCCCATATAACGGAGATGTGGACTCTCGAAGGCTTAGTGAGATTATATGGGAAAATTCGAAGGTCGAGATTTTTCAAATCTGAGGGCATATTTGACATCTCCATTCGACGCTGATCACGATAACGAGCTCTTATCTGAAAAAAGGGCCTAAATTACGGAGATATGGACTCTCGAAGTTTAGAGTTCTGGGCTTAGTGGGATTATATGGGAAAATTCGAAGGTCGAGATTTTTCAAATCTGAGGGCATATTTGACATCTCCATTCGACGCTGATCACGATAACGAGCTCTTATTTGCAAAAAGTGCCCATATAACGGAGATGTGGACTCTCGAAGGCTTAGTGAGATTATATGGGAAAATTCGAAGGTCGAGATTTTTTAAATCTGAGGGCATATTGGACATCTCCATTCGACGCTGATCACGATAACGAGCTCTTATCTGCAAAAAGTGAGCAAATAACGGAGATATGGACTCTCGAAGTTTGGTGTTCTGGGCTTAGTGGGATTATATGGGAAAATTCGAAGGTCGAGATTTTTTAAAACTGAGGGCATATTGGACATCTCCATTCGACGCTGATCACGATAACGAGCTCTTATCTGCAAAAAGTGCCCAAATAACGGAGATATGGACTCTTCAAGTTTGGTGTTCTGGGCTTAGTGGAATTATATGGGAAAATTCGAAGGTCGAAATTTTTCAAATCTGAGGGCATATTTGACATCTCCATTCGACGCCGATCACGATAACGAGCTCTTATCTCCAAAAAGTTCCCAAACAACGGAGATGTGGACTCTCGAAGGCTTAGTGAGATTATATGGGAAAATTCGAAGGTCGAAATTTTTCAAATCTGAGGGCATATTTGACATCTCCATTCGACGCTGATCACGATAACGAGCTCTTATCTGCAAAAAGTGAGCAAATAACGGAGATATGGACTCTCGAAGTTTGGTGTTCTGGGCTTAGTGGGATTATATGGGAAAATTCGAAGGTCGAGATTTTTTAAAACTGAGGGCATATTGGACATCTCCATTCGACGCTGATCACGATAACGAGCTCTTATCTGCAAAAAGTGAGCAAATAACGGAGATATGGACTCTCGAAGTTTGGTGTTCTGGGCTTAGTGGGATTATATGGGAAAATTCGAAGGTCGAGATTTTTTAAAACTGAGGGCATATTGGACATCTCCATTCGACGCTGATCACGATAACGAGCTCTTATCTGCAAAAAGTGCCCAAATAACGGAGATATGGACTCTCGAAGTTTGGTGTTCTGGGCTTAGTGGGATTATATGGGAAAATTCGAAGGTCGAGATTTTTTAAAACTGAGGGCATATTGGACATCTCCATTCGACGCTGATCACGATAACGAGCTCTTATCTGCAAAAAAGTGCCCAAATTACGGAGATATGGACTCACAAAGTTCAGAGTTCTGGGCTTAGTGGGATTATATGGGAAAATTCGAATGTCGACATTTTTTAAATCTGAGGGCATATTGGACATCTCCATTCGACGCTGATCACGATAACGAGCTCTTATCTGCAAAAAAGTGCCCAAATTACGGAGATATGGACTCACAAATTTCAGAGTTCAGGGCTTAGTGGGATTATATGGGAAAATTCGAAGGTCGAGATTTTTCAAATCTGAGGGCATATTTGACATGTCCATTCGACGCTGATCACGATAACGAGCTCTTATCTCCAAAAAGTTCCCAAACAACGGAGATGTGGACTCTCGAAGGCTTAGTGAGATTATATGGGAAAATTCGAAGGTCGAAATTTTTCAAATCTGAGGGCATATTTGACATCTCCATTCGACGCTGATCACGATAACGAGCTCTTATCTGCAAAAAGTGCCCAAATTACGGAGATATGGACTCACAAAGTTCAGAGTTCTGGGCTTAGTGGGATTATATGGGAAAATTCGAATGTCGAAATTTTTTAAATCTTAGGGCATATTGGACATCTCCATTCGACGCTGATCACGATAACGAGCTCTTATCTGCAAAAAAGTGCCCAAATTACGGAGATATGGACTCACAAAGTTCAGAGTTCTGGGCTTAGTGGGATTATATGGGAAAATTCGAATGTCGAAATTTTTTAAATCTGAGGGCATATTGGACATCTCCATTCGACGCTGATCACGATAACGAGCTCTTATCTGCAAAAAGTGAGCAAATAACGGAGATATGGACTCTCGAAGTTTGGTGTTCTGGGCTTAGTGGGATTATATGGGAAAATTCGAAGGTCGAGATTTTTTAAAACTGAGGGCATATTGGACATCTCCATTCGACGCTGATCACGATAACGAGCTCTTATCTGCAAAAAGTGCCCAAATAACGGAGATATGGACTCTTGAAGTTTGGTGTTCTGGGCTTAGTGGGATTATATGGGAAAATTTGAAGGTCGAGATTTTTCAAATCTGAGGGCATATTTGACATCTCCATTCGACGCCGATCACGATAACGAGCTCTTATCTCCAAAAAGTTCCCAAACAACGGAGATGTGGACTCTCGAAGGCTTAGTGAGATTATATGGGAAAATTCGAAGGTCGAAATTTTTCAAATCTGAGGGCATATTTGACATCTCCATTCGACGCTGATCACGATAACGAGCTCTTATCTGCAAAAAGTGCCCAAATAACGGAGATATGGACTCTCGAAGTTTGGAGTTCTGGGCTTAGTGGGATTATATGGGAAAATTCGAAGGTCGAGATTTTTCATATCTGAGGGCATATTTGACATGTCCATTCGACGCTGATCACGATAACGAGCTCTTATTTGAAAAAAGTGAGCAAATAACGGAGATATAGACTCTCGAAGTTTGGTGTTCTGGGCTTAGTGGGATTATATGGGAAAATTCGAAGGTCGAAATTTTTTAAATCTGAGGGCATATTGGACATCTCCATTCGACGCTGATCACGATAACGAGCTCTTATCTGCAAAAAGTGCCCAAATAACGGAGATATGGACTCTCGAAATTTGGAGTTCTGGGCTTAGTGGGATTATATGGGAAAATTCGAAGGTTGAGATTTTTCAAATCTGAGGGCATATTTGACATGTCCATTCGACGCTGATCACGATAACCAGCTCTTATCTGCAAAAAGTGCCCATATAACGGAGATGTGGACTCTCGAAGGCTTAGTGAGATCTGACGCTGATCACGATAACGAGCTCTTATTTGAAAAAAGTGAGCAAATAACGGAGATATAGACTCTCGAAGTTTGGTGTTCTGGGCTTAGTGGGATTATATGGGAAAATTCGAAGGTCGAGATTTTTCAAATCTGAGGGCATATTTGACATGTCCATTCGACGCTGATCACGATAACCAGCTCTTATCTGCAAAAAGTGCCCATATAACGGAGATGTGGACTCTCGAAGGCTTAGTGAGATCTGACGCTGATCACGATAACGAGCTCTTATTTGAAAAAAGTGAGCAAATAACGGAGATATAGACTCTCGAAGTTTGGTGTTCTGGGCTTAGTGGGATTATATGGGAAAATTCGAAGGTCGAGATTTTTCAAATCTGAGGGCATATTTGACATCTCCATTCGACGCTGATCACGATAACGAGCTCTTATCTGCAAAAAGTGCCCAAATAACGGAGATATGGACTCTCGAAGTTTGGAGTTCTGGGCTTAGTGGGATTATATGGGAAAATTCGAAGGTCGAGATTTTTCATATCTGAGGGCATATTTGACATGTCCATTCGACGCTGATCACGATAACGAGCTCTTATTTGAAAAAAGTGAGCAAATAACGGAGATATAGACTCTCGAAATTTGGTGTTCTGGGCTTAGTGGGATTATATGGGAAAATTCGAAGGTCGAAATTTTTTAAATCTGAGGGCATATTGGACATCTCCATTCGACGCTGATCACGATAACGAGCTCTTATCTGCAAAAAGTGCCCAAATAACGGAGATATGGACTCTCGAAATTTGGAGTTCTGGGCTTAGTGGGATTATATGGGAAAATTCGAAGGTTGAGATTTTTCAAATCTGAGGGCATATTTGACATGTCCATTCGACGCTGATCACGATAACCAGCTCTTATCTGCAAAAAGTGCCCATATAACGGAGATGTGGACTCTCGAAGGCTTAGTGAGATCTGACGCTGATCACGATAACGAGCTCTTATTTGAAAAAAGTGAGCAAATAACGGAGATATAGACTCTCGAAGTTTGGTGTTCTGGGCTTAGTGGGATTATATGGGAAAATTCGAAGGTCGAGATTTTTCAAATCTGAGGGCATATTTGACATGTCCATTCGACGCTGATCACGATAACCAGCTCTTATCTGCAAAAAGTGCCCATATAACGGAGATGTGGACTCTCGAAGGCTTAGTGAGATCTGACGCTGATCACGATAACGAGCTCTTATTTGAAAAAAGTGAGCAAATAACGGAGATATAGACTCTCGAAGTTTGGTGTTCTGGGCTTAGTGGGATTATATGGGAAAATTCGAAGGTCGAGATTTTTCAAATCTGAGGGCATATTTGACATCTCCATTCGACGCTGATCACGATAACGAGCTCTTATCTGAAAAAAAAACGCCCAAATTACGGAGATATGGACTCTCGAAGTTTAGAGTTCTGGGCTTAGTGAGATTATATGGGAAAATTCGAAGGTCGAGATTTTTCAAATCTGAGGGCATATTTGACATCTCCATTCGACGCTGATCACGATAACGAGCTCTTATTTGCAAAAAGTGCCCATATAACGGAGATGTGGACTCTCGAAGGCTTAGTGAGATTATATGGGAAAATTCGAAGGTCGAGATTTTTTAAATCTGAGGGCATATTGGACATCTCCATTCGACGCTGATCAAGATAACGAGCTCTTATCTGCAAAAAGTGAGCAAATAACGGAGATATGGACTCTCGAAGTTTGGTGTTCTGGGCTTAGTGGGATTATATGGGAAAATTCGAAGGTCGAGATTTTTCAAATCTGAGGGTAAATTTGACATCTCCATTCGACGCCGATCACGATAACGAGCTCTTATCTCCAAAAAGTTCCCAAACAACGGAGATGTGGACTCTCGAAGGCTTAGTGAGATTATATGGGAAAATTCGAAGGTCGAGATTTTTCAAATCTGAGGGCATATTTGACATCTCCATTCGACGCTGATCACGATAACGAGCTCTTATCTGAAAAAAAGTGCCCAAATTACGGAGATATGGACTCACAAAGTTCAGAGTTCTGGGCTTAGTGGGATTATATGGGAAAATTCGAAGGTCGAAATTTTTTAAATCTGAGGGCATATTGGACATCTCCATTCGACGCTGATCACGATAACGAGCTATTATCTGCAAAAAGTGCCCAAATAACGGAGATATGGACTCTCGAAGTTTGGAGTTCTGGGCTTAGTGGGATTATATGGGAAAATTCGAAGGTCGAGATTTTTCAAATCTGAGGGCATATTTGACATGTCCATTCGACGCTGATCACGATAACCAGCTCTTATCTGCAAAAAGTGCCCATATAACGGAGATGTGGACTCTCGAAGGCTTAGTGAGATTATATGGGAAAATTCGAAGGTCGAGATTTTTCAAATCTGAGGGCATATTTGACATCTCCATTCGACGCTGATCACGATAACGAGCTCTTATCTGAAAAAAAGGGCCCAAATTACGGAGATATGGACTCTCGAAGTTTAGAGTTCTGGGCTTAGTGGGATTATATGGGAAAATTCGAAGGTCGAGATTTTTCAAATCTGAGGGCATATTTGACATCTCCATTCGACGCTGATCACGATAACGAGCTCTTATTTGCAAAAAGTGCCCATATAACGGAGATGTGGACTCTCGAAGGCTTAGTGAGATTATATGGGAAAATTCGAAGGTCGAGATTTTTTAAATCTGAGGCCATATTGGACATCTCCATTCGACGCTGATCACGATAACGAGCTCTTATCTGCAAAAAGTGAGCAAATAACGGAGATATGGACTCTCGAAGTTTGGTGTTCTGGGCTTAATGGGATTATATGGGAAAATTTGAAGGTCGAGATTTTTTAAAACTGAGGGCATATTGGACATCTCCATTCGACGCTGATCACGATAACGAGCTCTTATCTGCAAAAAGTGAGCAAATAACGGAGATATGGACTCTTGAAATTTGGTGTTCTGGGCTTAGTGGGATTATATGGGAAAATTCGAAGGTCGAGATTTTTCAAATCTGAGGGCATATTTGACATCTCCATTCGACGCCGATCACGATAACGAGCTCTTATCTCCAAAAAGTTCCCAAACAACGGAGATGTGGACTCTCGAAGGCTTAGTGAGATTATATGGGAAAATTCGAAGGTCGAAATTTTTCAAATCTGAGGGCATATTTGACATCTCCATTCGACGCTGATCACGATAACGAGCTCTTATCTGCAAAAAGTGCCCAAATAACGGAGATATGGACTCTCGAAGTTTGGAGTTCTGGGCTTAGTGGGATTATATGGGAAAATTCGAAGGTCGAGATTTTTCAAATCTGAGGGCATATTTGACATGTCCATTCGACGCTGATCACGATAACGAGCTCTTATTTGGAAAAAAGTGAGCAAATAACGGAGATATAGACTCTCGAAGTTTGGTGTTCTGGGCTTAGTGGGATTATATGGGAAAATTCGAAAGTCGAGATTTTTCAAATCTGAGGGCATATTTGACATCTCCATTCGACGCTGATGACGATAACGAGCTCTTATCTAAAAAAAAGCGCCCAAATTACGGAGAAATGGACTCACAAAGTTCAGAGTTCTGGGCTTAGTGAGATTATATGGGAAAATTCGAAGGTCGAATTTTTTTAAATCTGAGGGCATATTGGACATCTCCATTCGACGCTGATCACGATAACGAGGTCTTATCTGCAAAAAGTGCCCAAATAACGGAGATATGGACTCTCGAAGTTTGGAGTTCTGGGCTTAGTGGGATTATATGGGAAAATTCGAAGGTCGAGATTTTTCAAATCTGAGGGCATATTTGACATGTCCATTCGACGCTGATCACGATAACCAGCTCTTATCTGCAAAAAGTGCCCATATAACGGAGATGTGGACTCTCGAAGGCTTAGTGAGATTATATGGGAAAATTCGAAGGGCGAGATTTGTCAAATCTGAGGGCATATTTGACATCTCCATTCGACGCTGATCACGATAACGAGGTCTTATCTGCAAAAAGTGCCCAAATAACGGAGATATGGACTCTCGAAGTTTGGAGTTCTGGGCTTAGTGGGATTATATGGGAAAATTCGAAGGTCGAGATTTTTCAAATCTGAGGGCATATTTGACATCTCCATTCGACACTGATCACGATAACCAGCTCTTATTTGCAAAAAGTGCCCATATAACGGAGATGTGGACTCTCGGAGGCTTAGTGAGATTATATGGGAAAATTCGAAGGTCGAGATTTTTCAAATCTGAGGGCATATTTGACATCTCCATTCGACGCTGATCACGATAACGAGCTCTTATTTGCAAAAAGTGCCCATATAACGGAGATGTGGACTCTCGAAGGCTTAGTGAGATTATATGGGAAAATTCGAAGGTCGAGATTTTTTAAATCTGAGGGCATATTGGACATCTCCATTCGACGCTGATCACGATAACGAGCTCTTATCTGAAAAAAGGGCCCAAATTACGGAGATATGGACTCTCGAAATTTAGAGTTCTGGGCTTAGTGGGATTATATGGGAAAATTCGAAGGTCGAGATTTTTCAAATCTGAGGGCATATTTGACATCTCCATTCGACGCTGATCACGATAACGAGCTCTTATCTGCAAAAAAGTGCCCAAATTACGGAGATATGGACTCACAAATTTCAGAGTTCTGGGCTTAGTGGGATTATATGGGAAAATTCGAAGGTCGAGATTTTTCAAATCTGAGGGCATATTTGACATCTCCATTCGACGCTGATCACGATAACGAGCTCTTATCTGAAAAAAGGGCCCAAATTACGGAGATATGGACTCTCGAAGTTTAGAGTTCTGGGCTTAGTGGGATTATATGGGAAAATTCGAAGGTCGAGATTTTTCAAATCTGATGGCATATTTGACATCTCCATTCGACGCTGATCACGATAACGAGCTCTTATTTGCAAAATGCCCATATAACGGAGATATGGACTCTCGAAGTTTAGAGTTCTGGGCTTAGTGGGATTATATGGGAAAATTCGAAGGTCGAGATTTTTCAAATCTGAGGGCATATTTGACATCTCCATTCGACACTGATCACGATAACGAGCTCTTATCTGAAAAAAAGTGCCCAAATTACGGAGATATGGACTCACAAAGTTCAGAGTTCTGGGCTTAGTGGGATTATATGGGAAAATTCGAAGGTCGAGCTTTTTCAAATCTGAGGGCATATTGGACATCTCCATTCGACGCTGATCACGATAACGAGCTCTTATCTGCAAAAAGTGCCCAAATAACGGAGATATGGACTCTCGAAATTTGGAGTTCTGGGCTTAGTGGGATTATATGGGAAAATTCGAAGGTCGAGCTTTTTCAAATCTGAGGGCATATTTGACATGTCCATTCGACGCTGATCACGATAACGAGCTCTTATTTGAAAAAAGTGAGCAAATAACGGAAATATAGACTCTCGAAGTTTGGTGTTCTGGGCTTAGTGGGATTATATGGGAAAATTCGAAGGTCGAGATTTTTCAAATCTGAGGGCATATTTGACATCTCCATTCGACGCTGATCACGATAACGAGCTCTTATCTGAAAAAAAGGGCCTAAATTACGGAGATATGGACTCTCGAAGTTTAGAGTTCTGGGCTTAGTGGGATTATATGGGAAAATTCGACGGTCGAGATTTTTCAAATCTGAGGGCATATTTGACATCTCCATTCGACGCTGATCACGATAACGAGCTCTTATTTGCAAAAAGTGCCCATATAACGGAGATGTGGACTCTCGAAGGCTTAGTGAGATTATATGGGAAAATTCGAAGGTCGAGATTTTTTAAATCTGAGGGCATATTGGACATCTCCATTCGACGCTGATCACGATAACGAGCTCTTATCTGCAAAAAGTGAGCAAATAACGGAGATATGGACTCTCGAAGTTTGGTGTTCTTAGCTTAGTGGGATTATATGGGAAAATTCGAAGGTCGAGATTTTTTAAAACTGAGGGCATATTGGACATCTCCATTCGACGCTGATCACGATAACGAGCTCTTATCTGCAAAAAGTGCCCAAATAACGGAGATATGGACTCTTCAAGTTTGGTGTTCTGGGCTTAGTGGGATTATATGGGAAAATTCGAAGGTCGAGATTTTTCAAATCTGAGGGCATATTTGACATCTCCATTCGACGCCGATCACGATAACGAGCTCTTATCTCCAAAAAGTTCCCAAACAACGCTGATCACGATAACGAGCTCTTATCTGCAAAAAGTGAGCAAATAACGGAGATATGGACTCTCGAAGTTTGGTGTTCTTAGCTTAGTGGGATTATATGGGAAAATTCGAAGGTCGAGATTTGTCAAATCTGAGGGCATATTGGACATCTCCATTCGACGCCGATCACGATAACGAGCTCTTATCTCCAAAAAGTTCCCAAACAACGGAGTTGTGGACTCTCGAAGGCTTAGTGAGATTATATGGGAAAATTCGAAGGTCGAAATTTTTCAAATTTGAGGGCATATTTGACATCTCCATTCGATGCTGATCACGATAACGAGCTCTTATCTGCAAAAAGTTCCCAAACAACGGAGATGTGGACTCTCGAAGGCTTAGTGGGATTATATGGGAAAATTCGAAGGTCGAGATTTTTTAAAACTGAGGGCATATTGGACATCTCCATTCGACGCTGATCACGATAACGAGCTCTTATCTGCAAAAAGTGCCCAAATAACGGAGATATGGACTCTTCTACTAAGTTCTGGGCTTAGTGGGATTATATGGGAAAATTCGAAGGTCGAGATTTTTCAAATCTGAGGGCATATTTGACATCTCCATTCGACGCTGATCACGATAACGAGCTCTTATCTCCAAAAAGTTCCCAAACAACGGAGATGTGGACTCTCGAAGGGTTAGTGAGATTATATGGGAAAATTCGAAGGTCGAAATTTTTCAAATCTGAGGGCATATTTGACATCTCCATTCGACGCCGATCACGATAACGAGCTCTTATCTCCAAAAAGTTCCCAAACAACGGAGATGTGGACTCTCGAAGGCTTAGTGAGATTATATGGGAAAATTCGAAGGTCGAAATTTTTCAAATCTGAGGGCATATTTGACATCTCCATTCGACGCTGATCACGATAACGAGCTCTTATCTGCAAAAAGTGCCCAAATAACGGAGATATGGACTCTCGAAGTTTGGAGTTCTGGGCTTAGTGGGATTATATGGGAAAATTCGAAGGTCGAGATTTTTCAAATCTGAGGGCATATTTGACATGTCCATTCGACGCTGATCACGATAACGAGCTCTTATTTGGAAAAAAGTGAGCAAATAACGGAGATATAGACTCTCGAAGTTTGGTGTTCTGGGCTTAGTGGGATTATATGGGAAAATTCGAAAGTCGAGATTTTTCAAATCTGAGGGCATATTTGACATCTCCATTCGACGCTGATGACGATAACGAGCTCTTATCTAAAAAAAAGCGCCCAAATTACGGAGAAATGGACTCACAAAGTTCAGAGTTCTGGGCTTAGTGAGATTATATGGGAAAATTCGAAGGTCGAAATTTTTTAAATCTGAGGGCATATTGGACATCTCCATTCGACGCTGATCACGATAACGAGGTCTTATCTGCAAAAAGTGCCCAAATAACGGAGATATGGACTCTCGAAGTTTGGAGTTCTGGGCTTAGTGGGATTATATGGGAAAATTCGAAGGTCGAGATTTTTCAAATCTGAGGGCATATTTGACATGTCCATTCGACGCTGATCACGATAACCAGCTCTTATCTGCAAAAAGTGCCCATATAACGGAGATGTGGACTCTCGAAGGCTTAGTGAGATTATATGGGAAAATTCGAAGGTCGAGATTTTTCAAATCTGAGGGCATATTTGACATCTCCATTCGACGCTGATCACGATAACGAGCTCTTATCTGAAAAAAGGGCCCAAATTACGGAGATATGGACTCTCGAAGTTTAGAGTTCTGGGCTTAGTGGGATTATATGGGAAAATTCGAAGGTCGAGATTTTTCAAATCTGAGGGCATATTTGACATCTCCATTCGACGCTGATCACGATAACCAGCTCTTATTTGCAAAAAGTGCCCATATAACGGAGATGTGGACTCTCGGAGGCTTAGTGAGATTATATGGGAAAATTCGAAGGTCGAGATTTTTCAAATCTGAGGGCATATTTGACATCTCCATTCGACGCTGATCACGATAACGAGCTCTTATTTGCAAAAAGTGCCCATATAACGGAGATGTGGACTCTCGAAGGCTTAGTGAGATTATATGGGAAAATTCGAAGGTCGAGATTTTTTAAATCTGAGGGCATATTGGACATCTCCATTCGACGCTGATCACGATAACGAGCTCTTATCTGAAAAAAGGGCCCAAATTACGGAGATATGGACTCTCGAAATTTAGAGTTCTGGGCTTAGTGGGATTATATGGGAAAATTCGAAGGTCGAGATTTTTCAAATCTGAGGGCATATTTGACATCTCCATTCGACGCTGATCACGATGACGAGCTCTTATTTGCAAAAAGTGCCCATATAACGGAGATGTGGACTCTCGAAGGCTTAGTGAGATTATATGGGAAAATTCGAAGGTCGAGATTTTTTAAATCTGAGGGCATATTGGACATCTCCAGTCGACGCTGATCACGATAACGAGCTCTTATTTGCAAAAAGTGCCCATATAACGGAGATGTGGACTCTCGAAGGCTTAGTGAGATTATATGGGAAAATTCGAAGGTCGAGATTTTTTAAATCTGAGGGCATATTGGACATCTCCATTCGACGCTGATCACGATAACGAGCTCTTATCTGAAAAAAGGGCCCAAATTACGGAGATATGGACTCTCGAAATTTAGAGTTCTGGGCTTAGTGGAATTATATGGGAAAATTCGAAGGTCGAGATTTTTCAAATCTGAGGGCATATTTGACATCTCCATTCGACGCTGATCACGATGACGAGCTCTTATTTGCAAAAAGTGCCCATATAACGGAGATGTGGACTCTCGAAGGCTTAGTGAGATTATATGGGAAAATTCGAAGGTCGAGATTTTTTAAATCTGAGGGCATATTGGACATCTCCATTCGACGCTGATCACGATAACGAGCTCTTATTTGCAAAAAGTGCCCATATAACGGAGATGTGGACTCTCGAAGGCTTAGTGAGATTATATGGGAAAATTCGAAGGTCGAGATTTTTTAAATCTGAGGGCATATTGGACATCTCCATTCGACGCTGATCACGATAACGAGCTCTTATCTGAAAAAAGGGCCCAAATTACGGAGATATGGACTCTCGAAATTTAGAGTTCTGGGCTTAGTGGGATTATATGGGAAAATTCGAAGGTCGAGATTTTTTAAATCTGAGGGCATATTGGACATCTCCATTCGACGCTGATCACGATAACGAGCTCTTATCTGAAAAAAGGGCCCAAATTACGGAGATATGGACTCTCGAAGTTTAGAGTTCTGGGCTTAGTGGGATTATATGGGAAAATTCGAAGGTCGAGATTTTTCAAATCTGAGGGCATATTTGACATCTCCATTCGACGCTGATCACGATAACGAGCTCTTATCTGAAAAAAGGGCCCAAATTACGGAGATATGGACTCTCGAAGTTTAGAGTTCTGGGCTTAGTGGGATTATATGGGAAAATTCGAAGGTCGAGATTTTTCAAATCTGATGGCATATTTGACATCTCCATTCGACGCTGATCACGATAACGAGCTCTTATTTGCAAAATGCCCATATAACGGAGATATGGACTCTCGAAGTTTAGAGTTCTGGGCTTAGTGGGATTATATGGGAAAATTCGAAGGTCGAGATTTTTCAAATCTGAGGGCATATTTGACATCTCCATTCGACACTGATCACGATAACGAGCTCTTATCTGAAAAAAAGTGCCCAAATTACGGAGATATGGACTCACAAAGTTCAGAGTTCTGGGCTTAGTGGGATTATATGGGAAAATTCGAAGGTCGAGCTTTTTCAAATCTGAGGGCATATTGGACATCTCCATTCGACGCTGATCACGATAACGAACTCTTATCTGAAAAAAGGGCCCAAATTACGGAGATATGGACTCTCGAAGTTTAGAGTTCTGGGCTTAGTGGGATTATATGGGAAAATTCGAAGGTCGAAATTTTTTAAATCTGAGGGCATATTGGACATCTCCATTCGACGCTGATCACGATAACGAGCTCTTATCTGCAAAAAGTGCCCAAATAACGGAGATATGGACTCTCGAAATTTGGAGTTCTGGGCTTAGTGGGATTATATGGGAAAATTCGAAGGTCGAGCTTTTTCAAATCTGAGGGCATATTTGACATGTCCATTCGACGCTGATCACGATAACGAGCTCTTATTTGAAAAAAGTGAGCAAATAACGGAAATATAGACTCTCGAAGTTTGGTGTTCTGGGCTTAGTGGGATTATATGGGAAAATTCGAAGGTCGAGATTTTTCAAATCTGAGGGCATATTTGACATCTCCATTCGACGCTGATCACGATAACGAGCTCTTATCTGAAAAAAGGGCCTAAATTACGGAGATATGGACTCTCGAAGTTTAGAGTTCTGGGCTTAGTGGGATTATATGGGAAAATTCGACGGTCGAGATTTTTCAAATCTGAGGGCATATTTGACATCTCCATTCGACGCTGATCACGATAACGAGCTCTTATTTGCAAAAAGTGCCCATATAACGGAGATGTGGACTCTCGAAGGCTTAGTGAGATTATATGGGAAAATTCGAAGGTCGAGATTTTTTAAATCTGAGGGCATATTGGACATCTCCATTCGACGCTGATCACGATAACGAGCTCTTATCTGCAAAAAGTGAGCAAATAACGGAGATATGGACTCTCGAAGTTTGGTGTTCTTAGCTTAGTGGGATTATATGGGAAAATTCGAAGGTCGAGATTTTTTAAAACTGAGGGCATATTGGACATCTCCATTCGACGCTGATCACGATAACGAGCTCTTATCTGCAAAAAGTGCCCAAATAACGGAGATATGGACTCTTCAAGTTTGGTGTTCTGGGCTTAGTGGGATTATATGGGAAAATTCGAAGGTCGAGATTTTTCAAATCTGAGGGCATATTTGACATCTCCATTCGACGCCGATCACGATAACGAGCTCTTATCTCCAAAAAGTTCCCAAACAACGGAGATGTGGACTCTCGAAGGCTTAGTGAGATTATATGGGAAAATTCGAAGGTCGAGATTTTTCAAATCTGAGGGCATATTTGACATCTCCATTCGACGCCGATCACGATAACGAGCTCTTATCTCCAAAAAGTTCCCAAACAACGGAGATGTGGACTCTCGAAGGCTTAGTGGGATTATATGGGAAAATTCGAAGGTCGAGATTTTTTAAAACTGAGGGCATATTGGACATCTTCATTCGACGCTGATCACGATAACGAGCTCTTATCTGCAAAAAGTGAGCAAATAACGGAGATATGGACTCTCGAAGTTTGGTGTTCTTAGCTTAGTGGGATTATATGGGAAAATTCGAAGGTCGAGATTTGTCAAATCTGAGGGCATATTGGACATCTCCATTCGACGCCGATCACGATAACGAGCTCTTATCTCCAAAAAGTTCCCAAACAACGGAGTTGTGGACTCTCGAAGGCTTAGTGAGATTATATGGGAAAATTCGAAGGTCGAAATTTTTCAAATTTGAGGGCATATTTGACATCTCTATTCGATGCTGATCACGATAACGAGCTCTTATCTGCAAAAAGTTCCCAAACAACGGAGATGTGGACTCTCGAAGGCTTAGTGGGATTATATGGGAAAATTCGAAGGTCGAGATTTTTTAAAACTGAGGGCATATTGGACATCTCCATTCGACGCTGATCACGATAACGAGCTCTTATCTGCAAAAAGTGCCCAAATAACGGAGATATGGACTCTTCTACTAAGTTCTGGGCTTAGTGGGATTATATGGGAAAATTCGAAGGTCGAGATTTTTCAAATCTGAGGGCATATTTGACATCTCCATTCGACGCTGATCACGATAACGAGCTCTTATCTCCAAAAAGTTCCCAAACAACGGAGATGTGGACTCTCGAAGGGTTAGTGAGATTATATGGGAAAATTCGAAGGTCGAAATTTTTCAAATCTGAGGGCATATTTGACATCTCCATTCGACGCTGATCACGATAACGAGCTCTTATCTGCAAAAAGTGCCCAAATAACGGAGATATGGACTCTCGAAGTTTGGAGTTCTGGGCTTAGTGGGATTATATGGGAAAATTTGAAGGTCGAGATTTTTCAAATCTGAGGGCATATTTGACATGTCCATTCGACGCTGATCACGATAACGAGCTCTTATTTGAAAAAAGTGCCCAAATAACGGAGATATGGACTCTTCTACTAAGTTCTGGGCTTAGTGGGATTATATGGGAAAATTCGAAGGTCGAGATTTTTCAAATCTGAGGGCATATTTGACATCTCCATTCGACGCTGATCACGATAACGAGCTCTTATCTGCAAAAAGTGCCCAAATAACGGAGATATAGACTCTCGAAATTTGGAGTTCTGGGCTTAGTGGGATTATATGGGAAATTTCGAAGGTCGAGATTTTTCAAATCTGAGGGCATATTTGACATGTCCATTCGACGCTGATCACGATAACGAGCTCTTATTTGAAAAAAGTGAGCAAATAACGGAGATATAGACTCTCGAAGTTTGGTGTTCTGGGCTTAGTGGGATTATATGGGAAAATTCGAAGGTCGAGATTTGTCAAATCTGAGGGCATATTTGACATCTCCATTCGACGCCGATCACGATAACGAGCTCTTATCTCCAAAAAGTTCCCAAACAACGGAGATGTGGACTCTCGAAGGCTTAGTGAGATTATATGGGAAAATTCGAAGGTCGAAATTTTTCAAATCTGAGGGCATATTTGACATCTCCATTCGACGCTGATCACGATAACGAGCTCTTATCTGCAAAAAAGTGCCCAAATTACGGAGATATGGACTCACAAATTTCAGAGTTCTGGGCTTAGTGGGATTATATGGGAAAATTCGAAGGTCGAGATTTTTCAAATCTGAGGGCATATTTGACATCTCCATTCGACGCCGATCACGATAACGAGCTCTTATCTCCAAAAAGTTCCCAAACAACGGAGATGTGGACTCTCGAAGGCTTAGTGAGATTATATGGGAAAATTCGAAGGTCGAGATTTTTCAAATCTGAGGGCATATTTGACATCTCCATTCGACGCCGATCACGATAACGAGCTCTTATCTCCAAAAAGTTCCCAAACAACGGAGATGTGGACTCTCGAAGGCTTAGTGGGATTATATGGGAAAATTCGAAGGTCGAGATTTTTTAAAACTGAGGGCATATTGGACATCTTCATTCGACGCTGATCACGATAACGAGCTCTTATCTGCAAAAAGTGAGCAAATAACGGAGATATGGACTCTCGAAGTTTGGTGTTCTTAGCTTAGTGGGATTATATGGGAAAATTCGAAGGTCGAGATTTGTCAAATCTGAGGGTATATTGGACATCTCCATTCGACGCCGATCACGATAACGAGCTCTTATCTCCAAAAAGTTCCCAAACAACGGAGTTGTGGACTCTCGAAGGCTTAGTGAGATTATATGGGAAAATTCGAAGGTCGAAATTTTTCAAATTTGAGGGCATATTTGACATCTCTATTCGATGCTGATCACGATAACGAGCTCTTATCTGCAAAAAGTTCCCAAACAACGGAGATGTGGACTCTCGAAGGCTTAGTGGGATTATATGGGAAAATTCGAAGGTCGAGATTTTTTAAAACTGAGGGCATATTGGACATCTCCATTCGACGCTGATCACGATAACGAGCTCTTATCTGCAAAAAGTGCCCAAATAACGGAGATATGGACTCTTCTACTAAGTTCTGGGCTTAGTGGGATTATATGGGAAAATTCGAAGGTCGAGATTTTTCAAATCTGAGGGCATATTTGACATCTCCATTCGACGCTGATCACGATAACGAGCTCTTATCTCCAAAAAGTTCCCAAACAACGGAGATGTGGACTCTCGAAGGGTTAGTGAGATTATATGGGAAAATTCGAAGGTCGAAATTTTTCAAATCTGAGGGCATATTTGACATCTCCATTCGACGCTGATCACGATAACGAGCTCTTATCTGCAAAAAGTGCCCAAATAACGGAGATATGGACTCTCGAAGTTTGGAGTTCTGGGCTTAGTGGGATTATATGGGAAAATTTGAAGGTCGAGATTTTTCAAATCTGAGGGCATATTTGACATGTCCATTCGACGCTGATCACGATAACGAGCTCTTATTTGAAAAAAGTGCCCAAATAACGGAGATATGGACTCTTCTACTAAGTTCTGGGCTTAGTGGGATTATATGGGAAAATTCGAAGGTCGAGATTTTTCAAATCTGAGGGCATATTTGACATCTCCATTCGACGCTGATCACGATAGCGAGCTCTTATCTGCAAAAAGTGCCCAAATAACGGAGATATAGACTCTCGAAGTTTGGAGTTCTGGGCTTAGTGGGATTATATGGGAAATTTCGAAGGTCGAGATTTTTCAAATCTGAGGGCATATTTGACATGTCCATTCGACGCTGATCACGATAACGAGCTCTTATTTGAAAAAAGTGAGCAAATAACGGAGATATAGACTCTCGAAGTTTGGTGTTCTGGGCTTAGTGGGATTATATGGGAAAATTCGAAGGTCGAGATTTGTCAAATCTGAGGGCATATTTGACATCTCCATTCGACGCCGATCACGATAACGAGCTCTTATCTCCAAAAAGTTCCCAAACAACGGAGATGTGGACTCTCGAAGGCTTAGTGAGATTATATGGGAAAATTCGAAGGTCGAGATTTTTTAAAACTGAGGGCATATTGGACATCTCCATTCGACGCTGATCACGATAACGAGCTCTTATCTGCAAAAAGTGCCCAAATAACGGAGATATGGACTCTCGAAGTTTGGAGTTCTGGGCTTAGTGGGATTATATGGGAAAATTCGAAGGTCGAGATTTTTCAAATCTGAGGGCATATTTGACATGTCCATTCGACGCTGATCACGATAACCAGCTCTTATCTGCAAAAAGTGCCCAAATAACGGAGATATGGACTCTTCTACTAAGTTCTGGGCTTAGTGGGATTATATGGGAAAATTCGAAGGTCGAGATTTTTCAAATCTGAGGGCATATTTGACATCTCCATTCGACGCTGATCACGATAACGAGCTCTTATCTCCAAAAAGTTCCCAAACAACGGAGATGTGGACTCTCTAAGGGTTAGTGAGATTATATGGGAAAATTCGAAGGTCGAAATTTTTCAAATCTGAGGGCATATTTGACATCTCCATTCGACGCTGATCACGATAACGAGCTCTTATCTGCAAAAAGTGCCCAAATAACGGAGATATGGACTCTCGAAGTTTGGAGTTCTGGGCTTAGTGGGATTATATGGGAAATTTCGAAGGTCGAGATTTTTCAAATCTGAGGGCATATTTGACATGTCCATTCGACGCTGATCACGATAACGAGCTCTTATTTGAAAAAAGTGAGCAAATAACGGAGATATAGACTCTCGAAGTTTGGTGTTCTGGGCTTAGTGGGATTATATGGGAAAATTCGAAGGTCGAGATTTGTCAAATCTGAGGGCATATTTGACATCTCCATTCGACGCTGATCACGATAACGAGCTCTTATCTGCAAAAAAGTGCCCAAATTACGGAGATATGGACTCACAAATTTCAGAGTTCTGGGCTTAGTGGGATTATATGGGAAAATTCGAAGGTCGAGATTTTTTAAAACTGAGGGCATATTGGACATCTCCATTCGACGCTGATCACGATAACGAGCTCTTATCTGCAAAAAGTGCCCAAATAACGGAGATATGGACTCTTCTACTAAGTTCTGGGCTTAGTGGGATTATATGGGAAAATTCGAAGGTCGAGATTTTTCAAATCTGAGGGCATATTTGACATCTCCATTCGACGCTGATCACGATAACGAGCTCTTATCTCCAAAAAGTTCCCAAACAACGGAGATGTGGACTCTCTAAGGGTTAGTGAGATTATATGGGAAAATTCGAAGGTCGAAATTTTTCAAATCTGAGGGCATATTTGACATCTCCATTCGACGCTGATCACGATAACGAGCTCTTATCTGCAAAAAGTGCCCAAATAACGGAGATATGGACTCTCGAAGTTTGGAGTTCTGGGCTTAGTGGGATTATATGGGAAAATTTGAAGGTCGAGATTTTTCAAATCTGAGGGCATATTTGACATGTCCATTCGACGCTGATCACGATAACGAGCTCTCATTTGAAAAATGTGAGCAAATAACGGAGATATAGACTCTCGAAGTTTGGTGTTCTGGGCTTAGTGGGATTATATGGGAAAATTCGAAGGTCGAGATTTTTCAAATCTGATGGCATATTTGACATCTCCATTCGACGCTGATCACGATAACGAGCTCTTATCTGCAAAAAGTGCCCAAATAACGGAGATATGGACTCTCGAAGTTTGGAGTTCTGGGCTTAGTGGGATTATATGGGAAAATTCGAAGGTCGAGATTTTTCAAATCTGAGGGTATATTTGACATCTCCATTCGACGCTGATCACGATAACGAGCTCTTATCTGCAAAAACTGCCCAAATAACGGAGATATGGACTCTCGAAGTTTGGAGTTCTGGGCTTAGTGGGATTATATGGGAAAATTCGAAGGTCGAGAGTTTTCAAATCTGAGGGCATATTTGACATGTCCATTCGACGCTGATCACGATAACGAGCTCTTATTTGAAAAAAGTGAGCAAATAACGGAGATATAGACTCTCGAAGTTTGGTGTTCTGGGCTTAGTGGGATTATATGGGAAAATTCGAAGGTCGAAATTTTTTAAATCTGAGGGCATATTGGACATCTCCATTCGACGCTGATCACGATAACGAGCTCTTATCTGCAAAAAGTGCCCAAATAACGGAGATATGGACTCTCGAAGTTTGGAGTTCTGGGCTTAGTGGGATTATATGGGAAAATTCGAAGGTCGAGATTTTTCAAATCTGAGGGCATATTTGACATGTCCATTCGACGCTGATCACGATAACCAGCTCTTATCTGCAAAAAGTGCCCATATAACGGAGATGTGGACTCTCGAAGGCTTAGTGAGATTATATGGGAAAATTCGAAGGTCGAGATTTTTCAAATCTGAGGGCATATTTGACATCTCCATTCGACGCTGATCACGATAACGAGCTCTTATCTGCAAAAAGTGCCCAAATAACGGAGATATGGACTCTTGAAGTTTGGTGTTCTGGGCTTAGTGGGATTATATGGGAAAATTCGAAGGTCGAGATTTTTCAAATCTGAGGGCATATTTGACATCTCCATTCGACGCTGATCACGATAACGAGCTCTTATCTGCAAAAAGTGCCCAAATAACGGAGATATTGACTCACAAAGTTTGGTGTTCTGGGCTTAGTGGGATTATATGGGAAAATTCGAAGGTCGAGATTTTTCAAATCTGAGGGCATATTGGACATCTCCATTCGACGCTGATCACGATAACGAGCTCTTATCTGCAAAAAGTGCCCAAATAACTCACACAATTTGGTGTTCTGGGCTTAGTGGGATTATATGGGAAAATTCGAAGGTCGAGATTTTTCAAATCTGAGGGCATATAGGACATCTCCATTCGACGCTGATCACGATAACGAGCTCTTATCTGCAAAAAGTGCCCAAATTACGGAGATACGGACTCTAGAAATTTGGTGTTCTGGGCTTAGTGGGATTATATGGGAAAATTCGAAGGTCGAGATTTTTCAAGGGCATATTTACATCTCCATTCGACGCTGATCACGATTACAGTAACGAACTCTTATCTGCAAAAGTGCACAAATAATGGTGGTATTTGCTCTCGAGGTTTATTGTATGGGATTATAAGTTAAAATTTGAAGGAGGGCGCGTCAAAAATGGACACCAGCAAACAGAAAATATGTAATATTTAACAATTTGTCTCTCCTGAAAATCTGTCAGCAAAATTTGCTTATAGTATTAAACTAATAGTGTTTAGTATTATACATTTAGTTTTGGTTTCGTCGAATCCTTTCCGGTAATTTCGATGTCAGAAATGCACCGCACTTGGATGGCCATGTAACTGTCATGTATATACTGTTTCCATTAGAAAATATAGCAAAAAAAAAATTGCTTGGAACTGTATACAAGAAGTTCAATGTATGTATGCCACACGAGATGACTCAAACAATCCTCAAGGACTGAATTTTCATCTGCAAATCCCTTCTGAATCGTAACGAAATCGACTAATTTCTGAAGTGGATGATAACATCATGCGAAAAACGCGTTGAGCCGGCACAAATAGTAAACAAACCATGACTGACAGCCAGTTAGGTTTTTCTATGTATTTGGTAGGATTTGCAGGAAGAAATCTACAATGAGCTGGCAAGGCTCTTAGCCTAGACCTGTGCTATAACTAATACTTTACCGTCAGAAGGAATCAATGAAAAGAGAGGAACTTTGTTCCATCAGGACAACCTCGCAAACATGGTTTTGAGGTTCTTATGCATCTACCTTATAGTTCGGACCGGGTGATTACCACCTATTCCTACCCTCGGCGAATGATTTTGCTTGTGAAAAATTCGCCTCAAGAGACGCTTGTGAAAAACGACTGTCCCAGTTTCTTGTCAATACGGACGAATTCCTCTATGAGAGAGACATAGTGGAATTTTCAAAATAGAAACAAGTCACCCATATTTGCTCTAAATCGGACTATTCTAACCATGCCTTAAATTTCATGCAAAATGGATAGATTCTTTTTATATTTCTATTCGTTTCTATAATAAATATTACGTACACCTTCATAATAATATATATAAATGCACAATCCAGAATGAATGTCAAATAGATAGGCCTTATCACCCATTTGAAGCTGCCATGTTTCCATATAGTTCCGTCCAAATCTAAAATTTATAAATCTCATACCCATGGTTTGATCCTCTTGACTTTTGTCACTGTGAAAGAAGGCAACCATGAAAAATCTATGCATTATTAAGAACAAAGAATGTGTGAGCTTTTTGCTTCTTTTGTGAAACATTTTCTTATTTAAATCAACCCCAAGGAATCTACAAGTTGCTTGTGTTTCGAATGTATTAAATTTCTTTTCGAAAGTGTTTCACTTGTACAATAGCGTGTCGCATACACATCTTCACATGCATCCCATAAAGTCATAACCAAAACAGAGAAGAAATGGAAGGAAGCTATATTAGTTGGGAAAAATTGAGGAAGTCTGTAAGTGCCCTGTTAACTTTAAATGACACCTAGTGAACAGAGACTTTAATATAGCCAAACAGGTAAAAAGCGTTGGTTATACTCCTTTGAAATGTATTCCTGGAAATTATCCGTATGTACATACCTGGGGAGTTGTTTGTGAATTTTGTCTCCTGTATCAGTATTCGCCCCTTTTTCCTTTTCCTGCTGTTGTGATAATACTTTTCCTGATTATGTTTTCGTGAAAAATGCTTTTTCCCATACAGATCTGAGCTGCAGCTCGTTATCCATAAGGATTTAAAACCTGCAAAGACAATACTCGTTTAATGAAATATATTATACAAGGAAAGGACCTATACAATAATATTTAAAAATAATGGAACTTTTACAGTGCCACTAAGCATTATTACTGTACCTGAATGGATAAGAATATATGGTGTGATGAAAACGGCAGCCTTTTTAAGATGGGTTTTGGCCTTTTGCGTTTACAAGTTAAATGATCAAATTAAGTCGTTTGGAAAACGAGCTCTTAATGAGACGATTTCGAATAATTGAAAAATCGCCTTTTAACGTCTTATGTGTACGTACACAATTGGTAATGAGGGTATAAAAGGGTACAGGTCTATAAAAGCCACGCTTGACTAAGTCCATTATACATATACATATATACTGACTTTTTTTTTTGTTCTAATCACACCAATTACAGCATTTATTTCTACTTTTAATCTCCTATCTTGCAAATCTGGGGGTATGGAAGACTTATGAAAAGGCTTTCGTGTTTGTCTGTCTGTCCGTCCGTACGCATATATTAAATCCAACTTGTCGAATAGCTATAAGTCTGAAACTTGGCTGTGTTATAGAATACATGATTCTGAGCTCATAGCGACCGGTTTTAGAACCCTAGCTACTAAAGGTAAAAGTTTACAAAATTCAAAGTAGAGGACCTGGAATTGTAGCTTGACTCCCGGCGAGTTTATCCCATCTTTTAAATATGGGAATGCTGATCGAGTTTTCCCATTACTCGGGGATAGGTTCAATGTTCCCTATTGTAGAGACAAGCCCATGTTTATTTTCGCGACGGTTTGTAATTTTACCTGAATTTCTGCTTTGTCGATAACACCGTTTTCCATTGCTGCTGGGGCCTTGTGCATTCTCTTGTGTTTAAATATTGTAGTCTTCACGATCATAATTATTGTGCTGAGAAAGGTATTGTCCCAAAACTATTATCGATTGATGAGACATATTGCTTCTCATATTGTTGACATACATATCGCTTTTTTCCTAGTTTCGTGTTAAAATCTCCGAGTACGATTTTCACGGCGAAGGATGATGTCAAATATTTCATCCTTTGTTTCATAAAACGCGTCCTTTACCTCTTCGTCTTTGTCTTCCGTAGAACAGTATACGTTCAAAAGTACATAGTTATAGCGATTATGGGTATCCGTACCGCCGCAAAACGAAAGTGTACCTGTAGATGAAGGATATGTACATGTACTGACATAATCTTGAGAAGAAAAGCTCATATTTTCACGATTTTCACAGCACTTTTCGCTGGATTTGTTCGCAATATCTGGACCGTACTTCGCCTTTAGACAACCATTTTGAAACTAGTTGAACCTAAATTTTTATGGTATGATCTCTACAAACTGGAATATCTCTAAATTATTTCCCTTCCTCTCTGAATTTTAATACGAGCTTTCGCGTAAAGAAAATAATTAAACTTGTTTTCCCAATTCACGAACGATCTATTTTAAATATACAATCGGCTTTTTTTTTTTTTTGGAATTCATTTTTATTTATAGTTTCTTAGATCTATCTTACCTAGACAAAAATACTTAAAACTAGCTTAACTATCCTTACAAATTTAGGAATCTTACTGGCCCTAGGCGGACACTCTAAAATAAACTGTATAATTTTTACGTATGCCTTTCGACTACTATATAAATAACTTACAATTAACATTATTATAATTAATTTAAGCTAAGAAAATGTTTTCTTTTTTTCAAAAAACTTAGCTGATAATTTTTTTATATATTTTTATGTAATCCTTAAACCTACCTAAACCTAACTAAACATATCTTATTCTAACTTAACTAATATATATACATATATGTATGTATATATATAAATATATATTTTATATATATTATATATTTATATATATACATATGTATATAATCCGTGCAGGGACGGGTTAAGAATATCCCTGCAGCGATACCTCTCGCTTGTCGTAAAAGGCGACTAAAACAAAGGTAAACAAAAATCACATCTAGGCAATTTAGAAAACACCAAGGTGAGCCTAGGGACACATATACCACCATTAAACTGCCCCACAAGTGTGCATGCAAATCAGTGGGTTGACACGACTGGAGATCACCGGTGTTGTAAGAGTAAGATCAAACAAAAAAAATCTGGAGCGTGTCACAAAAAAAAAAATGCAAAAACACCATTGATTGGCCTCAGCGATGAAGTAATCCAAACCGGGAAGCCTGCCGCTACTTTCTGAGGTCAAACCGGCGGACCCCAGAAGCGGACCAGTAGGAATGCAGTTAAGTGGGAAGGTTATGGTCCTACACTTCTGACGATACAACGCCGGAAAAAGGAAAAGAAGAAGAAGACATATATATATGTATACCTTTTTTTTTTGGTTTTAATAGATTTATAATTTTTTCGGTTTTTAAAGTTTTTTTTTGTTCTATCCTACCCTAACCTACTCTACCCTACCCTACCCTACCCTACCCTACCTGCCATTGGTGTTAGGCAAGCCCTGCCTTGAAGAGGCTGAAGCTATTGAAATGTCCACTGACGCAGCTCCCTCCAGCCACTAAAAGCGTTGATGCTGGCGCACTACATCTCCTCGATCCCGGCGTGAGACCGATCTAATACAATCGGCTACTTCCCTTTTGAATGAACAAATATAATGGGACGCCCCATTCACTTGACTTAAATCAAGTCGAATATAGAGCGGTGTTTTTCGCCATTAGCAGAACTTGCTACGGTATGAGCTTCTAGTTGTACTCTTTACTTTGATTTTATCGCCTCAGTAGAAAGATTGTTATCTGATACGTATAGACAAAGGTACACTGTTCTGTATGTTGCATAGCTATTACAATGGACTTCGTTTTTAACATAATATTTTTTCCTTATTCAATTCTATCTCTTCAATAAAATTGTGAAATTTAAAATAGCCAAGATAATAATAATAAGCTTTGCCAAAATTAATCAAAAGTAATCAACAGCGATATTTACAGCACAATTATGGAATAATAATAATAAACAAATAGGGAAATTCAAATAAGATTGAAATGATATTACACCATACCCTAAAAGCTTTAAGAAACTATTTACCTACCATCTTCACATTTTTCTGAATTTATGCGAAATTAATTTCAGACAGAGAGCTCTGAAATAGCTCATTCCCATAAATTTAAATTCAAATTTCTTATACATCCCCCAGGGCGGCTATGACGTGAAATCGAATTCCGACAGCAATATTTAACTTTAGTGGTATCTCTCCACAGTGAATTGCCGACAAAACCCTCTGCTAATCTAAAATTCACCCTTCGGAGAAGAAAAAAACCGTAGTTTCCCTAAATCTTTTTGATGATAAATCACACATGGAAAGATAAATAATAAAGGGAATCGAAAGAAGCTTAAACGTCTTACCGCCAGCTATATATATTGTATACAATTAAGTTGGACGTTATCCTTATCACTATGATAATACTATTCGTTATGAACGACTAGGCTGTTGTATATACCCTACTAAACTAACATAAACCGACAAAAGCACATTGAGAATGTCAACAAAAAGCTCTCTGTGACTATAATTCGGTTTAATATAAATTTTCAATACTGTGATTACGAGCAGTATCCATTAGTCTTCGCGAACGTGTTAAGCACGACTATGGCATATTATATCGAGTTATTCATTTTGCTGACAATCGTTTCATATCTATTCTACAAATGGGCAACCGCAACCTTCCAAACATTTTCGATGCGAAATGTTAAACACGATCGACCATATTTATTGGTGGGAAACGTACTGCCGGTTTTCACATCAAAAGAATCAATGCATACGCTTTTGATAAAGCAACATGCGAAATTCCAGTCTGAGTAAGCCATCGAACATGATATGTACATATAAATACTTGTCAACTTGACTCATTATTATGAAATGTTTTGTTGATCTGTTTAAATGAAAGATTTGATGTTAAGGCATATCATGTTATTCTTCCACAGAAAAATTTACGGCTTTTATAGTTTTCGTGATCCTGCGTTCATAATTCGTGACATCGATCTTATTAAAAAAATCGCAATCAAGGACTTTGACAATTTTCCGAATCATCGCACGACTATAAACGCCAGGGACGATGAACTCGTTGGTAGTATGCTAACTCTGTTAGAAGATCAAAAATGGAAGGATATGCGGGCAACCCTTACTCCCGTGTTCACTGGTAGTAAGATGCGAAATATCTTCCAACTGATCAATGTTTGTAGTTCTGAAGCCGTTGGGTATTTGCGGAAAGAGGTAAAACCGGACGGAAGCGAGTTGGAGCTAAAGGATTTCTTTACCCGATATACCCTCGATGTGATTGCTTCGGCAGCATTTGGATATCAAATTAATTCTTTTAAAGACAAGGACAACGAGTTCTACAAGTCTGGAAGAAAAATTGTATCGTTCAAGGGACTTGCGCTCTTAAAGTTGTTTGTCCTCAGCATATTTCCTAAGATTTTAAAGGTTTTTTTGCTTTCAAATCTGCATCTCAAATATCAATAGAATGAGTTTTTTTTTTCTTTTTCAGGTGTTTAAGTTAAGAGTTTTCGATGTCAAATCTCTTAATTATCTTAAAAAGTTAGTTGTCGACTCAATCCGATTTCGAGAGGGACAGACTAATGTCCGCCAAGACATGATTCATCTGCTGATTGAAACACAAAAGCTCAACACTGACTTACATGGCAATGCTAAATGGTCTGAAAATGAAGTTGTTGCCCAATGTTTACTCTTCTTTTTTGCCGGATTTGAAACTGTAGGAAATATGTTGTGCTTTACAGCATACGAGTTGGTGAAAAATCCTGAAGTTCAAGAACAGCTCTATCAAGAAATTCTTCAAATGGACGAGGATTTAAACGGAGCCTCACTAACCTATGACTCGCTGAAAAAAATGAGATATCTAGAAATGGTTGTGTCTGAATCTCTCCGGAAATGGCCTCCCGCAATAATCACCGATCGTATATGTTCCCGATCATATACACTTAACGATGCATCCGGAAAGTTCGTGGCAGAATTTAAGCCTGGCGACAACATATGGTTTTCAATCATTGGATGTCATTATGACGAGGAAATTTTCCCAAATCCATATGAATTTGATCCGGAACGATTCAACCCAGATAATGACGAGGATGTTAAGGAAAAAATAAAGAACTCGTTTATACCGTTCGGAGTTGGTCCTAGAAATTGCATAGGTGCGGCTTATTGTAAAAACCACAAACAGATTTTAACCATTTTTTTTTTGTTTTTACAGGAAACAGATTTGCTCTGATGGAAGCAAAGGCTGTTTTGTATTACCTCCTCAGTGAATTTAAATTCGAAGAAGGTGCTCGAACAGTACCTGACTTATATGCGGAAATGAAAGGATTCCAAGTTGCACCAAAAGACAATTTTTGGATTAAGTTCGTTCCCCGTCGAGTATAACATGTGGGAGAGATCAGTTCGTCTTACACCATAAAATTTAATTTTAGGTCTGATTTCAACACCAATACCTCTAAAGCGTTTAAAAAGTTAACTAATTAATAAGACTAAGATCAAATACAAATACCTTTCACGTTTCTAGACAAGTGTTTATATCTGAAACACTAGCCAACCATGTAATTAAAATCATTGAGAGATTTAATCTATAACACGTAAACGCTACACAAGGAGTTAGAAATTCTATTCCGTCGTCAAAAAGGATAGAAGGGCAAGCGGCGCCAGTCGCGACATTTGAACTTATTTTTCTTTTCTAGTCTACTCTCTGACCTAGATTTTGTCTACATAGTATCCACTGATGACGCTATCACTATATACAAGAATGTACAAGTTCTCAATTTCATTAATTATTGTTCACTTAATCTAATTTGAACGAAAAGTTATATAAGAATAGGATAAGTTGCAACAATCTCACATGTATGTATATCCCTCACATATGGATATATGTTCCTGTGCTTTTATGAGGTGGGTAATAAACAAAGTCAATGTAGCAGGGTCGATGCTATCTTATTTGTATTTGGTAAGAATGGCTTCCGAAGGGTTTGTTTCTCCTTGACAAACAAACATATATAGGTACAGTGGCTCATAGTCAAAATGGCTCACTCAGCCAATGATTCCCAATAAATTGTATTTTCAATTATTATTATTTGCTTTTTCTTTTGTTCTTGTTTATGTCCTTCAATGTTCAAGTTCAATTATTGGGAGTACAAATTAGTTCGGTCCGTTTTCAAAAGATGGCTCTGGCTGAGTTAGACATCTGATTTTAGAACCTTGATTTTAGGGAGGTTTCAATTTTTTGCTATTTAAATAAAAATGCTATTAAAACTGAGTACTTATGGAAGTTTATGGTGGCAATGAAGATGTTATGGTGATAAATCACGTAGGGAATGGTTCCTACATTAAGAATGGTAATTTCAACGTTGAAGACAAGCCTGGCTCTGGACAACCAAAACAATTCGAAAACAAATAACTGGAGGCATTACTCGATGAAGATTCGAGTCAAACACAAATGGAGCTTACAGACTCATTGGAAGTAGCTCAGCAAGCAGTTTCTTTCTCCATGGGAATGATTAAGAAGATCAGAAAATCAGATTGTGACTGCGGAAGAGAAATGTAAATATTCCACAATGATTCAAAAAAAAAAAAAAGAATACTACGTTGAATGTGGTGAATCGTTAAGACATGACAAAGTTTTCTTTTTACGAAAATGCTCATATCGCAAAAATAAAAAAAAACAAATATTTGGAAACACTCAAGTGAGATTCTGGGGATCTTGCCCATTCTGATTGCTGGTTATTTCAGCCAATGTAGCACGATTTGGCAAGTCACCGGCTAACTTATTGTACGCGGTGGTTTACCATAGTTTTGTAAAATCGAGATTCAGCAATTAATAATATAGCATTACAAAAATTCAATTGAGCAAATTTCAAACATTGTTTATAGGGCCCGGGAAACTGTAGAAAATATTTTTCAAAGGTCTGTAACGATCTCTCGGGGCCGAGCCTAGGTCCATCACATATTTTTATTATTGTGATACACGCAAACTCACTAGTAGTGGCGAATTAATCGTCTTCCGGATACCGTCGCGCTGTCAGTATTCAGTCTGTTCGTCTGTTCGTCTGTTCGTCTGTTCGTCTGTTCTTCGGGCTAAGAACGCTGTAGAACCCCCCGTGTTGATTCTGACTGATAGAGAATGGTTGAGTAGCGGCCAAGCCTATTTGGGTTGAAACCAAATCAGATTCAGAGCTCTAACTGTTGTAGGCTTGTGCCCTCGAGTTCGATTATAACGCTTGATCAGACTCTTCGGGGTCAGAAACCCAATCGGAGAGCTAGTCACGCGGTATTTACCTAGGGATTAGTACTGGTAATACTCGATTAATCTCGTGTGAGTTAAAACCCGAGACGGATTATTAACTCCCTATTCACCGTTTAACCCGTCGGGCGATAACTCCAGTTATTGCAGGCTACACTACTCGCACTTCGCTTAAACGACGTGTTTATGAAAAAAAAATATTTCTCTTTTTTCTTCCCGTACAGCGTGATGTCGTCTTAAGATCTAATCAACCCCTTTGTTGATGTCGTGAAACCCAATTTCGACAGTTTGCTTACCTTGTAATGAATTAATTAATTAATAATTGTTGCTATAAATAGTTAACTTCTGTCTTTTGTTGTTTTGATACGCTGTCCATGCGTGTAACTCGGTCACTCACTCCAATTTGTCCATTAGACAAATTTCTCAATCTTTTGTTTGCGGGATTGTCAACGGTGACGTCAACTATAGTTTTTGGTCTTCAGTCTTTGACGTTTGTTTTGGGAACTCGTTTATTTATGGTAAGTAAGTAAAAAATATTTTAAGATTTTTATTTGCTTATTTTTATTATTGCCTATGCTTTTCTTTAAGTAGTTTTTATTTCGTTATTTATTTTAGTTGGCGCGTAAGTAAAATAATATACGTATGTACATTTGTGCAAGAAAACTGATTTGCTATAGTAGTCGAAAGGTATACGTTAAAATTATACAGTTTGTTTTAGAGTGTCCGCCTAGGGCCAGTAAGATTCCTAAATTTTTAAGAATAGTTAATCTAGTTTTAAGCATATTTGTCTAGGATAAGATAGATTTAAGAAACTATAAATAAAAATGAATTACAAAAAAAAAAAAAATTATTTGCTTCTTTTCTTTTCAGCAAAATATGTGGTGAATGAAATTTTGTCTTTACTATGCCTTCACAGGCCTCAATAAGAAAAAATTTAGCCCAAAAAAAGATTTTTTCCGAGCGTGATGAGGGTTGGATTATGAACAAATCCAAGAATAATCCAAAACTGAATACCCCTTAGCTTTGGGATACGAAGGAAAAACACCTGAAAATTGTTCGCAATGCTGAGACAATTCGACACACAAAGCACATGGGTAGAGTTGCTCGTGAATGGCTGCTTTGCTACTGTCCAAGTGGTATCCAAACAGCGCCACAATCACCAGATTTAAATATTATAGAGAGTTTATGGCAAGAACTAGAATTTGAAATTTGGAAACATCAAATTTCCAGTTACAAACAAAGAACAAAGGTTGGGATGTTCTATTCTTTTAGGGAATAAGCAAGCGTAAGAGCCTCAGGCAGTTTCATTTGAGTCTCCACTGTCCAGAAATTTAGATTCATTTAATATGTATATGCAAATACTCGTATTTGTATAATCTTCAATTTTCCATTTGAAGTCTATTACCAAAAATCAAAAATTTATAATTCCCGTTTTACTTTCCATTAACAAGGATATCCGTCACACCCTAGAGAAACTCTGCATTTTGCGAGGAAAAACACCTAATCTTTGCTTACCGTTTTGCCTGTTGTATTTTTCCCTCAATCACTTACACGTTGTGCCTGATGTATTTTTCCTTAGCTTCATAAGACCTACTGAGCCCACGATGGCTTAGAGAAGCTTCCACTGACAAATATACATATGTGAATTCTATCAGTATCGCTGCTATGCTATTATCGGAATTCGATTCCGCGCTGTTGGTGTCAGAGAAGAACACATTAATTCCTTTTACGTTCTCGATATTTTATTGAATGAATTCTAAACTTGGTAAATCGAATTGTAGATTGTTTCCCTAAAAACTTCAAGAAAAGTGCAAAAAGGAAACTTTCTGTTGCCAGATTTGAACAGAAGTTTTAGTAAAAACGAAAACAATAAAATTGAGTGAAAAGGTAGAGTATTCAATTATGGATGGCTTTTCAAAACTTCATAAAAGAAATGTTGATTCGAAAATACGAATATGCCAAAAATGCTCTATCGTCATGATTTTTAAAATTAAAAAAAAAATTGTTATAGAATAGCAGCTCGCTACAAAATATTAAATCAAACTATATATGTACATACTATGAGTGGAAACCAAAAGAAAATGTTGAAAAATTAATTGTTCATAAAGTATAGGTATAGAAATTGAAAAAAAAATCCTGATGTTGAAAAATGAGAAAAGGTGGTAAAATGTAGACAAGGTTGACACCCCCCGATTTGAACGTGCTTTGTATGCCTTGAAATTCAGTGCATAGTGGGAACGCAAGTATCACACGCTCATCGCATCAAATATTAAAGATTAAAGAGTATAAACGCCCGATGGCATCGCATCACAGGATGTCCGCCATCGTTTTTTCCGCTCTAAGATTTCGCGTTACAATGACAATAGAAGCGCAGCAGGGAAGGATGAACAAATTGAATATCTATAGTTGTATATATTGTATACACGTAAATGTGAAATTCACATATCAAAAAAAATCCTGAATCCATCCGTTACAACTCAATTTGAAATTTGCCTCGTTTTCTGTACTTCCTATGCTTTGTCTAACTTAAAGGACAACATTTCATTCCGAACCATTATTTCTCCATTTTCGTGTAATACAGAAACAATGCCGTGAAAACGCAACTCACTTCAAAAAGATACTGATAAGCAGCAGACCAATTGGAATGGTGGAAAACCTTTTTGGCTGCATGAGTGTACATAAGGGTGAATGTTTTACAACGGCTGCTGGAACACAGAAAGACAATCAAACAGAATATAAATTTTATTGACACTTTGTGTGTTTATTGGCACAAGTTCATGGGTATTTCATAAATGAACTGAGAATGGGTTCACCAGTTATGCTCCTTAGCATTTCCAAACTTGATTGGTTTGTTCCATTTATCGTATATTTTATTTATATTTTGATAGGTAAGTAGGCAGAATGCCCTTGGGCATGTAAAATTGTTTACGAAAAAATAAAACAAAAATATTTACAATATAGGCTCTTACCCTTAAGTATATCCGAAAACGTTTTGAAGCCGCGATCTGATGCCGTATCTTAAAAAAGTATATTTTCTATACTACAATACAAAAAGGGCGATTGAAAGAAATGTGTATTGGGTCACACCACACATCTATGTTCTCTAACCTGAAGCATGCGATTGAATTGGATTATGCTCAGTTCAGCAAGATCCACGCACCTTCAAGCAATTCACAGTTGTCAGAAACAATGCCAAATGTAATTTATGAATTGTTTGTCAATACTTTTCCCTACATACACACACACAATAACCGTTTCGTAAACTACCAACCCTATTATTGTTGTTCCTTTTATTTGGCACTTTACACATCACCCATGATAGAGAGCAAAAAAAAAACAGCAACAGAATAGTTGCGAGGATTTAAGGCCGTGAGCTCAAATCAATGAAACAGCATAGAAAAATGTCCCTAAGCGATAGAGGTATACGCCTTAGAACACGCACTTTTCGAAAGAAACCTGGACAAGGCAGCGACCTTTTAAGGACTGTTCAATAACTTAAAATAACCGAGCATCTAATTTTTCACAAAGTCGCTATGACAAAATACCGCTTCAACTTTGCTTGTAAAAACATACCAGATGACTGAACTGAAACTTCACAACCGAGAGCACCCAAAGATGTGTATCCTTGCAAAAGGACCATCACAGTCGGCCCAGTACCTATTTGCATTCATATGTATTCAGATACTTTTGACAGCAGGACAAATGGAACACTGAAGCTAAACGCTTTCGTATGTATTTGTGATATGATGTTGAGAAAGGTTATTTCATAGGACTTGCGCAGTTCATAGAACGTTTACGAGGAAAATTGTTCGAAATTCGAATTTTCTCATTAGCAGTTTGACAAACATTAGACAATCTCTCTACGAGTGTACGACACCTGGTCGCCGACAAATGTTGGAATGGTGCCCACAACACCTGCCAGACACATCTTCATCACTCTCGTTAGGCCACTGCGTGTATCCCTAGAGCCAGGATAGTATTCCTTTATTACAACAATAAGAAATACCGACACAAAATTGTCGTATTACCTGGCACTTCAGTGCGTATACGTTACAGATTCTCCATGTGGTAAATTGATAGAGGAAATAAAATGTCGCTTTAGTCGTTAAAACTGAATAGGTTTTCATAAATTTTATGAACAAATGGTTTCGAATGACTACTGTTAAAGGGACGAAAGTCGTCTGAATTTATTTAGTTTGGTGACTATATGGCCATGTTTATTTAATGAAAAATAAAGGTTTTACTCTCAGCTACCTTGCATTCGAAAACAAGCCTTAAATTGGAAAGGGTCATCTCGAGTCGAATATATCAAGCACTCAGAAAATATTTTAACTTAAGGGGAGTTATTTGAACTTGTCATCTCCTGTAATTAAATTATCCACTTTAACAATACATTGGCCAATTGGTCGATGGGCAAGTTTTATGTCCTAGAATGTGCTGTCACCCTGTTCCGATTATTCATTTCCTTTTCCGGGACATAATTTCGTGACTTCATTACCGGCCACTAGGAAATAGAAATATAGGTCAATTGGGAGATTACTTTCCACTTAATTAAATTACAATCAGATAACAAAAGTCGGTGTGTTTTTGGCTAACAAGAAAATTGATCACGGAAATTATAATTCCTAGATAAATAGAATTCATGAAGAAAAATTCGTTCAGAAATACAGTACATACAGTTTGTCAATAAAGTCAAACAAGTGAAAAAATAACTTATTTTACTTTTTACTTTAAAATATGAGGACTTATATTAACTTTATTCAATTTTTCTTTTCCAATGAATGAATTCGAAAAAAACATTTTTTTTGTCTTATTAATAGTATTAGTATGGCTACCTTTCGCTCCAATACCGCCTGCAATCTTCTTCATAGAGTCCATTAATTTTTTGAGGACGTAATTGGTGGGAATTTTGGCCCATTCTTCTCTCAGAAATTGTAAAAGTTGAATTTGGTTCTTAAGGCTCTTTTTGACACTTTTTTTTAAATATATAGATAGATTTTTTATGAGGCTGATATCTGAACTCTGAGCTGGTATATCTAGCACCTTGGTGCAATTGTAAAGCAACCACGCTTCAACTCTAAGCTCTTTATGCTTCGAGTTGTCCTGGTACAACTTGAACTTTGGTTTTCTGTCCACTTTCCTATCATTGAAAACAAAATCATTGGCGCTTTTGAGCAAATGACCCCGTAAATTGTTTAAATATTTTTAGCGTCCATATTATTTTCAATAAAAACAAAGTCGACAACGCCCTTGCTGGATATACTCCCTCATACCATCACAGATAATTTCCCCAATTTCGTGGTTGGCATAACATTTGATTTGAACAAGGCTTTTAAAGGTTTGCGCCACACTCTGTTGGGACCTTCGCCAACAGATTCTTACAACATTCTTGCAACATTATCTTAGTTTCGTCGCAAAATATGACATCATCCCATTAATCCATGGGATGATTACTGTATTCGTTAGCATATTCTAAACGTTTTTGCACATTTTGAGTCGGGAGCAACGGTTTTTTTTTCAAGCAATCGTTGATGAATACTTATGTTTTAGTAGCATCTGTTTTACTGTTTCATGGGAAATTTGTATGCCATGTGCATCCCTTGACAAAGATCTAATTGAAATTTGAGGGTTGTCATATATTTTCTTCGCTAAGCAGCGCTCCTTTCTATTAGTTAATTATCTTGGCGTTCATTTTGAAATAATACTTGTCAGCCGATTTTCACAGTCCTCTTGATTAATAATATTATAAATAGTTGTTTTGGATAAACTAAACACCTCAACTACTTCCGCAACACTTTTCCTTTATGATACTTATAATACATACATACATATGTAGACAAACTGTCTTAAATCAAAAGATATTCCTTTACCAGGCATATTCAAAAAATCAACAACTACTCAAATTCACATAAAATCAGAAGAATAACTATGAAAATATGCCATCTTTCTTTCGAATGCCTATAAAAGCGAATTACTGCTAAATGGTTCTGTTATGAAACAATGCATTTACTGCGAAAAGGAAGTTGGGAAAAAAAGGAATAAAAAGGGTTTTCTTCGAATTCATTCAGATGTGTAAACACTTTCTTGACACTGGAGTTTTTGTCCCTTTTTAGTTTATTATGTTTTCTTGTTGTTGTTTTTTAGTTAAACGAGTTGTATTTTGTGCTAAATCGTTTCCTTGATTTGAATAATAATACATATATTGGAGAAGAAAAATTGAATAGAGTCCTCAGTATTTCAAAGCAAAAACTAAAATAAGTTGTTTTGTTTTCACTTGTGTAAATACTTTCTTGACAAACTGTATGCAATATGAAGCATCTAATTATTGAGTTGACATCTTATTGACAATAATCAAATGCTAATTTTCTTAATAAATCATGTTCGTTTATATCAATTAACATAATAATAAGGGGGAAAGACTTAGCCTTAGCTGTGTGTACGGTCATTTTTATTTTTTACGATAGTTAAGTTAGGCTAGAGCATTTTTGTCCAGATAAGTATGGAATGAGAAAATAAATATTTTAAAAATAAAAAATATAAAAAATCTCATTGACATTAATCGTTGAAATTATAAAGTTTTCATAGCTTCAATTCTTCTACAGGGTCCAAACTGTGGTTCCGAAAGTAAATTTATGTCGAAACATATTTAGGATAATGATTTGGATCAAATGTTTATTTTAGTACACTACTTATGTATATCTTGCCATAATGAATTCTTAGTAAAATCATACAAATATTTATCATAATTTTGTTCTTTGAAGACCGATATGTCAAGTCACATTTTAGACACAGAAGAATCTATGGAAACAAGCATATCTATCTCGCTTATCCTCACGACAAAACCACTCCACCTGCATTGCCGGCAAAACCAAAACTAACGTCATACTATAAGTCTCCCGACTGACCTTAATGGACTGCTACCCACGTCAGCTGAAAGCGCCCCTCAGACCTTCAAAACCTATTTCCTACCCTAACCTTATTTCTCTATTCCCAAAACAATTATATATTTAATATTAAAATTACCTAATATTCTCATCTAAGATCGAAAAGTGAGTTATTATCGCAAGTAATACTACCTAGATCCGCTCTATCCATCATTATGCAGTTATGCGGAATTAATTTAATTTTCTCAATACTTTTTCCAATGATCCGAAAACAGTTGCAAACTTTTTTGTCCATTTCAGTTGTTAGTTATACGTCGTTCAAACTGATCATGACCAAATTCGTTATATGAAAGACTGCCCTCAGACATCTCTGGCATCAGTGTATGACTTACTCATAGAGAAAATACGTAATTTAAACGACAATTCGTTGGGCTGCTTCCGCGCCATAGTTTCAAAATAGTGCGCCAACCATTTCCCAGGGACTCTTTCCTCAACTTTGGAAAAATGCTTTCATTATCCCAATCCACAAAAAGATGAAATAATGAGGTGTCCAACTATCGCCCCATTGCTAAACTCTCTTGCATCCCCAATCTCTTTGAAAGTGTCGTTTATGGTACAATATTTTTTCACTGTAAACCTATTTTCTTTCCAAATCAAAATGAGGTCCTAAAAGGTGATCGACGACCACTAACATAAATAAAATTGTCTCACAATCCTTGTGTGGATTTAAGGATGGCACAGGTAGATGTTGTTGCTACAGACCTCACCAAGGCCTTCGACAAAATCTCGCATCGAATTACATTTCTTAAATTCACCGTTCTCGGTTCTCCTCTCGTTTTTATCCTATGGATCATATCCTGCCTCGAAGATCGTCAGCACAATGTTATTTTCACATCTTCTATTTCTGATCCGATTAATGCGATCTTGGGTACCCCCATGGCAGCCACCTCAGCCCATTGATATTAATCTTATCATTAATGAAGATACTCTCATCTTTTCCGTATACGCTGATGATGCTAATTCCTGTCCCCCTGAGTTCACTATAATATTTGATTTCAAAAAAAAATTATCTCATACACAATATTAGCTAATGTCAATATATCACCTACTCCCGTAAACGCTTCCCTTCACCTCTCAGAACTTACGTCATCTGCCATGCTGTTGTTCCTGCTGTCAACTTTTTGTTTTGACTTAAGTGTTATATGTGACCGATTACTTAACTTTCGCTTTCACATCGACATTATCAAACGTAACAATTCTGCCCTCATCTTTGTGAAACTTTTGTCCAAGGGGTTCTCGAATCTTTACGTCACGAAATCCTTATATACTACCTTCGTTCGCCCTCTTCTTTTATATGATGCTCAAGTCTAATGAACGCCGCAAGGTCGCAGACATACTTTTCATCCATAATCCATTTCCCGGTAATATTGAATGTCCCTCACGACTTCAAATGATCCCCGAAACCTTCGGTCCCTCTTTCGTATCAACCCACAACGAAGGAGCTCTAGGTCAAGTTAGGGGGTGGTCGTAGTGCAATGGTAATCATCACCGACTGTTGAGCCGAAGGTCTGTAGTTTAAGTCCGTCCATAGTCAAAAACAATTCCTCTACGGAAAAACTGTAAGCAACAGAAAAACAACAACAGTTGTGAATGAGAGACGATCAAAAAGTGCTGACGAAGGCATAACACTCGCAGCAATAAGATCACTTGAAAATTCATACTCTGTGTGTACATTTCCAATATAGGTAACACCTTAATGACATGGAAATAAAAGGAGTTACTGTAAACTACAACCAACGCAAATTCAGTCAAATCTCTCAAATCCTATCTAGGACAACCACCCCCGGAGATTAGTGAACGAACAACTTTGACGTACCCCGTCCAGGTTGTGTGGCAAAGACCATAAGAACACACGGTTGAACCTGCACAAATTATAAAAAAAAAACAAAAAAAAAGTAAAAAGTTTGCAGATTGTGTCCATAAACATGATCTTTTGCATAGCCCCGCAACAAGGGAGGCCCCAAAAAACATCATCTGGATAGCCCGTTCACATCACTGAAACGCGAACCAATTCGTCGAATTTGTTTGCTCAAAATTACTAGTTTTGTAGTAAGTTTCCACAATTTCGATACTTTTAGCTGTTATTAAACGATCCATATTGTGGAATGGCAAACATCAAATTCAACATATTCAGTCGGTTTGATGTATGTAGGTGATTAAAACATGGTGGTCAAATTCATACCACGAATTGGATAGCCCTATATGAGTATACGTTTTTAATAATGTCTAAAGATAATATCTAGAATCAAATTTCCATAAGGGACCTGCAAGATACGAATAGTTTTAATTAAATAAGGGTGAGGTCAGATTTAAGAATTTTTATTGAGGTTAGATATATGGGAAAAAATAAGTTCAAAGTAGGATAAGTTGTCAGTAAACGTTGAGTGCAAAATTAAACTGGCTCTATTCCACCATATTTTCGAATTATATGTTCACATAAAACAAAACTGAAATCTACGGCAGTTGCACGTATTTGATGCCGAGTACGAATGAAAGTGATGATCAGGAAGAGCGTCGTGCTTAAGTGACTATTATATGGACTACTTACGCCGATAAGACGGGGTCGAATTCTGTTATCAGCCAAACCATCGATATTGGTCTATTTCGTGGTGTCTTTCCTCAGTGGGGTACAGGAAAAAATATCTGTAATGCACTTGTCGTTCAATGCTTATTGAAAAAATAAATTACCTATAACATTCGTATGCGTGTGCACTAAAAAAAAAAGCTTAACTTCGTCATACGGGATATTTTTAATATAACAAAACATCCATTTGTCAGTACAACTTCTACCGCCTTGCCCCTATCCGAACGAATATTGATAAGGTAATATTATCTAATCTACCCATTAGATAAGATAACCCAAAAAGCTGTCACGCCCGAACTGAAACTCATTATAAATATTTTTTATTTAGTCACCGTGAAACCTAGTGGAAAATAATGTTGTTTCGTAGTTTTTTGTGCTTATCATTAGCTGCAATCGTTCCTTTAATACATAAATCCATTGCAGACGAAGATGTCCTTTTGAAGAATATATGTTACTCTGATGAGTACCAATCGGATGAAGTATCTCACAAAGCATGTCACTGCAACAACGAAAACGACCCGCTATTTGGATTACCTGTATTAGAAATCGACTGCAGTTTCAAGAACTTAAAATCGAGTGACTTTCCAGTGAATGTGTTGCCTCTTTATTCGGTTTCATTCGACTTGTCGTGGAATAAAATGGAATTTGTTCCGGATTTTGAAAGCAATACTCTTAAAGTATTGATGCTTATGCATAATAACATTTCTGAGTTGGTGGAGAAAAATTTCCAACATCTATCTGTGCTACGCGAATTGTATTTAAATTGGAATGCCATACAGACAATTTCCATAAATTCATTCTCGGGTCTGCAACATTTGCAAGTCTTGGATTTGTCGCACAATAATTTAAAGCACATTGTGATAAATGTGTTCAGCCATTTAAGAAATCTGGAAAAACTAGATCTTTCATGGAATCGACAGCTCAACGATACAGTCGGCATTGAACAACTCGACTTTTATTTGCAATTCGGTATAAATCCAAATTTGACAACCCTAAAAATAGATCGTTGTGGACTGAAGGAAATCCATTTGCCATCACAGGCTCCACTGAAGGTCCTGAGCTTAAGAGACAACCAATTTCAAACTATCTCTCCATCATTGCCGTTACAATTAAAAGAGCTAGACATTAGCAACAACCCTGTGCAAAGTTTATTACCAAATTATACACTGAACCTTGTGCAACTGGAACGTTTATATGTGGAAGATATGCCAAAGCTAAGATCGGTCGAAAACCTTGCACTTGCTCATCTTTCAAAACTAAGAAGCTTAAGCTTTCAGAACTCACGCCGCTTAGTATCGTTTCACGAATTCGCCTTTGGAGAAAATTCTGACGACCTTAGCTTGGAGGTTATTAATTTCCGGGGATCTGCACTACGAACTTTTAATCGGACAATGCTTGCCGTATTTCTACAACTGAAGGAGCTCGATCTTAATGGAATGCCATTGAGATGCGACTGCGAATTGGTGTGGATCAAGGAACTAACCATTGAAACTAACGGTCGTTGTATTAGTCCGTCAAGTCTGCGTGGGATGAGATTGTCCAATGTGCGATCAAAAGACTTTTCCTGCAATCTATGGCCGCAGTGGGTATATGGTGTATTGATACTTTTACTTCTCATCCTTTGCATTGCTGGTATTTGTTTAATTGTAATCGGACTCCGACCGCAGCATAGAGTTACCATGCGAAAAGTTGGATCAAATAGCCCTTATGCAAGGGTAACAATCGAACCGAACCGCTCCGAAAGTGCTTACTATTAAATTAAATATTATGAGAATGTTAACAATGCTTAAAGTTAAAGATGTTTATTTCGGAAGATGATTAAATAAGTGTTTATATCTTTAAATTAAGTATCTTAGTAATAAGTAATAGAGTACATGCTAAAATAGTGTTTCACTATAATGTAATTATAGAAAATCTTTTTTTTTTTATAAAATAAAATACCGAAATACTTTTTGTATTTATTTATTATTCTCATGTCGTTTGTTTGTTCTTTATATTATAATTTCAAAGGTTTGTTTATGAAATGTATATGAACCTATTGTGTGCCGCTGAAAACCAATGAAAATTAAATGTGTCAGCGGAATATCTATCATATTCAATTTAATGTTTCAGAGAGCGACTGCATAACATCCCATGGCAACCGGAAATAATCAAAAAACCTAAATGCATAAATGAAAACGAAGGCTGAATTAAAGTGGGAATAGCTAGAACATAACGCGAGGAAATGTACGAAATAATAAAACGGAAATAGTTGCCAGCCATTTCCCCTGTATTACCCATCAGGCTTGATTAGATTTATCATTATAAACAATTGCAACATTAATTTTTAAATTAAAATCCAACTATGATAAGGCATGACCTGCAAGAAATTGCTACCGATATGCATAATCAATATCAAATAAAACACAATAATAAATAACTAAGGACCATGAAGGAATTTCAGAGGAAATAGTGTAGCGATATGAGAAATCCTGTTTCCAAGGAAGCTACCACGTTCCGAAGTCTGTTGCATATACGAATGTACGTGGTAAGCCTTTATGAAAAGGATTTGGGTAGAGCACCTTAGATATGTATGTGGGTGGGGATCTCGAGTGATTCGAATTGAATAGATATTGCCTAATAAGCAGAATTTTTCGTTGTGACCCGAATTTAAGATTCTCTCGATGTAGTAACCTACTAAAAGGACATCCACCCCCTTTAGGTAAGTCGATTTTATCTTGTCTGGCTCTACATCAAGGAATGTACGTTCACATGAACACACACCCCAGGTATTGGTTTGTAAAGCCTTCAATAGAAGCAATTTTTCTTTCCAGCGTAAGTGTTTGCCTTTCTGTTATTGGCATTTATCCGCTTATATTTAGGCATTTCTGGATGAGTAAAAGATTTTACGTTTATTGCTAATCCGTTTTATTTTACTTTCATTTATTTTTGTGTTTATACGAATGGTATGATATGCCCTAAACAATGAAAGGGAATTTCTTATGAAAGAGGACTACTGATTTAAAACTCTCGAAAACTCGAATACCTTCTACAGACATAACATGCTTGGCGCTGAAAAGCATTGTCATTTCATATCCTGCCTCATAATTTAATTGTTTTTGTTTTTTTCTGATTACAATTATGGTATGATTTAAAGATCCTTAACGAAATGGTTCTTATTATTGAATACCTTTGTGGGATTGACATTTCTTAATTATGAAATACCTTCCAAATAAATCATTTTCTGAGCCTGTGCGAAATATTCATGAACCGTCGGGCTTGCTTTCACCCTAAAAAAAAAACAGGCAAGTACCGCATTTTTATTTAACGCAAACTCTTCAAGGGAAAACACAAAAGAAAGGTAGAATAAAAGAAATGATTAAGGCTTAGGCGACCGTAATATAATTTAAACACATAAATGGATTTTTGATATTTTCAGTTGAGTCCGTTTGCCCTTTGAGGAACATTTTTAGCAGACTAAAAACGAACGAAACGAACGTTTAATGAAACCTAATAGGGGACATTCTCTCTTTTGGTCGCTTTCAACCCTTCTTGCCATGCATGCTATCGAAATCAAGAATTTCGCCCCAACTAATCCGTTTAGCTTAACTAATTTTGAAAGTGACGCTGTTACGTGAAAATATTTGTCATATCGGTTTTACTTCTAATTTACTTCTAAGAATATGTACGTTCGATTATTGCGAAAAATAAAATCAAGTCATACGGTTGAACTTAACAACGATATCTCATTGATTTTCAAGCATAGCCGATAGAGTGAGAGTTGAAAAATATTCTAATCCTTTACAATGGAAGCATATTGGGTTCTGAGTGCCGGTAATGATGGTCACGCTCACCTAATGGAATTCATGGTCAAAGAGTAGGTTTGACAGCGGAAAAAGAGAAATACAAACTGGGCTGTCGACTGAAAAGCTGTGTAGATTTACATAAATAAACATAAGAAAGTTGAATAATTTCGGTATTCGTCGGAAACACCTACGATATGACAGAGGTCACTCACAATAACAAGATTTAAACCTTTTTTTTATCGTGAGTTCATTTTTTCTAAGTTTAAGTTTAATTCCATTAAGTTAAGGTTAAGTCTAACCTTAAAACATTTAGATATTCAATACGTCTTACTGGCTCTGTGCGTGCACTTTAAATCTAACTATAATTCTTAATTCCTAATGCCTCTCGGCTAAAACTTTTTATACGCATGTATGTACATTTTAAAATTTGATTTTCTAGGAGAATTTATTAAAAAACCTGGATTCAAGCTGTGTCTGCTTTTGCTTATCCTCATAGCCTAACCTACCCTAAGCTGCTTGATTCTAAATTTAAATATAATCAAATAGCCTTACACTTGCCTTACGGCTTGCCTTTTTTTTTTTTTTTTTTTTGTGGCACGGGCATGCTACAGATTTTTTTTTGTTTGATCTTATTCTTACAACACCAAAAGATACTATAACTAACCCTAATTTAATTTAAAAACTTAGAAGTGGGAAGGATCTTGCCGGAGCAAAGCACCGTTCTGTGAAGCTTTTTCACCCTACAATCACCAAAAATCCGCGTGCTGTTTAGTATATAACAGGATGATTGTGGTACTAAAACGTATGAGCTCATGAGCACTGTCAACGAACCAACGTAGCGGATGAGCCGTTTTCCATGGGTCCTTTAACTTTTCATTGTTCAATTGTTTATATATTGCTGTGTTTCTCTTCTGTGAATTTAGATTCGGCTTTTAAATTTGATGATGACTGGGGCTGATGACTTGCTCCTTTAAAGTCTAGTACGTTGGTGTGGTATCTTCTATCTATATGTATCGTCATATGCAGATTTAAATGCAGATCTGATGTTAATTTTATGAAGATATGATCATTTTCAATTTTCAAATATGTCCCTGTATACAAGATTGAACGTTCGTTTGACACGATCAGTTGTTCTGATAAAATAAACAAAAACAGAATATTTTCTGAATGTCAATTTATTTCGAAAGTTTGTAAATTAAATAGAGAAATATAAATATGGTTGCTCCCCCACATCAAGAGGTCATAATTATACGCTATAAGAATGATCCCGAAATGTAGGTAACAACCGAAGTTGAGTTATATGCATACGTTGGTGATTCATATTTTTCTGGCAGGATACGGGATGAAGAAAAAGCGTCTTTATCTAACACCGGATATTCATCTTTCGGATCTTCGTATATAATTAGCGAATGGGTAATCTACAAACCTACTAGAAGTTCATTTTATACTTATTTGATCTTTTGCATTTTAGTATCGACGAGTAATCTTTCGAGAAAGATACATAAAGCCTCGCGATACTAAGATAAAATTCTTTGAATGGAGTGCATTAGTTAACCGCGAACAGGCTTTCAAATTCAATGATCGTGTTTACAACAGTTGTTTTATTATCCTTGGCAGCGAATTATGTTATTGGGCGTTTTTTGTTGACACAGATTCTGGCACAAGGAGTGTCGAAGGTTGTGCCCCTTTAAACATGTCGCATTGTTCATGCTGTGTCCATAAGTGGTTTTTAGACATTTTAGAATATGTCGTAAAAATGAGAAGTAAATAATACTTGGCAATAATTATTCGGTCATAGGCCAGAAACAGGTTTCCGTCACTAAGATCACACACGACGTAAATGATTGTAAAAGCAAATTTCATTTTTTTGTTTAAATATATATTATCCATATGCACCATACTCGTATATAAAAATATTGGTGACTTTATACATTTTTTAATCTAAGATTTAAACTGAACGATAATCATGACATATCTTATGTTTTTGGGATTGTTCGCTTTCTTTCCTTCATCTAATAACAGAATTGTGATTGACATTCTGGAAATCTGATAAATTCGTTTAATTCATTTTTTCATGAGTACTGGATAGTGATAAAAACGTATTATACTCTAAATACCAGTTGCAATCACGAATGTTGGAAGATCATTTTTTTCTTCCGATAACGAGTAAAAGGGTGTATTTCTTAAGAACAAGAACATATTGTACAATAATTGAATAAAACTTTCCAAATGAATTTTGCTTGAGGTACTTGTAAGTTTTTCAAATGAAAAAATTGAGATCCTTGAAATAGACATTGCATGTCCTTTAGACTGAATTTTCTTTTGAAAAAAAAGCATTTTGAGCAAATAAATCTCGGTTGCAAATCGGTTAAATTCCAACAGTATAATATTATATTATAGAAAGCACCTTCTCGAGGGTAATTTGAATAGCAGTCAGGTTGTCTTAGAAGAGTTCGGATATGAAAGCTACTACAGTGCTTTGCATAAGTCTGCGTACACTGCGTCTCTAGTAATACTTCAATAGTTGATTTATGTTCAGCACTGGAGAAAACGGACATATCATCACGATTATCCGATAATGGAGTTTTCTCTACGAGTTTCAATTTAAACTCAGCAATTGTTTGTGAAAAAAAAATACTGCAAAATAAAATATTTTTGCAAAAGTCTGCGTACAGTTATATTTTTTCTCCTTTTCCATTATTTCGCTCAAAATTTTACCATTGACAGACGCTTATGCGGATCGAAGTCCTTACCAAAATATGGATTAGGAGTAGGAGAAGTGAACGAACATCTTCTACACAAACCATCTGCACCCCGTCCAGGTTGTGTGACAAACACCATAAGAGCGTAACTCTTGAACCTGCGCGAAAAAAACAAGAAAAACTATACATATCCTATACTCTAAATAGCTATGTACATATGTCGCAAAAAAATACGTCGATAAAAGATTTGATTTTTGGCCAACTGTTTAATACTCTCTGACTAGAGTAACTTTAATATTTTTGGGTCGGACGGGTGAATGCGCGTACGGAGAAAAAAGGATGAGGGAATACTGCCAAAAAATTTGAATGCAACTATCAAGCACGGAGGTGATGGAGACATGTCTTGGCGTTATAAGTACATATGTCGGCGGCCGATATAGGGAAGTTAGTTTTCATAGATGGAATTATGGATTAGAACTTATATCCCGATATTCCTAAGAACAATTTTCAATTTAGTACTGAGAAACGTTATCCCTGGTCGTTATCCCTTCCAACATGAAAACGACCGTAAGCATACTGATATCCCTCGATTTCTTCAAACACCATCACCATCGTCTGACATAAATCCGAAAATTTGAGGACTGAGCTGGCAAAAAGAAAAAGGATATACGAAATTACCAATTAAAAGATACTCAGCGAAATTTTACTAGAAAAATGGGAACAAATTAGCGTGAACCTCCCAAAAAATCTTGTTAGAACCATACCGAGAAAATTACAAGCCATTATTGTTGCGAACGGTACTCCACAAAAATGTAACCACAGACTTTTGCCAAAAGTTTTCTTTTTCGAATATTATGAATAAATCATATTCATTCATATTTTGTGGACCATTTGAGACAATACTTTTTTTATGTTGTTTATTTACTTTTAATATCAAAGTACAATTTTATTTTCAAATTTTATTTTGATATTTAAATGGTCTCGAAATCATTGTACTGGACTCGTACGTAGACTTTTACAAATCACTGTACGTACTCTCTAAATGGAAAAATGTCTTTATGAAATTTATTTTTCTTTTGAAAATGTATTTAAAATATTTTAAGAAAATAACCTATGTAGGTTGAAAATTAGTTGAATTCCAGCAGAATAATATTATACAATAGAAAGCACGTTCCCAAGGATGAATAGTAGTCAGGTTGTCTCAGAACAGAAAGTAACAAGACAACTATATCATTAGCACAGCACTCTGATATTATAAGAAAAATTTACTGAGCTCCACCCGTATCCAGCCCGAGGATAAGTTATACATGTATCTATGTGTATTGAAGATGTGAAAGGTTGGTATGCATAAGTACGCTTATTCGCTCTGTATTTGTATCAACAACTAAAAATACTTGGAATGTGACTCTAAACCAGGAGAAGTTATTTCTTGTACTGGTATACATATATGTAAGTGCATACATACTATACATACAATGATACACTAATCCGCCTATTACGAGTTTATCGATGTGGTACATACACATTTACTTATACTATATTCATTTCTTTTGGTGAAAAAGAACAAAGCTAAGGCAATGTCATTCCCTTAACCTTGTATATCGGCGATGAAAGTATATAGAATTAAAACCAGCCTTAATATTTAGTTCAAATACGTGTACTGAAAATTCCTGAAGTGAAACGAAGGTATTCTCCTTTCTTCGAAACTACTCATCGGCACTCGCGATCTACAACTATGTATAGTTTACGGTAAAGCAGAATACGAGGTTTGCTCAAAAAATAAGCGAGCTGAATACAATCGATTTTGATTTTTTTTTTGTTTATTGGTACATATTTAGTTTATTTTTCATAGATATTAAGTTTAGATACATATAGTTTGGGGTACTTGGCTATTTTTTACTATGTAAAGCGGCTGCATGACGTCGGTGACAATCCAGATTTGCTGAAAAGGATCATCGCTGGTGACGAAACCAGCAAAAAAGCACGTCAAGTCTGGTCAAATGTGAAAGTTTTGCTCACTGTTTTTCTCGATTGCAATTGCCTGACTCATCATGAGCTCCTGTCGGAGGGCCGTACAGTCAATACGGAATATTACCTTGCCATGAAGAAAAACGTTCGGAATTGTGGGAAAACAACTCATGACTGTTGCATTACAATAATGCAACTGCTCGCTCATCGCTGCTTGTGCGTAATTTTTTCCACAATAACGCCTTAGCCACCTTGCGATTTTTTTTTTCTTCCCAAATCTGAAGAGATCTACCACCGTTGAGGAGATAAAAACTGTATCGCTGGAAGAAATCAAGGCTATACCAAAAACGCGTATCAGAAGTGTTTCGAGGTTTGGAAGAATAGGGGGATTACTTTGAAGGGGACAGAATAGATATTGAAGAATAAATAAATAATTTTCGAGAGAAATAAAAAAAGTTACTTTCTCCGGTACTCATAATACCCGAATACTAAGAGCTCTTCTTGTTTATGTTTTTAATTTTCAATTTCCATTCAAAGGACACTAAATCCTGAATGTCGATATATCCAAGTACAAAGGTGAAAAAGTCATGAGAAATCAACACCCAATTATGTTAGCGTATAGGTTTTCAATAAGATTTCCTCCCAGAAAATTTATTTATTAGTTTTTACTCCTTATTTGGAATTTTGCAAATGTTATTAAAAATGATGGCCTTTTTTGGTTTAAACCTACTTAAGATAATGAATTGAATGATTCCAAAAGTAATATACATATTCGCTTTTTTTCATAAATGCTGAGTGTATGTCAAGACTGTAGACATTACTAAGGTATTCCTACAATTTGTCTCTCCAGTCAATCATGATAAAGTTAGATGAAAAATCAATATTTGTGCTATAAAACATTACGCGGCGATGATTCATCTATACGTGCCTTACGAAACAGTATACATATACAGATTTAGTATACGTATGTGTTTCGTATCCTACGTGCATATATATTGTACAGAGAGATGAATAAGAGATGAATAAGAGGGCTGAGACGTGTTTTGTCAACTAGGAAGGTATCACCTTCCTTCCTTCTCACTACACAAGTACTCGTAAATGTGTCACTTTTCTACGATTGCTGCTAATAATGTTATTAAATCACTTTAATACCTCCTCGTCTCCCTGTACAAAAAGAAAATTGGAAAACTTCGCGAAATCAAACGTCTTTTCCCGGGTCAGCTATTGATTTTCATTCCTTTTCAAATTGTTTGCGTGAAAAAAGTAATAAATTTTGCCGATAACTTCGTTTTAATTTAATTGTAGAAAAAACATTTTTGTGGCTTAACACCAATTCGAAAAATATTTTAAGAAATTTAATAAGTAAGTGATATTGAAAAAAAAAACGCTGTATGACACGTGGCGCTTTTTGTAAAGCATACAGAGGAACATTCAGACATATCCAAATCATCGCCAAAATGAAAAGCTGAATTCAAATTCACAAATGCATGAATGCAAAGGTTAAAGGAGCAACTTCAACACCAGCATAGCATAGAAACTAACCAGGAAACAAGATGGGTAGAAGCGGAAGAAGCAAGAACAAATAAAGTCAATAATAAAAAGCGATGCCCTTAAGCACTGGGAAATAGTAAAGAGATCATGCGGTCAGACCCTACGAAGCATTCAAATAAAAAAGGTTGCAAACATTCATCGAGAATTTTTGGCTAAAAACACGAGACCAATATATACATACTGTCGGAAAAGGATCAGATTTTATAACTGAGTCTCTAAGGAAAATATGAAAATAGATTTCGAGTCTTTGAAAACAATATCTTAAGGAGAAAACAGGCAAATGGAAAATACTATACAATCAAGAACTCGAAAAACTCTATTAAGTCTCAAGCAGTGCCCGAATAATAAAACCCCAAACTCTAAGTCAGGGCACGTAAAACGAATGGACAGTGGACGAACAGTCAAAAGAATAATGAGTTTAAAACTCGTGAAAAGACCTCCAGGAAGGTCACGTCGTAGATGGGAGGACACACAAGGATGGACCTTTAGATGGACAGGGATGTTTGGCGAAGGGTTGTCAACGAGGCTTTAAATTTCAGACTTTCAAATGGCCGGTGGTAATTGTAATTTTTATTATTATCAAAGAACATCCTGGACCCACTTCAAGATGAGCTATCAATGTTTAGGGTTATTTAACAAGATATATTATATCATTTTAAATCAACAAAAAATCTATTTTTAAGAAAAATGGTGATATAGTTAGTAATGAATTATTATCTGTCTTTTTGATAAATTTTAATATATCAGCAATTCCGAATACTGAAATAGATTTTAACATAGCACTAATGAGGCTCATGGGGTTCAATCGCTCCTTCTCGGCGACTAATTGGAGTTTCCAGTTAGAAAAACACACACCCGTGAAATCCATCACGCAATAAAGTCATTGGTTCACGAGGTGTTGCATGTGGCGCTGTCCTGCTAAAAATAAACCTGATCCTAATCCATAGCACCAGTTTAAGCAATGTCTACATCGTTCGGTTACCAAATCCATTCGCTGAAATCGTTGCACCCGCATCATTTTGGACAAAAAGAAACTAATTACGTCGCCAGCCCAGAACCCCACCAAACTGTCTGTCGTTGTGGATGGAAATGTGGTTCCACTATTTCTCTTTTTTTTGTTTTAGGGGCATCGTCACAACCATAATCTTCTGGTTTTAATTCAGGTGTCAATGGGTCTTTACAAAAATCAAAAATTTCAGCTATAAATTGCAAGTGGTTTCGCATAGGCCTAATTTTGTCTACACTATTAGCTATGGAGGTGGTGGGGGCGTTAAATTTACTACAACACTTTCGGTAAGTACGTATCGATTCATAATCACCTCTTGGATTTTCAAAAGTCATCAATGATAGTTAAATATTGACAATTCAACAATGGGGCACAATGACACCTCTTGTTATATGAGCTGAGCTATTTATACTAATTTTGTGTCATATTAATTATGAGTTTCAAAACATTCGGATGTAATGATTATGGATTATGTTGGCAATTAATAGTAGATCCTTCTCTCCTTTAGGACAATTGAACACACTACAAAAGTTTCGCGAAATTCTAGAACGGCTAGAAAGAAATTCAAAACACACATTAAATAGAATTAGAACATTACCTCATCACATTTAGAAGACAGTGTCCATCCTTGTATAGGGATCATAGTTGATATGCTAAGTTTTTTGAAAAAAATGTTTTTTTAGCTTAAGTTAATTATAATAATGTTAATTGTAAGTTTTTTATACATATATGTAGTTGTCGAAAGGCATATGTTAAAATTATACTTTTGTTTTGGAGTGCCCGCCTAGGGCACTAGGGAATTAAAAAAAAAAATAGGGATCATAGTCATAGGGTACGTAGTCTTTTCTCATGTAAATCTCTTAATCTAAATAGATCTAATCTAAATAGACAAGAGTCTATTGTACGATGCTATAAGCTACCTACATCAGAAGTGAAGCATGATCGAAATGAAGTTGGGGAGTAAGTGGCGCGGCAAAGAAATTGCTTTAATATGAAAACAGGAATTTTACTCATCACTCGATAATAAACATTCATGCCAAAAAAATACTGGCGCAGTACTCTTTAGCTACGAAATGCTTTCCTTCTCCAGCTGTCATTCTCAGACGTAGTTGAGTAACCTAATGATTTTTCTACTTTCTCATCAACCTTAAATATCCATGCTGAACCCGAATTTTTCGCCTTTATCTGAAATTCCACTTCATCTATCCTGTTGACATGTTAATTAAATTAGACGTGTCATCACCGCTATTTACGTTCAGATCCTCCTCCCGACGGATGATGCGACACTCAAATGAATATTTAAATATCAGAGCGGTTCATTGTTATTGCATCTTGTGGTTCTAAAAGGTAGACAGCTCCTCCCATAGTTAAAGCTTGTCATTCCAAAGAGGAAAGACAAATCGTCTTTATTAACTTTTAGGTATGTTTGTACTTAAATAAGTGCTTAGTATAAGTATGTGTCTCTGTAAATGCGTAGGTGGTTTTAGATGGGTATACATATATTTCACGCTCAACCAATGCTGAAGAATTCAAAGTTGTATGTTAGGAATAATTACTTGGTTATGCTGTCATAATCTCTAGCATCAATTGTTCAAGGCGGATGACATACCCACATGTATGCATGTAATCTATGTGTGTATATCGTCTATTATATTATTTATTTTCGTAACCACAACTTGATTTACGAATGACATCGTTTAATTCAATTTTCATTATGGTATACTCGTACATGTCGACATTTGGTCCGACGCCTCTCCCGATTGCTTCACCCAAAATGTGGTCGGTTTAATTGATTCTGAATTGACAATTAATTCGTTAGGATTTGCGGATGAAGTGAAGGTGTTTTTGGGAGTGAAAAAGGCTATTGTTGCGAGTATAAATAATCTGATGGCGAGCAACACGAGGTAGGATATAATCCCATAAATTAACATTGCTAATGCATTTATTTATATACATTCGATAAATGTTATATTTAAAAGTATGAATGGAAAACAAAATGAATAAAATGTGGTCAAGGTGTGAACCGTAAAGTCCACACGACTAACTTCCCAGGGAGACGAATTAAAGAACAATTTTTTTTTTTTATTATTATTTATTATTATTATTATTGTATAATTTTAAATTTATTCAATATTTTCTTTTATAATTTTAACCGTAGTTGATTACAGAGAACATGAAAGAGAAAAAAATCAACAACTTATGGCGTCGCTACGAAGTGATGGAGGTTATCGAAGTTTTGAGAATCTGAAAAATCTCTAATAAGTCTCTGACTTACGTAAAGACGATGAATACAGAGAACTCGAAAGAATGAGCACTCAAAATCGCATGGCATCATTACGTAGTGATGACGATTTTAGAGGCTTCGGAAATCTGAAAAATCTTCAACGATTGAAAGAAAGACGAAAATATGAAACTTTCAAAAAAAATTAAAGTATTAATACAAAACGACGTATTCGTAATTTACGGAAAAACTGTATTTATCGTACCGAAGAAAACATTCGAAATCTTCGTCAGATCCACATGTTGAGACAAAGTGAACAACACATTGTTAATAAACAAAAAAAAATTGATTCGAAAATTAATTTTTTGCGACGTAAAATGCAACTTGTTATCGTAATTACATGACAGAGAATAGCATAGATAATGCGTTAACCCCAATAGAAAGAATATCGATCCAAACTAGTGTTACACAAGATGATAAATATAAAATCTTAAAAAATCAATTTCCTGTTATACCTGCGGAAGCAATAGTTATATTTTGTCATAAGAGCCAAGGTCAAACATATGACAAAATATGTATAGATTTTTCGGCGCAGAAGAGGCGAACTTTATCGATGTTATATGTTGCTTTCAGCCGTGTCACTAATTTGAATGGACTATTTATAATTGGTAAATTTAAATTATCAAATATTCCAAAAAATTCAAAAGTTGTAAACTCAGCACTTATTGAATTAGAAGAAGTCTGAGATCTAAAAAAATGTTAAAATTGTCGTACAATAATTTAGAGAGCGTAGTAGTCACAAAAGTATGTTATCAAAATGTTAGTACATTAAGAAAGAAGTTAACCCACATAATTGCAGATGAATGGTATCTGCGCGCGGATATATTAATTTTCAGTGAGTCTCGAACTACTGGTAGCGATAAAATAGACATTGATAATTTCAATATTGTTTTGAGAATTGATCGCAATAAAAACAATCATGGACTAATATGCTATGTAAAAAATAGCGTACCATCTACAATATTATCGTCAAAGCATCTTTACAGCAATAAGGGACATGCACAGCTATTTACAATGAAAGTAGATAATTGGTATTTAATTAGTGGGTACAAATCTCCTAAAACAACAACGACTATGTTCGAAGAAGCTGTCGATGATATTATACAAAAATTACCTTCTGATAGTCTTTTTATATTAATTGGAGATTTCAACTACGATATCATTAATCAAGGTGACAAAAAAATAATTTTTTGATCAATTATTTAAAAAAATATAAATTATTAACACAATTGCCGCCAGACAGTATTACTACGTCATTAAATACTCAAATAGATGTCATTTTCTCCAATGTTTCCAACATACAATGTGGAGTTTATGAATCATATTTCACATACCATAAGCCAATATATCCTATTTATAATAACAGTTTCAATAGAAAAAATTCTAACAATCATTGTAAGACTAGTGTTAACAGTACAGATGAAATTAAAAATTGCGATGAAATTATCATTAGTAGCTATGTTGGCATGGACACTTACAATGACAATATCAAAGATTTAATTCCTATAGATGTTGATAATGATGATATAAATCACAAAGAAACTAATGGAAATAGTATTCATTCTGGTGTTCAAAATGATATGAACAATATTTACGATAATACCGATGATAATGACGTACCATATGATTTTGATATTCCGATCGCAGAATGTCAAGAAGTGGCTCATAGTGAATTTTATTTGTCCGACAAACATATCAATTTATTCCATGAAATAATGAACAGAAAACTCAAAGCTCAACGGGTACATAATTTCGCACAGGATGAAGGTTACGTCGGCGCGTTTCTACGTAATTTACAAGTAATACCCAAATCTGAGATTAATATTCAGATCATTTATAGCGGTCAAATTGGTGTTAACATTAGGTCACTGGATTTGTACAAAATATGACGGTAAAGGCAATGTCCACATCTACGACAGTTTAAATAAGAATTACTTGGAAAACGATCAAATCGATTTTTTGAATGCTCTGTATAGATTTAAAAAAAGGTATATATGTATGTATTTCATAAGGTTCAGGAACAGAGCAATGGTATAGATTGTGGGGCATTCGCAATATATTTTGCAACAGTGTTATGTTACGATAAGTTACCGGAAGAGCAAATGCCATATGATGTACCCATTATGCGGAACCATATAGTTGAAGTGCTGCTGAATAAAAAATTGTTACCTCTCCCGAACAGTGGATATTTGAACTATTAAAACTTTGTTTTATTATAAGCAAAAATTTATCGACACTATTCTCTAAACGTTATCAACAATATCCAACTGTTACAAACAATATTAATTTTTTTTCAAATGTATTCAATTATTATTTACAATATTCGATTGTTATTCACAAAATTCAATTGTTATCAACAATATTCAATTGTTATCAACAATATTCAATTATTATCAACAATGTTCATAAATAAATTATACACTTCATTCATTTTAAAATTCAGCTTGTTTTTTGCTTTTTTCTTGGATTTCCCGTTAAAAAAAAAGGCTGCACCGATTTCGCCGAAAATTCTTTCAGTTCTTTGTTATGTAATTACGCGTCTAATGTATCTAGTCCCATGTTAATATCATCTTTGGTTCTCAAGATAAACGAGACGAAAAAAATTAATACGAACACACATACACACATACGTACATACGTACGTATACACACACGGACATCTCTATAAAAACGTTGGATTTGGATTCTGGTGACCTTGAAACGTGGAGATATGTCAAAATTTGGGATTCACAAAATCGGCCCCATTATAAGAACTTCCCACTGGGAAGTTAATAAATTCATATTCAAATATAAATTCATATTCAAATAATATTATGGGAAAAAAAACTGTCGAAATATTCCCACATTTGGATAACCTGGTGAGGACATTACCCCGCCTTGCCATTTCCTTAATTCAAATTTTCCTTCATGAATCATTTGGCTCTTTCTCTCTCTTCTCTTTTTGCAGCATAAAAATGTATTATTCTAAAAAATGAATATTTTATGTCCAAAAAACTATTAGGAACTGTGAGAGTTACTTTTCATATGAGTTAATTTTATAATTTTTAGTTTGTTTCTATTGCTCTTATTATAATTTATACTTTATAATATATTAATATAGCCTTACTGGTCCTGTACGGGCACTCAAGTCTAAATATATTTCTTAATTGCTAATGCATTTTGGGTTAAACCTATCTATTCTATTTTTGCATGACTATTTTTCAAAATTTGATTTGCTAGGAAAAGTTTATTAAAAAACCTTATCCTTATCGTAAAACTTAACCTAGCCCAAGCTGCTTGATTTGAGTCTTGAATATAATCAGGTTGGCTAGCACTTGTGTGTTTCGCTTCACTTGATCACCCCCCGGATTTCGTCATTCAGCACCTGGGCATAGCCGCCTCGCTCACTCTGTATCCCCGAGACCTCACCAAAGCTAACAGGCCTCAGTCAGTTCTCAGGCTCATATAGTAGATGACGTTGCCAGCCTCCAAAAGATTCCCTAATCTAATTTACGAGCTAAGTAATGAAGAGGACCTCACCGGAGTAATGCACCGCTCTGGGAGGCGTTTTTACCCGACAACCACCAAAAATCGACGATGTTTAGCAACATCCATGAGTTCTCAGTCCGCCACTGCAGTTTATACCATAACGTTTGAGCTCATGAACACTGTTTACGTACCGCTCGAACAATTACCATCTCTATTTTGCACTAACCTTTGGAATGTATGGTGAAATGCTTCTGGGGGAATAAAGCCCGATCGGAGTGTACTCTCGTCGTATCTATAATTGGGATAGTAAGATAGTAAGACCAAAGATAAGTTTATTGTATGTACTTTCGAATCATATTAACAAGCCAATCGCCGGTTCTGTTTGGGCCTGCTCCGGTGTACCGTGACTTTGGCGTTTTGTACATTCTACACACAAATCCGGACAACCATACGCTAGGATAGGCCTTATCAGGGCCCCGAAGCATATAATGAGGAACAGATTCCTTTTATACGGAAGACTATATCAGCTCCATACAGCTGAAATACAGATACAAGTCAAGCTAAATATCTTACCACGTTTTTCACCACAAATGAATTCCTATGTTGCCCAACGATCGCAGGTTTCCTCTAATTTTTTATGGTTTCCCTTGAGAACCTGTACAACGGAGTCCTATTTAATTTTTAAGTTTTAAGTCACACTGCAGCATAGTATTGATGATCTCAATGTTTGGATACCTGATCTGCTGGGTACTAATCCTCTGTTCGTATTAAAACAATCTCTCGTAATGACATGGAGCACCATTATGCATGAATTTTTTTCATAACTATCCCAATACTCTAAATTGTTGATTCCCTATTTGTTTTATAGCAATTTCCTTCTGGACGAAGGTAACATGTTTCAATACTTTTTTACCACAACTATAAGGTCTTACAATTCAGCGAAAACAAATATTGAGTTTGGTTACTTTTATACACTTACGCATAATATGGATTCTTTCTACTTTTAACAGGTCGTCCATCAATTTAATATATCGTGCTGCCCCTCATCAACAGAAAGCTTTTGATACTTCTTTTCGAAATCGATAATACACAATATATCACATCGGCGCCCTCGAAAGCCTAATATGTACTTGTTTGCCACATTTTTTTTTAAATAAAATATCTAAAAATGGATATTTCGTCTGATTCATTATATACGTTTTGTATATGCCAACATTCGGTCTTGTGTATAAATATATACGACAGAAAAAATAAAAATCTTGGTATGACAAGTATCTATAGCACATTCACACAATTTTTTTGCTGTAACCCTTTATTTCGTAACCATTATGGGTATTGTTCGAACTTTTGCACCAGTCAGCACAGTCGAGAAATATTTTTTTTTATTACTGTGATTTGACAACATCGTAGAGCACCAGATTCTATAAATCTTGGGATGACAAGCAGGACATTTCATTATTTATGCCTTATAACCAGGACGCAACATCGAGGGAATACTTGTGAACCATATATTACCCTCTAGAAACATAGAATATTTATCGTCGAATAATCTACAATATATCTGTTTTCACATAAACGTATGTTCATTACTTTCATAACTATTTGTCCTCTTAAAGAAGTTAAAGGTTGTAGCATAAGTATTGCGCGATGTTTGTATGTCTGTATGACGTTAGATAATTTGCATTAAATGCATAAACTTAATCGTCAATTTAATTTCTTTCGTTGTTCTGATCTCCTTTAAGGTAACTTTTTAATGCCGTCATAAAAAAAATGTTGGTTTTAAAAAAAGCATCTTGGACATCATCCTGATATGATGATTTTGGTCCTAGCCGCATAAGGGCGAGCTTTATCCTGATGGAACAAAACACCTCTTCAATTAACCAGACCTGGTCTTTGAACCTGCACAGCTGTTGACAATAAGTTTCCGCGGAGATAGTTTGATTATGAAGTGAGAGCTCAAAATATATTATTTCCTTAGCATCCCACGATATGCTCAGTAGCTTAACTAGGTGAAGTTCGTCTCTGTCGTGTTGCTCTGTTGCTGGTCGGTCTTCTGGACTAAGCCGTTGGTGACGTCATTTGAATTTTTTTTTGTACAGGGTTTGTGCAAATTCAAAAGTGTACGCTCTTATGGTGTTTGTCGCACAACCTTGACGGGGTGCAGATGGTTTGTGTCGAAGATGTTCGTTCACTACTCTCGGGGATGGTTGTCCTAGATAGGATTTGAGAGATTGGACTGAAATTGCGTTGGTTGTAGTTCACAGTAACTCTTTTGTTTCCATGTCACTAATGTGTTATATTGGAAATACAGACACAGAGTGTGAATTTTGATGTGATCTTATGCTGCGAGTGTTGTGCCTTCGTCAGCATTGTTTGATCATCTTTCATTCGCAACTGATGTTGCTGCAGAATATTTCCGTATATGAACTACAGACCTTTCGATCAACCGTCGATGATAATTCCCATTGCACCACGACTATCCGTAAAGAACCCGTTTCTCATATCCGGTTGTGATCCGGTCCAAAAACGGTTCTTGATTGTGACCCCACCCAAGCGTATTGCATGCTTCGATTTTATGCTAAAGATTATTAAGAAATAGACGGTGTGGTACCCATTTTTCCAGCTTTATGACTTCCATTTTTGTTAGGCGCCGGTAGATGAAAATCTCTAGTCTTCCATTCTGTTTTTCTGAAACAAAATCAATGGAATATTCCGAATATGCCGTTCTAATACATCCATGGCTAATATATCCTGGTGTTTGTTTTTCTAGCCGTTAACGCTCAAAGCCCACGACAACCAAATCTTCGAAAATATTCGTGTTCTTGTCTAGAACCTTGATATTATGCAGTTACATACGAGTATGCAAAACCTTTCACAAAAATAATAATAATAACTGCATTCATAACGTCAAGCTATCCTATTTGTTATTTATTAGCTGACTTCCAAGAATCATTAAAATAACTAAGTGTGCCAAACAATTCTGTTCGGTTTTCCACATAAGCCTGAAGTAATGTGTCCGAATTTTCTCAATTATTTTCCAAGTCAACCGATGCGAACAAAAATTACAAAAAACTAATCATAAAGCAAAGCCACACGCTCCTGAGCTTAAGAGTCAGAATGAATAAATTACTTAGTTAATGCCTGCATTCACCTACGAGCCAACTATCATTATCATATCAACCTGTGGCGCACGTAATGACTTAATTCAATGAAATCACCCGATTCACGCTTAATTTAATATTTTCGTCCTCCTGCTGTGAGACACCTTACTCCCTAGACCCACCGAATAAATTGAGTTTCCCTAAGCCCATAGATGTTGGTATACATATATGATCGAATATATTTAATTTAAGCACAGCACGGTACATATGTACTCTCTGAGATAGGTATGTACGAGAATGTGTAATGTTATTAGTTCACTGAACTTCCCAGAAAAGCCAGGACAGCTTTGAAAGTCTTTTGAGTTAAGCGGAGGTCATGTCCTTTGAATAGGCCAGATAAAAATATAACCACTGAGATAGAGCCATTCAAATGCACTCTCTTCCTCAGATCCTTGAATGTTGCAACACGCCGCACTGTCACTCAGCAATCTTTTCTTGAACTCAAAATCCCTCGAGGCACATTCACGTGTCTGTGAACGGACGTACTCGTATGCATGTACACTTCAGCCGAGCAGTTTTACCTAGCAATGACTAGACTGAATGTAAATTAACAAGCTAGTATGAGCGTCAGGGGATTGAATGCGAATGAGTTTACGTTGTGTACAGTTAAATGAATAGATGCTAATTATGAAAAGGAAGTGCAAGTTTCTGCTGGTAACTAGAAAATTATAGTGAAAGTAGTTTTTGTTGTGTGCTTTTGAAAGGAAAACAGCCCTTGGCACTGCCTTTGATATCTTTCTGCGGAAAGGTTTATAATGTACGTTCTTATGAAAAAGCTATTAGTCTTTATCTCGTACATTTAAGTCCTAAATCTAAATAGTAGAATTGCCTTCATTCATTTGTGATTACAGTGGCATTTCCTATTATACATATATGCCTTTATTTTTTTCCACAATTCCTTTTAATTCTTAGGTGTTTCAGCTCCGATCGACATTTCTTAATATTTCTCATATACATATTTTGCACAGGAGGTCATCATGCATAAATTGCCATTTCAATCACATTTCCCACTCAGTTACCGAAGCAGGTCTTCTTCTAATATCTGGCGTTGCTGGTCCTAAAAATAATGTAAAAATAATGTATGACGTGAGCCAACCGATATGCCAATATCCTCAGCAACGTCTCTTAATTACAAAATTTAATTCAGATTCTTTGATCAATTTTTTTGCCAGTAGTAAAAAATTGCCAAGCACACCAAAACACGTCTATTCTTTATATCTGTCAAAAACAAACTAAATATCTGAAATGGCTGATAATATTAACAAATGTTTCAAATCATATGTATTGTACTAACATTAGAAAAAAAAATTGAAAATTGAATGTATGTACTTAGTTCGCTAAATTTAAATGTTAACATTAACATTTAACTTTTAACATTTATTAGTGTAAATATTGCTTACAGTAACAAGATAAGATACATCTTATAATTGTGCAAGCCTTCAAATTAGCAATTAGTTTGATGTGTGTAAGATGTGAATATTAAATGAAATTTTAGAGACAAATGGAAAATGATGGAAAAATACTGATTATAGTGCTTATAAAGGGTCCGCCAAATAATTTTTTTTTTTTTGAAAATGCTATAAAAAAAACTACTGAATATTTTCTCAAATTTCTTTTTTTATTTGAAAGTACAATCCTTCCGGTTAATAATGGAAAATAATTTCATCAATTGGCTGCATCGGCTGGCCATGCAGTAGCCTACACGATCGGTCCAATTTTTAAGCACATTATCGATTGTATATATATGCCGAATATTGTCCTTTAAAGCGTCAATTGTCTCTGGCTTGTCGGCGTAACATTTATCTTTGACGGCACCCCACAAATAATAGTTCAACGGTGTCAAATCGCAACTCCGAGGTGGCCAAACGACATCAGCTCTGCGGCTGATAATGCGATCTTCAAAAACAGGGCGCAAAACATCGAGTGTAGCTTCGGCTGTGTAGCACGTAGCGCCGTCCTGTTGAAACCAAATGTTGCCAATATCCTCCTCTTCAATTTTTGTGAACAAAAATTCGTTCAACATGGCCCGATAACGATCGCCATTGACTGTAACGGCCACTCCTTGCTCATTTTCGAAGAAAAATGGCCCAATTATGCCTCTGGACCAAAATCCGCACCAAACAGTGGCTCGTTTTGGGTGCACCGGCTTTTCAATGTATGCGTGCGGGTTTTCTGTGCCCCAAATGCGACAATTTTGCTTGTTTACATACCCGCCAAGATCAAAATGAGCTTCATCTGAAAAGATGATTTTTTTGGCAAAATCGGCATCTTCTGTAAGTCGATCGCAGGCCCACTTAGCGAAGCGAAAACGCATTGTCAGTTGGCTTCAACTCCTGAACCAATTGGACTTTGTATGGCGTCATACCAAGGTCTTTATGCAAAATTCGTCTCAATGATGTCTCCGAAATGTTCAATTGTTGAGAACGACGGTGAATTGATGTTGATGGCGCTTCACGCACACTTTCTGCCGCAGCAGCAATATTCTCGGGTGTACGCACTGTTTTTGGCTTTTCACGCTTTGGTTTATCGATGAGGATGCCAGTTTCTTTCACATTTTTCACAAGATAACGAACATACGGAGCTGACGGTGCTTCTCTTCTTCCAAAATCAGTACGCAATTTTCGCCCACATTCTGCAACATTACCATGATTTTCAAAGTAATGTCGCAATATTTCCCAACGTTGTTCAAGCGTATACACAACCATATTCATTCAGCGGAAGGATAAAACTAATTATCTGTCAAATCAGACATGAGCTAAGTGTTACCATTCACGAAATAAGCACTACTTGAAAAAAAAAAACGTTAGATGGCGGACCCTTTACATACCAATTAGTCATTAGTGGTAGTTTCAACGGCCAGATAGCGAGAGAGGGAACGTTTAAAATTGTTGGTACTTCTAATTCTTCTGATATTAATGGGGAGGAAATTCCACAACCGAGTGGATATAACAAAAAACTGACGCTCGGAGTTTAAGCAGTTGTAACTTGTTTGTATGAGCATACGCAATCTGTCTGACTGAATAAAGCGCAACTTCTTGAACAGGTAGTTAGGTTCTTTGGTTTGCATGATGTTTTGTAATAGGCATAATGTCCTATATTTCAGTAGATTGTCAAAGGGGTATCCGTATAACAGTTTCGAGTACGAGGAGACGTGATCGTATCTTCTTAAATTAAAAACGAATCGGGCGATGTTATTGAATGCGACATTTAGCTTCCGTCTTGAAACATAATCCGGACAGCAGAATACCTCACAGCAATATAACAAAACAGGTGCAAGGAGAATTTTCGCCAGTAAGAGTTTTGTCCGAGTGGGGATGAAGTGTTGGGTGGTCCAGACAGCACGAAGACCTCCATAAATCTTACCATCTGTTGCATTTATGTGTGAGCTCCACCCAAGTTTTCGATTAAATATCAGGCCAAGGTTTCTAGCGGTTTCAACGTACTCTATAGGGGTTTGTGCTAATGTATTGTAATTGGTGGAAAATTAGTAAGATCCAAGTTTCTTTTGTGTATTACCAGCGCTTTTGATTTATGGGCGTTTAATCGTAGATCGTATTTAGTGCACCAATTGAAAATAAGCTGGAGATCTTCATTCATGAGCGCCACGGCTTCGTTAATACGATCAAGAAGACGACTCACGTAAATTTGTGTGTCGTCAGCAAACATATGTATTGAACAATACTTGATCAATCGAGGGAGTTCATTTACATACATGGAGAAGAGTAGGGGCCGAGAATTGATCCTTGCAGGACTACGCACTTTACAGGCAAGAGGGAAGAGTGTCGCTCGCCAGTAACAACACGTTGTAGTCTCCCATGCAAGTAGGAACTTAAAAGCCTCGTAGCGGAGGTTGAAAAATTAAACTCAGCTCTAAGTTTTGAATATAGGGTGGTGTGGTTGACTGTGTCGAATGCTTTAGAGAAATCGTGAAAAGTTAAGAAAGTGGCATGGTTTTCATCAGTAGCTTTCCTGATGTCATCTGTAATAAGGCAGTTTTACAGCTTCGTTTAGGACGGAAGCTCGATTGGCTTTCGCATAATAGTTTGTTACAAGAAAGATATTTTTGAATTTGCACTGAGATTGTTTTTTCAAACACTTTAGAAAGGTATGGTAGAATTGATAGAGGTCTGAATTCCACTGCGGAGCCTAATGACTTGGGAATGAGAAAGACCGACGTTGTTAGGATGTTATTAAAGACATAGGTTATGAATGGCAATATATGTATATGGCAGTAGTAGTTTGACGAATTTAGAGTGTACATCATCAAGTCCCATAGAATTGGATTTGATAGATAGTAATACTTCCACAACATCACGCTCGCGCAGTCCACAAAATTCAAATTGAAAATTTTGATTTCCTTCCGGTGATAGGTCGAAGTTTGCGTTAATCGATACTAAACTTCCGCTACATGACTCTAAGAAGTTCCGGTTCAATTGCTCACAGTCAATGTTGTCAGGAATTTTCGGCTTTAGTTTTGCAATACCAAGGCTCCTTAATTGTTGCCATTTTTCTTTTCCCGACGAGCAACTGCCAAGTTTGCTGCAATAAAACTCGCGTTTTGCATTTCTGATCTTAGACACTACCTCATTACGAAGAGAACGATATTTGTTAAGGAAAACTGACATTCTGTACTTCTTCCAGGTTTTACATATAAGCATCATCGCGCTTTTTATTAAGCTGCAATATATTGGAACTTAGGTGCAGAGAATTTGGCTTTTTTGGACTTTAAGGGTACATTGAAAAGTGCGACAATACTCTCTTGAAGGTAAGCAGTCTGATCATTGACTAAATGTAGCTGGTAGATGTGTTGCCAATTAGCATTAACAACGTCCTGTCGTAAGAGAGTGTAGTCGATATTACGAAAGTCGCTATAGGTACGTGAAGGTAGGCTTGGTATAGTAGTTATACCCTTGGTACGTAAGAAAAAGCAAGTCATGCTTTGAGAACCCATGTGCTGAAAGTTGACTGTAAAGCAATGCCTTGTTTTTGTCCGATACGAATATTGCGTCTAGTAAAGTGAAAATGAGTGGGAGTAGAAGTGTTAAGGTCAAGTGAATTCATATTGTCCAGAAAACCAATTGAGCGAGGTTTGTTTAAGAGATTGCAGTTAAAGTCTCCACAGATTATAATATTAGTGTAACTACATGCCATCTCATCGAGGACATTGAATAGTGGTTCGAAGGCAATGGTGTTATTTGGTCTGTAAACAACCCCTATCATGAAATATTCATTACCTAATGGAATGTTTAGAAAGATATAATCAATGGGGCGATTGTCCTAAGTATAATGTTGTATTTGAGGGTTTTGCGTACATATACCGCTACCCCACCTCCTATGCGACCGATCCTATCCGATCGAATAAGGTTAAAACCTTCTACGTTATAAATTTCATTGGCTATTTCGTCATGAAATCATGTTTCTGAAACACATATGACGTCAATTTTGGAATTGACAAATATATGTCTAAATTCGTCGATTTTAGGGAAGAGGCTTTGAGCATTAAGATGGCAAATGTGTTGTCCTTCGTGCCTTTAACACCCAAATCATCTCATACAAATATCCGCTGATCCCGATGATCCCTGATTTCTTGAACAAACTGGGGAAGGTGGCAGAAAGTTCCTTTCAATTATTTTCGATCTGTTCATTTTTTTTCATTGGTAGAAAGGAAATACTTACACACATTGCCCACTCTGAAATGCGAATACCGAAGTCAAGGGAATCGAAAAAAAGTATGAGATTTGATTTGAGATGAGATATAACTGCACGCCCGAGCAACATTTTGATTGAAGAGTATCTGGTCATGTGTCAACGCTTATGACTTATTAGCATTAGATGGAAAAAATTCCAAACCAACCATTGAATCAACTGTGCTAATGCATATTGGCTCACCTGTGTCTCACTCACCTCAGATGAGAGCACCATGATTTCTAAGTCTCTGACATCAATGATACGGAGTTCAAGTACCGTCAACAAGGAAAACGTCGAATATTATCAGATGGTATACCAGATACTTGTCTCGAAACTCCTCGTTCGTAATCGATACACAACATCTATCTGAAAAGAATCAAGTGACTTGGAAAGTCAAGTAACCTTTGTTAGTAAGGCTCGGTCTAGATTATTATATGTTGTTTTTAAATATACGTTTATAAATACAAAACTCCCATTCACTTTAATCCAAAGCATTCACCTACGCCTTTAACTCGTCGAGTCTAACAAATGTGCCAATTTACATCCCTCATCTGCAGTTCAAACTTTATATAACATACAATGTATGATCCCGTATACATGTGCAGATGTGGTAAGTCATCATTAATGTGAGCATTATACACTTTTAGCTAAAAATGCATGAAACTAATTTCTAACCCACAGCCCACATCACATTCTCCCAGCCAACAAGTTGAACCCGACACCAGCTGAATGTGAATGGAGCAATTACAACCTTTAGCACAAAAGCGAGAGGACGGCGTCAAATAAATGTTTGCATGGGAATATTAAGTACGCGCATAAGTTCAAAGTTTCCTCCGAACATCCATCGACATTTCTTTCAAAGGCACACCCACTCGACCCGTAGGCGGAAGATCGATAAATTGAACAAGTTTGAAATTATTGTATAACGAGAGCAAATTCGAACACCATGCCCCGGTGGGGAGGGATAGTGTCCCGGCCTTGCATTACAAATCGCGCTGCAGAACTTTAATGCTTGTACGAATTTTGACAGAATGACGCATGATAATATCATCAATTATTATAGAACATACATATGTATGTCAAACAAATAGCTTTATGTATAGTTTTAATTATTCTATTATGCCGCTAACAGGGGTACTATCGTGTTCGTTGTCATTGTCATCGTTACCGCAGCGAATGAGTGGGTGAAGCTCGGCAAATATTCAACTTCAAAACTCAGTCAACACCAGTCACACTTCAGATCAGTTTCAACGGAGTGGAATGAACAGTATACGGGGGTTGATGGCTGGTGGTATTCTTGTGTGTATTTCAGTTGCTGGTTGCTTATGGAATTTACTCGGTTTGTGTTCATTTGACGCCCTCACTTCAGTATCATTGTTTGCGGTGCTTTTGTTTCCGAAAACAAAGCATTTTTTTCTGCGGCTGGTTTTTTGAGACGCGACAGCATTTAATTTTCATGGCTTTATGAATGAACGAGAAATGTTTTCTCTAGTGGAAAGCGCTGCAAGATTGATGGCTTTAAACAACAAACCGATGCAAATTAAGTTCACCAGATACTTAACATAACATAAAAATATATCTCATTGATTTTAACGTGGCCTTGGTGCAATGATCCAATGTAAGATAGAAAAGTAATTTTATAGCATTGTGTATCGCTGTGAATATGTCACATAATATTCATCCTTTTTGCATTAGCGACATCAGCTGAAATAGTTAGTGAACAAAAATTATGTTTAAGCCTGCATTCACTTCTTATCAAACTGTAAAAAAGAGAACCCGCCTTACGACATTCCTATGGTCGTAAAGTAGAAAACAATGACTCCTTAAAAGGGTATAAGGCTAGTACGCGACATGGCTTCGTTAGCAAGGAATTCGAATCAGTTTGCGGAGATTAAAATGGAATCATGATAATGGAATGGCAGTCGATTTAAGGACTACTTCAGCGACGAGGGCTTTAAGCCACCAGCCCGATTCTTTGATCATTTGCTGCAATGAGCGATCCCTCTGCAAGAAAAATTTGACTCGAGTCTGGATACGATGGACAAGTTTTAGTTTGTTTTCACAAATTAAAGGTTTGATATGATTTGGAGTGCTTGGCGGTTTTGTTTCAATAAAAAAACTGAAATTTTGTGTTTTAATGACCATGCACGCCCTGGATACCCCAGCACGTCAACCAAATTGTTACGGAGAATAGTCGAATCACAATTAGAAAAGTTGCTGAGGAAAAATTACATATCGGTTGGCTCATGCCATGAATTTGTTTCAAATATTTCAAATATTTTGGACATGAAACGTATGTTATGTCTGTGAAGTTTATTCTGAAATTGCTAAATTTTGAGCAAAAGAACCGTCACGTGAGCATGGCTCAAGAGCTGTTGAATGACGTGAATAACGATCCGAATTTGCTGAAAAGGATCATCATCGGTGACGAAATATGGGTGTATGGTTATGACGTCGAAACCAACGCCCAATCATCCCAATGGAAGAGGCTAGGAGCCAAGCTCAGTCAAATATAACAGTTTTGCTCACTGTTTTGTTCGATTACAATGTTCAATCACGTACGAATTTGTGGAATAAAAATCATTCAGGGTAATACAGACTAACACAACATAATTATATCTGATGGAGATTAATCTGAAGGGCACAAAATAAAACACTACTTTTCGAAAAAAATATAAAGTCACCTTACCTTTTGAACAAAAATCGTATTTTGTATGAACGCCTGAAACCGTTCGTAAACAATCGGAAAATAAATTTCAGCAATTACCAGAGTACTGTATGATACATACCAGCAATTCTCGCAAGCTAAGGTCTTTTTGCCAAATAAAAACTCGTTCCCGTAATGGCAAAGCCAAATATGCGTTTGCTTTTGTAAAATGTTGGCTTTTGTCGATATGACTGAAAGTTTGCAAGGATCTTGTCTACTTGGGCTCACTAGTGATAATCACTTAGATCAAACGCAGGATATCGTTAACTCTTTAATAGCTTTTAAGAATCATAGCTCTACCGCGCAGAACCTTGAAGATTTTCGAAAGCGTGCAATCTTCGATTCCGTGCTAAAAAATATACAGGCTGCACAGCGACGTCGACTTGGTAAGGTGGCTACTCACAATCAGATGCTAAATTTTTGTTTTTTGTAAAATTTTCTTAGCTTTTATTCTTAATTTATGTTAATTAAGTCTAAGGTTAGATAGGTTAGGTTATGATATCAGATGGGATATCGGCTACCTGTATGTGTTTGGCTGCTTTCTCTATTGCCAGGATTACTGCTTGAAACACGCTGCACAGATCTGGGAGTCTGAATGATTCCTGTTTGTTTAGGGTATCAGAGTAGAACCCGGCCCCAGTGCCTGTGTCCATTTTCGATCCGTCGGTGAAGAGGGTGATCTCATGGTCGTTGATTACAGCGTTTGATAGCCAATCTTCTCTGTCGGGGAAAAGGATAGGTAATTAAGTCGAAAGACATAGTCTAAACAACGTGCTGTCTGCTTTAGAGTGCCCGCACAGGGCCAGTAAGGTAATTTTAATTAGATAAGAAGATAAGCTAGACTTAAACATTTTTGTCTAAAATAAGTTAGTAATAATAAAAAAAATGCTTAGAAAAAGAAAGTAAGGTGGCTATGGATTCAACAGATGTAGCTCTAAAAATGTTACATTTCAATCTAAAGGGTCATGGTAGCGAGAATAATAGAACAGATGAACCCACTCGATGTACGGAATTGGTGGCATCTGACTAAGGGTCGCATCAGCAGCAGAATCTTGTTTTTTGAGGCCCAGGCTCAGCCCGAACTATTGCTTTTTCAATATTTTCCTACTAGTTAATTAATTCTCTTAAAGTACAATATAATTCGACTTCTGGGTAAGACTCCAGAATTGTAAAATTCCAGGCAAGGACTCGTTAACACATAGTACGAGTATGTACATAAATTAAATCAATAGAATAACATATCTTCTTGTCTGCTCCGAAAAGGAATAAAAATATTAGAAACGCCTCTGTAAATAGACAGGAATACTTGTCATGGCTTTTAGGTTATAAATACACATATACCCGTGGAAATCCTAAAACACTTCCAACGGCGAAGATACCAAACGAAGGTGAAACTGAAACAGAAAAAAAATCAACCTCATAAGTGGTGATAATAAAAGTTTCACGTCCTCAAGCATTCAGTAAATATTACATTCAAGCTTTTGATGTCATTGGTACAGTGGAACCAGAGGCATGGGTAGACAGGGTTCTTTACTCGAACTTTACTGCTTGCGTTCTCTTCCCGATTCTCAATATAAGTTGGGATTTGGTACTTTTGGTTGTTTCCACTCGTCGATGCCATTAATTTTAGGCTTAGGTAAGAAAGCATTTTTTCACTGACAGTAAAAGGACAAGCAGCGCGACATGGTTTTCTTTTTTTTTCTTTTGCTTCTTTCTTCTGTCTTCTGCAACCTTCCACGGGTATACTTGACTAGCAATGAAGACCGACAAATGACTATTAGACGGAAACATTTGTGTCGAGATAAATTGAGTAACTCATAAATTAGAGCTGAGACACACATGTGTGTATTTAAAATATGTACACGCACGATGCTGTGGCAAGTGAATCCCTCAATATTTTATCGTTGGATTACGGATAACAAACTACTCGTGCCATATGTAAAATGAGAAAACCCGCATTTTCAACTATCTCAAGCACAGCTTGAATCCCTTAAAGAAGGAACTACATGATATTTCAAGGAAAGGATACCATTTTTAAGTCATAATGCAGTTACTTCAATTTTGAATTTGATTGAAAATAAAGCTTTTACGAAGCCACTTAATCATAATTTAATCGTCAACTTTGGGCAATCACACTAGGAATGACTGCTTCAATAACTCAATTGATTAGCAATTGGGTTTTGGTATGTACATACATATGTACATCTCGATACATACACATGTGCATATCGTAGTTTTCCTTTGTTTCTTCTGAGTTCTATGATTTGGAGCTTTTATAGCACTTACATCAAAAGAAGAGCTCACATTTTATACAAAGACGTTTGATCCGGATATTCTTTATTAGGAGCGGATAATATCTTTGCACAGTACATAAGCTCCATCACTGCCCTGATTACTACACTAACAGTTCAATGGACTATGAATATCCTTGTGACCAGACAGTAAATAGACTCTGAATGGATGTTAAATCACACATTAATAGCATTATAAAAACTCCACCGAGGATATCTCCTATCCGCCTCACCAGTATATTGGTACATATGACATACATACATATACACATACTTTACGTTCATTGAGCTTCTTTACGTCTTCGCCTGTCTATCACACGATGTAAGGAGTCAAACAGGAGTCGTTTAATAAATTACGTGTGGTAGGAGGAAATTGTAAAAATAAACACAACATTCCTTTAGAAATATGTACATATGTACATATATGTATATATATGTATGTAGTTGATTTGATACAACGTGTGTACAATCTATGAGTAACGCCTGCTATGTCATCGCGGGCGGAGGATTAGCGGTATGTATGGAAGACGTGGTATAATTCATTACTGACTTAGCATGTACAACACCATAGTTGTTGTATACAAGGATTAAGCCTTGAGCTGGTTCATACTCGTACGTTGTGTATATAGATATAACAGTAAATGGTGTGCAGAAATTTTCCTCTAGTAAGTCATTAATTAACATTTCTGTTACAACAAGGTTGCAGCCGGTATTGGCAATTGATGAATTAAATCCATCTATAATAATGAAGATAGCCCCAATCACGTCAGTTACAGGGGCAGACGTGTATGTAGTGTGAGGTTATTCCATGAACCATATATCTGAGCGAGATCTACAAGGATGAGCATTAGGACCTGTTATGGTATATTATGTATGATAGGGTTGTAAGGATTCGATTCCGTGCAGGGTCGGGTTAAGAATATCCCTGCAGCGATACCTCTCGCTTGTCGTAAAAGGCGACTAAAACAAAGGTAAACAAAAATCACATCTAGGCAATTTAGAAAACACCAAGGTGAGCCTAGGGACACATATACCACCATCAAACTGCCCCACAAGTGTACATGCAAATCAGTGGGTTGACACGACTGCAGATCACCGGTGTTGTAAGAGTAAGATCAAACAAAACAAAATCTGGAGCATGCTCGTGTCACAAAAAAAAAAAAAGGCAGGCCGAAAAACAATTGGTGCAAATAAATGCAAAAACACCATGAAGTAATCCCAAACCGGGAAGCCTGCTGCTACTTTCTGAGGTCAAACCGGCGGACCCCACAAGCGGACCAGCAGGAATGCAGTTACGTGGGAAGGTTATGGTCCTACACTTCTGACCATAACAACGCCGGAAAAAGGAAAAGAAGAAGAAGAAGAAGGGTTGTAAGGATTCGAATCTTTGTGGTGGAGAAACACCTAGAAGGAATAAACCTTGGAAATAAGTGCATTCAGCGAGTTGGTGGATTGTAGCAATTGGGTTAGAATTTGCGAAACATAAAATAGAAGCACTTCTAAAACAAGAGAACAAACCAAAATCAGGACATTTGAACAAAATCGGCTGGAAATCAAGAGCTCCTTATGCGACATAATTGCAAAGGTGAGTACCTTATCTAGAATTGTGGGGAACCTTAGATTGCACAGTCAATAGAGGAGACTAGGTCTATCAAGGGTAGTGCCGTCAATCATAATGTATGCGACTCCAATATGAGCTGAAGCAACCCAAACTAAACTATATGCATGCCTACATCGTTCAAGTCCATATTATTAAATTGTGGTATACAAACTCGCTGTTGACGGTCAACTCCTGGCCATTACCGCTTTTTGAAAATGTGTGGCACAATGATGCGCCTGCCCAGAATTCACACTAAACTCTAAATTCCTCTGAATACGATGGAGACTCTACACGTATTTTGCTCTCTCTCGCTCAACCAAAAGTTTTTTTTGTCAAAATTTGGATCCGTCCGATGCCCAAGTGCTTGCGAAAAATTTGGCGAAAAAAAAAAGTAAAGAAACTTTTCATAAAGTTAGCATTGCTTTTGGCCTTTATCAAGCGCTTTCTCGAGCAATTATAGTGAATTAATTCAATAAACAGAAAAGTAATTAATGTGAAGAATCTCCCTTGTGCTCCTTCGGCAAAGTTAACTGAAAATATCGCCTCTGTAGCTGGGAGGATAAATGAAAACCCAGATGTATCCACTTCGAGACGTTCAAGTTATTTATATAACAGTCGAAAGGCATATGTTAAAACTATACAGTTTATTTTAGTGTCGGCATAGGGCCAGTAAGATTCCTAAATTTGTTAGGATAGTTAAGCCAGTTTTAAGCATTTTTGTCTAGGATAAGATAGATCTAAGAAACTATAAACAAAAATGAATTAAAAAAAAAGAAACAGGAGTTGGGCAAAGGACGTGGACGAGGTTTATTTTCAGCAGGATGGCGTACATGTTACAAAACTAGTGGAATAGTTACTCTATGGCGAGACAAATTCCCTGGAAGTGGGATTTTTTGAAATGATGACCTCAATGGGCCGCCAAAATCATCATACTTTGGACACAACATTGGACCATTTACGACTATGTTAAAAATAAACTATACACCAATACTCCAGCATAGATTCATTCACTAAAACTGCGAGTAAAATACTTTTCCAATTAATCAACATGGCTTGTTTGTTTTATTATTTATTTTTTATTCCGTATACCATTTCGTCCTCTTCTTTTTCTTCTGCGCGATGGTTGAAGTGGCCCCCTCATTAGCCCTGCTGTCAATCAATTTCTTGTATTTGTCTACTAAGTGTGAAAGGTCGTCCTGGCCAGATTTCTTCTTGCCTTGCTTAGGTCTCTCGATTTGTTTTTTCTCTATACGATGCATTATTTTCAACTTTCTCTGCTTATCCTTTCGTTTCTGTTCACGCACTTTTTTCCGATGTTCTAGAGCTTGCTCCATGATCTTCTTTTTGGATCGCATTTTTATTAATGCTCCAGGTTTGCCTGCAAAACCAACAAAGTCCTCCACGTCTTCTGTTTCGCTTTTGGTACTCTTTGTTTTAATTTCGGATCGAGACGCTTCCAGTTTTTTTATGTGTTTTTGGAGAGCTTTTTTGCTGTCTGCTTGTTGAGTTTTAATGGGCTTTACATGGGCTTCTTTTAGTTTTTTCCGTTTCTCAAGTTTATCTCTATAAGTTGGGTTGTTAAGTTTGGATTTCTCTGTGCGCTTCTGTTTGATTTTATGGACACTACGATCTTCTATGCTAAACGCGACGATTGGACGCTGAAAGGAGGCAAAAAGTAGATTACTAATGTACAAAATGAATGTACCAAAAGTACACTTACGTGAACATTTCCGAAGATGTTTGGGTTATTGTTCAGCTTCCTCAAAGCCATTAGAGCTTCCTTGTGCGTTGTGAAGGACATGAAACCGAATCCTTTCGACTTGCCCTTGGGATGCTCGGGTGTAATTTTGTTCTCCCGCATTACTCGGCATTCGTGCGGTTTGAAACCCGTGAACGTAGTGACCATATTCCGCAGATTATCATTGTCGTAGTTTAGAGGCAGATTGTGTATTGAAAGCCGGTTGCGTGACACAAACCTTAAAAGATTCATTGTGAGTACGAATAAAATGACGAGTAGTTGCGATTAGCTTACCTATTCAAATTTTTAAGGACTTGATTCTTGATCTGCTCCAGTTTATGACGCTTGGACATGTCGGACGCAGACACTCCTTCCGCCGCCTTCGACCCAGACATGATCAGACCTTCCCTAGCGAGGAAGAGGTTTCGCGAATCTTTAGCAACCTCCTTGTCAGCATCTTTTTTAGCCTGTTGACGAACTTCTTCGCGGCTCAAGGCTGGATATGGATCCAAAGATGTGTCATTTAGTTGGAACTCCGTCCCCGAAGCTAGACACAAATCGGCCGATTCTTTGGTTTTAAACTTGACAAATGCGGTTCCCTTTGAATACCCAGATACCGGATCGCGATTAATAATGGCATAATAAAGAGGCCCGAATTTTCGACAGACTCTTCGGAGATCTGTATCTTCAGCGTCAAAGGGAACATTCTTTATGAAAATTGTGCATCCCTCCTTCACATCATTTGATAGATGTTTCTCTTTCGACGCATTTACTTCTGTTTTAACGTCCTTCTTATCGTCTTCGTCTTCATCGGCCTGTTCCTCGTTTGACAAACTTTCATCGCTTCCATCACTCTTATCAGAAGACTCGTTGCCATCTGATTCGATCTCTGATTCCGACTTCAAACTTGCATTGAAATCTTCATGATCACTACCTTCGTCGTCGTCATCGTCGGTTTCCATTTTAATTTCATTTGGAGGCTCAACCTTCGGTTTGGTTTCGTTTAAGCTTTCTTTTCTCTTCACATATTCATCCTTTCCAAGAGCCCAGTCTACGAAAATGGTTCGTCCAAGGAAGTCCTTGTTTGATGTTTTAATTATTGCCTTTGCGGCTTGGTTGACAGTCTCATATTGAACAAATGCACAGCCGACGAGTTTCCCATCCGGTCGTTTGAGCAAATTCAGATCTTGGATCGTCCCGAATTTCGCAAAGTGGTCTCGTAGCGTTTCTTCGGTGGCTTTGTAAGAAATGTTTCGAATTATAATCCGGGCTCGTTTCTGGCGACGTTTTTCTTTCTCTTCTTTGCGATTCACATTGAATGGATTTGGTCGCTTCCGTTTTTTCAATATTTCTACTGCAGCCGAGCCTTCTTCTAAAATAATATTTTCGTGAAGAAAACAAGTAAATATCACTTACTTGACTCACCTTTGCCCGTCGTCATTTTCTCTGTGATTTCCATTAAAACTGTTTATAAAAACCAAATTCAGTAGACCGTCTTTACAACTCATGAAAGAACAGAAACACTTTTGACATTTCTCGGCACGTGGACTGACAATTACTACATATCGCCGACAGCTCCACCTAGCATTGAATTTTACAAACCCACATATAAACAACTCCTCTAATCAACTTTATTGGTTCCACACATTTCATTGAATTCCCAAGGAGTTTTAAAATAATCTACAAACAGGAGTGACGTTTTGTCGCCAATTTTATAGGTAATATACTTCCAAGGATTGAGTACATGTTCCGATGCTTTTACTTCACCGGTCATGAAATGAAGTCGCGGCATTGAAAATGGCAGAAAACCCTCATATATGGCAAGATACCTAAGGGAGAATAGCAGTTTAGAAGAGGTTAAGGAATACCATACTTGGTACCTTTTTTCGTTTTTGTATATCCGAAGAGGATACTTTGTCACGCATAGCATTATAGCGGCATTGATTGCTATGAAACCTCCTGCGAACACCCACAAATCAGAACCATGTGCTACTAGACCGCCTAAATCCACTTCATTCATCAGCTGGACATACTGATTGTCCGTAACGAATTTGAAGGCTGCAAGGGAACTCACAACGGCGGCGCTAACGGTGGAGACGTACTTCGAGAGTTTAATATAAATTTCCATTGGCGCTCGATATATCAGGCTGTAACCTGTAGGAACCTTATCCTTCCTAGCATATTGGCTCTCCTTAAAATTACGTTTCGTAGGTATAAGGGACACTGATCTGGTGCCCGGTAGTCTGTAAAGACCGAGAAAATTGCATTTAAAAAAAAAAATGTTCAAAAGACAAACCTAATCGAACGAGTATAGCATTTAGTCAGATTTCCATTAAAACTGGCAGATGACAATGTGAATATCCGTAATAAACTACCCATTACTAAAGCAGTCCAATATAACAAACTTGGATAAGTTCCACCACTTTGGAAGGAACATTCATTTTGACAACTCGAACGGGATTCTCAGACATCTTGACAGATGTCAAAGCAGTGGAATTTTCACACGAACTCTGTTCAGAAAATATATGTTTTCTAAATGTGTCCAATTTAACGTTTTAGGATTCCATTTGTAACCAACTATATTTGATAAAAACTATAAGTCTAGATAAAACTATTAGGTCATATGCATATTGAAATTATTCCTACAGTGATCGTTGTGGCATGTGGCTGCGGAAAGAAATTGAAAATAATTTTTTTTTTAAAAATTGATGTCTAACCCTTCTCGAAATTTACACTATCAGTTCCTTAAGTTCACTATTTTCGGAAGGAAAGAAGAGAATAAAGGGTGTTTTTTGACTTTTTCATTAAAAAAAAAATTTCCACAGCCGTAGAAACTGGGGAAATTGACGATATTTTTGGATTTGTACCCAAGAAGGTAAAGTCCGAGAAGGTCAAGGAGATTATGATAATGACTTGCAAAAGCTACAATTGTACTTAACAGAATCAGTCAATTCGTTGCTCCTCCGTTTTTAACTATCCGCTAAATAAAATACATACACTGTTATGGAAGTTGCCCCATATCCAATAAAATGGGTTTAGTTTCTACTTTTTACGTCCCTTGATCCGTTGATTCACTCACAAATTGAAAACAAGCTCATTTATTGGTGGAGGCATTAGAAAACTCGTGTAGCTGCTCGTAGACTGCTCTTTCCAGCAATGCGTGGACTTAAACATTCACTGCAATGTTGTCGACGGATTTTAAAATTCTGCGTCTTTAAACTTGCTACTACGTTCAGAGTCCTAGCCCCCTTTCACCCTTCGGAATGGAAAAAAAAGAGACCACCTAATATGTTACAATGTTTGAAGGCTGTAATATCTTTGCGAATCATTTCGAGCATCGCGCCGTCACCTGCGAGTAGAAGTGAATCGTATATTTCAAGCATCGTGCATCGGGCTCGTCTTCTCATATTTAGTGTATGGTTTATGAGTTGCTGAAACCGTTGATCATTCATATAATGAATCAATGTTGTCATCTGGAAGATTATTTTGACATCAACATTTTAAAATTGGATTTATTGTTATAGGTTGCGTAGGTTATACAGGTGGAATTTTGTTGCGTTTCTCCAGGCCAGAATCCCTTATCTAATGCGCGACTATGCCATCGATTATTACATCTACTTTTGTAACTCTGGACGTGAATAACGTTTAAGGCGCTCCATTGGCAACATGTTGATAACAATTCGTTTGTGAAAAAAAATAATAAAATGGGACCTAATTTGAAACTTTGTGGCACACCGAAGTTGCTTGTTTCTTCTTTGCCCAATGCGTCAGGCACCTTGATTTGGATTGTTTGCCAGGACTTTTCTTAATCCCAACTTACTGGCATTTTTCATGAGTTTCGCTGAAATCGATAAATAGCAGAACTGCGTTTTGATTTTAGGCCTCATTAAAGCATTGATAAACGATCACCTCTTACAGGCATTTTGCAACAGCTGTCAGGATTGCAATCGGTCTATAGTTTCTGTGTCGATTTTTACCCTTCCCTCTTAAATTGGGCGAATTATTAACATTTTCAACATTTTAGCAGACTAAGCTGATATTGTGGCGCAGTGGATAGTGTGTCGGCCGCTGAGCGTGTTCGGATCCCGATAACACCAACGCCATCGAATTAATATTACGCGGCTTATCTCCTCGGCGGGGTACTGGCAAAGCCCACCGTTGTACACTTGCCTTGAAAAAGCTTCTCGGCTTTCGCCGTTCGGGATCGGCATTAAGCTTTAGATTCCGTTCGCTTGTGTGAAAAACAAATCACACACAACATAAGTGAATAAAAGAAGCTTGGCTTTGGTTCTTCACGAGCTGTAACGCCATCTAAGGTGTCTGTCTGGCAGTACAATATGTGTGCTCCAACATATAGCAGAAGCCTCCAACAATAAAAAAACAAAAAAAAACGCTGATATTGTCAGTTAGCATATTTCAGTTTTGATTTCTTGAGTGTGTCCAAATTGGAAACTCGAATAACATATACTAATCTTAAAGTGATGCTTACATTCATTTATTGAAAGTACCGTTTTATTTTGCGTGCACTGGAACTTTAGCCAATCTCAAACTGGGTGCTCTACGGGAAATTATCCAATGGTAGTCTTCTTCTTCTTCGTCTTCTTTTCCTTTTTCCGGCGTTGTTATGGTCAGAAGTGTAGGACCATAACCTTCCCACTTAACTGCATTCCTACTGGTCCGCTTGTGGGGTCCGCCGGTTTGACCTCAGAAAGTAGCGGCAGGCTTCCCGGTTTGAGATTACTTCATCGCTGAGGCCAATCAAATGTTGGTGTTTTTGCATTTGTTTGCACTAATTGTTTTTCGGCCTGCCTTTTTTTTTTTTTTTTTGTGACATGGGCATGCTCCAGATTTTTTTGTTTGATCTTACTCTTACAACACCGGTGATCTCCAGTCGTGTCAACCCACTGATTTGCATGTACACTTGTGGGGCAGTTTAATGGTGGTATATGTCCTAGGCTCACCTTGGTGTTTTCTAAATTGCCTAGATGTGATTTTTGTTTACCTTTGTTTTAGTCGCCTTTTACGACAAGCGAGAGGTATCGCTGCAGGGATATTCTTAACCCGTCCCTGCACGGAAGAAATTATCCAATGGTAGTGATGCATAAAATTCAAAAAGACATTTTTTTGCTTACTTATATACATACCTACTAGCTTAGCGTAAAAAATCATATAAATAGACTATAATGCCTTAGGACGTACATTCATTTGAATACGAACCAGAAACCAGAATGAGATGTGTATCTTATGTACGGGACACCCTGACATTTTGAAAGAAGTCCAGGTTCGTAGTGACAAAACCCGTTACAAACAAACTCTATTCGTGAATACGTGTGAGCTCATTTCATTTTACCGCTGTGTACGCCCGCCACACACACTCTTGGAATTATAACAATGTGCGTGATTGTTTACATAATTTTGACAGAACCCCGGGTTCCGACGTGCTCGTCGCAGCTTGTAGGCAAACGTCGGCAGCAATTTTAAGTGGTACGTTTCATTGGTGGTTTCTGATACGAACTGTCGAAGGGATAACATCAAAACGGAGAAAAACGAATTTAGAGCTGTCATCAAGTAGCTCTGCTCGGAAAAAAACTGTCAAACAAAGACATTCACAGCGACTTGGTGAAAATATTGACGGGCTCTGCTACTCCATATTCTACAGACTGCTACTACTCCATACTCAGACGCTAGTAGAAAAATAAATTTTTTTTTAGCTTTAATCACCGTGTGTTTTCATTATCATTGCACTTGGTTCACCCCTCATATATCCCATACCTTAAAAGACTTTGAAATATACTTTGCTTGCGAACGTACCCAGACCACATCATACTTTCTCTTTTCCACCGAATTTGCTATCAAATACATCTGACGGCTGTGAAAAACAAGTCAGCCCTGTACTTATTTTCTTCAATCAGTTTTAAAGAAAATTAGAAATAAACGCAGACAGTATCTAAATATATTTTTTACAATACACATATTTGGTTAAGAATAATATGTGAGGCGAGAAGAGCTTTATCTCGGTTGCCTATCAATTTGGAAAAAAAAAAAGTTATTTGAAGTTTGCACACAGTCCACAACTAATTATCAACAATGAAGCGAGGGAGTTCGTCCGAGTATAATTTTGATTCAAAGCGGTTTGAATCAAGCTCGTGTATGTCGCCGTATTATCAGCAAGCACAACCACAATGCCAACCCATGCCGCCACCTGTTCCCCCGCAGCAGCATCAACGTGCTCCTATACCACCTCTGGTGCAGCAGTTCCAGGCTCAACAAGACTTGCAATACCAAATGCAACAACGGATACAGGCACAACAGCAGCAGCAATATGCAGCTACTCAACAGTTTTATTCTCAGACTCCCTATTTTCCGATGAATCAAATAAGCTATCCAGCGTATTCGCCAGCACAAAATTCTGGGTGGAATTTCCTGTCTACACCGCCGCCACCGTATTTTGAGATGACTCCGCCTCCTTCGGTGCACTCGCCTCAGCCACCACTACCTCCTCCAGATCACAAAAATGAAAAACCTCCATTGCCGAGGGAACCAGAGCCTGCCAAGGGGAGAACATTGCCTCCGAACAGAAATACAACATGTACTGATACAGGATCCACAACTGGTCAATTCGGGTCCTCGAGAAATATGAATGGGTTAGGTAGTGACGCTGAATCCGTAAGCGGACTATCGAATGGAAAATATTCTAATGGACAGTTGCATTCAGGTAGAAATTACAATGGAACGTTAGCGGATAGCAACTCCGCTAATGGATTATCGAATCCGGGCCGGAATTTTAATGGTACAAGATTATCAAATGCCCAACGAGGACGAGGTGCAAATGGATACAATCGCGGTGGAAGAGGCGGCAACCGCGGTCGTGGACGTAGAAATACAAATTTCTTTTCCCAAATGCATCATACTGCGGATATCAATGACTTGGCGAAACCATTCGACGAAGATCAACCAGCTGGTCCGGAGAAAATGACGATATTCCTTAACAATCCCGACGGTGGCAAAATAACCGTGAGTAAGAAAGCTAAACGCAAACCCATGTCAACACGGTATACTAAAACCAAACAATGGACAAAGGAAGATGCCGAAGCAGCTATCGCCCTTGAAAAGGAATTCAATCAAACGCAGAAACGTCAGATGCTCATATTGAAGTTCCCAGATCCAGACCTGAACAAGTTCATTGTAAAGAAATACTCGCCATACATAGAAGTCGTACATTTTCAGCAGCCATCGACGCCTCGCTATTGTTTTGTTCAACTTAAGGAAGATGCTGATGTGGAGAAAGTACTAAACCAACTTCGTCAAATACCATTTGGAACCGGAAAAATCAGTGCAGAATTGAAAAACCAACAAATCGATGATCAACCAGTCACTCCCGAAGAAATCGATCCCTATACCCTGTATATTGGCAATCTACCTACGCATATTTCGGTGAAAGTGGTTAAGGAGTGTTTTCCCAATGCGCAGCGCATTGATATCGGCTACGCTCAGAGGATGCGATACACACGTTATGCATTTATTAGATATAATTCTGTTCAGGAAGCAATGGATTCGTTTAGGTATGCCGTGCATGCGCTGCTAGATTCGAGAAGTTTGATTGTCCGTTTTCGTCGACAGAAGGGTAATATAGGTCTGCCTGGGGAATCGAAATCAAACGCTCCGCCAAGGGATGGTCGTGCAATACTGCCTGGCAAAGAGCCGAAACCATTGGAGAAGCAGGACGAATTGAAAGATGGTGATAAAGCAGCAATTACTGATGATGAGGATAAGAAAGTAAAAGATGACGACAGCGACGAGGTTATGGAGATAGGAACTGAAACTGAAAATTCACCTTCAAAAGACGATTCTAAACTGTCCAGATCTCAGAAGAAAAACAATCGAAAAAAACGAAAGAAGGAAACCCAATCGGCAGAATGCTCTAATATTCAAACCACGCCACAAACCAATGGCACGGAGGAAGACACGAAGAAATCGGAACCCGACACGTCCAAAGAGTCGATTGATAGCAAAGAGAAAGTCTTGGAAGAAGCCAATGAACTAATAAATAAGGCCGATACTGTACCCAATATCGACGATAAAGAGCCCCTTTCTCCAGGAAAAGAATCGACATCAACACCGAATCGACTTGGTTATTTCGAGGGAGATATTAAGTTGGAACATAGCGACGAAGACAGCTCTGACGATGGCGGTATCAATCTGCTCGGCACAAGGGTGAAAGACGAACCTTTTATAGACCACAACAGACCGCCGACACCAAGCTTAGATGACATCTATCTCGACGATTATGCATACGACGATTTCGAAGGTGGTATTTCGTATTTAATAATTTTGAAATTAAAATGTTCTTTATTTAGATGATCCGGATGAATCTACTGAAACCAACGATCCCGAAGAGCCCGAAGAAGACGATGATGACTGGGTGACAGATTCTATATTCCCGAATCCACCGGCTGACTGGGATGAATTTCGTCGCAATGAACTTAATTCACAAGAAAATAAGCCTGACTTGTCAAAATTGGAAGCACTGCCCCCGGTGCGGTTCAAGCCGCCAATGGCGTTGGCGTCATCTTCGACGTTGGAAACGAAGTTGGATCTTTCAGCGACATTGGAATTGGAATCGTCAGCGACGTTGGATCCGTCAAGTACGTTGAAATCAGAAGAAATGTTAATTCCGCCAATCCCCGCTGATATCGAACCAAAAAAGGAAATCGAAGAATTGTTCGCTTCAACGAAACGGAACAAGCCGAAAACCTCGTTTTCCGAAAAGGATGATTTAAATGATATCTTTGCTCAGCTGAATTCGGACACAGATTGTGAGGATGAAGACGCATTTTTCTGATTGGATGAAAAAGCAATTTAACGGAGCATATTGCAGTTAGAGCAGGATTTCCAGTTCAAGTCGAATGCTTGACCGCAGTAAACAGAGTCTAAATAGTTTGAAACTCGATTATTTTTTCCGTCATAAGCGTGTATTGTAAGCGATACTGACATGATCCAGTATTGGATATTGTTTTGGTTTCCTTTTTGATTAATTGTAAGAACCTACAGTCAGACATAGTATATTGTTGTATTTATATTATATATGCGTGCATAACTCATAGTTTTTACTGCACGTCCTCTAAAAATGGAAATAATAGCCTTGCTATTGCTATTCAAAACGAATAAATAAAAACCCAACAACAGTGTACTTTTATAAGTTTATTCTTTCATTAATAGAAAACAATTTATATTTCATTCATTCATAAAAAATAAAAATTAAAAAAAAAACGATAATATTCGGAGTTAAATATTAATTCCGAACAATACCTTATTCAGTTGTGTCTATTACTCTATTCTACAATCTTTTTTACACTTTCTTATATTGTATAATTAAAATGTTACATTTACTAGTCACGTTTATACCGAGTCGATGGCTGTATCGATTGTATAAAATCAAATGCGAAACTAAACATAACATCTACTTACAGCAGGGTTTCACTTTTCGTAAAATAAAAATCAAAAAGAAAAAAAATAAATAAAGTCTTAATTTAAGTGGAGAAACAATACGACAAAGCTATTTATCGACATCGTTTGCAACACAATTTGAATTTATCAATTAAGTATATTCGCTAATACGCGCTGATCGTCATCTTCCTTGTGGAATGTGCTCCTTTTTGCTTCCCCCACAGTAACCGTAGTACACTATGACGTAAGCATATAATTTTAAATCCCTAACTCTTATGTCATTAATGGTCGATTGTATTTGTTTAAAATATTTACAAAGAAGGCACCGAATTTGAATATGTCTGAATGGTCTCTTATCTTATCATGATGAATGCATATAATGTCGTACGTACCCTAGTTAACTTGCACCAAGTTTAATAAGTAGAACTTTTGTGCGAAACTTCCATTGGTACAAAACAAAAAATAAAATAAAAACAATGTCGAACATAAATACATAACTCCTCTGTCCTTGAACAGTAAATGTTCCTTTCGTGCAATAGTTACGATAGTCTGGCGATTATCAGTTATTTTTAGCTGACAATTATTTGCTTAAATACTACCAATAACGCGGTAGATAGAAAGACATATAATGCACTTGTTGTCGTTGAAGATATGCTCTTGCCCGAGTTGCTTCCAGAAAGTTCGTCGTGCGCTCGATGATCTTCGGTATCTGTGTTTAAATAAAATTGTGGTTAGTATAAGACTTTTTACATACATTGGTTTTGCTACATTTTTGCTAATATTTTTGAAAAGTGCTCGAAATTGTGCTTATAATATTAAAATGTAGGATTCCTTCCCATCGCCTTCAAAATCGAGAAATCATTTACTCAAAATAAGAAAAAAACTCAAATACTATATAAAAAGTGAAACTAATTTGACTCTGGGTTTTCTATGTAATTGGCTTCTGAGTTTTCTATAATTTCCAATAAACATTTTTTTGAATTCTTAGAATAAGACCCCCCTTATAAAGCTTAATAAATCATTTTGATTCAAACATATCATCTATCTTGCCTCAATGCTTTCACTAGACCAATGTTTCGACATTGTCTCAAAATTGAAAGTAAAAATTGGTTTCGTCCGTTTTCAAAAGATGGTTCTGACTACTAAGCTATACATGTTACTGTCACTATGTAACGGTGACGGTGGTTTCGGAGAGGTTAGACATCTGTCAATAACATTCAGTTTATATAACTTTGAGTTTCATAAGAAAACTTAGTTTTTCATTGCGTTGTTCTTAAGTCAAATTTTTTGTTAAATAAGTAAAATTTGCGGGGGGTTTTAATATTTTGCTTTAATTAAATGCAGCTGAAGCGCATCGAGTGCTTGTGGAAGTTATGGTAACAATGCATCAACTGATAGGGTTGGAATAAAGCCGCGGCTCGGTGTACCAGTCGAAAGAGGAGATCAAATTTCTCATGGAACTCTGCGCCGTGAAAAAAACGTCAGAAGTAGTTCCCTGATCGGGTCTCTGGACCTTCACGTCGTAGATGAGAGGACAATATAAGAATTAATCTAGAAGAGATGGGACAGAACAGCGAAACATGGAAGGAACACACTCGTGACAGGAAGGTGGTCAACGAGGCTCTGAAATTCCGAGTTCTAAATGGCCGGTAATAAGAATAATGATAATAATAATGCTTCAACTCATTTCATGTAGGAAGTGTTTCGACTTTAAGAATGATGATTTCAGCATTAAAGATAAGCCTCGCTCTGGACAACAAAATAAAAACCGAATACAAACAAATCGAGACATTACTCGATGAAGATCCGAGTCGCAAATGGAACTAACTTAGCAATTTATATACGATTAAAATCAATGGAAATGACTCATAAGTAAGGCAAATGAATTGAAATCGAAAGGTGCTGAAAGGCGACTTTGCACTTGCAAGCAACTGTTTCCAAGGCAAAGAGGAAAGGGCTTTTTTTTACATTGGATTGCGAGTGACTGGGAATGACAATGAGAAATATTATGATAATCCCAGAGGAAAAAATACTACGCTAGGCGTGGTGAATAATAACATCGATCTGAACTTCAACAAAACTTCGAAGATCATGCTGTGTATCTGATGGGATCAAAATGATATTATGTACTGCTACAACCTGGAGCGCGCGATTGGGCATGTATTACGAGAAAAACGACCAGAATATGAACAGACACATGACAAAGCAATTTTTTACACGACAACGCTCGACCTCATATCGCAAACGTCGTAAAAAAAATATTTGGAAGCGGTCAAGTGGGATATTCTACCACTTCTACTGCTGCGTTGTCCGGGCCTTGCATCTTCTGATTACTGGTTATTCCAGTAGATACAGCACGATATAGTAGATCGAAATAATTAATAATAATTCGATAGAAAATTAATTTCAGATTAATGAAGCACGATTTGGTGATCAAATCAAAAACTCTTTAAATGCGACTTTAAGTAAAATAAATATACGAATCCCCTAGTAACAAAATTGAAAACGACGAAGCTTGCAAAACACGTTGCTCGTTGGTTAGGGTCGTATTTCGGCCTGTCAGAATATGTACAATTTTCAGCGATATAACTGAAGCCACTTTTGAGTACATCTCCTCAAATTCAAATATCTCGCTCAACTGTTGTCCCTGCACGTGGATTATTCAAAAAATAAGGTTGCTTTTTGCGTTTCGCGAGTCACTATAAGTACTACTATAAGTTGGCAAGAGAGTAAATTCGGTTTCGGTGAAAAATTAAATTAAGTGCTTGAATTGTCGACTGTGGCACTGGGCAAAGAAAAATGTTTATGAGGGGTACAAGCTCTTCACAAAAGACGATATCCGTCCCGGACGCCCCAACAAGTCGCCAACGGATGAAAAGGTTGAAGCAGTGAAGAAAATTATATATTATGGAGTGAAGAATCGTCGAATCACTATAAGAGAGGTTGTTGAATATATCAGTTGGCTTTCGCAATTTTGTCAGATATTTCGATCATCGAATGTGCTTCAGTGAAGTTTGTTCCAAAATTGCTAAATTTTGACCAAAAGAAGCGGTGCATGAGGATCGCCATGGAGCTGTTAAATAATGTAAATAACGATCTGGATCTGTTGAAAATAGTCCTCAGTGCTGACAAAACATGTTCCCAATGTTGGAATAAACAATTATCAAAATGGGAGCGATCAAAAGAGTTAAGACCGAAAAAAGCACGCCAAGTGAAAGTTTTCCTCATTGTTTTTCCAGTTAAAATTACATAGTTCATCATGAGTTCTTAACGGATGATCGTAGGGTCAATGAGGAATATTACCTTGATGCGCCGTTGCATCACCAAGCTCACTTATGATTGCTTATGCGTACATTTTTGGCCAAAAACAATATCGTAATCATGTTTTCACCGGACTTGGCTTCCACTGACTTTTTTCTCTTACCAAAACTGAAAAGGACAGAGATTTGCCATGATTGAGGATATAAAGAACCCATCGCGATACAAAAGCGCATATAAGAAGTGCATCGAAGATTATTCTGAAGTCGACAAATTAGATATTGAGGAACAGATAAATATTTTTCGAGAAAAATTAAATTCTCTTTATTTTTTGAACAAACCTCGTATACGAGATAGGTTTGTATAAATTAAAGAAATTCGAAATCAAATCTTTCTTGGAATAAAAACAGAGCAAGTTGAAAATATTTGTTTGAAAATATACAAAAAAAAAAATTACATCAGGACGAATAATTTCAAGTCCTTTGTACTATTTTAAACAGAGAGTCGCTGCACAGCACTGGATCACACTGCCTGAATCATTTAGTAATAACGGTTTTAGTACCTTTTTACATATTATTTCGTTGCTGTCATGCAAGACGATTATGAACTTTTTATGATTTTGTGTTAAATTTTTGTTAACTAGGCGATAAGTCAATCCCACATTAATGTTATGCGTTTTCTATGTAATAAAAAACCATAATACAAAGGAGAATGTACAAAAAATAAAAAGAATAAATAAATACAATAAGAAAAATATACTTAAACCAAACTGAACGAAGAATTTGAACAGGTTAATGTAACGTACATCTGTCAAAGGTGTTGGCAGCTTCAGTGCATCTCAAACTTTTGGCTCGCCAGGCGCAGGGTTCCCGAATTAGTTTATTTCAAATATTATATTTTAGTTTACGCACTTCCGTCGGTCTTATAGACATACTTGTACAGTATGTGTAACGAGTAGTATGTGACATTTGGTTGATGATGCAATTTACAATGAGATAAGTATTTATATATTGCATGTAGGTATTTGATATATATTTTTCAAAAAAAAAACGTATTTGACAACTGGACTTCTGGTATCATTGCGTTGGTACGGACGTCGGTTTTATTTCTTTATTTACATTAAATGGATTAAATTGGCATTTGGTTCTTATCAACAACAGTGATAATCGTGTTGTCTGACCATGGTCTGTATACGAATCAGTGGTAATAATAGTAGACTGCGTTTTGATTTGTCGTCACACACGCATGTATAATTTTTAAGTAGCAAAAACAAAACAAAAAAATATAAATGAAAATTAATTAAACTAAACAAAACTAGAAATTAATGAAAATAATATTCACTTTGTATGATTTTTGCGCACGTTTTTTTATATTATTTTTTTTTTTTAGGCTAGAAGCTGGGTTCTTAAAGAAAGCTAATAGCTAATAGGTAGAGAAGCTTTGGGGCTTTAAATAAATCGTTCAACCCCGAGATCTGACGCCTGTGAAATATATTTTTAAAATATAATAAATAGAAAGAAAAAAACATTGATTCCAAATTATAAATTAAACATGCTTAAGAGTATGTGTGTGCGTGCGGACACGAGAAAGAAGGGGTAGTAAGAAGTTGGATACCAGTCCGTGTTTGTCAGGGCTTAGTTGAACCAAATAGTAAACGTGCATATACATATGTACATATATAAACTAAACAAAACGTGTGTGCAATATTTTGGTTATTCAAAACACATAGAAAAAAAAATTAAATTTTTTATCTGATGTAATAATGCCCAAATAAGGAATGTGTTAGTCACAATATTAAGTACAACCACTGCGGTGTCTGCAGAGATTATAAAAAATAATGTACCAGGGATAGAGGTTACCTTATTTGGGGTATACTATCATAGTTCGAAATATAGCGACATTTTTTCAAGATAATGCAATTACCATTTTATAACATTTCTGATTAAGGGAACAACATGGAATGAAAGGGAAGGAAATCTGCCAACAATTTCATGCATGCTTAGAGGAAAATCTACGTTCAGTCGGAATAAGGGATAAATACATATAAATTTAAGATAAATAAAATAAAATACTTTTGATTTATAGATTCGTAGAACTAAAGTAGAGTAGAGTGTACTATGTGTAAAGTTTTAAGCGGGGTTTAAGGACCCATTCATTCACCATTTCTACTGGAGGGATAAAATATAGTGCAGGTACTTAGTCACAAAAAGGAAATATTGAAAGAAATTTAGTGTTAGTGCCAGTGCGGGATTTTTTGCTCTTATGTCTTATAAGTATATTAAAATAATTTTAGGATATAATTTGTTTCAGTAACAACCACTGGTTAGTGAAACCGACCATTAAACTTTTTTCATCTGCGGAATATTACAATAACAATTTTTTTTTTAAACAAAAAGAAAATATTTAAAAAAGCACCATTACATTATTTAGAAATTACAATATAAAATTTTTACTACTGGTATGTTAACAGGTTTTAGTAGGAAAGATTAGTTCAACTGAAGTGTAAAATTCATTTCATGATTCGATTACGAGTATTTATGGTATGTTAGATGTTAGCAACGCCACGAAATGCATAATAACTTACCCTGTTAGAATTATCTGTTTTCTGCATAGCATTGAATACAAATTTTGATTTGCATATTTTTAATGTATGCACATGTCTTTTAGATGAAAATGTTTATGCAAATAAGTTTATAAAAATCACTTGGACACAAATGCATTCACCGATATCATTAAGCTTTATTTGATTTTATCTCATGACTCAGTGTAATGTAACTATACTCCATTCTCCGAACTAATGACCAACTACATACAAGTATTGAAGGACTCAAAATATTCTTCCTGCACTACTAGTTTCCCAATTTATGATATGTGTATGGTATAGTATGTGTGTATTTGGTTAAAGAATGACAGAGAGGACAGTGCACAAGGGATAAGATAGGAAATGAGTCGAGCATTTGATTCGATTTCAAAAATAATAAAAACAGTGTATTCTTTGTTAACAAATTTTGTTTTACAAATATGTATACAAATCACCAGTAAGAATAACATAACATAAAAATACTGTCGGACTTATACAATGCGATAGAAGGTTTTATATTTTAGGACATAACATACCACTAAACCTACACGTACTTCTTTTTATTGTCGTCTTAATACGAACCTTTAAATTAATTTAAGTTTTTTTTCTTGTGTTTTCTATTATGTATCTGAAGAGATCATATTTATAATGTAATGTTCTTATAAAGAATATTTGACTTTGTTGCTTTAGAAAACCCTAAACGTTTGTTTATTTAAAAGAGTTGATGTGGTCGGTTCCACTCACCTGCGTCAAATGCCAAATCATCATTATCATAGTCATGACTAACAATGGAATCTTCAGAGCTTGCTATAACATTACCTAATGAATTGAAAGATGATGGAGCATTTTTGCAACCAAACCACCAGTAAGCGGATGGTCTTGGGAATGGTGGATCGGCGGTATCAACCTACGGAGACAAAAACAAAGTAAACATGTGTAAAGGATATTAGAAGAGAAAGTTTTTAACTTTTACTTACCGCAAAGGTTCTATCGTTAAATCGATAATATTTGTCGCCCTTGAAGAAGTACGTATAACCGTTTGTGTACTGCAGCGCAGCATCAAGGTTATTCGGTAGACCTTCCCAATTCGAAATTGGTTTCGGATATGTTGATTTGACTGGCGGTCTCTTTAGTGGATCGAAACGCCAGAATTTACTGCCCTTGTAGAAGTAAATTTTTCCATTACCCCCCCATACCATAGCCGCATCCAAATGATCAGGAATACCAGTGAATCCCTCACTAATTTCCTTCGGGTATTCACCATCAACTTGTCGGCCTGAATACCTCCAGTATTTGGTGCCTTTGAAGAAATAAGTTTTTCCATTTTTGTACGTGAAGGCTGCGTCTATGTCGCCTAAGAATAGAATTATGTCATTGTAAAAAAAGTAGTGTTAGAAATTTTCGAAAAAGTTACCTGGAAGACCTGGCCATCCCTCTGATATGTATTTTGGATATCCATCAGCCACTGAATTTTCAGTTAGCTTATAGTACATATTTCCCTTGAGTGCGTATGTTTGCCCGTCATGTGAGTTAAATAGAGCATCAATCTTAGGATCCTTGCAGAGTGTTGAATCATCACGGGGTCTCGTTGGAATAACAGCTGGCCTAGGTGTTGTTTTTGGTGTATTCGGTCCGATTTGATTTGTTTTCTTTCCATACAAGGCTTGAATAGCCAACACATCGTCCGAATCGAGTCTGAATACGGGATCGAAACCACGATAAAATGGTGCCATAAGGGCCGATCGTACATCTGAATGACTTAGACCGAGAGAATGACCGAATTCGTGAGCTGCTACTTGGAACAGATTTGTACCACGTGGACTACCAATTGTCCAGTACTCAGCATCATCAAAGTGAGCATCGCCACCGTAGACTGGGAAATAGGCATGTGCTAATGTACCTCCTGGTCCATCGAAGGGATCTCCATCGCCATGTTCGCTCTCCTCAAATCTAACACAATCAGGAATGATTATATATGTATATGTTTGGATATTGTCGTTGATTTCATACCTGATTTCAATATGCACTGGTCCAGTCTTTTTCGCAGTGAACGAAAGGTCTGTATAATCGCCCCATACACTAAAAGCTTTTGCTATTTCAACATCTACGTCGGACTTCTTCAGTCTCTTTGGGTATTTAGAGATTTTGTAAGAGAGCGCTTTCACCCTCCAACGACTGCCTTGTAGTGCATATCGCTTCGAACGGTTATCTGTTCCGAAGCCAACCTTATCCTTGACACCACATCGCGGCAGTGACATTAGCTCCAACGTTTCACTGTCTAATTCGCCGGTCACATTAAGACCAGCAAATCCTTGGAAGTCCTGAATGGCTTTGGTCCAGGTGGCTTCGTCAAGAAGACCACCATTGGCAGGGTTTCTGGCTCCAGGTGGTAAGTAACCAAACTGGGATAAATATATCTATGAAAAAAAAGGAAAGTGTCGTTAAAACCACATGTACGAACGAATAAGATTGTTTGTGTCACCATTGCTCTAGCGTCAACGTTGTGAAAAAAACCACAACTCAACATCAAACCCGAGAAATTGAAAAACCATACTAAATACAAATAGTTCATATCTAATACACTACGATCCGATGCGTTGCCTGATCGATAATAGACTAAAGAGCAATTTGTCGCCCGAGACTTCTAGCCAATCGCGATTAACATGCGAGGTATGTAAGCTAGCACATGTTGTCATGATTTTGTTAATCCGGCAAGGACGAATTCGGAAAGTTCGCAAATCAGAATATGAATAAAGAAAGAAGAAGCAAAAAAGCAAAAAACGTTTTGTCGATAATCGAGCAATAATGATCGAGAATGCATAACATATAGACGGAATGCATTGGCCCATGATTGATGAGAAGAGAATAACTTATCGAATGGGATTGCATATTTGTACTATTGGATAGTACGTGACACGTTATTTTGAATGCAGTTTTATGTCAAGCCCGTGTCTTTAACGATCAGTATCAGGGTACAAAGTATAGTCTTGGGATGCCTCTGCTTTAAGTTTCGAAGCGACATTAAGTTCGAGGTAAGGTGTCAGTTCTCATCCGACGACTTGTACCTTGGGTGTCACCTAGTGAGAGTGCATTTTTGGAATGCAGATGTGTAAGGTCTTGATGTGTTGGAAAAAGTCACTGTTGAGTTATATTTTTTTTTTTTTTTCAAGAACGCTCAGCACATACTTGTGTGTTCGACGTCAATCAATCATTCTTTTTACCTACGCTTAAGGACATGGCTTCACTTATCTCGTTGTCTCAAATCCGTGCACAGTCCATATTAGTTACATATAAAGTTTTTTTCCTCGCACGTTTCTTCCTAGTTTTGATGATACCTTTAGCAAAACGAAGATTGAATACTAATATCGATTTTGCTTAAAATATCATTAGACATCCACGGGTAGGCACGGGTACGCTTATGTATGTAAAGCAGAATCATGAATCAGTCAGATTTTTTGTGCTTATTTTATGAATAATTTATCGTTTGATAGGAAGAGCAGACGTAGACTATGGTATTTACTCAAGTATGATTCACCTTGTTATTATTTTTTACATTCTCGTATCTTTCTCTGTGATTAGCCTATTTCGACGTAAATATGTTTAAATTTTTTTTAAATAAAAAGGTTTCGCTTATAAACGTACATGATAAGAAAAAGTATTATAAGCTCGGACTTTTTTATGAATTTATAATACTCATGTCATTAGCAATCGAAATAGTTCACATGCCATCGACAAGGCATTACGTGAACAACGAAATGGTCAACAAGCCCGCCTGAAGGGTCGACAAACAAGATGATAAAAATAGGGTACGAGTATTGTTACGCATCCGACTGTAACGAATATCAGCATTTCTATAAATGATGTTCGTGTGATATTAATCTGATTCGAGCACAGCGGATAATTGAGGTTTTTTTCATTGCTGACCTTCAGATGAATGTCGAAACGAGGCATTCATGCCTTGGACTTGCACTTGGCGGTTAGTTTTCAGTACGAAAAAGCTTCGGCACAGCTCGGTGTCCACGCGATTGACTCTCGACTTCTTTTCTGAAAATCTACAAGTATGATTATCAGAGGAAAGCGTTGGTCATGCAAGTATTTCATAGCAAACTTGTTTTTTGCCTTTACAAGGGTTGCATATATGAGTAGAAGCAAGAGGTTGAAAGCCCTCACCATTAGAGAGATATTATTTTCATAATAGAAGCTTTGGCTTTTAATTGCGTGCCGCACGCTATTGAGCAGGCTGCGAATGAGTTGGCATGGGTTGTGTTCGAGTGGAAATTGCTTATAGAAAATTCTCTATGACCTCAATATGGTGACGATAAATTTGTGACCTGATTGCAAGAAAAACTTAATATTAATTTTTATGCCTTTTAATTCATGAGAGATATGATTGAAGGTACTCAGTTCATTACCCTAAGAGCCATTCATCCACCTACCTCGGTCTTGTTCAGTTCGAGGAGCTTTTAGCAACTCCAACAGCTTATGGCAATCACAAGAATATGTAAATTGATCGACAATATAACAAAATCCAATCGAGGGCATTAAGTATGGACAGAGTATGCTTCGTTCGCGATGCCACCAACTCAAATTTCTAGATATCCTCATATTGTCATGTGTTTGCTAATAAAGGCGTTACATAATGAAATTTTGCGGAATTGCTGCTTATTTTCTTTCTTATTTCTCGATGTTGTGAGTCGATCGACATAAGGACTGCCAATTCGAACCTTCCAATACTAATGATTTCCGACTATGGTGTGGTACGAGTTTTCCGTTCGCCATGCTTATTTGTATTCCTCAGATGGATGTAAAACGAGGTCACTAAGCATCTAAATTAAACTGGCTATTGCGAATCATCGCATGAAAACAATAACACACGAGTTTGACATAAATAAATTTGTCTTGGTTTTTTGTTTTTTTGTACATACAAACAAATATGTAAGCTTACGAACATAGATGTGTACTGGTCATAAAGGCGAATCACTGAGAACCAGGTGTCGTCGTTAAGCTTTTTTAGTATTGCGCTTATAAGCAAAGAAAGCAAACAATTTTATAAATATTCACATTACATGTCTGTAGAGTACTTATTGTGATGTGAAATTTAACGATTATGATTTTTCGAAATTTTGGCTTCTTTCAATTCTAAGTTCATTGTACGCCAGTTCTCCAAATACTTCGGACAAGTTTATCTTTAGCTAATTCGGCATTCATGTGAATCCCACGCAGACAACAAAGTATGATGACCGGGAACGGAATTGTTTTGCCGCTTTTAACGACGCGCTATGTTTTGAACTTTGTATGAGCTATGGAGAAATAGCTTATACTTACCGTAAATTCATATACACCCGTCAACTGTGACTAGTTATCAACAGACAAATCACATGACATTCTTCACGAACTTGACACTGGAATCTTTTAATCTACGGTCGTTTGTTTTCGACGTTGACGGTGTACTTATAAATCAATATGCGCTATTAATATGGACAAGTATGGAATTATAGTAATCGTCGCCAATCTTCAAAGTAAATAAATTTTCCAAGCTCAGTCTAAGGCAATTACCGCTCATGGGACCGTTTAATTGTGAACATGAACAATAGACCTTCGTCGAATTAGTTGAGCAATTACATTGTTGTATCGGTAATTCATAAGTATTTTGCTCTTGTTTTGCTTCGTGGTGGTACAATTTTCTTTTCAAAAAGTGTCGAGGTAAATGTTTTCCTTTAATTGTTCGTAATCGGAAAAGTTAACTCATCGTTGTTTATCACTATTGCATATTGCTTGCACTGATTCATCGTCTTATTGCCAACGAGTACTTGTCATTTATCTCAACGATTTACTTGTTGCTGTAGTTTAAACCTGACCACATGGGTTGTACGATTTTTTCCGGAATAATTTGCGGGTAATTATTTAAGTAGAATATCTATAGCTGACGTTACACCCCGTGGATGAATGGCGCTGAGTCTTCTTTCAATCCCGTAAAATTGTGTGTGATTAATTTTTTCCATAGGTGAAAGAGTCGTATATTTCGAGAGGGATAAACAGGTAAAGTTCCCGGCCTGACGCAGAGATGACATTTTAATTAGCAAAAATGTATGTTTCCCGCCTGGGTGCAAATGTCATTAGTCAGTATGACGAATTTCAACTTCTTCCCTAGAGTAGTTTGTTTATATGAATTTTTGCAGTAAACGTCTTATGGGTTTATCGTTAAAATGAATAAATTTGAGTATCGTGCGGTCATAAAATTCTTCGTTTTGAATGTGATGTCAACCGTTAAAAAATTAAATTAAACGTAATCAAACATGGCTCGAAAATTACCATACCGGAAACTATCGAAAAATTTTATGATATCGTGTGGATAGCTGAGGCTGTGGGGATATCGGAAGAAAGGGTGCGAAACATCTTGCATAAAGAATTAGTGGCGCGAAATCAGTGCGGAAGATTAGTACCGCATTTGCTGAATTTAATCACAAGCAAATGCTTTTGACAGACTCAATATGGACCCGACCAGTTTTGTGCGGCGATTTGTCACCTGTCAGAATACTACACACCAGAAACGAAACAGCAGTCCAAACAGTGGGTAGAAGAGGTGTCGACCGCATCTGCTGGAATGGTTATGACCAGCGTGTTTTGAGATGCGAAAGCAATCGTATTCATTCATTACTTTGCAAAATGCAAAACAATTACGAGTACATGTTATAAATTTAAGCAAAGAGCGACTGTAAGTTTTATTTTGATATTTGTGCCATAGCCAAACTAGAATACTTCTAAATTTGAAGCCAACTTAACATTCCTTCTCCCCTTCATAATAAACAAATGGGACACCGAGCTAACACAACGCACTTCACGCGCATCCGGTGTGTTCCAGTAGGAATGTATGTTGCATGGTCAACAGCTTGATGCGGGTCATTTGACACTTGCACAATTAAGATAATATTTAATATAAGAAAGCTATTGATCATCAAAGAATAAAAAAACAAGATGCGTTTGTGATTGCTTATCTGCCATCCTGTATACGAGTACATATATGCTAGAAATATTCATATTGGGCATATCTGAGTTACCACGAACTCGAAATTTATGAAGCCCAATTGCTTATTATTTTCCGAGTCTTCTGATCGACGCGATGACTTTAGAAAAAGAAAATGGCCTTAAGGGAAGAATTACCTAAAGTGTTGAAAACACTTAGTTGTGCACTGAATCCGAGAACAAATTCCCAACACCCTGCCTGATTCAATACAATAACTATGCAGAATTTTAAACACGAAACACGTGGGTAATAGTTGCTCACGTTCCACAAACCGAAATAATACAAACAATACGCAATAATATTTGTTCTTCAACAATCCTATAAAACCCGTAATTAGTCCGGTTTTGTCCTGACCGACATCCTTTTCATCCGTTCACCTCTCTGAATAATGTATGAACTAGTTTTTCGACTCGTTAGCGCTTTATATGGTACGTAGTTAACAATAAATAGCCCCCTGGTGAACTCGCTCATTGAGTGTGGGTTAAATAAAAAGGATAAAAGGATATACTATGATAAAATAAATTCATTAAAGTAGGATATAAGGAGTCGTTCAACTCGTAAAATAGTAAGGTTGATGTAGTGAGGCGTAAATTAATTCTTTCTTCTTTTTTAGTACAATAGATTTAGGTAAATGGCTTTTAACTCGCACCTTTACTGGGAATTGCTGTATTAGTATGTACCCAATAAATGAGTTTTGCTGTTTTCATTAATTGCGTCATAGTCAAAGAAAAATGAACGCAGAGACTACGGTGTGGAAGAAAGTAGCTAAGGCTTCAAATGGTAGCAGCACTTTTACTCTTGGAATAAGTCCGTATTTACTGATGGAGAACAAGTTTGAATCGATGTAGTGATACTATACATATGACGGTCGGGCGTTTTGATGTACTCACGATTTGTCGGATATGTATTTTTATATAAAAGTTGCAGTTCGCATGCTGTTATTTAACTGGTAAATATTTAGGTTCCGTTTTTTTCTTCTCCTCAATAACAATATAACATGTGAATCGGCATTCTTGAGTGATTGCCTGAATAGAAAAAGTCTAAAATACCTAGGATAAATATATCTACGCATTAAATTGGATGCCATAGCGTTAAGAAGAAGGCAGTGGTAAATGACTTTTCTTCTTTTTCTGGTTCACTTTTCAAGAAACCTTCACCTCGATTAGCATAGAGCTAAAGAGTCCGAATAGCACATGCGTTTTTGTTTGCATTTATTATTTTTTATGCTCACAACTAGAGTGAATGTTCGGTGTACAGGAATACATACTTTAATTATAATCTACTTTGCGAAGCTATATTTTTCTTTTTAGTAGCAGACTGAAGGAAGAAATGCGTTGCACTCGCTTACACAGTTTTGGCATTTTATTTACCTGGCTATTGTGCTTTAATTAAATAAGTAAACAGTTCCATTTCCCCGACCATTAGTGACGCGAATACGAGTAACAGCGGAAATTAACCTTGGCTAAGTGCCCGACTTAAAATTCAACTCTCGTCGACAATCAATAAAATAAAATTATAATTATTACATACAACCACACAAGGTACGTACGCAAGCCGATGCCAAAAAGCACACCGCACGTATGCACGAGCATAGAACCGTTCCTACCTACTAGAATCAACTTGGCGACGTGAAGTAGTAAAGACCACGCACATGCAGGCTTTCCTGCACCGAATACTAAGCAGGCTCGCGAAAATCTTCAACAATACGGCAAACAGAGAAAAATGTGGAATAATATCCAGAAAAGCATATAATAACCATACGAATACGCACTGGTTATTACTCGTTCATCGTGCGTTGTAAGATAAAGTATAGCACAAGTCCTCCTGCCGAATTCATAATACGAATGAGCTTGATTAATATTGTTTTAATACCTGAATATGAGTTAAGGAAGCGTGCGTGTCTCCAAGCACTTCCCGATATTTTGGGAGCGATCGAACGCGTTCATCAGAATTTATACTGACGAATGAGTTCGCTGCCAATACGGGTTGCCTGTCTACTTGCCCGCCTGTCTGATGGCATTGAATGTCTCTACTTATAAAATGCCGCACAAAGCCGCCAAGTGTGTGTGTTTTTTTTTTAGTTTCAAGTAAACATATGCTAAATTCTAAGTCGGTCGTGGCTGAACATATCAATTAGATTCTATTGTTCTATACTCTGTTCCGAGAGTAAGCAGCATTGGTTGGTTTAACATTTTTTTTTTCGTTTTACTCGATGTCAGGAAATAAATCTCTACTTGGCCGTTTCTGTTACTTGCAGGCTAGTGTCTCGTCGGCGACTGGTATTAATCCCCGAGGTTTCAGTTACTTTTTGTTTATTTTCGAATATTATAATAAATGAGCAAAGGAATGCAGGCGACGACGGTAGTCAATGCTGGTTAGTGATGCAGATTAAGTGTAATAGATACCTGAAGTTGAAGTTGAAGCGCACAACGTTATTACAGGTGAATTACACTGATTTCGTGGTAATAATTCATTTGCCTTCATCAGTATAGACTACAGAGAAATATTCGCTTTCGATAGTGCAATTAGGCATAGTCGGAACATGAATAGCATGCTAGCTAGTGCATGCATCGCTGTTTCACGATTGGGTGTGTTGGTCACGTGCTGTTCCTCGGCTCGAACTGTCCTCGTTGATCTTTGGCACTGATCTTACGGGAGAAAATAGTCTCAGTCGCTTGATTTATTGTCGTATATTCAGTGAACAAATATTAGATATTTTATGCTATGTACTATGGTTTATAACAAGTCGACCTTGAATTTAGCCCGCAAGCAATTTACAAATTAATTTCTAGAAAAATGCTCCCGGTTGCCACGGATTCCCTCAATGCTGTAATCAACTCTCATTAACCTCGTCGTGAATCAGCTTCTACACAATTTAGTTAAATTACAAATTGCAATTGTTATATCAAACTGTACATTATGCACTCGAATGCCTAACCCGGCGGTTCTCGTGCACTTCCTAGAGTAACAAAAACACCTTTATATTCCGTGCACACACCTTAACTTCCGTCGTGAAAAACCTTTTAGTTTCAACTTGAAATTCATTGGTACAATCAATGCACTAAAGCATAGAGAGGTACACAAAAAAGAACGACGGATAAACAGCATTGCATTGCACACACAACTGAATAGGCTCGGTATGAGGTAATCACGATATTCAAATGAGTCTGAGAGATTCCAATCTTCGAGTCGAGTCGGCACGGTGCAGCAGTTGTATCAATGCAGTCTTTATGCACACGGCATGTTGACTTGTTCTTTGTGGCTGCTGTGTATTTATAACAAATAGTTGAACCTTCAACTTTATGAATTGTTTCCCCAAGTCGAGTTGGTGGCGCATCTTCTGTGATTTCTGTGGATTCTTCGTTCTTTTTTTTCTTGTTGCAATTATTATTCATCATAATCACTGCAATTAATGATCGATTACATATATCTGAATAATGCAAGAATTAATCAGCTGTTGTATATGCACATACGAGTACATACGAGTACTTGTACCTATGTATATAAATCCGTTTTCGAGGCTTTCCATGCTTGGTTTCCGATTCACTTTGACCTTGACGTTGAAATGTAAAACATATGTACGTACATATATGTATAATGGATTTTAATTAGCAATACTAACTATCCGAAAGAAATTTAACCACGAAACTACTGTCATAAGATGATCTAATCGACTAGCTAACGTACGAACTAGCAATTAAACAAAGATTATAGACCTAGCGAACACTAGACGCTCGAAGGTACCGTTCGCTGAAGGTAAATGTCGCGGCATGTGAGCAACTCCTTGTCGCCTAATAAATTATTTTAAATATATTTCAAACGGGTCCGATGCGAGTAAGCAAACGATGACGACAGGCAGAAGCACGATGAGGTAGTTATACTCATAAACTTACAGCTTACTCGTGGCTTGAAAAGTTCAAACAAGAGACAAATGGATTTGCAAATAACAGGAATGACGGGATGACAAACATTGCAATGTACGTACACGTGATAAACAACTGAATCTGCGCAGATGGAGAGGGCTAATAAAACTTAATATTCGTTACGCCCTGGTACCTTATCTTTAATCAGCTTACCATTAACAGATGTAATAGCGCATTTGTATGACAACAGATATTATTTAATTCCTCGGCCAACTGTGTCTGCATTTCTGAAAGATATCTACACAACTACTATCAAGCTTAATTAAGGTTTGTTTTTCTGTGACACAGACAACACTCGATTGTTATAAATTACAATACACATGTTGCGAACTAGAAGCATTGAGTATAACAATATACACTTCTGTGCAAAATAATAAGAACACTCGCTCCGATGAAGTTGTTATAATATTTTACTGTTACTTCTTTGGAAAAGAACTGCCATTTTGGTTTGTTATTTTATTTCGGAAGTTAGTTGTCAATGATCGGTGTGACAGATGCTATAAAGTTATTAACTTTAATAATTATCTTGGAAAAAATGGATCATGGCAAGCATTGTCCCCCAAAACTCCGGCCTAAAGTTCAAAACCACAGAAAAGAGCGGTCAAGAAAAATCATTTTATGCGGACATCAAAAACGAGCTTAATCTGTAGGTAGATCTAATACTTCCTTAGTTGTAAGGCGATAGCTAATCGAAATACTGATTCCTAACGGCGAGAGCCGAGAAACTTTTTCAAGGTGTGTACTACAGGGGGTTTTCCCAGTACGTCGACGAGGAGTAAATATATAGAGATCTTAGAAATCGTAATGTCTCCCTATACCGAAAAACACTTTTCAACAGGACAATGATCCCAAGCATACAGCCAAAGTGAAGAAAAAGTGATTTGTTAATAAAGTTGTTGGTTCTTAGAGTAGCCTGCCTACTCGATTGAAAATCTTCGGGAATTTGCGAAAATGAAATAAACGCAAATGTCCAAACCAAAAAAAGAAATCGGAGTGGTGGCAAAACGTTGTTAAAATTTGGTATGAAATTCCAATCACGCTTTACCAAAGGTTCGTCGACTCTATGCCTCGCAGGTTTACACCTGCAAGCGTAAGCCTAAACAAAGGCAGTACGACAACATACTAAGAAGGAAGCTTATACAGCTATCTAAACATATTTTCCATCTATTTTTTTAAAAATATTGTTCAAAGTTCTTTTTTCATCTAAGTCAAGTGTACTTATTTTTGTGCACAACAGTGTATGTATGCTCGACGGAACGCGTTTTCAGTAAGAGTATTCGTTAAATTAATCGGAGAATCTGACTTGACTCCCGTACTTGAGTGACTCACATATGATTAGTCATTGGCGCGAGCGAAAGTGCCGCGAAGTATTCATGCTGCGATTAGTCGCGGGTGATTTTTCTCGTTTTTTTTTTCATAATAAAAGAAAACTTAAATTCGAAGCGGAAATGTTATTGCGGTTCGTCATACTTTATTTGATGTTATCGAATGGATAGAACTCTCGATCAAAATGTAATATCAGTTTAGAATAAAAAACTTATGTCTAGTACTTACAGAAGCTTGTGACGTTGTTTGCACGGGCGTACTTTCTGCAATAACTGATGATGTCAAAAGCGTCGCTAAAACTAAGAACACACTTTGGCAGGAGACTTTAAATGCAGATAGATTTCTCCGGCAACATATTCTATTAAGACTATTGGTTTCGTACATTTTGCAGCAATTTTCTTTTATTGTTCTATTCTCGTCGACTATACTCCGTTTAGCGCTCTTGTACTGAGCTAATTCAATCACTAAATCTCTAGCCGTTGTTTTATATTAGGTCCTGAAAGAAACAAAAAAAAAAACAAAGATAAATGTAAGTAAATATTACCAATGCAAAAGGAGTTATCTAAATATCAACTGTCATTCCCTCAGCTCATGCCCTCTTAAAGGGCAAACATTTGCCTGTAGTTACCACATTCATTTAAATAGATTCGACTCTTTGATATTTAGTGTCCTGCTTACGGGAATAGAAACCGGAGAAGCAACAAACTGCATTAGTGCACTGCACTAAAATAAGGAAGCACCACCTCCTTGCCCTGGGCTGGAGTGCTTCCGATGTTCGCACAAGCAATGTTTGAAAATGCCAACAGGTTGTGTTATTTTATCATGAGCCCCAGCTCATGCCATGTGCACTGTACTCCATTCGAAGATTCGTGTGTAGGGCATTCGCAAAGTTTCAAGGGAAAAGGGGGGGACGGTGCACATCAACACTGGCGTAGAGTCGGTGCCGTTGGTGGTCGATGCATACTCCGGAACCACCTTGAAATTATAACCTCATTTCGTATGTTTGTTGCGTTTTAAAATTAGATTGTGGTCGGATAAATCGGGTGTATCATGTGAAAATAGGATAATTTATAACAAACGCTGTGGGTAATAAATTTATTATTTCTTTGTCACAGTCTGGTAGTAGATGTTGCGGATCGACCTTTACGTTCCTCGAATAGGTTTTCCTGTTTTTGTTCTTGGAAGTGGTAATGGGTTTACATACATATGTATGTGCTTCCCTGTTTAATGTTTGAGTTATTTTTAAATATATAAAGTGGTTTGCCGGTGGAGCTATGCTTTGCCACTCATATGACAGGAGATATGAAAATATTTTGACTTTCGAGTTACACCAAACATAAGGTAAAATCATGTATTTCTGCTAAGCGGTGTTTATTTTTGGAACGTCCACGTGTTCTCCAAGGAATTTATCGATAAAACAAGGCAAATATTTCAAACAATTCGACCAAGTCAAAAGATATGTATAAGAATAATGGGAGTGGCAGCCTATCAACAAAAATAGGTATATATTGAAAGTCTTGTCGTAGGTATTGTGACGTTAAGAACTTTTGCCGGCCCGATAGTGGGATTTATCATGAAACTAAATGTGACCTCATCCAAAGATTTTTGGAATTTTTTTTTTAAAATTAGGTCTATTAGCCAATACAGGTATGTATGAAGGTATAAACTACAAAACAAAAAACGTATATTAACACTTGCGAGATAGGAAAAGATAAATGAACAAAAAAGCTGATAAGACGGGCAGGAGACCATGCAGGGAGCTTTTTCTAACTATGTGTTGCTCAACACCATGCGTAACGAATTTATGTTCGCATAGAGAGGGAAACAGAAAATAGAATGTTGTCACCGTTTTTTTGTTTTTTGACAAGTTTTATTCAAATCTATGGAACGAATTCTAACTAACTAATGTGCCTTTAATAATTGTCGTGTATACGCTAGAGCTCTATCTTCATAAATTATTGTAAATTGCCCATATCTAATCAAAAAATGTTATTAATTGGGGGGGATTGTGAGAAAGCTAACTAAGTATTTTTGTAATTGATTTGCGCCAAAACCTGCTACGAATGTTATAGAAATTATTTCTTAAAAAAAAACCCAAAGACTACATTAAATCTACTGAAATTCTATGAAAACTAAAATTAAAAAAATTGTAAAAGTTTTCAAAAACCCAAATCCAATTGAGGACATTAATAAAATATAAATTCAGAAACATATATCATAAATCATAGCAATCTTATCTGTAATTACAAATACGTTTTCGGAATTCATACATTTTATGTATATCCTCTACTATAGATTAGTTATGATTCACGGGTTAAGGAATAAAATGTTATGAACAAAGCTGCCATAATACTGATTGCTTTTTTATGGAATTGTATTGCACCGTGATATCACTGCAAATGAATTTTAAACAGCTCTAAACTGAATTTACAAAGCTACATATGCATGTACAATGCATTGAAGCGATCGTGTAAAGGGACAATGGCTATTGTACGGAATAGGAAATGCGGAAAAAGACTCACATAACAAAAGCGACCGACTAATTGATACGCTTACTCGGAAGATTTAGAAAAATAAAAAAATGTAGAGAATTACGCGAACGACCTTAGCACTCTACTATCGCGAATATCCAAATGGGGGCACACTATTTAAAATCATTGTTACTCCGCTGGTTCCTGATGGATTTTCATCTACTTTCGAGCACCCTGCTTGGCATCTGTACGAGGAATATACATAGAATTAGTGTTAAGTGACGTCTGCTGAGATCATCGAACTTTAGGGATAAGACACAAAGAAAACCGACTCGATCACAACACAATGAATTATACTGGTACACACTTATGAAATAAAAAGAAAATCCTTTCTCTCGATCTCGTATTATACGAGTAGTTGGCAATTTTTAGATAAAATTTACACACCCATAGAAACCGACTCGGTTTCAATTAACTGCTATGCAATTTAATTGTATATCTGCGTCGAAATCAAAGATCGCGATACTAACTATTGCGCTTTATCGAAAAACATCTACCCGTATAGGAGGGAGAACCGCGATACTCTGAATCCAACTGATCGTTCGGCAACTAAATTAGCGACTGATTGATCAAAGCTCGCAGCGGTACGCATGCAAGCTCTGGAGTACTGGATTTTATATGTGTCGTTATTGGGAATGAGTAGGTATCTAGAGATAGGCAAACTGATCGAGCAACGTCAAGTGTATGTATCTCATCCTATAGAGCGGGTTTTGTGTCAAGTTGGATAGCAATAGCAGATTTGCTGTATTTCATACAATTTCTCTCTTCGTCTTTACACTCATTTTCTGAGTGGTGCGGAACTTGTGGCTTCTGGTTGCCGTCTGGGGACACCGCTGTCTTTATTTGTTTGAACTATTGGTTGGAAATGGGGATGAATAATCGCAGGTTTCTTGGAACATTGGAGCTGTCACAAGGAAATTTGTTTCTGTTTCGTTTTTTTACTCTTTAACGATTTAAGTGACTCGTTGTACGAATATATAAACAGGTTCGTGTGTATATGTACGCATATTATATGCGTGCCTTGTGTTGGCTTATTTTTATGTCCATTATTACCTTTCCTTTCAGACAGGTATAATTAGCACTTTGGCTAAATAATTTCTTTAAGTACATGAACGAAGTAGTCACAGGCAATGGACAGCCTTAATTATTAATTTCAAGTTACCCGGTCACCTATTTAGTTTACTCATATTCAAGCACATTTTTCTCCAGAAATTCCGACTTCCGGTAGTAAAGATCACCTGCAGCTTGGCTAATGCCAGTCACATTGAAAAATCAAACTTAATTCAGATGAGTCAGATAAGTTGTGACTTCTTGGAAATTATTGACAATTCTTGGAGAGTGTGAGATATGACATTAACGTGCTGTTCAAAGTTTGACGTTTTCAAAGTTTCATTCATATCTTTCCATTGAATGAATCATTTATCAGATTTGTGCTGGTTGGTTTGGGTAAATTCGAAATAGAATGTTTACGAGACAGGTTTGGACGTTAAATTTCTGTTATAAGCAAATGACGGTATAGGCTTGTTTGTCTCTATATATTGATGTATTTGAGAAAAATATTATATTAAACCAGTTACAGCCGGCATAACACTAATGAAGTTCATTGGAATTCAGTCAAAACAATGGCGAACTTGTGCTTTTCAGCAATTTACAAAATTTCGTATCAAACTAGAGAGCGTCCGCTAGATCATAATTTTATGTATAATTTCCGATTTGACATCAGTAAAATAAAATCACAAACAAAATAAGACGTCAAAGTTCCAATGCGAATGGGTTCAACAGTTATACTCGTAATACTCTAGCTATACTCCATTACATTAGCTTGTTCACTTTTTGTTTGGTTTTTCTTTTTTCAATATTTTTCTCTAGTATTACTTGGATTGTCCACCGTATATCACACTAACAAGGTGACACTGAATTATTAATTTGAAATTGCTCAGTTGGCAAGTATTTCAGCCTGACATAGTAGAATTGAAAAACTCACGGTCCTCCTGGAGTCATGCACAAACTAGCCTACCTCGGCAAGTTCTGAGTAGAAAACACTTGAACGTGCTGATTTTACAACCAAGCATATTAGTTTCGTGATTTTTCTTAAGGGTTCCGGGTCTTACTATGCTCTTAATATAATAAAATCTTTCCCATCACACAGATCGTATACTTTGCACACCAGAAAAAAGGGTTCAACAGCTTAAACTAAAACCACCGAGAAGTCACACTCCTTAAATACATGACTTTGACTACTCCAAAGGGTAAAACAAATCAAACGCTTATCAGATTTTGAAGTCGCGGCGTTAAGATACGAATAGATACGCGATTTTAATGTCTACTGACGTATGTACGTATACGTTACACATACATAAACGACAAAAGTTAATTTTTATGTTATCACACTTTACAGGTTTTTTTTTGGGGCTTTTCGATTCTTATTTATTTTTTTTGATTTTGTTCACTGATTAGACTTACAAAAGCTGTTTGTGTAATTCCGATTGCAAAATAACTAAAGCAAATGGTGATGCATAGTATTTATGACGAGGGGTAGTGGAGGTACGCCAGTGAAAGTAGGACACTTTTCAAAGCCAATTATCCTTGTTACAATCGATTTTAGGTGAACGTTACTTACTCACGAAGACTTAATTTTGTTATTTTTTTTTTTTTTGCAAGAATTATTAAAAACAAAAAAGTATAGGAATTGAAAAAAGAAATTATAAACTTACAACCGCTGGTGTTCGCGGTTCGATTAAGACTCTTTTCCTTCGAGCGTAGTCGATGTCTACCGTTCTCGTCGAAGTCACGCGAATAACAAAACTTCAGTAGCTGCCCAGAGGGTGCTTTATTTAGCTTCTTTTCGACTAACACGACGATGATGGAGACTGCTGTCAACAACAGTGTGTTCTAACACGAATGCTCCCCTGGTGATTGTACGAGTACGAGTAGATGAGTACTATATAGTTCGGACTTGAAGTTCTACGAGCACTCGTATGATATTGAATATTCTGCTCTGGTCTGCACGATTGTATTCCGTCCCGTTGCTTGCACTCGCCGATTTATTCTTGGTAATCAAAGTGATTCAGTTGAGCTTCAGTTGAAATTGATGCTTATGCTTTTTATCTTATTGTAAATCTGCATGTGGTATCCAAAGCATAGTCATGGAGATAATAAATGTTTGTTTCACAAATTATGAGTTCTTCTTTTACTACGCGTAGCTTTTTGTACTTATTTAATATTTTGTTTAACTTTTCGCGGAGAGGGCTAGTTCTAATTCACTCAAAAGAGCTTTTACTCTATGCTCTTTAGTGTACGACTAAGTAGCTCTTTTGTGCTGGTGACGGCAGTTTCCTATATGAAATCGCACGTTGATCGCGATTGGTAGACTGAACGCATTGGGGAGTTATTCAAATACTTTTATACCTAGGATAGATTATCGGGCTGAAGGTGAGAAGTCGGCTTTTAAGAAAAGGAAGGGGCAGAGTGTGGGAATTTCATTGTGTCAGGATATGAGACGTATACCGATGGGGGTTATTGTGTTGGCTAGTGTGTTATGAATACTAATTGCTATTAGATCGCAAATAATGAATTTATTGCTATTGTTACACATGTCCTTACTATGGAAATGCATGTGTGGGGTTGGAATAATCCGTAATCTATGCGGTTAGGAATGAGAAAGTTTTTCATCACTTTTTTAATCATTTTTATCAAAGTATACGTAGAGGTTTGTTTTATGTTTTTTTGCAGTTGGATTCTATCCAAATCTTACAACTGTTTTTACCTGTCAGCGACAGTCTGGTTGGAAAAGGTGAACATGATACACGTGATGTGAAAGATATGGGAATTTCCGGCCGGTGACCAGCAGAAAACATAGAGAGCTATTATACTAGGGATCTAGTGACCTTAAATTCAATTAGATTAAAATGAAGATCACGAGTCTGTATAACACAGTAACCACTCCCCGTGAAACAATTGCAACCTGCTGGTTAAAGAGACATCTACAATCAATAAAAAAAGTGATAAAACGATAATCACACACACATCAGCAAATATAAATTATGATAAAATAATACGATAAAGGATACAAATTGATATAAGCGTCAAACAAAAAGTTACAGGCGGAAATAAGTACTCTCGTCATACTTGATGACTTAGTCAATGAGGTATGCTGCGATGAATGAAGGCGATAGGATGAAATCCATTAACTTAGAGAGTACGGACAAAGAAGTGTGAGCAATTGCTTTGTCGCTAATCAATAGCCATATATTAACTTGGTACGTTAAAAAGCGAACTTTTAATTTCCCTTCTATTAATATCACGGAAAAAAAGCGAAAATAAACCTCATAAAATCATATTCTTGTATATTCACCCTCACTTGTTTGCACAGCTAATCGATAGGAAGATATTAAATACAAAAGTCACTGCCACGTTGGTTAAAAATAATCAGTCCACCAGACACGGCCCTTAAATTTATACCAATAACTAGGCACACATGGCTTTGTAGCATTCCAATGAATTTTGAGTTAAATCTTATACGGTTTCGATGAAAGAGTTCTCGGTCTTAACCTTTCTTAACATTTCCCCTTCGTGACTGATAGTAAGCAGGCCAGCCCAACGGCATTGGGCAACAAGCTAGTTCGAAAGTTGCCCTTGCAACACAGATACTTTAAACTGACCACAAGCCGAGTACAAATGTGACTGAACTATATTCTAAAGTTGTTGGTCATCCAGGTTCTATATGGGGGTGGCATTTGTTTGGGCGCTTGGACGTTATACACTACTAGCAACCCCTTTGTAGGAATAGCTACTTGGAATTCCTTTATCTGTTCCAGTACACAACACACGAAGACCGTGTGGTCCCGTATATCGATCGAATTCCAAGTCTTGTCTGGTTTCCCCTCTTATTGCTTTTTCTTTTCATTTTTGATGACGTTATGGTTGATGGTTGCCACACCTCACAGGATCTGCGCATAGCCCTTATTTTTCATAAATTAATAAAATATAGTTTTGTGTTAAAATAAGTAGGTATAAAGTAAAGTGTGCGAAAATAAATGTCTAATGGTGTTTGTTATTATTGTTGAAATATCATATCCAAGTCGGAAACTGTTCTGTAGTAAATTTCATTCATAGCAGAGTACTTCCTTACAGCTTATTACCTGCCTCCGCCGATTTGTCAGTTAGTATGCAGTGAAAAAAAAATTCAGCTTAATTACGTTTTATACAAAGAGTCAAGCTTGGAATAATAAGTAAAGTTTTTTGCGCATATTATTTAAAACAAATATGTAGATGCTGATTAGCTGCCAAAAAACCCAATGTATATAGTTTTTTTGACTAGCTTTTACGATACACGTAAGAGGTTCGTTTGCACCATAGTTAGTATTATAACAACAGAAAGAAGGGTCCTATTCCCAAAAGACGCAGGGATAAAATTTTGGTAAGAAAACAGGTCTCCGACAAACATTATATCATGAAAAGTAGGTCTGATTCTCTATGATTTTATAACAATGAGCAATGCTTCATAGTTAGGACAAAAATCCCAATGCAATTTATGAAATAAAAAAAATAGCTTGTGAAACGCTTTGTGACACGTTCCATTCGATTGGAACAACTCAACACTCAAATCTTAATTTCAGTAACACGGGATAAAGGTTGAGAATCAATAGAGTATTTAAATGCAATTATGGGGATGTATTTGGAAAATGACATAAAGTTGCATTTGCTTATATTTAATTTTAAGGCATTAGTGTTACACCATTCTGAGATGCTATTGTAAATGTTGTCAATGACTATAATCCTAACGGTTTTAAATAGTTGGGTTCCGCAAAAGTTCAAAGAAAATCGCCAATTTCATCTAAAAATTAAAATCATTTTCAGCGATGAATTAATTTTTGGCTTAATATTTTAAATCCGAGAGTGCTTCAAAAGACTCCTTTACATTAAAATTTTTTTCGTCCATGAAAATGATTGCCATGCTACGGCCAATGGAGCTCGCTATCGTGCTACATTGAAGGACTCAACATCGTTGATATGTGGTTCCAATAAGATGGTTCCACATGGTACAAAGCTGATCAAAGAATTGATCTATTGAAGCGGAAGTCCGGTAACTGTGAAATTCCGAGAAATGGGCGGGTCGAATGGACTCATGCGATTTAACGCCATTCGATTTTTTTATATGGTGTTATGTTAGGTCGTTGGTATGTTGGCATATATCAAAGGGTTTAAGGCATATACCAAAAGGTTAAGGAACTCGGAACTTATTCCAAATGTGAAATTTTCAACGGCATTGGCCGATACAAAGTTGGTATGAAAAATATTAGGAGCAATTTTATTCCTGACGTGACTGTACGTTGGAGCGTGCGAGCACCAAGCAGGTTTGGTCTGATTTTTCAATTGCGCAGAGAATTAGTCGCCTTTGGTTGTTTTTTCAAGCTAGCTTGAATTCTAAATGCAACCTTGTCATAAGAGAGAGTGGAGGTTGAGCCCCGCGTTGGATGCGACGTCAATAATTGCGTCCGAAGAGAATGGTCAGCCGGGTGAGGTCAGTCATCGCTTGAAATGGGCAATTGTATAACGGCAATGCACCAAGCCACAACTGCTCCAAAGTGACGGACTAACTGATCAAGAATGGCGTCGCGTTGATTCCCAACCCCCTTACAGTGCTATCTTGGTGCCAACAGAAATTCTCCCTCAGAGCACACCCACATGGCAATCCTAGGAACTCTCCGGAATACGAATATCATGGAGCTTTTGAGTCGGAAAAAAGCTGAAGAAGTACGCTCAAGGAACTCCCATTGAAGAATCTTAAGGTTTTGTAGCAACTATTAATATTATTATCACTACTGGCCATATGGAACTCTGAAGTTCAGAGCCTCGTTGACCACTTTTCGTCAATGCCCCCTGCCGTGAGTGTGTTCTTTCCATGTTTCGCTGTCCAGTCCCATATCTTCTAGATCTATTCTTATATTGTCCTCCCATCTACGGAACAGTCTTCCTGGTGATATTTTTCTACAAGTTTTCTACTCATTATTCTTTTGACTGTCCTTCCATTGTCCATTCATTCTATGTGTCCTGCCCATCTTAGTCTTCAGGATTCAATTACTCGGATAAGTGTGGCGCTGAATAGAGGTCCTCGAGTTCTTGATTATGTAGTTTTCGGTTGTTTGTTCCTCCTGTTTTCCATCATAAGATGTTCTTTTCAAAGACTTGAAATCTATTTTCCTCCTTCCAGGTTTTACATCTGAAAAGTGGTTTTACAGATGCAGATACAAAAGGGTTCTTTTGAATAATTCCTTCATCGCAAAGAAGTTGTCCATATGCAGCTTTTTATTTATTTCCTTCTTTATGTCGTGTTTGGCAGTCAGTAAGGTACCAGGTATTGTGATCGATCCAAGTCGGTCAGTGATCATATGAGTATATGTACATATTTAGTTTTCTCTTCATTTACTTCTATGTGTATTCGTGCCATTATTAAACTTTCTATATTTCTCTTAGTTCAGTATCTACCAGCAGATCTGCGTAAGCTAGAACGAATTAAGGGCTATTCCTCTCCCATTTTCCTGAAGGGATTTCATGACGAATTCAAGCACCAAACTATTTTAATAAGAAGTGACGAAAAGGCGTCTCCTAGCCATACTTGTATCAGTTTCGCCAACTTTTTTCGGAATTCCGAGCACTACAAGGAGGTGATATATTTTCAATCGATTTAAAGAGGCATATGCCTTTCTTTTCTAGAAGCTGTCATATAGTGAACATCGAGCCATTTCTCCTAAAGGCACACTGGTAGTCTCTGATTATTGCTTTTGTATATGATGTCAGTCTCGTTAAAGGAATATAATAATTGAAAGCATCTTATAGCAAACTAGTAGCAAAGATATTCCTCGGTAATGATGAACAAGTTTTTTCATTTCCCGGGTTTCATTGTTTCATATACCCAGTGGTGGCGAGCCCATGCAACTTCTCTGTTAATTCCTCTCCTCTCCCTTTCCTCCTTTATTAATTCTGATGGTATTAGACAGATTCCTGTGGTCTTGTTATTCTTAAGCCGATAACACCATTTTGCATGTACATTCAGCAGTTTATCGAAATAGCTGCTCCATTGGCCTGCAACTCTTTCGTTTTATTATCGTTGCAGATGAATCCTGATCTAGCATGGTATCGCCGCGTTAGATAAATCTATACCTGCTCTAACCAACAGTTGGACGTTGATCGTTGTTTTCGGAGAAAAAGCTAATTTTCTGCGAGTACATGCTCGAGTTGCTGGATTCTGCAGCCCACATTTTCTTGTTCCAGTACAGATTCGTCGTAAGTCTATAGTTTACTTTGATTATTAACTGAGTGTTTCTGATCAATGATTTCAGTGTCCTTATTTCTGGGACTTGTCTGTCAGTAAATTGTAAATAAGGTTTTTAGTCTTACAGCAGTTTGCTGTGAAGTTCATTTATGATGGCGGCGCGAAGTATGTCTCTATTGTGCGATAGAGGATGCCGCGGATAGTATTATGAGCATTCTTAAAATTAACATTTAACAGATTCTGTACACATCTAAGATAAATTGTTGCCCCAAAAAAAAATCCTATTTTTCCAGTACCTTCATCTTATTATAAAGGGTCCGCCATCTAACGTTTTTTTTTTCAAGTAGTGCTTATTTCGTGAATGGTAACACTTAGCTCATGTCTGATTTGACAGATAATTAGTTTTATCCTTCCGCTGAACGAATATGGTTGTGTATACGCTTGAACAATGCTTCGTTTTCGCTTCGCTAAGTGGGCCTGCGATCGACTTACAGAAGATGCCGATTTTGCCAAAAAAATCATCTTTTCAGATGAAGCTCATTTTGATCTTGGCGGGTATGTAAACAAGCAAAATTGTCGCATTTGGGGCACAGAAAACCCGCACGCATACATTGAAAAGCCGGTGCACCCAAAACGAGCCACTGTTTGGTGCGGATTTTGGTCCAGAGGCATAATTGGGCCATTTTTCTTCGAAAATGAGCAAGGAGTGGCCGTTACAGTCAATGGCGATCGTTATCGGGCCATGTTGAACGAATTTTTGTTCACAAAAATTGAAGAGGAGAATATTGGCAACATTTGGTTTCAACAGGACGGCGCTACGTGCCACACAGCCGAAGCTACACTCGATGTTTTGCGCCCTGTTTTTGAAGATCGCATTATCAGCCGCAGAGCTGATGTCGTTTGGCCACCTCGGAGCTGCGATTTGACACCGTTGGACTATTATTTGTGGGGTGTCGTCAAAGATAAGTGTTACGCCGACAAGCCAGAGACAATTGACGCTTTAAAGGACAATATTCGTGAAGCCATTGGTGAAATACAGCTGCACACAATCGATAATGTGCTTAAAAATTGGACCGATCGTGTAGGCTACTGCATGGCCAGCCGAGGCTGCCATTTGAATAAAATTATTTTCCATTATTAACCGGAAGGATTGTACTTTCAAATAAAAAAAGAAATTTGAGAAAATATTCAGTAGTTTTTTTTATAGCATTTTCAAAAAAAAAAAAAGTTATTTGGCGGACCCTATACATAAATAGGTCAACTGTTATGTTATCATCCGATACCTGCCCAATCATTATGCATTTTACACGTTCAATCTTCATTCAGGTCGGATCTGATCAGATAGCTATTTCGGCACTTTATCAACAACAACATCTAGAAGAAAAGTTCAACAACTCTTGTTTTCACGAAATATGCCATAAACTAATACTCGTAACATCAATTTGAATCACTGCGTAGATCAATACGTGTGAATACATGAATAAATCCAGTTCTTTAAAACACTTTATCGATGATTCACTTTGCAGGGCGTGTGGCAAGCAATGTGCTTAACATGCGTCATGGGTTATGGGATTACTGAAATGTGAAACATCGCTATGACCGAAGGAAGAAAGGAAACAAAATAGAAAATGCTGCAATCTACAAGCTACACAGGCGGCGAATATTTACTTATTTACCTTTAATCCAAATACGGTTAGGCGGTGGGCGGCACAAAGCTTGTGGTGATTGTGGGTTTCGATAACGTTTTCGAAAAAAGCATAAAGTCCCCTAAAGCACGATGTAATGTAGACTGAATATCAATTGGGCCAAATTAATCATTTATTAATCATAGGACTGGAAAAGATTTTGATTCGATGACCACGGTTTATTGAGAATTTTCCATATATTTATACATACTCGTATGTAGCTGAATTGCGATTTTCGGAAATTGCATCTGCCCGAATTGACTCATATATTTTTGGGAAGACCAAGCGGTGAATGGTTGTGGTTGAATGTGGGTGCCCGGAAATGATGTTGCTTACAACTGCCATTAAGAAGTTTTCAGAATTTATATATTTAGGGTCAGAGCAAGGAATAGTATGATTAGTGTTTAAAGTCGTATCCCAGTAGCCTTTCATGTTAAAAGTGATAAAGACAAACAGACCAGCACCGAGCCACCTACTCGTTGTTGTTTTTTGTTCTTGACTTTTACCTTGCACTTGCGCGAAATTGTCAAGTCCGTTGACCTCACACTCAATCTCGTGTGTACCGATCCTACCAGGGCTCGGCAAGCGATGGAAGAAAATCTTCATGAAAGTGAATGTAATTGAAATTCACAGCACATTCAGAACGTTGTTGTGCACGAGTAATGCTGATTGTTGTTCCGAATTTTGCGAGGGTAGACGAAATGAATATAAACTAAAATACAAATATCATAAGGCTCGTCTGTATTTGTCCATCTTCAGAAAACTGTTAAACTTTGATGCGACTTGTGAGGTTGAAAACGTGAGTTAACACTAGGACTGTCTTGTATGTAAAAAAATAAAGAAACAAACACGGAACTACTTCCAACAAGCGGCTGGCCATATGCCCTTTCTGAAATGTTTACTAGATAAACAGACTGCCATCAGCGGCTTAAGGTTTGTGCCTAAACACAGTCTCAATGCAATTACAAAAAGAAAAACAACAACGCTTACGTTGGTTTCCTTGGAATTGTTTATCAGATAAAATTGAAATGGAGTTTTGGGTTTGTCGGAAAGACCCGTCTGATGACGATGGGCTTAGTGCTAGGTGTGTCGTGGTGCTAGTTCGCTTTATTCGTAAAACATAAAAAAACTGAAATTTATGAATCGTCTGACATTAGATTTTATTCGTAAATTACATAATATTTTCTTGATTAAAATTTGGTAGACAGCATGTCGCCATCCATATCCCCAGTTTGATGATGTTGATGCTTGGATATGATCTACCACTTGTGAACATCTTTACTGCTTAAGGGGGTTGGGTCAACGTGTCTAAGGAGCTTATTTTACTTATTTTAGTCAAGAACACGATAAGGCCAATACATTCCTATACATCTTTAGATTATTGCATTTTGGTTACCAGCTTTGATACATGATGAGTGCTTGATGATTGAGCCGGAAAAAAGTGTGCAATGGTTGCATGTTTATTAATTAAGGCATTGTCTACCTTCAGCTATTATTGTGGCATCCAGGCCATGCGCCATCTAACGGAACAGATGGTAATCGGAAACAGTGATGTTTGGAGGTGAGGTAGGGCGTCTCGTTTCTATATGTACTTTCAGGTAGGTTTCAATGACCTGGGCAACATGGCTCCGAACGCAATCGTGCTGCAAAATCATTTTATTCTGTTTTTGTTCTTATTTTAGCAGGTTTTCCTTCAATTCCTGGCTCAAACATTTTGATCCATTTTTCTTCGCCAGTCACAATACGATGCAGAAAAGCTTTTTCCTACTCCAGCAATAATTCACTAGTGAAAAAACCCTTCGAAGTCTGACAGCTCCGACCTATGGCAACCACACCCATTATTTTTGGACTATTTCTAAAGCCTTCAGACTGTGCTAAATGGCTTGCTGAGTTACGGCCAACGAATCTGCCACCTGGTTGGTGCGTTTAACATGGTTCTTGCTTGCCAATTCTATGTCCTCTAACTTTTTCTCCGTCGGGCCTCAGCCGCAGATTTTTTTCAAATTGAACGCAAAAAACAAAGCTTCCCGCAAAAGACTCGACTTTTTTTGGCAAATTTTCACAAATGTTATGAAAAAGAGTTGTTGATTTATGCCTAAGTTGATGTGCGGTTCTGATCTAAAATGTCGAACCAGCAAGTAGCACTAGCGCCATTTACTTGAAAGCGACGGTTTTCAATTTCTATTGTACCTACCATATACAGGGTGTCCCACGAGCAGTGTGCCAAAAAGCTAGAGTATGTAGGTCTGGTCAAGACAAGAAAAAAATCGTATGGGAGGGGGGGGTCTATTCCCCCCCGTTTAGCCGGGAGGGGCAATTTTCTAAAATATTGACTTAATTTGGGAAAAAAATTATTAAAAATCAACAGTTAGATCCACAACGCCGTAATATACTTTTTTGTAAAGCCAGAAACCTCTCCCTTCATCTTGTTTTTAAACGAAGCTGTTTTAAGGAATAGTTTTTGAGAAATTAATTTTCAAACTCAAAATTTTGAAAAAAAATAGGAAAAAAAAAATTTCGAACTACTTTTTTTCCAAAATTGTATGTAATTAAGTACTAATTTTTTTTCCAAAATTCAATTTCCTTATTAGTTTTTAGTTAAAAACAGAAAACCGGATGCAAAAATGTCTTGTAGTTTTTGAAAAATTAAAAAAAAACCAGAACCTCTTTTTTTTAAGAAAAACCTTTTTTTTTGGTTTTAACGCGTCAGGGCTTGTAGGCAAATTGTTGTATGAAACATTGACCTCTTTTTTATTATTTTTAAAAAAATTCGGAGTTTTATGAGAATACAATGAAGTGACACAGTATTGGAATAACCCTGGATTAATCCTTTTTTTTTCATTGATAACGCCTGAAAACTGACCTGCCAATTTCGTCTGCGTCCGCCCGCCGCCGATGGGTTCTACCCGGTAGGTCCTTAAGACAATAAAACTACAATTTTTCTTTATTGAAAAATAAAATATTTGCAACCCAAATGTAAATAAAAGGTATCGCATTTTTAATAAAAAAAAACCATTTCCAAATTGGATGTTAACTCATCAACACATTACGATGTCAAACTCATACTCTCGAGAAGAATTAACGGACATGCACTTCTGCTACGGTTTAGCTAATGGTCGAGATCGTGAAGCCGAATGACTCTACGCAGAAAGATATCCCAATCGGAGGTGTCCCAGTCGTAGCATGTTTTCAAGAATCCACCGTCTACGAGAGAACGGAGTGCAGCATCATTGGAGTAGCACCAATCCACACAACAAAAAACAAAATAAATCACAACACCGCTTTAGCTGTAATGTTTGGCTTGGTATTGTTGGACAAACTGTTATCGGGTCCCGGTTTTTGAATGCCGTTATTAATGGAGAATCATACCTGCAATTCCTACGAGACCTTTTGCCCTATTTGATGGACAACGTTCCTTTGGCGATAGCAGATAATTTTATCTACCATTAAGATGGAGCACCAGCACACTACAGCTTACGGGTTAGAAACTGGCTGGATGATCATTTTAGTGACCGTTGGATCGGAAGAAAGGGCCCCACGGAATGGCCACCTAGATCACCAGATTTAACTCCTCTAGATTTTTATGTGTGGGGATTCATGAAGAATTATGTTTACGAAGTGGAAATAGTATCTTTGGAACAACTGAGAGAACGTATTGAAGTCGCTGGAGTCAATTTGCAGGAAAATTTGTCAAGCATGGACTTATGTGCAGATATTAGAAGGAGATATAATCTTTGCCTTCTAAAAAATGGGGATCATATTGAAAATTTTTTATAATAAAACTCCCAATTTAAAAAATAATAAAAAAGAGGTCAATGTTTCATACAACAATTTGCCTACAAGCCCAGCCGGGTTGAAACCAAAAAAAGGTTTTTCTTAGAAAAGTGGTTCTGGTTTTTTTTTAATTTCTCAAAAACTACAAGACATTTTTACATCCGGTTTTCTGTTTTTAACTAAAAACTAATAAGGGAATTGAATTTTGGAAAAAAAATTAGTACTTAATTACATACAATTTTTGAAAAAAGTAGTTCGAAACTTTTTTTTTCCAATTTTTTTTCAAAATTTTGAGTTTGAAAATTAATTTCTTAAAAACTATTCCTTAAAACAGCTTCATTTAAAAACCAGATGAAAGAAGAGGTTTCTGGCTTTACAAAAAAGTATATCACGGCATTGTGGCTGTAACTGTTGATTTTTAATATTTTTTTTTCCAAATTAAGTCAATTTTTTAGAAAATTGCCCCTCCCGGCTAAACGGGGGGGAATAGACCCCCCCCTCCCTTACGATTTTTTTCTTGTCTTGACTAGACTTACACGCTCTAGCTTTTTGGCACACTGCTCGTGGGACACCCTGTATAACAATTTAATCTGTATGTCGTCCTGAAAGTATAGCCGGCACGTGTAGGTTGATTTCTAAATGGTTATTAGGTTGCATAATGGTACCGTCATTACCAACATACTTATTTGCTATACATGTAGACATAAAGGTTGCCCGATAAATCATTATTTTTAATTTGTTTTCGTCGGATATATTTAAATATGGACAAACGCCCGGCACCTGTGCATACAATTTATTTACTCGTGAAATGTTGGAGAAAAAAGTGAAGGGGTAAAACAATTCAGCTAACGTGCGCCTGTTAAAGGATCGACGCATAACCCAGACCGGGAGCGAGCAACAACCTTTCGCTAAAGAATGAGGAAGTTTTGTTGAGAGATTTTAATGCAAATCAAATATTAAAAAGACAATATTGCTTATTCCAATCACATCCTACTGCCGAAAAAACTTTCTGAAAGGGGTTTCTGCAGTAGTAAATGGACGGTAATTTCAAGCGTCGTCGTCTTCATCGTCATTTTTGTCATCGGCTGAGTTATTCGGATTGTTCGGAATAGCATGACAATGCATTTGTGGTTAAAAATAAATCCAGCCACACCGATAACAAATCGGATCAATTGTTTTACATCTAATGTTTCTGAATCATTGTCCCGATTGCACATATGCAAGGTATGTAAATCCAGTGTCTTCTTAGAATCGAGTGAAAACGGATATCATTCCGAACGCATCAACCAAATTTGATTGAGTTTAACTCGAGCAATGGTGAGGTTGATGTGACTTTTTCAATATTCCGATCACGAACAGCCGTGGGCTGAAATATGAAGTTTGAACATATTATGGATTCGTTTTGCAGATGACTCAGACCTCTGGCTTGAGACCCACAGGAGAAGGCCTAGGTGATAATTTGTTGTTTTAATTTTTCCGGAATATCTTTTTTCTCACGTTACGTTGACGAGTATTTGTCTCCACTGACAGGCCAAGGATGTGAAAAAGTAAACGCAATACAAAAATGCAGAGCAGAGGACTTTTGGTCTTCTCATTCATCAACACTTGCCATAAAGATTTGTGTCTTAATAAATACATAAATATGACGGGTAAATATGAGACTTGTAAAAAGAAATATTGACAATGAAAATGTGTACATAAGCTTGTGCCCATGACCTTGTCTTTGCGTATCTAGTACAAATCGATTTTCCTTTCAGGCTTAAGAAGCTGTTTTGTAGAATTTTAATTCTAAATAAGAATCATTTGGTTTTCCAATATCTGGACTTAGACAACGCATATAAGGCTGGCTTGCGAACCGGCACCGTGCTCGAATTTAAAAATATGAATGTTTGGGGTGCGACTGCTCTACTGAACTATTAACTTTCCAAGGCTTTTACGACGCTCCGATAGCTCCAGCATATTTTTTTTCTGTCATAAAAGTAATAAAAGCATAAATAATTACGTGCCGAAAGTATTAAGGTATCTAAAAAATGTTTCGAAAAAACACCATCCAAATGCATCTTAAAATGAATATTATGTATTATCAAAATTCGTGGTCTGTGAAAAATATTTTTCACGCAGCTCGACTATTTTACGGTCGTCATAATCGACCTACTGAACAAGAAGTTCAAGCCATAGTAAAAAAAAATTCGCACCAACTTCACGTTCTTGAACGTGTTATTCGACCACTTGGTAGAGTTTACACAGGATCCTGGTCTAAAACCGTACAAAATACACATCGTGCAAGAACTGAAGTCGAACAGCGTCGAATTTTCGGAGAATGGGTCTTAAAAGAGCTGGAGGAAAATCGGTTTTTTTATCTAAAAATTGTCTTAGGCCACGAAGCTGGTTGGATGGGTGTGGGCTAATAAACAAAACAACACCATGGACAACTTCAGACAAGAGGTGCCAATGTAATCGTTCAATGATTTCGATTTCCCAAAATGCACTGAACGCGGTCGACATGTGGTTCCAGCGAGCACAAGTAACATAGCAAGCGAATCGATGGACCAATTCAGAAAAGAGTATTAATTGCGATTTTTCATGGGGATACCTCAAACTACATGTCTATGCCATTAAACCACCGTCAATTGCAGTCTTTGAAGACAATATTACACGTGTTATTAGCCAGATACTGGTCAATAGCTGACTCAAAATTGTACTCTCCATCAACATAGTCCTGGTCAACATTTGCTCAAAATAGTCTTTAAAATCTTAGTTGGCAAGTGTTGATTAGGCTAAAAACTGTATACACTTTTGTTATTTTTCTGTTTTTTCTAAGCAATTAAAAGCCAAACGCTTTAAAAGTCACATATTATTTTGAAACACCCTTCTTTTAAAAGAAGACTAAATCATTAATATCACTAACGCACTTGCACTCCTTCATGTTTTACTGGTCTTGGGTTCTTCGTAAATTCTTCTAATATAATGCGCCCATCACCTACATAAATATTAAGTTTATTTTTATCTGCATATAAGACGTTCCTCCAAAAGGTGAGGTCGTTATTTTTACCAATATATGTATATACATATGTTTGAGTGAATTAGAGTCTTTTCTTCCTACTTATTTCGCTGACATAAAATTTATTTCTTTCTGTTCTTCCAGTATAACCTGCCTTTAGGATTCACTGTTTTTCCGTTGTTGCTCTAAGTTCGTTGTTAGTTTTAGTGTTCATTTGTTTGCCTAATTTCACTTGAAATACAAGGATCTACGTGGTTTATATATGATCTTGTTTATTCCTTATTATATTGAAAACTGTTTCTTATAATCTTATGTTCGAAACAGTGAATCACTATCACAGAATTTACTGAGGATATCGGCTGGCTCATGCCAGACAATTTTTGCAGATATTTTTGGCATGGAACATGTGTCAGCGTTTGTTCAAAAATTGTTAATGTTTTACAAAGAACCGTCGCATGAGCGTTGCTCAGGAGCTATAGAATGTTGATTACGATCCAGCTACATACATATATGACGAAACATAGGTGCATACATACTCGTATGTATGTACATATATGATTACGACCTTCAACTTATCTCTGTTATCCCTCTTAATTTGAGGGGGCCAAATAAATATTGATAAAGAAATAAATATTTTTCGAGTAAAATAAAGTCACTTTATTTCTTGAACATACATACCTTGATTTTGTGTTGTAACGTATGCACATTTTTTCCTATTTTTGAAAAATTTTGCCACACATGTTAGAAAGGAAGTTCTGCTTATCTCACCGCCTACTGTGTCAACCCTTATCATTTTTCGCCAGCCTCTCCAACATTTTGCTATTTGCAATATATGTATGACCATGCTTATTACTAGCTTCACAAGATTCTTTATAGTTATACATATGTATGTACGTATGTATGTGCATATGTGTAGTAGATTCTACTAATCTACTAGCTTCCCATTTTTTGCTTTAGAGAAATGCAAACAAATTCCTTATAAAAATAAACCCTCAATTCAAAATTTTTACAAATCTTATTACTACGAACGAAACTGGTCTGGGGTCGAAATCGTCATTTGTTTTCCAAATACATATATGTAGGTATGTACGTGGCGAAAATGACTTTACTAACGGACAAACGTTTACATTAACATCTCAGTAAAAAAGATGAACTCGGATTCCAAGAACCTTGAGACATGGGGATATGTCAAAATCGGGCCCAATAAGGAAAATACCAAATGGCAGCTTCCAAGAACTATAAATAATGTGAAGACTACATACGGAATTTGCGGAGTGACATTTTACATTTTTTTTCAAATTAATTTTTAATTCTATGTTATAATTGGTAATGTGGAGCAAGTACAAAGTCAAATATACGAATACTTCATCACCCTTTATTACGCATCAATATATTCAAATTCCCTGAATTGTCTAGCAATTCTGATGAGTGTGGCCGCAATGATTATGAAATTTAATTCTTTTTAAGAACTTGAAACATACATAGCTGGACTACGAACATTCATTACATACAGTCTATAAATTGGTATATCCAATGTAAATCGCCCAAGTATATGTACGTTCAAGAAGAAATCACGTTCGACGATAAAATATTAATTACATTAATCCTCCGTACTCGATAATTTTAATTTTTTTTGCATCATTTTATCATCCCCAGTTAATCGGCTGTACCTGATTTTTCGTATTAATTCAAGATAAACGAACCATCCATAAAGTCACCAATTTTATTTTCGTTTTTAACACACTCGCCCATGTCCTTACGTTGCTTCAGTTTCACAATTACGCAGTCGATAATCGGCATTTAGCAGTTCACCCGAGGGTCAATTCGAATCTCATCCATCTTTGTAGTGCAATTATTGGTAAATTGAGTATAAAGAGAGGTTGCCAACAGGGAGCTGCTCCTTGTCTGGGTTTGTTTTATAAAGTTATTTTAATTAGCACACTGTCAACCACACAGACGGCTTCTGGATGCATGAAAGTGAACGTCATGAATCAATACCGCCATCGGCCACGTTCCATTCGGTTCACAGCCGCATTTAAGAATAAAGAAATTTAAATGCTCTCCAACTGGCGAAGTACGTATTTACTCCTACCGGCAAACGATTACAAAACTACATATTTACCTGAAAGATGCGGAAGACAACGGGGTGTTGTTGGAGGGATAAAGAAATGTAAAAAGGCACTGATTGATTCGGTATTCTTTGACGTATCTAATTTTATTTGTTTGGTAGCTCCTGTCGTTGTTGTTCCCGGAGTGAAGGACCTCTCTTAACAGAAAGAAGCGATCTGTCAGTGGCAATTATCCCGGTTTCGTGAGTAATGCGTGACGTGTGGTAAGTTCACTTACCTTAGGCTTGGAGATCACCATTGATGGATGTCGGCTCAATTCGTTCAATGGGTGTGGGGGACACTGTATGCAAAATTTATCGAATGTTTTAACTTTGATTGCTGATGCTGGGTGCAAGCGTAGTCAAATCCGTCAACGTTGTTGGTTCAGTATGAATATCGAATCATTCTAACAGGAAATACTCGTAAGTATCATGCTTTCTAAAATTTCACGACGCCACCAGCAATTTTTGGATCGGATGATAAATGAGATATAAGAATAAACCTTAACTTTCTGTCAATCGTTAAGACAAATGAATTGTTCAATAAGCCATCTACCATCAAATCAATAAGCTATGTATATAAGGGTTGGGTCGGCAATACGGGTAGAAGAATATGTAAACAAAAGTTCCGAATACCATTTTACGAAAATATTGCCCAAAAAGCGAATGAACTAGAATTTATTTCCTATCCCTTGACCTGATGGTATGCGAATTAATTTCATTCCAACTGGTATTCAGCTCGCGCGCTGTTCGATCAATTTTAAATGTTCACTTATTAACACATCCCTTTGTACGTATAAATGCGAATACCCCCAATTTGATTACATTTTCCCACTACATATAGTAAGCAGGAAAATAATGTGGCACCTGACGCCGCTTGATAGTCTCCTTGTCGTCACCAACTGCGTTGTAAATTGATTAAAGTCACTAAGGAGTCTAGTCAACGACAAAGATGTGTCTTGGACGCAGGTAATCGTGTCGGCTGTCAATACAAACAACGGCAAGTGATAATTCTCAAGAAGTCGTAACTGGTGCCAACGCTCAAAGCGTAACCACAGACTTAAAAATGAATTAAAAAGAACAATCAGTTTACTGTTATTTCCAACAAGAACCCCTCAAATGACTCACTGAAAGTGCCTAGTGTCTGCTGAATCACAATACGATTGACAGCTCATCAACGATATTTGCATTAAACCTATTCGAATAAGGAGTCGGCACGCACCTACATGCCGGCTGCCTTTGTTATTGTTTTGTTTTTAATAATTTTTTTCCTTTTACAGAAACGAATGTAAGAAAAAAGGCAAACATTTATAGTTCCTACATCGAACCTATTGCCCTAGCACGTTTTCGATTTTGTTTTTGAAAAACAATGGCAATCACAGATATTAATCCGACCTTTCCGATTTCGATTTCTAAATAAAAGATTGCTTTTCGGTTTTTCGAATTCTTCCGTTTTATTTTTATTTTATTTCCAGCTCCTCTTCGAACGTTTTGATTTATCCGAAAACTTGTATATTGCCTCCAGTTGAGTCTCAGAAGCCGAGGAAGTTGAAACCACAGAGCAGCTTGTCAGGACGACGTATTCGCAGTATTCCGAACTGGAATACCGACAGATCGTCTGCGATATTCATATCAAGAGCCATCAGTTTCTCAGCGGCAAGTGGATGCCATGCACCGAATGTACATGCAGAATTCATCTAAAAAAATACTTTGGTTTCATGTCTTGACAGTTTTTAATGTTCAAACCTTACTTCTTTGCTGTAGTAATGACAGCGCCCGTTCAATCTTGTCGATGGAATATATTCGATAAAATCTATATACGGGCAGTGTGGTAGCAAAAGTGAAAGGCCTATTTGGTAAGATACTCTGTTATGAGCTTGAGGTTGCAAGAAATAAATCAAATACCAATGAATCCTGAGCTTGGTGGATTTTTTCGGATCGGCTTCCTTGAGAATGTTTGGAGCCCTTGCCATAACCGCCATATGGTATGAGGATTGATGAGGTATGCACGAGATTTCGGATAGCGCCGCCGATAAATTTCGTAGTTGGTAAACAGATCGTAATCTGCGTTGGTCAGCCAGTCGGCAAGGGTTCCATTGTATTTTCCTGGATCCCAAGCTGCGATCGTAACATTTTGGAAAATTCTTGCTCGAGTAAAATTAAACTCGGCTTTCGTGACTACCTACAACGAATGAAAGCATTGTGTTTACTTATGTGAGGAGAAAGAATTGATAGAATCCACTTACTTGAGAGTTCACAACGCGAATAGTGGTTTTGCTGCCAACGTCGACTTCGTATCCTCGTGTCGGCGCATTATTAAATCTCATTACAATGTCGTGGCTATCTAAACAAAGATATGACAATTTCACGAATATTAAAAGGACTAAGATCTTACCAATAAACCTGCCCAATTTCGAGCCTGCCATCGAACCTGAACTCGAAACAATTGCGCAGGTCTTGATATTTTTTACATTTCGAAAAATCTTTTTTTTAGGAAAGAGCTTTCCAAATTCCAGTCGATTGAACGGGATATCCCGTCGTTTCAGCACCCTTACGCCAGCTTCCAGGACCAAACAACTGGATGGATAGTACTGTTCTTCAAAACTGAAACCAAACAATGGTTTATAGTCCACGTTGTAGTAATTGGTCTCGTTCAGAGATTCACTCATTGACTTCTCTAAAACCCGAACGATTTTGGTACGGAATGCAGCAGTTTTGTTATAACAGTTCTCGGAATATTTGTCAAAGCACATGTATAATTTCGGATCTAACGTAAGTTTAGTGTTCTTGGAAAGGGCAAAGCGAGGATGCGGTGACAGTTTGGTGCGATTGACTGCGGGTTTTTCGATGCTCTCGACAATAAATTTTTCATTGGGGTTCCAACGAGCGTGAAACACACTACGCCTCTCGCGTGTAGCATCTTTACATGAAATCAAAAAAAAATAAAAAAAATAAACAAAATGAGTGACGTGTAATACATACATATGTACATAAAACCCTGCTTTAAATTATGCATACGGCATAGATAAGGTAATAGGGATATCCCTTAAATAAATTATTGGGCTGATTAAAGTTGGAACACAGGTTTGCAGAGCCAGAACACTTCTTTCGGAATTTTGCATAGTACAAGTTCATAGAAATACTTATTTTTTAATGAATATAAAGGCGAAATGAAATACGGTAAGCACAACATTGTACAACACAGTACTGAGCGTAGCGTGATGGCATGTTAGCGTGCTTAAGACTTAATTTCACGGTCTGGGTTATTTACATTTTCACATTCTCAGCTCTAAGACTTCTTGTTAAATAATTCGCGGAAAGTGCTTGATTCAAATTCAAAATTCAAATTTAATATTTACCAACCGTTTTTCGAATGATTACCAAATCTGAAATTCACCACTCCGTCAGGTTCTGATCCTGAATACAACCCAACACTTTTCGATTCCGTTGCATACGCTCCAGGCACACTATGGAATAACGTCTTTTGTATTAAGTAGTCGTCCGCGAAAACAGCTGATGGATATCTGGATACTATCGCAATAATAAACAATTGATATACTGCGAACATGGAATACCAGCGAACAAGTTCATTGAAATACATTCTTAAGATCACAGCTTAACACTAAACACGCACTATTCGATACAGTCGTCCATATTATATGGCCCCCTTACCGGACGGGGCTTAACTTGGTCGCAAACTAATAATTACCGGACCGACGTAAACTTTCCCTTTCGACGGTCGGCTCGCTTCTGACTTTGGAATTCGCATCACACCTGCCAGGGGATGGTTACTTAGCTTAATCTTGTTGTGTTAATTGACAACGAAAGCTTATTTTTTCCCAGGAAGCTTTCAAACGAAAGGAAAAGTTTCCTCTTGTCGCGTGGCGACCGTCTTCTGCTTCTGCTGATAGCAGTGACGATGATTGGGATGATGATAATGGAGCCGACCATCCCCTAACAATAATTGAATATAAGGGTCGATGGAAATTGTAATACGCCAATCAATTGTTGTTGTTGTCAGCTGTCAATATGCGGATAATGAACGTTTGGAGTTGATTTGACTTTCATTCGAGGTGTGCGTATGTACGAGTATACTGACTTTTGTATGTACATACATCTGTGGGTACATTTATCAGTCAGAAATGTAATTGAAAGTCTCCTCTTCATACGGAGAGCAATAACTTTGACAAAAACGGAAATAAAGGTACATGACTGTTTCGTTTTTTGTCCCACCTACAAGATATGCTAAGCCTTCCCTACAGGTTTATTCCAACTGAATAAATTATAACCTAGAACTCGCAACTTTACGTGCTCGTAAGTTATTTTTAAGCGCTATAGTCATTTTGAGGCTTTTCCCCGCTCTTCGTTCGTTTGCGCCATGGCAACGGAAAAGGGAATTAACTGTGGATTAATTATTTGTGAATAATTACTGCAGATGGTGGAGTTGAAGCAAACTATTCTTTTTCGTCTTGACTTGCATGGCTTAATTGCATGCTTGGCTAATGCCGGTGATATTCTATTTGGCTCGTGCCGAATTGTGCCCATTTGAGGTTGGAATTCTGCAAATAGGCAGATTGCATCGTTATTTGTTGCGGTCAATTTAGGTTCAATCTTGGTAGTCCATTTGGTATTGGTAACCTAAATTTCAGAATTAAAATAGATCAAGGTGGGGTGGACCAGGCGGCCAAAGACAAATTCTGAGCTTCTTTTGTATGAGTATGTTTGTGCTCACCAGTTGTTTGCCGTTCTACAGAAGACGTAGATGTCACCCCTTTTACTACTAAAGAAGTAAATCATCTTTGACCTCCATTGACATAAACAAAAGATTTGTTATTTTAAGCATGTCACGGATGATATTTCTTACTTGCCCCAAATATTCCCTTTTTTTTATAAATGAAATCGCTTTTAATGCTAGAGCTTACTGAAGTGGTTTGTTGATAATTAGCAGACTTACGAAACATAATCTATTGTTGAAAAAATCCATGCACATAGTCGTCAGTAGATAACACTGCAAAGTCGAAGGAAATAGGTGGTCTTCATTTTAAGACATTTGCCAATTTAAGCAATAAAACTTTTCAGCATCCTATACAAGAAGGAAGTGAATAATATCCATTATCTAGAGCAGTAGGAAACAGCGGTGGTCCGCCCTATCCCTAAAGGAGATAAAGATAGAACAAACCTCGCTAACGTCCGATCAATTATTTTGCTGCCGAATGGTAGCAAGGTTTTTGGAAAGTAATAAAAAGAGATCTGATTCAATGGGTTGAGGAACAAAAATAATACCGACCAACCCGGTTAGTTTTAAGGCGGGGCATAATTGATCGAGCGGAGCGAGAGCAATCACCCACTTTTTGGCCTAGCGCATGCATGTACGGGGAATATAGTGGTCCGAAAACGATTTCGGACTAATCTTGTACGCACTAAATGTAGATATCGGCTATAACCACACATGTGTGCAGCATGTCATTCGATAGATCTAGGTCTGTTGATGAGCCATAAATTATCAAATGAAATTGTTTGATTGAAAAATAGTGAGAAATAACGAAGTAAAGTATAGAAAAGTGCCATGCGGAGCGAGAGCAAGGTTGATAAAACAACAAATTTGCTCGCTCAATCAAAAATTTTCAGTAGCGGAGTTAAGCCCGCGCATACTGATCTGCCTAGTACTTTTCATATTGCGTCAAAACCGGTTTCCGACATTCAGAGAAATAAGGCAAAAAAAACAATGTTTGGTCTGGTCCTTCCCAGGAGGTACATTCATTTGAATGCGAACCATTGTAGAGATAACATCAAAATGGAGAAAAATGAAATTAGAGCTACCTCTGCTTGAAAAAACAGCCTACTCACAACATACACCGACTTGGTGATTAGGTTGCGGGACTCTGCTTCTCCATATTCCACAGTAGCAAGCTGGGCCAAGAAGTTTAAGCTGGGAAGAACATCGCGAAGGACGCCCATCCACGTTCCTCACTGAAGATAAAGTGAAAAGTCAAAAATGTTGTGTTGGCAGATTCAAAAGTGACCATCAAACATATGTATACCTGAGATCACAGGGATCTCATATGGCAGCGTTCAAATAATCATCGTGAACGAATTGTATATGAAAATGGCCTCTGCGCGTTGGGTACCGAGGATGTTAACCGATGAGCAAAAGAAAAAAACAAGTCGACATATCGAGGGCTTATCTTGAGCACTTCAAGGCAGTCGGGAAAGTTTCGTGACTAAAACCAAACAACATTCAATGACTTGAAAGCGAGTCTCACCGACGCGACGCCAAAGAAATTCAAAGCATCAAGTTCGGCGGGAAAGGTTGTGGCTTTCGTTTTTTGGGACGCAGACCTCATTGAACAAAAAAGACGCGGCAAACTACGAGCTGGAAGGCTGTTTCACCAAGGCATTACGCCAGCTAACAAAGCCGCACTTGTGACGACTGCCATTCAAGAAACGGAACTCGAACTGCTCGAATACCTGCTCTATCTAGCTCCCAGAGACTTTTACCTCCTTCATCGGCCCAAGGAACACATCCGATTCAAGAAATTTGAAGACGAGGTGTTTTGTTGGGGCGTTTTGGGAGGGTCAACACAAAGAATTGATGGACTGTACGGATGGACAGATGGATGTATTGTCTTGTTAGGAGACTTAGTATAAAAATCATTTTTTTTAACTATAAACACCGTGTTTTATTTTCGTTATCATTACTTTTGGATCACCCCAAGGGGATAGCAGAAAGAACTGGAGGAAATTCGCGATCATTAGGCAACATGGACAATCATTAGCGGTACGAAACTTTTGGTGTTTGAGCGATAGTGGGTTATAGTCTGTTTTAAAATGTACAGAATGCCAAGGTCCCAGTTCATTAAATATTACCCTAATAAGTTCCAACATGGCGGGAATTTTTTTATTAAAATTACCTAAAAGCACATTGTATGGGCGATGACTGATTTTTGTGACTCACTACCTGATTCATAGATATCACGAAAGCACATTCCGATCGCGCTTTGCTCTCCCAGAAGCATTTCTCCTTCCAAAAAGATGTACAAAATCTCAATAATTTAACACTGCCACTAGGGCGCTAGGTTCTTCTGCAACGGACACGTTGACAATGTTCAAGAGCTTATACGTTATACTACTGCAATGACGGAATAGAATTTCGCCGATTTTTTGTGGTGGTCGGGTGAAAACGATTTCCAGAACGGTATAGATTCGGTAAGACGCTCCTCACTTCTTGATTGGTAAGTTAGGTAAAGGTTAGGATCCTCTGGTATTCTTGGTCATGCACGGTGAGCGAAATGACGAAGTCCAGTCGCTAAAAGATGCAATTAGGAGAGTGGCCACTCGGAACGAAACATTCGAGTGCTTTCTAACCCGATTATGTTTTGTTTTAGCAACTTAGGGTAGGTTGAGCTTTAGAATAAGAAGAAGGTACATCAAGATTTTTTTATACAGCTTTCCTTAAAAACGAAATTAGAATTAGGTTTAAGCCTAAAGGCATTAGTAATTAAAAAAATATAATTAGACTTAGAGTACCCGCCCAGGACCTGTAAATCACGTTAAATATTAAGATATTTAAATATGTTTGTCTAGGAAATAAGAATAGAATAAGAACAATATCAAATGAACCAAAAAAATAATAACATTGCTGTATATCATAGAAAACGGTTTTGCATAATCAGAGACAATAAGCTTATTAGGTCCATTCTTAACGTAATTGTTGATGATTGATTAAGACCAGCCGGATAAAACTTAGTTGATCGAGCGGAGCGTAGCGGAGCGAGAGCAATCACCCACTTTTTGGCCTAGCGCGTGCATGTACGGGGAATATAGTGGTCCGAAAACTATTTCGGACTAATCTTGTACGCACTAAATGTAGATATCGGCTATAACCACACATGTGTGCAGCATGTCATTCGATAGATCTAGGTCTGTAGATGAGCCATAAATTATCAAATGAAATTGTTTGATTGAAAAATAGTGAGAAATAACGAAGTAAAGTTTAGCGAGAAACAGCGTTTTTATTCGTCATTTGGTTCTAAAGAATTAATTGTAGATGCAAGGACTGGAATTTTAAACAAGGAGGTCGATAAAGATGGTCCATGTTTCGGATATAAGACCACAATCTCTCAAGCTGTCAATGCGATCCGATTACATTTTCAGTCTTCTTCAAAACGCGTAATTGTATTCTCCACTCAAGAAATTGAAGTCACAAAGAAGAGAGCAATAGATCCACTCACTGGCTTAATTATTCCTTCGTTTCACGCTATTGTCGCATTGGTGGATAAAATTAATGGCAAATACAAGTTGACGCAATATGATCCCCATGCGCCGGGTATTCGAGAGCAATGGGGCGTGAGGAATTTCACTCTGGAATTGGCAAAGGCATTGAAAGCTGATCGGATCATCACACTATTAAGAGGTACCCAAGAAGAATCCATAGATAGCATGCAACGAGCTTTCAATTTCCTCAGAAAAGCCTATAAGGCAAAAGGTGCGAAAGATGTGGTCAAAGCTTCAGAACAACACGTTTCTCGAAAATATGATCTTAAATCTAAACGTCCTTGCAAGTAGACAATTAATTTGATGTATCACACTTAGCTATATGTATTTACTTGAGAGTATTGGTTATGATTGTAATTTGATAAAACAACAAATTTGCTCGCTCGATCAAAAATTTTCAGTAGCGGAGTTAAGCCCGCGCATACTGATCTGCCTAGTATATCCTTCAACATTTCGAGCGGATATTCAATAACATGCCCTTTATACTTCAATTGTAGGAATTATGTTTGACATCAGTTCGATACAGGTCACTTTGACACAGCTTGACATATGCTGCCAAGATTACCCCTACATATCACACTTTAAGGGGGGAATCCAAATCAGCGTCCGAAGCAATCCAGGAAGCATATAAATATTTTCAAGTTATGGTGAACAAAACGCAGTGCATTTCATTGTTATTCCTAAATTTAGCAAACCAGAGTTCTGAAAATTTTTACTTCCGTCGTCTATTACCCTGTAGACATTACTCTCATGTGAAGTGTGTGGAGTAGACATAACCTAGCCACACCTCGAAGAACTCGAATGAAACCACAGTGATTATTTTTAATTTTTTTCTAACATTTTAATGCTCTTGAAATCGAACCAACACGTACATTTTTGTTTTGTTTTCTTATAAGGTATAATTTCATTACAGTATCTCTCTATACCATAATTTTCATCTTTTTTATATGTTTTTAGTTTTTTTTTCTTATTTGTTATAATTTCAGTTTTGTTTTTCTTTTATATGTATTTCAATAAATTTATTTACTTTATAAATATCTTAGGTGTATATCAATATATTTCTGCTTCATCTACTTCCTTCATTAACTTAATATTCCTTTTTTTTCACATAATTTCTCATGAACCAATTGTTTTGTAATCTAAATGAAATGAGTTTCGTAAATTTTTCATTTTTCATTTTTTATTTAATTGTTAGAGTGTTAATGTTAATTTTTCATTTGTTTTATGACAGGTGTTTTTTTTTTAAACTTATTATTAACACAGTCACACTTTACACAAATATATAGACGTAAAACATTCGCTTGTGTTTATCTGAAATATGTTTTAACGAAATTTTCATTCATACTATTACACAGGCACACGGTTGTCATTTATTTAATTCATCTTAAATGTTGTATACATTTTTATTTTTGCATTCTAGTATTGGATTTTTTGTCATTTGAATTATTTCAGTTTTTAGTAAGAACCTTTATACTATGAAATTGTTTTTTGTTCTTTTGCGAAATTAAGTTTTTTTTATTTCTTTTATTAATACATTCAATATTTTGTTTTACTCATTTTAATTCTATAAAATTTCTTATAATTTGTGTTGTTTAATTTATTTTATTTGTTTTTAAATTTTTTCGGATTTTGTATAAAAAATTTATTTTATTTTTGGTTTTTTTCGATAAATTGTTTTCCATTTTAAATAAAAAATATTCTTTATTTTTATATTCTTAAACATGTTGGGCAGTTTATCATTTACTCATATATATTAATCTTCTTGACCACTTTTTGTTGTTGTTTTGTAATAAAAATTAATAAAGTGTTGTTGTTCAAAATTCGAGTGTTGAATATTTAACGTGTGCAATAATTTTATCGGTTTTCTTGAATATTTTCACTACCGTTTTGGTTGTTTTACCGTTTAGAGAAAGAGGGTGGGTTTTGTTGTTTGGAGAAAACAAACATTTATGAAGGAATTAAAAAATTTATTTTATTTCTAGTGCGAAGTGTTTATTGTTTGTATGTTGTTTGTTTTTTTGGTTTTAAGTTCTAGTTATCTTGCCAAAGATTTTTTATTATTTTTTTTTCATTTTGCTATTGACAGTTTTTATTGGTTTTATTCTGAAGTAATTTGTATATATCTAGAGGTACATAATATGCTTTTATTTTTATTCTTCTCAATAAAATATTACTTGTATTGTTAGTCAATAGTACACGATATTTGAAGTTTTATCTATTTATCTACACAGATGGTCTAAGACGATTTTTGTTTTTTGCTTTTTTTTTGTATTATAAATTATTTTCAATGTCTAGGGAAGAATTGTTTTCTGCTATATACAAATGGATATTATTTTTAATTCAATTTATTTACTTTTTTTTGTTTTGATTCACATTATTAGGTATATGTTTTATGGCATTATAGTTTTCCTCTTGACGGCGGTGCCTCTATTGTGATTTTTGCTTTTCCGAATCATCGCTAAGACATTTCGTTTTTGTTTTTCTGCTTTTTCCATTGTGCTTAACACTCTTATTTAAATAATTTTTTTTTATTAAATATTCTCATTTATAAAATAATATATACCTATGTGCGTTTCACGCTGACCTTTTTGTTTTTTTTATTTTCTTTCATTGCATTATAGCTTTAAATGACTTTTTATTAAAACAACAGATATTTGTTAAAAGGACACATTTTATTGTTATTATATATATTCTGTCTTTTTTCTTCTTTGCGCTTCTCTTTTGTTTTATTTTTTTCAATAATATTTACTTAAGGTATAAAAATTTGTGCTTGAAAATTTCGTTAGATACATTAGCTTTAATACATACGTACTAAAATTCATACTCCAAGAAAATATTTAAATTTGTTGGTGTTTGTTTTTATATATTTGTAGTCAAAGTAAAAATAAAATAAAAATGTAAATTAACGAACACCGCCTGTGTATTTTCTACAGTAACACACATACATTCATGTAAATGAACCGAATGTGATAACTAAAACAACGGGATGTATGCAGGTTACCGTAAGTAAAATATTCATTAACTAAGAGGAAATTGTATATTTAACATTGGTAATTTATTTACTCAAGTCTACACATCTAATATCCTACAAATATATGTAAATACGTACAAAATAACATTCATTTTTTTTTTTGCTTTTTTAATTGCTATTTGTTTTTTATAAAAGAAATCATGAATGTATATATTCTTTCATTTTATATGTTAAACAAATGCATCAGTAAAAAATTATGAAAATGTTCATTTTTTTTGTTATTAACATTTTTTTTTATTATCCATTAAAGTTACACTATACAATCAACAACAATACTATTTAATAATAATTTTGTAACCTTACAATTTGTATCTTTTAATTAATTTTTTTGGTGGTTTTCAGTAGGTTTTTGTTTTTTTTCCATATTCCATATATTATAATATATACCATTGATCCATCAGAAAACAAACGTTCTGACTCCGTACTAAACAAGGTTTCAACATTCAACATTATTTGCATAAGATCATTTACTTTAGGTTATATAATATTTTCACCTAAATAAATAAGGATAAAACGGAAAGTATAATATGTTTTAACATAAGTACGAAAATAATTTGCAAAGGAGATGTAAAACTTAAAAAGATTTTTTAAACACTAAAAAAATACTTCTTAAATGTTTATATAGGCATCTATTCATGTTAACTATTTTAATAATTTTACGACTAGTCGTTTTACTTTACTTTCAATTTTAACGCTATTTTACAAAATAACTGTTATTTTCGCTATAATTGTTTTTTTTTCTTTTTATATAATATATATGTATGTATATGTTAATTCATTTTTACATTTGCTTTAAAAATGTTTTCTTTAATATTATTGCATTTAAGGCCAAGTAATAAAGTGTTATGCAAGAGATGACATGCAACACAATTCAATGCATTTACATAATTAGAAGGATAGGAGTAAATAAAAATTAAATAAAAAAAAATCAAAGTCAAATATGTATGCAAGTATGCATGCATGCTTTCGTAAAGAAAATTATGTCTTTTATCTGTTCTAGCACTTCAATAAGTTAGATAGCTCCGGATTCCTGAGGGTGTACCAAAAACTGTGTAAAAATATCATTTGAATTGGCAATATCTAAGCGAAGTTTTATAATGAAATATTTGAATTATAAGATTTATTATAAGAAACACGAGAATACACGGTGTTAATGAAATATGTGTCTTTTTGATGACCAAATTCCTCGCATGCATACATACTGACACCCATAGAAAAGTCGTAAAAACTGAAGTACAGCTTCTGAAGTGTTTTTTTTTGGGAAACGAAGACGGGTAAATTCAAAGGAATATAAAGTTTATGGGAGTTCTTGTGTACCCACGACGTATTTAATTTATCTGTTGTTTTAATAGATAATCATTCAAAGATCATTTGTCATTTGGTCAGCAAATTATTTGTTCTTGCTTTGTTTCGATATCTACAATTCTCTTAAACTATTCTATTAAAAATACTTTTTTCCTAAGATATTCTAATGCGTTTTGGTTTTGTTGTTTTTCATGGTTGCCAACTAAAATATCTAGTTTTTTTTTTTATTATTTACCCAAATCAGATAAAGTAAAGTGAAGTGTCGTTCAAAACAACAATAAAAATACAATTACACACATGCTGTTTACGTTTGGTTATTCTTAGTTTTTCATGTTTTTTCTTTTAATTCAAGTTTTTGTTCGCATTTAACTTGATTTTCGCACTTTCGAAAATACTTAAAGATAAATCTAAAAAAAGTTAATATGTATGTGTGGTAGGATTTTCGTTTTTTAATTTAACTATTCGCATGGTTTCTTTTCATTATTTGTTCTATCTGATATTTCTTCTAGAAAAATATTGAAAAAAAAAAAATTAAATTTGTTTTATGCTTACAGTGTGTGAAGTAAAATAGAGTCCGCGTAGTTAGAAATAATGTCTCCAATTTGTGTTTGAAATAATACCAAAGTAAAATAGTTTAGCTCTTCTTCGGCTATTTAAAAAGTAAATAAATACTAAAAAGACCGGGTTTGTATTCAAATGCCTTAACTTTTGTAGCATACTCGATTGATAAATGGAAATTTATTCTGAAATGGATTATTGAAGACGAGATAACGAATCGGCTGCCAGCAGCTGAACAATTTGTTTTCAAGTCTGGTATATAAAAAAATATAATTAATGTTCAATTATGCTGATATGACTATTTATGTACTAACAAATTGTATGTCGTTTTTGGTTTTCTGGTAAAGTAAAATTGAAAATTTAAGATTTCTTCAAACAAGTCTTATTGAAAAGTTTGCTTTTTTTTTTGCTTTTTTGCTTTTTGAGTATAGGTTTAATTCTATTTATTTATAAATTGAGAAAGTTATTTTCTACATTTTTGTTTTTCTTTATTTATTTCCTATTTATAAATGTTCCTATTATTTTTCTGTAACGCGTTTAGTTTATTTTTTAATTTTAGTTTTATTTTCTGTAATATTTAAGTACATAATGATTTTTTTAGCATATATGTAGTTACTTTTAGGTATAATATATGTAACTTTATTTTAAAACTAATGTTTTTGGCAGTATTTAGTTTATTTCACTTTGACAGACATTCTTCTAACCCATTTATTGTTCACGAAAACTAAGAGAGAAAAAAACGAAAATGTTGCGCTGAAAACGAGAATTTTCTGAATCACATAGTGATTGCAGTTCATTGAAGTCACGAGTAAATGAACCAATTGGCGTATGAATTACTTTCACTTTTGCAAGGATTCAAACTAGCAGATCGACATAATTTATAGGACGCAAATGAGAGGTGCGTGTAAAAACGTATTACTTATTATTCGTTATATTGTTGCGTTTGTGACGGTATAGCTGTGAAGGACCTATCATATAGAATAATAAGCCATTAGTACATCGAAAAATTATATGCCGAATGCTCTTAGAAAGAAAACTGAAAAAGAAAAGTAATAATCATTGAACAAATATCCTAAAAACTTTCACTAATTTTTGTTTATTCTTTTCCTGCACCTTCCTTGTGTTTGTTTTAATTATTTCCTAACTCTTAAGATTACAACTATAAACTGATAACGGTCATTATGAGCGTAATTAACCGTCTCCACCAATCATTAAAATTATAGCAACAGTAATAAAAGAAATGGTAGTTACTACCATTAACGTTATGCACTGCTACCAGGATATAATTGTTAACTAAATACCAAAATATTGACGCCAATATAAGCACATAATGTTGCCTTACGAAACTCATTTTATCTAATATATATATGGGTGTCGCCGACGATGCAAAATATGGCATAGTACATCTACTAGTTGTTGACGCAACCGGTTGACATTCAGGGACCGGGTCGCTTGGCAAGTCAATGATGTCATCGTAATAGTACACATTATCTGCATACGCATAGTATGATAGTTTTGGAATGTCTTCGATACTTGCTATTACAGTCGCATTACTTCTACGACTACCTGTTGTATTCAATGTTTCTGCACTTGTATTGAGATCATCGTGCGATGACACTGAGGGCAGAGTAGGCTGACGACTGTCTTTTATGGGCACGCTATTGTTCGGCAAGTGGTCATTGGTAACTGTGGTATTCAGGGTTGCTGTCCCTGGCACATAATAGAAATCATCACAGAAAACGCAGATGCCAAATTCGGGCTGACTGCAGTAACGATAACAGCAATCTGGTGGGCCGTGATTGGATTTAAGCAATTGCTCTCCAGTTTCGGGAATGTTTTGATCTAGAACGAGAGGAAAGAAAGTGAAAGCAGCCAAATTGAAACCTAGTATCTTTAAACCTAGGCAGAGAAATGTCGGTTCTCCGGCGTATTGCGTCGGATAGGCTGGTGCACGATCACCCGGAAGTAAGTACGGACATTTTTGTTCCACCGTTTGACACACACTTAGACACGGTCGTATTCTTCTTCGTTTTCGAAATTCTACTTTTCTTTTCGACCTGTAACGAGGAAACGTTAATGTTTAAATTTAATAGATAACTTAATATTTACCTCTTCAAGAGCCTTGATATCACTGGATCGTCTTCACACGGATCCGAATTATTATTGGCAGTCGATATGAAATCTTTGTTGCGACGAGGAGAACCCCCGGTTTGCTCTTCGTCTTTACTTAAACTCTTAATATTCGATCTCTTTCGTTGACAATCAGTATTTTTAGATCTTTTTACCACATTAACTGCTTTACGCTGTCCTTCTTGTTGATGTTCTTCTTCGTCCTGATACGGCTGCTGCGGTTGCATGTTCTTTGCTATATTGGAGTAGGCAGAAGATGATGCTAACGATGCTAGTGATGGTATCTGTTCTAGCTCAGCCGAATCGTCTTCATCATATACACTCAAACTATCGGGATGTATTTTACTTTTTTCGGTGCGTTTGTCATGGCCATCGTTGGTATTTAAGCTGAACTGTTCCGAACTGTCAGATTGCGGTGTGGAATTATAGTCAATTTTGGAATTCGATGTGATTGCTATATTGCTAGTTGTCTGCACCAAATCATTGCCGTTGACGTTATTAGTCGAATCCTGCTCAGTGAAGTATGGTATTAGTGTGCTGCACACCCATCGGCGATAAGCTTCCTATTATAAAAATAAATAAGAATAAAGTCTTAAAAGCTGACTTCAGTTAAAATTTGCAAGTTTTTCAACTAAATCAGTAATGATAATATGCAAAATATGTAGTTCGCTACAAAATCCTTTTTATTTATTCAATTTGCTTACCGGCATAAATGATATGCCTCTTCCTAACTTATGATGCTAAAACATACAATTTTTAATTTTATCTATCACATGACTTGCATTTCTGGTGACGGCCCCACGTCAACAGATCAAATGCTTAACAACAAACAGGACGAATACTTGTTATTTCCTTAAGGGCTAACCATAATAGACAGGAGCAAGCAGAAGCTTATGTCAGAACCAAACGAAATTCTCCCCTCTGTTTCAACGAACCGTCACGATACCCATGATGAACAGGTGCAAGCAGAAGGAAAGGAACTGTCAAATTGTTTTCATTCGATTTGTTTATTTTCGGTGTGGCTTTGGCTTTTTCCTTTTTATTGAAATAAAAGCCATCTGCTTTATCATATAGACACTTATTGTCCTGCACAAGTGAAATCAACTTGTTAACAAGCTCGTATTCCATATTTATTTTATCTTTTTTCTCTTTCCTAACCTCAAATGTTACTTGTCAAAAATTCCTTCCGTCATGTCTTCTTTCAAGAAGACCTTCCTTCTGCTCGCATCAGTTAACGAACATTTAACGAAACGTCACATCTGCCAATTGTGGGCATATCATATGCTTTGCATGTAAGAAGACATTCCCCTCTGCTTGCTTCTGCTTGCTCCTGTCTATTATGGTTGGGCCTTTAATTATAAATTAACTTTGACATTTCGCCTGGAGGTACGTGCCTCGATTCAATTCTTGTTAAGACAAATTGCTCCTTTTGAAGTCGCATGTGTGAAAATATCATTTTCTAATAAAAATGTGTTCATTGTCTGTGGGTACATCCGTCCATCTCGGCCTATATCCGCTTATAGGCTAGCTGCCGAAGGAATCGATTCAATATTCGATAATTCTCACCCTAGTGACGATTTGATAATTGTTGGTGACTTCAACTGTCCACATTTGCGGTGGGCGATTGCTTCCACAAAATGTGAAACCCTCTTAATCGAACACCTTCCTGATTCTGGTCTGTTCCAATCAAACAGTATCACCAACAATTTTAATAGATCTGATATTTTCTTCTGATGCTCAGAATTAATCATTCACTGGGAATACTCATCTTCCCTTCACTGGATAGCTTCCACAAGACCATCCTACGATCGATATTTTCTTTCAATTTTCACAAAGGAAAGACACCACTAAACAATCTGCTTAGCTACTAAAGGGTGGTCCAACGAAAACGCACGATGATAATTGTAAATAAAACAAAAAGTTTTTACAGAATTATCTTAATATTTTTTATTATATAGAAGGATCTATGACAATTATGTATGAAACAAAATATCGGCCAAATGCTCGCCACGGCTTCGGTGGCATACCTCAATTCGTTGGTCCATATTTGCAATGACTCTGAGACATAATTGAGGTTCAATGTCGTCATCCTTTAGCTCTTGAATTGTTCTTGGCTTATTGACGTACACGTTTTCTTTCAAATATCCCCAAAGAAAGAAGTCCAACGGTGTCAAATCACATGATCGTGGCGGCCAATTAACATCGCCACGACGTGAGATAACACGGCAATTGAATTTCTCGCGTTGGCGTTCGTTGGCTGTGTGGCAAGTGGCACTATCCTGTTGGATCGTCGTCTAGGTCCATATCCTCAATTTCTGGCCACAAGAAGTCCGTTATCATCTCGCGATAGCGAACACCATTCACGGTGTACATTTCCTGCTTGGCCGACCTCATTTTCGAAGAAGTACGGCCGCCAGCCACCGCACCAAACAGTTACTGTTTGTGGATGCATCGATTTTTCAACAATCACTCGTGGATTCTCATTTGCCCAAATGCGGCAATTCTGCTTGTTAACGAATCCACTGAGGTGAAAGTGTGCCTCGTCGCTGAAGATGATTTTCTTTGTAAAGTCACCATTCACTTCTGTCTGTTCAATCAACCATTCGGCGTATTGACGACGCTTGAAATGGTCAGTAGGCTTCAGCTCTTGAGTCAATTTAACCTTGTAAGCGTGTAAATTCAAATCTTTATTCAAAGTTCGCATCAATGATATTCGTGAGATGTTCAATTGTTGGCACGACGACGAGTCGAGGTTGACGGCTCTTCTGCCACACTATCGCGAACAACAGCAATGTTTTCCGCAGAACGAACTGGGCGAGCATGCACAGGTGTTTTCCTACAGACCCAGTTTGCTGAAATTTGCGCACAATTCTACCGATTGTGAACACATTTGGTCGATTATGCTGACCAAAAAAATCACGAAGTGCACGAAATGCATTTTGATTTGAACGCCCGTTTTCGTAAAAGGCTTCAACAATCTTAACGCGCTGCTCAATTGTGTACCTCTCCATGGTGGAATTTGTCAAACACTGAAACAAAGAAATGTCAAATTAAGTTGGGCAAAAAAATTGACGTTAAGGTGTGACTCACAATTAACATCGTGCACTATGGTTGGACCACCCTTTACAACACAGATAGTCTTCTTGATATAAATACTCATATTGATACTATGTTGGAAGCATTTTACACGGTAGTTCTTAAGTTATTTATTATATTTGTCCCATAGGCACCCATTACAAACTGCTCTTCATCAATTCCTTGGTGTAATAAATAATTGCGAACTCTCTCAAACGTCGTGATTTGTTTCTTACAGACTTCATTTGCAAATTAGGTTATTTGAGATTTTAGGCGATTTCATCAATTTATTAATGTCAAAAAAACATTTTCAAAAAGATCTTCATTCGTCCTTCAATTTCCTTAGTGTTTTATCCTTTAACTCTAAAACAATCAAATCCCCAAATCAAATCAATTTCAAAATCAAGTCTTTTTTCAGTCAGTCAAACATTATTCACGAGCCTATGATTTCCTCAATTATTTAAACAACTGCACCCAAACTTCCTTTGTCTCGGTATAGTTAGTAGTATATGGTAGTAAATTATCTGAAAAAAAAACTATTCTCCCGTTTCCGATGGGTTGCCAGCAATCGTTTTGAAAAGTATGTCTATACGTTACCTAAGCCCCTCACAATCTTATTTCAGCGTCCTCTTTCCACTGTTATTTTCTCTAAACTGTGAAAGGATTCATACAATACATCTCTCCCAACTATGTGTCCCACAAGGTTGTCACCTTGGCCAATTAAATTTTGTTTTGACTGTTAACGATGCATGCAACTTTATTAAAAATTGCGATTATGCGAATGCGAATAATATGAAAATTATTAAAACCATTGTACATCCTCCCTAAAAAAAATGCACCAGGATCTGATTTGCATCTGCATTTGGTGCAGTAAAAAGAATTAGAAGTAGGTATCAGTAAATGCCAAAGAATTATTTCCTCTGGTAAAAGTGATCCCGAGAAACTTCACTTTCGATAATGAAACTTGTAAGCAAAATACGTGATCTTTTCATTTGAGATAACCTCCATTCCCACATCGATCACCTTATAAGATAGGCTTAAACTTACTAGTCTGTAAAATCTTAAAAAACGCCGAAAAGTCGCGGATATTATCTTTGTGCATCGATTCCTGAATGGAGTAATTGATCGTCTAGATTATTGATCTTTACCTCAACATCAACAACAAAGCAAAGTTTCAGTTCGAAGATCAAGCTTTGTATTTGGTGGAACCAAAAGGGTGTTGTGTACTGTGAGCTGCTACTATTTGGCGAACTATTACGGGTGCTCGTTATAGGCTACAACTGATTCGTTTGAGCCGTGCATTACGAAAAAGGCCGGAATACCAACAAAGAAAAAGATATGTTTTTGCTAGGCAGTGTTCGACTTCATATCACAAACGTCTTAAACAAATATTCGTAAACGTTCAAATGGGATGTTCTACGGCACCCTCCGTATTCCCCAGACCTTGCCCCGTCTGATTACTTGCTATTCCGACAGATGCAGCACGATCTGGCAGGTCATCGGTTTAGTTCTTTCAGGAAATCGAAAATTGGATGACATCTAATTGAGATGAAATTAGAAAATTGCCTGAAAGGTAGGAAAAATAAGTAATCAGCGATGGCAATATTTTTATTAATTTGTTCTTTCATTTCGTTTTGAAACAAAGTAATTTTTAACAGCAAGAAAACGAACCGAATTGATTCGTGTGAATCAATGAATAATTCATAACAATGCCACTAGTTCAGATATTATAATTATTATTTATTATTACCGGCCGTTTTGAACTCGGTAGTTCAGAGCCTCTTGATAACCCTTACCCAATTACCGATATATTCGGTTTATTTGTTTCAGATCAAAATAGTGTATGCAGGTCTCGTCCCTGGTCACGAAACATAACAAAAACATTTCCTGACTGCTTGGAACTGCACAAGATTCATTCGAAATGTCGACTTGTTTTTTTTCTCGACGCCCCACCCGCATATATTTCACATGCAATTTGTCTGCAAAGGTTCTTTGAATGCTGTTATATCGAATCAGTGACCTCAGCTATATGCCTGATAGCTACTCTTCGATCTGCCAACACAACATTTTCAGTGAGAGGCGTGGATTTGCGTCCTTCGTGATGTTCATCTTCAGTAGAAGATGCCCAGACTGCCAGCTTAAACTCCTAGCCCCAGCCTTCTACTGTGGAATATGGGGGAGCTGTGTTTCGCAATATTTTCACCAAGTCGCCGCGTATGTCTTTTGTAGGCAGCTTTTTAAAGCGGAGGTACATGATGACAGTTCTAATTCCGTTTTCTTTTGATGTTATTCCTTCGACGGTTTGTATGCGAAATTTTTTTTATGATTTCTATGCAGACTGGAAAAAACCGATTATCATTACTTTTGGATCACCCGTCTTATACAGGGTGTCCCACGAGCAGTGTGCCAAAAAGCTACAGCATGTATGTCTAGTCAAGACAAGAAAAAAATCGTATGGGAGGGGGGGGTCTATTTCCCCCCATTTAGCCGGGAGGGGCAATTTTCTAAAAAATTGACTTATTTTGGAAAAATAATTATTAAAAATCAACAGTTACATCCACAATACCACGATATACCTTTTTGTAAAGTCAGAAACCTCTTCTTTCATATTGATTTTAAATGAAGCTGTTTTAAGGAGTAGTTTTTGAGAAATTAATTTTCAAACTCAAAATTTTGAAAAGAAATTGAAAAAAAAAAATTTCGAACTATTTTTTTTCAAAATTGTATGTAATTAAGTAGTAATTTTTTTTCAAAAATTCAATGCTCTCATTAGTTTTTAGTTAAAAACAGAAAACCGGATGCAAAAATGTCTTGTAGTTTTTGAGAAATTAAAAAAAACCCGAACCATTTTTTTCTAAGAAAAACCTTTTTTTTTGGTTTTAACGCGGCTGGACTTGTAGGCAAATTAATGTATGAAACATTGACCTCTTTTTTATTATTTTTAAAAATTTCGGAGTTTTATGAGGATACAATAAAGTGATACACTATTGGAATAACCCTGGATTAATTCTTTTTTTTCATTGATAACGCCTGAAAACTGACCTGCGAATTTCGTCTGGGTCCGCCCGCCGCCGATGGGTTCTACCCGAATTTTGAATTTGGTCCGACGCAATCCCTCCCTTAGTACAAGGAGGATGGCTATTATGCTTGGAGTGCCCAAATCTAGAGTATGGAGAGTGCTTCATACCGAAAACTTACACCCGTACCATTTTAGGCCAGTTCAGGGACTCACCTCAAACGACAAGTTTTTGAGAGCAGAGTTTTGTCGATCATTACTGCTTCGAGATGAAACTGAACGAAACTATTTTGCAAGGATATTCTGGACGGATGAAGCACAGTTTACCAGAGATGGGGTTACTAACTTCCACAATTTGCATCATTGGAGTAGCACCAATCCACACAACAAAAAACAAAATAAATTACAACACCGCTTTAGCTGTAATGTTTGGCTTGGTATTGTTGGACAAACTGTAATCGGGGCCCGGTTTTTGAATGCCGTTATTAAGGGAGAATCATACCTGCAGTTCCTACGAGACCTTTTGTCCGATTTGATGGACAACGTTCCTTTGGCCATAGCAGATAATTTAATCTACCAGCAAGATGGAGCACCAGCACAGTACAGCTTACGGGTTAGACACTGGCTGGATGATCATTTTAGTGACCGTTGAATCGGAAGAAGGTGCCCCACGAAATGGCCACCTAGATCACCAGATTTAACTCCTCTAGATTTTTATGTGTGGGGATTCATGAAAAATTATGTTTACGAAGTGGAAATAGTATCTTTGGAACAACGGATTGAAGTCGCTGGAGTCAAATTGCAGGAAAATTTGTCAAACATAGACTAATGTGCAGCCATTAGAAGAAGATATAATCTTTGCCTTCTAAAAAATGGGGATTATATTGAAAATTTATTATAATAAAACTCCGAATTTTTTAAAAATAATAAAAAAGAGGTCAATGTTTCATACATTCATTTGCCTACAAGTCCAGCCGCCTTAAAACCAAAAAAAAAGGTTTTTCTTAGAAAAAAATGGTTCGGGTTTTTTTTAATTTCTCAAAAACTACAAGACATTTTTGCATCCGGTTTTCTGTCTTTAACTAAAAACTAATAAGGGAATTGAATTTTGGAAAAAAAAATAGTACTTAATTACATACAATTTTGGAAAAAAGTAGTTCGAAATTTTTTTTTTCCAATTTTTTTTCAAAATTTTGAGTTTGAAAATTAATTTCTCAAAAACTATTCCTTACAACAGCTTCGTTTAAAAACAAGATCAAAGAAGAGGTTTCTGGCTTTACAAAAAAGTATATCACGGCATTGTGGCTGTTACTGTTGATTTTTAATAATTTTTTTTCCAAATTAAGTCAATTTTTTTAGAAAATTGCCCCTCCCGGCTAAACGGGGGGGAATAGACCCCCCCCCTCCCGTACGATTTTTTTCTTGTCTTGGCCAGGGCTACACGCTCTAGCTTTTTGGCACACTGCTCGTGGGGCACCCTGTATAACAAAACAACAGATTTAGATCTGCCAAATTTTTTTACTGAATAACTGTAGATTAACTGTAGAGCACTGTAGAGTAACTTGGTGTAACTGTAAAGCATCATCAAAGTTTGCACTCCTTTATAGAGTTTAAAGTCATCTTCGAATCGTGTTATAATAGACGTCAAATCATTACCAAGAACAAAAGCGAACCAAGATGACTACCTTGAGACACACCAGAAAAAAAAATTACATATTATTTGCGATTTATAGGAAAGCTACGAATCAGGTAAAAGAGATTGGAGTGAAAACCAAAACTCTCCAACTTTCTAGACATTGTTCGTTATGTGGTTGATTAAATTATGTCTATATAACATTGATATTCAAATCGTAAAAATGAGCTAAGCTGAATAGAATACGATTGTGTGTGTTTTGCTTTTTATTCTTAATACAATAAGGACTACATACTACATACATATATCGTTCTGAACTGTACACACTCTGTGCTTGTACTTGACTAAAAGATCAGATTGAATTAAGAGCTCCCATTTGAAGAACTAATTCAATATCACTGTCTAGCTAATAGTTATTTATTATTAATTTATATCACTCTCGTGGCAATAACATGAGTGTGCACATACTTGGTATAAGACGTACACGCGCATGAGTTCCTGCAATACACTTGTACATATATGTATGTATATTTCTTTCTGTCCTACTATATGAATATAAGCAGACATTGATCATAAAATCTTATCACATTGGCGATTGGTATTTCTACACTAAAAATGGAACGAAAAAAGAAGAACCAGATTCACGAATAGTCATGAATTCTGTACTTAATAAGAAATATGCTCCAAAAAATAATCATCCCGAAAGGTAAAAAATATATACTTTGAACAGAACGAGGTGAAGAAGAGCTGCCACGTGAGCTCAAGCAGCTAAGCGATTCCCTTAATCGTAGTAAAAGCATCGAAAAAGCATAACAAACGACAGAAATATGTTTCATCTGTAATGGATGCAAAGTAAGGAAATGTCGAGTCGATGATTCATTGAAATTTAAGTTGCCATAAATGCTGTCTATGTGCAGACGGTTCATGACAACTAAAGCTGTGCGAACACGTGCGATTCCAGGTTACTGCATACACATTCCTGTTCGGTTCGGATACATTCTAATGTTCTCAATTTTATGTTATGGGGCAATGTCACGTGGCAGTGTACTGTTAGTATTATTGAACTATTCCATTGAAAGTCAAAAGGAAACTTTATCTGCAAGAACGATGGGAAGAGAAATCGTTTCCTGTCAATTTGCTTAAGTGTACTCTAGAATGTTTTGCTTTAACTTTTACCAAGTTCATTGATTTCATACAGGCTAACAAGGTCTGTTTGCATAGTGACCCATAATATTTTCATTTCCACCTTGCCACAAACCAGACATAACGCTAACTCTTCACTTCCCCATATTTTCAAGAGTAACATAATTTAAATGGAAATCACTTTCAACAAAGATTATCTGAGTTATCCACCCGCCTCCTTATTAAGCTGCAAAATAAGACGAAAAGTATCCCAAGTGACACATCAAACAATCAAGCACGAGATGTCGTCTCTGAGTAAAATATTTTAAAGCCAGACACCTCCGACTTCACCTGTTTCGATGAGAAGATAATCATAATAATAAAAATGAAGCACAACATCCCCCATTCTCTTAAGCCGTTCCAGCCTATTGCTGGCTGCTCAGTTCCCAACAGGGAACATAGCCTGTCATACAAAAGTGCTCCTTCAGGTTAAAGTAAACGATTTAGCCTTAGGGCCCAATGTTGCACATAAATATTTATGTTCGCTAAATTGCCAGTTAAATGCTCTATCGTGGTTTTCTCAATGAATCTGCATTACTTTGTGATACCATGTCACCTCCACCGTCGACTACAAGTATCACTGTCAAGTCACCGAGGATCAAGCAGGAGTATGTCATGGAAACAAATTTCGAGAGAAACCAAGGTCAGAGTGAATTATGCGGGAGTAGTTTGCGGTTAATTTTTTGCCTTTTCGTTTGTTTTCTCTGCTCCTCAAGGCACTAGACCTTGATGCTGTTCATGTATATAGAGGTGCTTTTGATGCACTTTAGCATACAATTTGAATTGTTATCCTTGCGAATTATTTGCTGAATTAAATCCGGATAAGCAGTGAGTTTGCTTAGAATATGAAAATGTGACATCTCAAGGTAGATGGAGAAATGTGTCAAGTAAAATTTATTTTTTCCCTGAATCTAATGCAAGGCGTTTTTAAATTTCTTAAAGATTGGCTACGGGATTGATTGCAATCATACAATCGCTTAATGCAGCTTCTGAATATTCAGTCTATTCAAATCGGTATTGATGAACCACTTTACAATCAAATGTTTGAGACCGTCGACTTAGGCTGCAGAATGCATTCACACATTTCAGTTTGTGAACATTCGGTTGGACTAGCTTGAATAAGAACGAAAGTCCTTGGCATCATAATAGACACTTGTCCCAGTGATTAATGTAAAGAAACCTCTCGAAATCTGAATTGGACTTCGTGACGAGATTCTTGAAAAGCATCATTGAAAAGCGGTGCATAGAAACTGTACCGTAAGCACCTTGTCACGAAGATATTATTAAAGGCAAGGCAACTTACGATTGGCAACAGCGTTTCTCGTTTAAATACTTTCTTTTGGCCATTATCGAACGCCCGTCTGTGATTTTGTTTTATTTAATTTATTAAGTCTTTGTCTATCATTTATCCTTTTATACCTACATAAATGGGCTGAAGGAAAATCTATACGAAGCCGACACCTTCCATCTTAGCTGTGAATTTAATTTTAGCCATGTGTGTGTGTGAACTATCGACTTTTGTTCCGTTGTCTTCAATTACGTACACATATGTCTCCCTATCCGTTTTACTCGGCGACGACTATACCAAAGGACGAAGGAAGAAGAATCAATAAAACCCATAAACATGGAACAAGGAGCAATTTGCCGCATCCTACTCCATTATCTCCCACTTTACTCCCACCAAATCAAGGATAATTGAAAAGTAATTAGACAGAACATTTAACAAGGTTGGACATTAGGATAGTGTATGATTCGTTAGCATATCCTCGTATAGTATTCTTGTGTATATGTCTTAGACTTCCATAGCAAATAGCATATATGGTATATGGTATACCAATAGGACCGGTAACACTATGTAAATGTAAGTTCATTAACTCAACCTGACAACACTAATATTTCTACTACTAATCGAATATGCTTGTGCGACGATGAGAATGAATGTATTCTAAATCGGTAGTAGATAGACTGATTTGTTTATTGTACGAACGAGTAATGTTCAAAAAATAAGGTGACATGACCAAGTTATGTTGGATATTAAGTTTTATTTTTTACAGAAGTAAAGGTTAGAATTGTTTTGGTCTATTTTTACTATTGAACAAAATAGATCAGTGAATCTGTATTAAATTTTGTATGAAAAATAAAATTAAGTGCTCCAACATACTTGAAATGTTGAATGTGGCAATATGCGAGTCTACTTCTTCTTCTTCTTCTTTTCCTTTTTCCGGCGTTGTTATGGTCAGAAGTGTAGGACCATAACCTTCCCACTTAACTGCATTCCTACTGGTCCGCTTGTGGGGTCCGCCGGTTTGACCTCAGAAAGTAGAGGCAGGCTTCCCGGTTTGGGATTACTTCATCGCTGAGGCCAATCAAATGCTGGTGTTTTTGCATTTGTTTGCACCAATTGTTTTTCGGCCTGCCTTTTTTTTTTGTGACACTGGCATGCTCCTGATTTATTTGTTTGATCTTACTTTTACAACACCGGTGATCTCCAGTCGTGTCAACCCACTGATTTGCATGTACACTTGTGGGGCAGTTTAATGGTGGTATATGTGTCCCTAGGCTCACCTGGGTGTTTTCTAAATTGCCTAGATGTGATTTTCGTTTACCTTTGTTTTAGTCGCCTTTTACGACAAGCGAGAGGTATAGCTGCAGGGATATTCTTAACCCGTCCCTGCACGGAATAGGCGAGTCTACTCTGAGAAAAAAAAATGACGAAAACATGTTAATGACCATGCCCGTCGTGGACGCCCTAACATATCAACAACAGATGAAAATATTGGAGTAGTTTTGGAGAATCGTCAAATTACTAACAGAGGAGTTCCGGAGGATATAGCTATAACGGTTGGATCAGGACACTACATTTATTCAGATATTTTGCGCATGAAGCAAAGTTTATTTCGCAATTGCTGTATTTTGACTAAAACAACTGTCGCATGAGCATCGTTCAGGAGTTGTTCAATGACCTAAATAAGGATCCACATTTGCTGAGAAGGGTCATCACTGGTGACGAACATGGGTAGGTGGTCGTCGAAATCAAAACCGCGATCGTCCCGTTGGAAGCGACAAGAAGATCAAAGACCGAAAGAAGAACGCCAAGTTCGGTCCAGTGAGAACATTTTGTTTTCGTCGATTACAATGGTGTGGTTCATCATGAGTTCTTGTAGGAAAGACGCACGGTCAATAAGCAATATTACCTTGAAGTTACGTGTCATTTGTGTGAAATTATAAGAGGAAAACATGTTGTTGACAAAAATTCAGGGCTGTTGAATTACGTTAATGCACCATGTGCATTACAGCATCACAGCAAAAGAAATGACATAAATGTTTTTTTTTTTTTTTATTTGTACGAGGGTAAGGTGAAACGATCCCAACCTGACACAGAGATGGCACTCAAGTCAGTAAAATATGTTACCTGGCTGGTTGCAAGTTTCAACTTTTCCTTCAAGTAGTTTGTTTACACGAATTTTCGTAGCGTCTAGCGTGTTTTTCGTTAAAATAGATAATCTTGAATATCGAGCGACCCCAAATTTTTTCGTTCTGGATTAACTCCTAAGAAAATGCATCCGAAGTTCACAACCGAAGTTCAACCGTTAAAAATTGGGGCAGCTGAACGAAAACTCAGATACACATCCCTCGAAGATGACCAACGTGAAGGACAGTCAAAAACCGCAATCACATCGGGACCATCGAAAAACTTCATAAGACGATATGCCGTTGAAGAAAAAGTGCGAAACACCTTGCCAAAGGATAAGGGATGCGAAAGCCCTGCACAAGATGGGTGCCGCATTTGGTGAATCATGATCAAAAGTAAATGCTTTTGACCGATTCAATATGGACCCGACCGATTTTATCTGACGATTTACACAATCAGGCCAGAAACGAAACAGCAGTCCAAGTATTAGGTGGGATCCGATGGTTCAGCGTCAGAGAAAGCGAAATCGATCGCGGGAAAGGCCAACCTGTTTTGGGATGTAACAGGGATCTTGTGAATGGACTACGTTACAAAAGACAGAATTACATGCGGAGATGACTCAATCCTTCCTGATTAGCTGGATGCCAAAACTCGCGAGAAAGGGTCCAGCTTGAAGAAGAAAAAAGCTTTAACCAGGACACGGGAAAACTACAGAATGTTGGATAGGTACGATGTGCTCGGCCATCCGGCATTTCCATCTGCTCTCAAAATTGGAAAAAAATACTTCTGGGAAGCGCTTCGCATTCAATGAAGAAGTTGAGAGGGCCATAAAAGAATATTTCACAGCCTTTCTGACTCTCCCTTCCGGGAGGTAATACTGTTGTTAGAGAGACACTCGACCAACTGTGTTGAAGTCAAAGGGGATTATGTCTTTTCTTTTAACTGAAAAACGCAGCCATGGCGAGAAGTTTTCACCTTACCCTCGTATGTGCTTTATCAAATTCAAGCAGTTTAGTGAAGAGAATTGCGATTTTTTGACTAAGATAACTGATCGACGTGAACTAATATATAATTGAAGCTGTAAAAGCGTATTAAAAAGGGGAGTAAATGATTATTATTTAAAAACAAAAAACGAAACTTCTTCTGAAAGCTTACATTTTATATTATTTATATTTGTAGTGAATAATCTGTTGTATATAAAAGGGGCAATTAATCTGTGATTGGCAAAATGGAACATTGACTGAGTAAACTCAAAAGGAAGAATGACAAGCCCCGAATTATAAAAATGTCAACTATTTTGTTTTTTTAATCTCTGTCGAATGCCTCGAAAAAAGTTTTTGATCAAGGTCTCAGTAGATATAGATAAGCTTAAATAACTTGAAACTTTTTAGGTCAGAAATTCGAATGTCAGATGCCGTTTTCAAATGATAATTATTGCTTGTTTGTCCGTGGTCCACTTTACTAACCTGAAACATGTGTCTTCCTAGGATTGCTCTTTTAAGCGTGCCTGTACCTATGTATGGTATCCAAATAAATGCGTTCAAACTCAAACTCATGTTATCAACGAATATGGTCCCGAAATTTCATGTTTGCAAATGTGTTTGGCAAAAAAATGGGAAACCATGGGGAAAAAAGCTTCAACTCCACGCTGAGTTTTCTCTATTTTTTTCTCACCATTCCTTTTTAAGATCTTTTATTCAATTTTCCTTGCCTTCGTGCTCGTTGCTATTTATTAGCTTTTATACTGCGTGTACTTGAGTTTCTCTAGCTGCCGTTTGTTTCATCTTGTCATCCTTTCGACCAGTCCCGTAGGTATTTGTATAACAGTTCTGGTTTTCTGTTCTTATCAACAAAGGAACAACTACCAAGGGGATTCGAATACATACTTATGCAAGTAGATGCCTATGTGTAGGAAATATTTAAAACATAACTGATTCTCGAAAACTTGGTATTTTACAAAAAAATATATAGAAAAACAATATAACGAAAAAAAATTAGTAAAACCTTCGAATTTAGCTTTCGGAGGCTTATCCACGTACCATGTACTTGTACATACATATTTACCTACGCATATACTATACATGTATTTACTACACACAACTATCTCATTTGGCCAACTGTGTCTGAGTGTGCGTGTAGTATAAACCGCACGAGAAAGAAAACATCGATAAAATGTGTTCTCGGTGGAAAGGCTAACGAATCTAAGGACAGGCGAACTTGAAGATAAACGTGGGTGTCACATTTTTCTTTGCTTGCGAATCAAAAGAGGTATATGACGTTGGCCACGACTAGACGTCAAGGAAGAAAGCTGCCTGATGATCCCATAAGGCGAACGGCACACCCGTATGTACATAATATGTAAGTATGAATGTAGCTTAGTTAAGGTCTTTGGATAAGCAGTAACGAACAACGAGTCGAATTCTATTTTATGAATGATTGGGTCTATCTTTTGTTTTTCTTTTTTCGCTTTCATTTCGTTTTTTGTTTAATGTACGTAGAACAAGGAATTTAGCTACGGACGTCATTCGGAGCTCCCTATCGTTTTCCTTTCTGCACGACACCTACGCATTATAATCGCCTTAGAGGTAGAGGACTGAACGAGGAAATCTGACTGTGGTGGTGCACATGTCGTGGAAAGAAATTCATTGATGATAATACACTGAAAATGTCCTTAAAAGGAATGTGTCCATGTACGATACTTTTATTTTAATAAGTGATGATAGCTGTGAGTGACATCAGCATAGTTGGCAGCCACCTGTGTTCTTATGTTCTTTTCAATAAAATGTTTGGATATCTGTCTTAGCTCTACTCTAAATATGTTTTACATGTGTTACGACATAAAACTCCAGAACGAAAAATAAAAGCTAATTATCAGCAATAAACTTCAACCGAAACTGGGACACGATACTTGTATGGTACACGCTTCGAACCATGGGAGCTACTATGCTCGGAACATAAACTGAACCCCCCAAAACCTAGTAGTGTAAAGCCTTCAAGATCTGCTTTAATCACCCAGTAAATGTTTTCTATGTATATGGTATATCATTTTAAATAGTGAAAAAATTCAAATATAAACCAAAGTTATAGAAATATAGTCTGAGCACTTTCTAGGGTTCACATGCACTTAGGTGCCACAGTGAGGGTGTATCTCCCCACAAGTTTATGGTGGATGAAAGAGAGGAGAAAGGAGATGACTATAATACAACCCTCAACTATTATTCTCACCCCAACAAGAATTTCGACTGGAAGTTTAGTTTTTCTGTGAATAATAGCATTCAGCTTAGTTCGTATTTTGTTTAAGTTCATTACACATGCTTTATGTATGTATGTATTTTGTTTTTGTGATTTTTTTCTCACTTCATTTATTCTCATCCAAGTAGATAGTCACTGGCAGAGAGTCATATGTTTGCCTGGAAAGTAGAAATTAGTACAAACTGTTTCGTTCGCTCATTCTCTCTCAGTTCAATTAGTTTTCTGAATTAATGCAGTATGTAAACTCCAACCAAAGTAGAGGGACTGGAGGCCTAGAATATGGCAAAGAGAACCTTAGCGAATGTCAGAAGAAAGAAGTGAAAAATCTTGGTCTACTCATGCGTAATGTGCGCCACTTATTCTTCTCAATACTGTCTGTACATGTTTTCGAAGAGCAACCTTTCTGAGTAAAATAGGGTTTAAGTCCTTTCAAACATAGAAACTGAGAGTGAAATTGAAACAGAGTAAGAGAGAGAGCTTTTGATTGAGAAATTACATTTCTACCACGAGTTGGAGAATTGCACATGTTGGCCTGGGGTTGAGGAAGGTAGGTAACCCATTAATAAACTATATACTCTAGCAATTGCTAAAACATCAATTGAATATTGAAAACTGAGACGAAAAACCAAAAAATTCCATCAGATATGTCAAAATTATTCTGCAAAATATCAATGCCTAAAGTTTATGAAGAACCTAAATCAGAGTTGGACATGGCATATAAGGCGAAAATAAGTAATTGGAAAAGCTTCCAAGGGATGATATTGATTCGCCCTAATTCCGTTCGTAATTTGAACAAGCACCTCGACGCGCCACACACACATATACGATGTGATCTTATACAATACATTCCATGTAAATGCATGTGAGCGGTGCTTTATACATATTTGTGTTTCTCATCAACAGCTCTCTTTTTTTGAAGGAGTAAAAAATATTTTTTCTTTATCCATTTAATCAGCAAGCAGTAAGTACACTATGTAATATTTTCAATCAGTTTTTTAATCTCTTTCAAAATGTTCGATACTTACATGTGTAACGGAGGCGTATACGCCACGTGGAAAGTTCGAAAAAACAAAGACAATTTCAATGCGAATTGCGGAAATATTCCAGACAAGCTAGTACCAATACTGTGTCCTATGAGAATAAAGATACATATATCCACAAATCCAATTCAAAACAAAAAGAAATGTCAATGCAAACCTTAAATCACACCCGATATGATCCAAATGTGCAAAAGGAGAGACTATTTACATATATAAAAGGTGAAAGAAAATTCGAAGAAAGATCCCGGAAAAACGTGAAATGTTCGTAACGAAATTCTCAGGAGGGAAAAAGTGTCAATAGATTATACAATCATCAATAACTTTGTAGAAAAAAGGAGCTAGCGATTATTATAGGAGTTTGCCGAACATTTCTCGATAAAAGTACTTAATATTCTGCACATCTGTTACGTAATAACATTTAAATATAAAAACCAAAACATCGCCGACCATGTTTCTAAATGAAAGCATGTGAAGAAAAAGTGTAAAGAATGTTGTGTCCTGGAGCAGACTTACCGATCTAAGGTGTAATACCTTAACTTTTACGTTGATTGTGAGGATAATCATTAATCAACATTTTGATTAAATCATTAATCAGAGTATTACATGCTAGTTATATGCATGGACTTGAATAAAGCATCTGAACCGCTACTGATTGTAGTTAGAGGAAAGGCAGCAACACGTCTAAAAAATTACTTGGCAGAAAAAACATTTAGGGCGAGGATTTCAAAGACAGCCAATGTGGAAAGCGATGTTTATACGGTGTTCCACAAGGGTTCAAACTTGGCCTTATATTGTTCTTACTGTTCAGTAACAAATTTCTGCGTGTTTGTGAATAATCGACTGCATTAGCATATGCAGATGCATGGTCAAACACCAAAAATTCGAAACGGCCATAACAATGCAGAAGATATTCGACAAAGTATGTATGCATATTATGCCACGGACATAACTGGGGAATAAGTTTGGAAAAGTCTACGATGATGTACAGACTAACACCCAATCAAACAATAACAGCTAATAAAATCGTTTACCAAAGTGAAAGCTGTTAAATCCTTTAAATATTTGTAAATAATCATCTACGAACATTTTACTTGGCACGAAAACATTCATCGTTTGCGGTCGTTTTGAAAAAGTACATTATAAGAGATGACCAGGCCAACAGTCTTCTTTTCACTTTTCGCGTGGGTTCAAAGTTACGCTCTTATGGTGTTTGTCACACAATCTGGACGGGGTGCAGATGGTTTGTGTCGAAGACGTTCGTTCACTACTCTCTGGGGGTGGTTGTCCTAGATAGGATTCGAGAGATTCGACTGAATTTGTTCCGTTCGTTGTAGTTCACAGTAACTTTTTTGTTTCCATGTCATCAAGGTGTTATATTGTAAATGCAGACATAGAGCATGAATTTGAAAGTGATCTTATACTGCGAGTGTTAAACCTTCTGTTTCATTCACAACTGATATTGTTGCATAGTTTTCCGTATAGGAATTGTTCTTGGTTATGAACAGGCTTGAATTACAGACCTTCCGCTCAACAGTCGGTGATGGTTACATTGCACTACGACTACTTGCTAATTGAGGAGTTCGATATGGCATTTTGATGTGGGACAATGTATCCAGAGGGCTCCTGGACAGAATATATAGTCTCCAACGAAATTTGTTAAAAATTGAATATAACAAGAATAACACGTTTTAATGTCTAGAGATCAAGATCATATGACGGTTGAGTACTACAGCGACTCCCTTTTCCTAAAACCAATAGGTTTTAATCAGAATACTAAAAACGAGCACAACAATTTCTCGAGATACTGGCAGTATTAACAATTACGGACGAACGCAATTAGCCTACAGTATTCCATCATTGATGACCACACTACCACCCAATCTAAAGAATAAAGTTAATTTAAAACAAAAGCAAGAAAGATCTTCTTAATTCAAATGGCTTTATAATAAATTCAAATAAATTGAACACATTTTTCGCAACGCTTTTAAGGATACCAATAACAATAGCAATAAGAAACACTAACCATAAGACTCACCTTACAGTCCTTGCATTGATGCATCAGCGAGTAGATTTGTCGGCAATCGTAGCGAAATAAAATTTCAGCTAGTTCGCATGTGATGCGTGTTGCTAATGTGTCCAAGTCTAAAATATCCGTTAAAACTTGGACGCATTGAGGGCCACCGCCCAGTGTCGCATTGAGGGCGATCGTATGCAGGGCACTGAAGACGGTACGCTCACAGCAGTGTTTCAACCGTAACGTGCGTAATTTGTTAGCTAAATCACTTTGAGAATTTTTACATAATTGTGTAGGACTAGAGTCATCATTATCGCCCAAATAATCAAGGCACTGTTGTTGTTGTTGGTTTTGGTTGTATTGGTTACGGTTATCATTTGGTAATTTATTACTATCAATATTATTACTATTAAAATTATTTATGTTATTATTTTTAGTATTACCACTGTTTTTATTATTATTTAGGTTTAAATTATTTTTAACAATGTTATTATAATTATTAAAATTATTATAGTTATGCTGATGATCTTGTATCGACGACTGTGCATCATTTTGCATACCCTGGTGTTGCTGTCCCAGTTGATATTCCACAGTTTTGTCGGCTACCATTTTATTTGCATTGATTGAGGCTGTTGACACTGTGGAAGTTGTCCGCTCTACAAATGTAGGCGGCTTAATTGTCGTCGTTTTCTGCGAATAAACAGGAGATGAGTCACTTTTAGTAGCGGATCCGCTACTCGACGCAGTCGTTGTTGTCTTTGCTGTGGTCGACTTTTTTGCCGCCACAGACGTCACTTGGTGTCCAGCGATTTCTCTTCGCACTTTCGACATTATATTTTGAACTGAATTAAAATTACTATTAATCAAATAATTATTATCTGAATTATATAATAATTTTTTACTATTAGAATTAGTATTACTATTTAAACTATTTTCTAAACGTAATTGTTCGCAAGATTTTGGACATGTTGGTGGGCCAGGACCTTCATCTACCCATGCCACGGGTAATGAGCCAGCCGTGCACTGACCCTGAAATATAAGAAATAAAAATGAAAATACTCGAATTAGTAACTATTCACAATAAAGTGAGGCAAGTGAAAAGTTTTCAAATTAGACTGTAACTCACAAGCGCTCAAGATTAATAACCAGAGCAGGATAAATTGAAAATCTGTGTGATTACTTGCATATATAATATTTTATTGTAAAATACCGCTGGAAAACCTATTTTAGGAAATCGGGAAAAAGTTATAGTTTTCTAATGAAAGTAAAAATATAATGCGGTCTGCCCATATAGGTATTATACGCCCATATAGCTGGACGTGCCTTCAAACAAATAGTTTCTTGTGCTGGCAGCGAAGAAAATGGAAAATTCAAAAGGGAATGTAGAATAAAAGCACAACATTAACATTAAATCGACTTTTGCAAACATCTACCATATGTATCTACCATCCAACGCATACATATCTATCCATTAGAGTACCGACTGCTTATCTATTGTTAGGTGATTTAATTAATAAAGGCGAGCTTATTCAATGTAAATTTCTATGCCAACAGGAACAAATGCAAGAAAATTCGGTCGAATTAATTGAAAAATTTAAATTAATTGAGAAACGATGAATTTTCATATTTGGACATACGTACATATATTTAGTAACGAGTTTTCTGGACCAGGGAATCCTCGCCGGGTCCAGGTCCGTCATATAAATTTGTTTTTGATATCCGCTGACTCACTAGTGATGTCGGCTCAGCGATTGCACTAATTTGTCCATTTGGGCTATAACCCGCTCGGGACACTTGCCCATAGTGTCATTTTATGATATTGTATCATTTTATAATACTGTCGCTCTGACAGTGTCTAGTCAGTCCATTTTGGGTAAAAACCCAAATCAGGACACTGACTGGTAATGAATGATAAGGGGTGGTATAAGGCAAAGCCCGTTTGAATAAAAACCCGAGTCAATTCTATAACTCTTAGGGGCTCGAGCCCCTGAGTGTGGCTATAACGCTCGACCAGACTCTTCCAGGTTAAACTCGATCGGAAGTGCTAGCTTTGCAGTATTTCCCTAGGCACGAGTTATTGATAATACACCGTGCTAACAGCTCACCGTTTTACCGCGACAGCTCTATTTATTGAAGGCCACTTGCACTTTGCTATAACGACGTGTTCTAATAAATTTGTCTTTTTCCTTCCCGTGCAGTGTGCTGTCATCCTTAGGTTTAATTCACACTGCCTTCGTTCGATGTCAAGTTCGCGCGAAACCCCACTTTGGGAAAAACAAAAAGCAGTTTTCTTACGATATATCGTTTTTGTTGTAGCCTTGCTCTGATTTTGTTTTGGTTCACTGCGTATGCGTGTCGCTTGATGACTCACAACCAATTGACCCTCAGCCAAATGTCTCGCCCTTCTATAGAGGTAAGCTGAACACCAGTGTGTACGGAAGTTTTTCAGACGTCCTTTACCCTGTTCGCCTTCACGCTCTCAGACCTGTGGTATTAGGCAATTTGTATGTATTTGTGTTTATATCAAATATAAGTATGGCAAAAAGTATTTCATTTTTTTTTTAATTACTTTTGCTTTTTTTACTAGGTAATTTCCATTTAGGTTGAGTAAGTAAAATGCCATACGTTTTTGTGTAGAAAAATTTACTTATTTCTTTTCCGGAGAATTTTCGGCGAAGGTAATTCTTCTTTATATACATATATTTATTATATACGTATATGAGGTTTGTTTCAAAAATAAGATAACTTTTTGAATTACGCAAGCGAATTTCGAATGATTTTCAGCCATTTAGGATTTTTTGTTTGTTCTCCACAGATATAAAGATTAGACTTATTTTGGTGTGCTTTTTGATTTTTACTATTGAATAAAATGAATCAAGGAATCTGTATTTAACATTGATTGAAAGTGCTCGAACGTACTTGAAATGTTGACTATGGCATTTGGCTTGTCTACTCTGATCAAAAAAAGATGTTTAAAAGTGGTGCAAGCTCTTAACTGAGAAGATGTTAGTAGCCATGCCCGCCCTTGACTCAACAACGGATGAGTACGTTGAAGCAGTGAAGACGTGAAGAATAGTCGATTTACTATCAAAGTCATGAATTTTTTCCACATATTTTGGACATGAAAAGTGTGTCAAAGTTTGTTCCAAAATTGCTAAATGTTGACCTTCGCTTGCGCATCGGTCAGGTGATGTTGAATGTCGAGTATGATGATCCAGATTGGCTGAAAAGGAAGCGATCAGAACAGTCAAGACCGAAAAAAGCACGATCGTTTCGACCAAATGTGAAAGTTTTGCTCACTGTTTTCTTCGATTATAGTGACAGGGTTCATCATGAGTTCCTAAAAGTTCTTGCCAGAAGCCCATACGGTAACCTCATATCTTGAAGTGATACGCCATTTGTGTGAAAATGTCCAGATTTGTGGAAAAAAACATTGCTGTTGCATCTCGATAATGCACCTGCTCAGTTATCGTTTCTTGTTCTTTGGCCAAAAACAATATCGTAATCACGCCTCCGCCAATGTATATCATCGCACTGATACCGCCCCCTGCGACTTTTTTCTGTTCTTCGAGAAAAATACAAAGTTACGTTATTTTTTGAACAAAACTCTTATGCACGATTGTTATATATTCTTCTGCCCTATGAATTCAAAACAATTTTACATCACTTAAAAGACTAATTCGATTTAGTTCGATTTTATCCTTGCAATAACTTTGGAAAGTATCATCTTAGTTATAGCAAAATGAGCGAAGATAAGTAGCTTCGGTGTGATGACCAAAAAATTCAAATAACCACTTGGCTTTTTGTACCTCTTTCTTCTTTATCAGCTAACTGATCCTTTCTTCGGGCGTACGTGTGTAATTACTTAGGATGAAGGCAATGTATCATTAAGTCAGGGATTACCCTCTTATGCCCGGTGTTTATGAAGCACGTTGACGTCTATACACACAATTCAGTTCCCCAAGTTCTCGCTGGTTGTCTTTATAACTAGGTCTTTTGACGTGCATCGTAGAGCAGAAAACACGTTACATATGCAAAACTATTTCATACGTATGCCAACGAATGGGTAATCATAACAAACCAAAACTAAGGCAATGAGAATTTTCTATTGCAGTCCCTTCACTAGTCCATTTACATCTTCTCGTACAGAATCCATTTTAAAAAGAAAATTATCATACCCGCCTGTAAATATATAACTTCCACGTAAATCTCAGATACATGTGTATGAACAATATATATATATAGTATAATCAACGTGGCTATGCATTAGTTTTGAGATAATTCATGTGCAGGGCTATTACGCAAGGAAATAAAGTGTATTTCTGTGACAGAAAGACAGAAAGAGTCTTCAATTTAAAATGTCACACAACAATTGCATAGTATACACTCACACTCGTATACATTCATGTATATGCTTGAAAGCAGATTTTAATGCTGCAAAAATAAAACACTGGCTGCGGATTGTCCCACCTGCCATTCCCTCTCCATAAGTATGCAGGAGCATCTGTGCACTGCACATTAGTGCATTCAGTTCTCTGGTTTGTTAAGGGTGGAATTCAAAACCCCAACAGCCCCTTACCACCTCTCTTGATAATTCAGTATTATTTGCTGTTGGTGGTGGCGATTGAAATCTTAGATAGTCTCTCAAGAAACTCATCTTTGCCACAAGACTCAAGTATTTTCAACAATCTATTAACCTTAATGAGAGGGAAAGGGCGAGAAAAAAGTCAAAAGAAGGGCGCTCATTAGGCCATCGTTTTAACCGAAATGGGGAGAAGGACGTCGGGCATAAAGGAATAAACATTACCCTCTCAATGACTTCTTTTGTTTTCTTTCTTTCGGAGAAGTACCTCTCCTCTACAAATACCACTCCAAAGCTGAATGGTTTCTTTGAATGTGCATCATGCACATCTGCAGGTGGGTGTTTGGGTGGGAGTATGAATACAACCTTTTACCTTCCACACATTCAAAATACCCCATACGTCACATACCGTGTATACGTGTATTATTTTTGTACCCGGGTCGAGATTTACACACAAAATACCCACTCAACCTCAAAAGAAATATAATTTTCATTCATATTCATCCTTTGTTTGGCGAACATATTACATACGTAATCTGTTTTGGAACTTTCGCATTGCGGCATGAGATCGCTGAACTCAAATAAATGGTTTCGGCTAATACGATTTCTTAGACGTCGTATTCGGGCGACTCAGTGGCAATAGCAGTGACTAGGATGGCTCAACGCCGTCTGCTGATAGTTAAATGAAACACTGTTGTGGCGACAAGATGAGTCAATTGCTTTATTTGTGGAAATGCTGCAGTTCCATTATAAACTCTAAATGTATTCAACAGTTTCGCGTAAAAGCTGCGGTTCAGTAAAGCAATTCATGTTTTTTTTCGATTATATTTCAAATATATAATTTTATATATCCATGGCAGATTTCTGAATGTTCCATGTTATTGCAAGCATAACCAAGTGTTTCAATTCTCGTTTATTCTGGCAGTTGAAGGAAAAATGTGCCAAAAATTGACAAATATCAACTGTGAAGATATTGCTTTATATTGCTTTTATAATTATAAAAGTCAGAATCCAGGCTCTGGTTCTCACCCAGAAGGGGACTGACTGGGTACTGTCAACGCGACAGTAACAGCAAGGTGACAAAGACGACACTACGAACAAGAGTCACAAACGGATCTTAACCCAAATGGACAGAGTAGTGTTATCACTGCGCGGGCAACACAAGTGCGTTTGCTGGTGTCACGAAACAAATTTTTGTAACAGACCCTGATCAGGTGCGTATACCCCGGCCCAGAAAGCTCGTTACACCATCTGTAACCCCTGAGTCCCTTACACAATATGCTGTAGGGTCTTCCAAAATCGGGTATTATTTGAAAAAAAAAAATCAAAACTACCAACATTTTTCTGAAAAAAAAAAATAGAGTAAAATATTTGAGGCTATTGCATCATTACATTTGAGGCTAATATAAGCTCTGCAATTTTATTTTAGTTGATGGATTGCCTTTCGAACAATTGCATTCTCCAATTCACCATTACTCGAAAAGAGCCTGTTGCCAGAAAGAAAAGGGGGCTGTGAGTATAGCAGTACGGGGTTATTGGGGCTTTATGGCAAAAATCGAAGGTGGCGATTTCGATAAAGCAAGAGTATATTTAGCACCTCCATTCTCCAGCGATCACAATAACGAGCTTCGAAAACTGCCTTGGTTAGGGAGATATGGCTTTTTGAATTTTACAGGTTAGGTTATTGGAGTTTTATGGGAAAATCGAAGGTGGCTATTTCGCCAAAGCAAGGGCAGATTAAGCATCTCCATTGTAAGGTGATCGCAATAACGATCTTATCTTAGAAAAGTGCCTTGGTTAGAGAGATATTGGTTCTTGAAGTATGCAATTAGTTATAGGATCTCCAATCTCCGATGGTTTTGGGAACAAACTTCTATCTGGGGAAAATGTCTTAGTTAGGGCCCTTGAGTAGCATGACTCTGATTTTTCGATATTATGTTCATTATAGCCGTGCAAGAAAGCTCTTTTGTAATGAATGCCAAAGTTCTACTAATGCTGCTTTACTTTTATCTTCTTTATTCGATGGAAATATTCTTCTCGACCCAATTCGTAATTAAGATAATGCCATATTACAAGATACAAGTTATTGTAGTATGTAGTTGTGGACGAGAAAAAGAAGAAAAAAGTTAATTTACTTGCATTTGTATGTGCATGCAAAATATACATATTTATTATGTATATCTAGATTTAAGGTTGCATGTAATTATTTTTCAATCGATATCGGACCAAGCGGTCTTCATTACAATCGTTCAAAAGGCTGCCGTAGCTATGGCTATAGAGCTGCTGGTGGCTATGGCCAGAACAAATATTTGCCAAGAGATATTGATAAATTGTTTGCACATGAAATGTTAAAACACATGAGCTGCGCGAAAATGCAAAAGAAGGAAAGAACAACGTCATCCAATTGGAAGAAGACAGCACTGAAAAGAAGGTGTCGATGACTCTGTAATGGCTCTAGACGAACTCCAAGTAGTGAATGTCCCCATCGCCCCGCCTAGAAACTTAACAACCACCAGATTTGCTATGACAATCAACTCATTTGATTCGAGTGGATACCCCTAACCGCATATTCAAGTCTGCTACTCTCGCCTAGCATTACTGGCTGCGGGTAGAAATGGTTAAAAATTACAACGACCATAAGTTGCTTCGAGTGAAGTGCGAATTATTATGCAGTCAGGCGCAGGCGAAGCCAAGGGAGCTGGTGTGTTTATTTTGGACGAGATAATTAGGTTACGTACTCAGTCGATTGTCGTAGTCTTAATGAATTTTTTATTGAATCGGAAACGGGGGAGGGAGGCAAACGGCAAACGGCGACCGGCGAATAGCAACTGGCTCAGACAAGGCTGACCTCAAATTGTGCAAACTATGTGATATATCAACGTACAATCATCACCAGCACGCTAGGCAACAGACCTCTCGAGGAGATGCCCAATATAATTTATTACACAACGAAACGCATAACTCATTGTCAGGGCATGGTTATATTGTAATTTGAACCGGAAAAATAGAAAGCGACATATTTTCCTTTCCTTTATTTTTTGTCCATTTTCCTCTACGTTTTGCACGTTTTCGCTTCTATTTGATTTTCTACTTTCTACTGTGTGGGCGACAAAATGGCGACACGGAACGACATTTGCAACTATCATTACATTCATTACATTACATGAAGTTGTGTATTCTAAGTAATTATGATACATATATGTATGTATATATGTATGAGGAGTGATAAGAACGTGAATTGATATACAAATATTCCTGTTATCAATACGTTATAAGCGACTGAGTGGATCGACTATGCATGATTGGTCTGAAAAATTCAAAAACCCAATGGCTGTGCATCATCCACGAACGAATATTTTGAATACATATATCCAGATAATCGTTATCTAATAAGATAAGTAGCATTTTAATCGAATTAGTTTTCTGGCAGAACACAACACCCAGTAGATTACAAGCGTCAAGTGACAGCAGCAAGATGAGTTTTTCTAACCAATAAAAACAGATTACAGCGCTACACCCACAATGCTCCTATATGTATGTGCACATGAATATACCCAAGGTTCGTATACCATAATAAGCTAACGCACAAAGAACATTCTGAAACCATTGCGGCAAATAAAAAAAGCAGGGAAAAGAATAAAGGCAAAGGAAGAAAAATAGGAAAATAATCATCCGCAAGCAGCGGGGAGACTCATGTAAAATCAATAAACGACAAAATATGTGTAATTTTTATAGCGTACGTACTGTAGGAGTGAAGACAATAATAGAAAAGTGTAGTAAACTCAGCGTTGAAAAATAAACTGAAATTAAAGCATTCTTTGACTTGAAAATTCAGAATCGAGTTTTTAGCATGTCGTTAAAAATCAGATGGATATAGCATGACCACCGAGGAATGTCTTTGTTCACTCTTGCGTTCGATGGAGTATGCTTAAATAATGCAATTTTATTCCATATCGTAGTGGACTGGACATACGCGTAAATCTTCAGAACGAAATTGTTTAAAAGGTATTTTAAGGATATTATTTGTAATCTGATTTATGATCAGTTGGGGTTGGATATTTGCGATGAGAGGGACACTTTTAGTCATAGCAAACATTTTAGTTCAACTCGCGAAATTGATGGTCAATAATTATTCAAACAACATGGTTTATTGTTCGCACCATGCACACTGTATCCCCAGAGACGTCATACAGCGCTCACTGGAAAAGTTGTGGCTGCTGTTCGTAGCAATGAAGAGGAACAAATTCAGTCAATTTGCCATGGTGTTCAGCGGCTGGAGCTGTGAAATTGTATAGATTTTGCATAAATGTATCTTATTTATGTATTATTATGTTTATTCGCGCACGGATTGAAACCATTTGATTATACTATTAGTACGTTTAGTAACTTTTTGAGGGAAGGACCTTCCCAAGCCATCGAGGTATCGTTTAATTCATAAAGCGGCAGTATCCCGAAGGATATCACTAATTAATTTTTCTTTAAATTGAACCCTCACCTGAACGTCTTGGACAATCGAGAGCATGAATATAAACTTTGTGGAGCCCTCGCTTAAATCGATAACCTGCAGTTGCAGTTATTGCATTTAGTTCATATCAGGCCTAAATAAATTCTAATGCAGTAACCTATCCAGGCGCAAGCTTCTTTCAGTCGCATGGTTTGGATTATTTTTAGAATTTAAAGCGTGACTCGCTCGGAAGATGCCTCACAGCTCCGCTTAAAATGCGTCTATGGGTCGCTTTTAGCGAATAGATTTCAAAGTTAGGAATGTGATTATGGTTTTATTGGAAAGTCTTTCCGAAAAACCTCAAAACCATTGAAATTACGAGCCTTGGTCATAATCCAAACAACTCTGTGTGGAAAAAAAAGTTATCATCAGTCAGTGACTGCTAGCCAAATCGCAGATCATTAAATGGGGCTTTGTCAGTATCACGCTGATCATAAAATACAATATGAATTATATTAAATACTTTTTTTGGAATTCGATCCCTCTTTATCGCTTTAAAGTCCATTATATGACCATTTCTCAATATAAAGAGATAAAGATAAAGAACGCCCTGGCGCATCAAGAAAGTTTGAAGACGAAGACTCATGTCAGACGCTAGCTGAATTTCCAGAATCTTAACGAGTTGATGTCACAACAGTTTCGAAATGTTTGAAAGCATTAGATGATTCGAAACCAAGGACATTGGATGTCATACAAGTTGAAGTCGAGAGAGGTTAACTGGCGTTTGTCCACGTATAAACTGCTGCTCCGACAGCAGATAAGGAAAGGTTTTCTGCATTTGGTACACGCGTTTACGATAGCCCTAAGTATAAAAGGGATATACTCGGTCATCAATATTGTCAGCAAAGGCAAATATCCATGATTCGTGTTTGACGGTGTCGGAGCGAAACCATCACGGAAAAAAAATAAATTTAAAAAGTTTGAGACGTTGGAGCTCAGAGCTGTAAGACTGCGAAACGGCCTGGAAAAGCAAAGTTATTTTCGGCCAAGTCAAACAACCAATAAAATACACAGTTTACAAAAAATCTGCGTTGAAACAAAATTAATAAGCATTACTAGTGGCACAGAATTATAGGCAAAGTGTGAAACAACCGAAATAAGAACATTTATAGATATACGAGTATAAGTATACCTTATGGTAGAATTATTCTAAATATGAGAATGGCGTGGACGCAAAATTTCATGAGAAAAATAAAGGAACATTTTCCAATAAATGATAACTCGAAACAACCCCAAAAAGGACAACCTACTTACGACAAAATATATTATTACGTGCATTATTGCGTAAAATGAAACAAAATTTAACAGAACAGGACAGGATGAATACCAAAGCATGGACAAGCGGGAGATTTTCTATAAACCGTTTTGTGATATAATCGAATAACAGTTCCATATCCTTAAATAAAATTAGCCAAGCCCCAATTATTTCGGGCATGAAAGCGTTATTGTTCAAATACTGTATCGATATCTGATAATAAACTAATGAAACATACATTAAGTTTGGGAAGGGTTACGTTTTGAAATTTTGAAATAATTTCCTTTGAAATGGAAATTACTCAGCAATTACCAAAACTTTTCAATTCAGTGAACGTTTTAAAGCAAGTCGTATAAGAATATATGCATCCTTGAACAATTGGAGGATATAATTAGAATAAACAGACGATGGACAATACAACACTGAAACGTGACAATTGACATACTACACCGACACTATTCCTGTCAAGACTCAAAATCTTGTACAGGAGGTTTACTGACAGAGAAAACTCGGAGATCAGGACACTGCACTGACTGATTTGAATTCTCCAATAATTTATCAAAGACAATTACAGAATATCTGTAAGATGGCATTGCAATAACATCACCTTAAAAACAATAAGAATGATATTTAGGAACGGAAGCTTCCGAGAAGGTTAGACAGTAAACTATTTTACGAACAGTCAGCATTGATCTGGAGAGCGCCGGCGTGGATAACGATTTCTTCGTGATTGAGGATCCTCAGGAGAAGGTGGCGATAGTGAGAGCTGTCTTTCAGGAAGTGTATAAGAGGAATGGCAGCTTTAACCCAAATCATGACTTGGAAAACAGAGCCTTTTTTTTTTTTTTTTTTTTTTTTTTTTTGTTGGAGGCTTCTACTATCTGCTGGAGCACTCAGACACAAGTACTGGTCCATTGTACTACCAGACAGACGCCTTGTCTTTATTGTATTTTCCCCGTTGTCCGGAGAAAAGTGAGGAGGGGCTTCAGTGATGTTGAGCTAAGAGATTCGGCACCCACCACGTCGGCCCCAAGGGTGCGCCACCGTGCACGAGCGAAGGCGGGACAGTCGCAGAGAAAGTGTTCCGCTGTGTCGTCCTCCTCGCAACAAGCAGCACAGGTAGGCGTCTCACTGATGCCAAGCACGTAGAGATGCCTGGCAAAAGTGTAATGGCCCGTAATGACGCCCGTTAGCCTTCTGCAGTCATTTCTCCTTAAGGATAAGAAGAATGTTGCGGACTTTTTACAGACGTCAGGGCGTACGCGCTTAGTCATCCTGCATCCTGGATAATCCCTCCATCTGCGACTGTGTACGTTAAAGACCCAGTCATTGATGTCAGATTTAACCGTTGAAGCTGGTAGACCTAAGGCGGGTTCAGGCCCTGAGAAACTCTCCTCTGAGCCTTTTCTAGCGAGTTCATCGGAGATCTCGTTTCCTGGGATTCCAGAGTGACCTGGAACCCATACAAGCCTAAGTGAATTTAGTCTTCCGACTTTGTTCAAAAAGGTTTTGAGTTCATGCACTAGTTTGGAGTTGGACAGAGGATTGGATACAGCTTTGAGTGCAGCTTGGCTGTCACTGCAGACACATATGCTCTTTCCCCTCCATCTGTGTTTCACAACATAGTGCATGGCCATTAGGATTGCGTAAATCTCCGCCTGGAAGACAGACGCATATTTTCCTAACGAGAAGTGCAGTCGAATGTTTTCGCGCTCGAAGAAAACTCCAGCGCCGGATCCCTGACCAGTCCTGGAGCCATCTGTGAAGATGCGAAGACATTCTATTCCAGGTTCAGTGTCTGGCCAAAGCCAGTCCTGACGCCAAGGAAATGTGACTGTGTAGTTACAGCGCAGTAGGATGGCAGGTGTCATTGCGTCAGAGGGCATATCCATGAGACAGTGGTCGTAGGATATTTCTCTCTCAAGTACACTTTCACTCCACTGCGAGTTGTACCAAAGACCATTCCTCTTTAGGCGAGAAATAGTTTTCAGTGCACACCCTCTGATATATATGTCAAGGGGTGGAAGGTTCATCATAGCATCTAAAGCAGCTCCCGGTGTGCTGGGGAAAGCCCCCGTGCAACTGAGGCAGACCGCTCTTTGGAGTTTGGTGAGTGAACCCACAGCGTGTTTTCGTGTCAGCCTGCTCCACCAAACAACCGATGCATATGAGATTATCGGTCTTACCATTGCCGTGTAGATCCAAAGGACCTTTTTCGGCGATAAGCCCCATGTTTTGCCAAAGGCACCTTTGCATTGCCAGAAAGCTGACAGCGCTTTGGTGGTTTTGGACTCAACATGTTTTGACCAGAGAAGTTTGTTATCTAGAATGACTCCCAGATACTTAGCTTCCTTGGATATAGGGATGGGAATGCCTTTTAGCACCAGCTGAGCAATGCCAGTTGTTTTCCTCCTTCTCGTGAAGAGAACGACATCGGTCTTAAGAGGATTAACCGACAGCCCATTTCTCGTGCACCAGTCATCGATCACGTTTAGCGCCGCCTGCGCTTTGAGACAGACATTCGCTAAACATGAGCCGACAGAGAGAACAGCAACATCATCCGCATAGGCCTGGGCATAGATTCCAGAGGCATTGAGAGCATCTAGCAGAGAGTCGACCACCATGCACCATAGCAGCGGAGACAAGACGCCACCTTGCGGGCAGCCCCTGTTTACTCCAGACTTGACACATTGTTCGAGGCCTGTATCAGCGATTATGTCCTGTGCACAAGCATTGCTTTGATCCACAAAACCAGTGCTTCATCTACGCCATGCCGTCTAGCAGCGTTACACATGCTGTCAAAAGTAGCGTTATCAAAAGCTCCCTCAATGTCGACAAAAATGCCTAGTACGTACTCTTTCCTTTCGAGAGCGCATTCAATTCTCCCAACTAGGTTTTGAAGCGCAGTCTCGCAGGATTTTCCGCGCTGATAAGCATGTTGCATGTCCGACAGAGGATGCATTCGAAGGGCAACTTTGCGCACGTGCAACTCTACTAGTCTTTCCATGCTTTTCAGCAGGAATGATGTTAGACTTATTGGTCTGAAACTCTTGGCTAGTGAGTAATCCTCTTTCCCTATTTTGGGAATAAAGACCACTTTCACCGCGCGCCAAGGGATAGGTATGTAGGCAAGTGCCAGGCTAGCAGTGAAAATTCTTTTCAGTGTAGGAAGCAGCTGTCTTATACCTTTTTGCAGCATAACGGGGTATATCCCATCAGTGCCCGGCGACTTAAAGCCATCGAAGGATGCCACGGCAAATTCAATGGCCTCAGTAGTTGCCACGCGTGACGCAACATACCAGCTACGCCGAGTTGTTTTCATCGCTACAGCCGCAGTATCCAAAACAGAGCCTTACTTCATCACTTTTACGTTCAAATTGATATCTATCATTGGTAACCAGAGAACCTTGGTTTTACCAGGTTCAATGACGATTTCATGGCAAACATTGCCGTCGCCAGTGAAGGGGCTAACACCTTATTCATTTCGACGGAGGATCTCCAGATGATTTTCGACTGCGGCTGTAGAGATGTACGTCATCCTGTTCAACAATGCACTGAATAATGCATATTATGATACAAGCTCAGCCGGCTAGGCATAAACAAACCACTGCCTACGTGACTTCCTTTCAAACATTTGAAGTTAACAATGGACTGAAACAAAGTACGGGGAATTCGCCAATTCTTTTTGCACTTACCTGAGTGATTTGATATCTTCTCTTCACCATTCAATAGCATATGCGGATGATTCAATTGGATACAGATTGGGACCAACAATCGATCTCATTATTACTCTTCTGCGTGACTTCGAAAATCCACTTCCAGAAATCAGAGCCTATTTTATAAAGAACGCATTTATCTAGGGCCTCTCGGAACACTAGAAAAAATTGGTGCAGGTTCTTAATTCTTAGACGGGATGGGTGTCCACTGTCAAAACAAAGTGTAGTCAGATACCTTGGGATCTGGCTAGGCCAGTATCTAGATTTCGACGAACGCTGCTTTGGCAAGGGCCCGGGACGCTTCCGCTCTAAATGTTGTTGTTTCATAACAGCCAATTTGATGTCAGAGTGAAGATAATCTGCAACATGACCTTAATCATGCTGACAGTTGCCGATGGATGTCCCTGGGGTTCAATTGGAAAGCCAACTTAATGTAAAAGATTCGGGTGTTTGAGAGACAGTGTCTCAGGACTTGTATCGGATTATATAGAACAGTCAAATCTAGGTACTCGAAATTTTATCCTAATGAGGACCTACGGTATACAAAAGGGTTCGGTGGACAATGTTCTGATAAAGCTGATTCGAAGTTGCGTTGCAAAAGCGATGACTTCAGCCAATAACTTGATCTTTGGAGCTTGTACCACGAGAGGGTGTGCTTTGACGGCTTTGTCTCACGAAAGGTATTACCCTATTTAGTTAAATGTGGGCGCCTCAGGTTTAGTAGATCAGTATCACCGCGAAGACAAGGAGATGTCTTTCGACAGCATCAACGCTTTTGATTACTAGAACGCACTGCATAAATGATTAATTTTCATAGGTCAACCTCTTTACTAATAGCAGGCTCACATAGGTTAGGTTAGGTAGGGTAAGAGTAGATTAGGGTGATGGGTAGTTTTACTTAATGTAGGTAGGTTAAGCTAGTTTTTAGTTGATGCTTTGAAACTACATACAATATCTGATGCTAAGTTTAAAAAACAAATTATCTAACAAAAAACCTATATATTCTTCGAAGGCACGATTACTTGCCACAAAATGGAAAAAAAACACTACGATTTGAAATAACCAGGAACTAAGCCACGTATTATCGTACAAATTCTAATCTTTCTAGCATCGAATTGTGAAAAGGACTATCAAATGAAAAGTTAATTCAAACAAGCATACATTTACAAATCAGACTGAATGAGTGCCGGTATCTAAGGTATTCCCATGGGACGCCAAGGACAGTTCGAAAATAATCAAGTACTAATTATGTAGCGAGCTCAACGTCTATATACGAACACATACGGGCATGTGCACTACATAGGAATAGGAGTTGTAATGCCAAGTGGCAGACAAATAACAGCAGGAAAAGATACTTTCTAAATGATGTAATCATGTTTTTGGTTGATGTTGGTTACAAATAATTGATTTTATAGTATCCTTGACATGAATATCCAGTACACTGAGTCCAGGGGCTACACTCGCTTAAAGTTACGCTAACATTGCTGTACATGTGTGAACGTACTCCAAAACAGCTGGGGTGTTCGTTCGGATGCTTGTCTATACGTATGGAGATATAGTCGCTGCGGGTATGCTTTCTTTCCATACTTATTGTCCCCCGCGTGTCACACGGCAAGTTCGGTGAATCCCACCACCCTCATTCAGAAAGATGTAGAGAGTCGAACTTACATTGAGTACAAGTATAACGAAGAATATTTCACAGGATAACTGAGAGAGAGAAAGACAGAGAGGAAGCGGCAGAGAGAGGATGTTGTTTTTAGTAGTATACAAGTAAGAGTGTGCTAAGAGGATGATAAAGGTTGCAAAAGTACCAACACAATAACTTTCAATCTGCCCTCAGCGTTCTTTAGCACTTGCCACTTGCCTGATTGTGCTGCAGTATGAGTACGTGGTAGTACGGCTGCCTTTTTTGCATTGGCCTCAGGGATATTTTAAAACGTTCCTCCTTCTCGTTATTGTGCGAGAATGGTAACAACGGTAACGATAGTCGTAAGTGTAAGGATCTTTTTTGAATCCCTCTTGGCTACATAACTGAATGAAGCAGTCTTCAAATAAAGTGTAAACGAAGGGTTTTAAAAAAATTAGTTGTGAGTATGCATTCTGGCGTTTGATAATTTGATTATTTCATTCCTACAGTTAATCTTTCTCTTTGGTGTTTTCTACCCTCTAGTGACTTCTCTTTCCCATCACATAGATAAATATTTAAAGGAGGAAGACTAACGAACCTCTCATTTCTTACACAAACTAGGTATAGGTTTTTTTAATATGTTTAGACTCACCTGAAGATCCGGTGCAGAGCTTGGTTGCGCCAGATCGCAAGCTGAAAGCCAAGGGTTTACGCGTGACAATGAACTGCTGCTTTCGAAGATGTGACTGTGACTTTGTACGCCAGCGAAAAAGTAACCACCTCGTTGATCGTCTTCCTCGATTCTGTCGCCAGCTCCACTACTATCACCACTACCACGGCTTACAACACCGACTTCTTCGATATTCTCTCCGTAATCCTCTACGTTAACGTATGTAATTTTGTCCAATTTGAAATTGTCGAAATGATAATTTTGCCCGATGTCGTCGGTATTGCGATCGTAATTGTAAACGGTAAACGGATTTCGATAATTTGACGATAACGACGAAGGATATTTTGATGTGATAGAATTCGAAGAAGAATCGGATGATCCTAACGAATGATATAATGAGTATGCTGATGATAATTTGATAGACGATGAAATACTCGACGAACTAGACGGTGACGATGATGCGGAAGAGGAGGCAGAAGAGGAATGTGAGGATAAGTGAGGCGGATATTGATCCGAATGAGCTCGTTGCTCCGGTGACAACTGTTGTTGTTGCCGTTGCTCTTGTTGTTGTCGCTGATAGTAATGATATTCGTTGGTTGGAAATAACAACAAGTTAGAAGTTGATGAGGACGACGACGAGGATAATGATGATGATGATGATGACGTTAAAGATGACAATTTATGTTGACTGGTGCTGGTGCTGGTGCTGCCACGCCGAGCCCCCGAAATAAACGCAAGCGCCATCACGACCAGCCCGGGTCCTGGCCGCATATTGACCTCGGGTTCGGCGGTGCTAGCATGGTGCAGGCCCGCTTGAGACGCGCTTGCGACTCCAATTGATTAGTGGATATGATGGGCTCATGGCCCCATCATCATTTGAATGTTTAATTTTAGTTTCCAGCACTGTTGTTAACGAGACGCACCTTGCACAAATCTTTCCTTTTGTCTCTAAGTAGCTCTATTAGTCTCTCTACTATTATACTCTCTACCTAGCGATGAAACTCCCGTTTTACTCTTACTGATTTATTATTTTATATCGTTTACTTCGACCTTGTTGGATTTTCACACTCATTTCGTTTATAGTCTTAGAACCTGAAATCAATAAAATAAAACATTTCTTTTCAATTATACCTACATACATTTCGTATCTCAAAAGAGAGATAAATTCAAAATAATATACATATATTGAATGCAATGCTTGTAGCAGATACAAGTACAATCTGTCAAATCCAAGCCATCTCGAAAGATAGAGATTATGAGTGCTTATGAGACGAAATGTCACTTACACTTTGTGTACACTTAAACGTAATTTTATTAAATCTCCATCTATGCCATGTGCATGTAAATATTTACTAGATATAGGTACACATGTCAAATGCCTTTGAGATATGTATATTTGTACACACTTATTCCTACAGTTTTATATATCTACATATATGCCATGCAGCCTACACATTTATTGCTTAGCTAAAATGCTCATAAGTATAGATGCGGATAAAAGTGTGACAGCTGGTCGGAGAGATGGCAAATTAAGGGGCGTCAAAGCTAAGTTTGAAGAAAAAAAGCTCTATTTTCACCCTTGTTTGTATGCAAAAGACACAAATCTGAAATTAATATAAACTAACCGGATCTAGAAACCGAGAGCATGAATGAGTCGCTTGCGTAGGACGCGAGTTATATTTGTATCTCAAGAGTCAAATGTCAAAAACCTCTGTGACCACTTTAATAATTTCATTTGAATTTAAATATTACTCTACATATTCGAAATGAATTTTTGGACATGGTAGATGAGTTTTAAGTATGAGCATAGGGCATAGAGCAATCAGGCTCTCTACCAAACAAGCGTTTGTTACGTAATTCTGTTCTACTGATAAGTGGTGAGTTTTGAAACAGCGACTACAATACCAAATTTTTATCAGTTTAAAAGCGGGACATATAGGTATTTACTTGAGACCTAAAGATACTGTATCATTTGAATTTAGGAAAACTTGTATCAATATATTAGATTTCTATTATGAGTCCTATTTACCTCACGATATTAATTTAAATTCAAATTGGGGCATAAAACATGAACAAGGATATCCGCAACGTTCTTCGCTCCTCTGTGGGCAATATCCAAGCAATTTGATTTTTCGATGGGAAAAAAATAAATCCAGTATATCCGATATATCCTCTAGGTTTTGCACGAAACTTTTCATAACTTATTCCATGAAATTGATTTCGAAAAAAAAAAAACATTCGATTCTTGATATTTTCCAAAGAGACTAACGATTGGTAGAAACCAAAAAAAAAAAAAAAATCGTAACGTAATGAAACTGTTATACAAGATAAGAAATATCGAGTAAAGGACACTTTTCCTTATCTTGTACAAACACAGAAAAGCACTTGCGAATTCAAACACACGCACGAATTTGTGTTTCTTTATTTCTTTTGTCGCCTTTACTTTATCTTTACACTCTCATTCGTCCCGTTCCGTTTTAAAATTGAGTAATAGCAAACCACTCTCGTTTCACCTTGAATTTACATTTTAATTTTAATTTATATCTTTTAAACTATTCGATATTTTAACGTCGTAACAGATGCACAAAAAAACTTCTTTATTTTTCCCCACGACGATTAATTATATTTTATTTTATTTATCAATTCACTGTGCATTTTCGAGATTAGCAAGGAGGACAAATTTATATTTATATAACGTGAGCGACTCCAGTTTCCTGTTCCTTTCTTCAGCTTTTCCTAGCTCCTTGTTGTTATAAAGACAGTATAACACATTTGGCTAATGGAAACACATTTGGCTAATATATAACGAATATGTATGTACATACTTTCGAGTGTATGTATTGCTTTATATATATATTTCTCTATATTTTTTTTCTATTCAAAACCACACTTATTCGATCGTTGTACAATTGCAAATTAGATATTAAAGAAGAGTACACGGGTGTAAAGGATGATTTGTTGTTGTTGTTTGATTTCAATTAGACTTATTAACGAAATATGTATTTGTATAGTTGGAAGAAAATTCGTTCGATTTTGCAGTTATTTTGTTTGCAGTACCCTAATGTAGATCCTCCGGAAAGCGAATTTTCAGTACCTAAGTGGTAAAAGTAGTGGTGATGGTATAGTACACGCAAACAGAATATAAAGAAAGGAAAATTGAAAACCTTTTTCCTCCCTCACCGTCATCGACGTTCTCTCTTTCTCTCTGTTACCATATAGATATTATTTTCTTCTACAGACGAAGAAAATGTCTCTCCTTTTTTCGGTAATTTTTCGTAATTCTTTCTTCTTTTTTTTTGTTCCTTTTTCTACTCAACAAAAGGATTCCCGGGACGGTTTAGTTACGCGACATTTTTCTTGGCTTTTTTTCGGTTTTTATCCTTCGAAACAAAGTCACGAGAAAAAAAAAAAGAAAAAAAAACCTTCAACTTGAACTTAGAAACGAGGGACAGAATTGTTTCATAATGCGTTCATTGCGTTCTGTAATGCTTTTGAAATGTTCAAAACTAACTCGTTACCGTTGATGAGGATACACAAAATAACGAAAAACCGAGTAGAATTGTTTAAATTAATCACAAACACTGAATAGATGTTCACATACGCACGACGCGATGGAAACGTAACATCTTTCGGATAGAAAAACTAAACTCCAACTTCACAGTATTTCACTAGGCATTAGATGCATAACTCATTATCAATGGGGCAGTCAGGCAGTAAAGGATACAAAGAAAGCGAGTTGACTTGGATCAATTTACTTGATTTTATGCCCTTCGAACGAATTTTAAGATTATCCGATTTTTCAACGGTTACACTTCGAATTTGCTGTCTACATGTTCCTTCGATTTTTCAGATATTCGCACATGTAACAAATTAAACAATAACGAAAACGTATTTTTGCATATTTTTTGGGGCATTAAGTAATTAGAAAATATATATTTTTAACGACCAAACGTTTGCGCGTTGCAGGATATACCGTGGTACCCTGCTTCTTGTCTGATGGCCCCAAATGGCACTGAGTTCAGTTGGTGTAGATGGCGCTTGACTGGAAAAAAGGGATAGTTGTCGATATCAGGAAAAAAAAAACGAAATACAACAACAGAAAATAGGTAACAGAGAGAACGTGGGAGAAATAGATGATGGAAAACGATAACAAGAGTGGGAGCTGGAGCGGTAGTTAGAGTTGATCTCCGCCAAACTACTGGAATGCGAGCGCGCAGTGAGTAATCAACTCGTAGTCTTGATAATCCTCCCCCGCTTTTACATTGGGAGAAAGAGAGTCAATGGAAGTGTTTCCCTTGAAATTCGACCCCCAATTTTAGCCTGGTATTCAGACTTTAATAGATAAGGAAGTTTTATGTAAGAGTTCAAAGCTTTTTCATAAGCGCTAACACACAGATGTTAATGTCTCGGTTTGGTCCTATCTTTTTGCTATTAGAAGGACGTGAATCTTCGTCAAAAAAGGTAGACTTCTTAGGAGTCAGATGCTTGAAATGCCTACTTGTTTTGTAAAGCAATGAAAATAAATAAAATAATCGCAAATGAGCGAATGACGAAAGTAGGTCACAAGACTTTATTTGCATGGAGACTATAAGGTATCCCTTGTTCCTTTCCTGAGATCAACTGTTATCTCTGGGTACATCTGTTCTGAACGTTGTGCATCTTATGAGGAAGACATTCTTTGCCGATATGTATCTGTGTGCCCTCTAGTAAGTGCAATCTAGGTACAAGTACATTTCATCGCACTGTTCTCAGCACGTTACTCTCTAGCAAGGAAAGAGATATAAAGCTTCGGTGGTTCCACGGTATCCTCGTTTCATAAGAACACCCATTGGACGAAAGTTGTCAAAGTTGAAAAGTTCTAAGTTTGTCATGATTCCGAATAACAACTTCACCGAAATACACATCAACCAGACAGCAAGTTATCTTTGCGCATAGGAAATAATCAATAATTCGTACACATGCTCGTTGGCATTATTTTTGGCATACTGACACACACCCGGCCTTTTGCAAGCGCGAAGAGAAGCTATTTGCTAATGGGTTTCTAACATCCAGAGAAAAAACAAACGAGTACGAAACCCTTCTCATCTGGCCGATTGTCATTCACACTTAACTACCCTTCTTCATGTCTTCTCCGCATGACAGTTCTACCTGTCATGCACAGCACTAAAGCTTCCAATAACTATCATAACCAGTATCATCTGTTTCAAGCGCACACCATCTCCGAACAGCATAAAGGTCGTCCAAGTAGGGAGTTGGTGTAAGTTTGTGTAAAGCTGATTATTACTTACGAGTACAATTCCGCCACCAATTGGACAGTCTTGAAATCAAACCAGTGACATGCGCCCTTCATTCTCAATGTTGCCTTCATTCCAGCGTATGTACTATACTTTTTTGTGAATGAAAAGCGAATCGTAACTTTTTCGGTGGCAGCGATGGTTGAAGTGGAAGCACACAATTGGACCCAATTTGTGCAAGGAAAATATGGGCCGCTGACCCATACATCAGGCAATTGCGTGTAACACTCCTACAACTGAGAAAAGCACAGAAAAAGAGAAAGTTCGCTTTCGATGTAAATGTTACGAAAAGTCGGTGAAAGCTTAGCCTAGTTTGTCCCTTACATACTGCAGAAATTTGTTAAGCATTTTTCCATGATAAAAAAGTCGCAACATTCAAATAAACACCAACATACTTACACGCATGTACCATATCTTAATGGAAATTTATCGAAATGTGTGCTTTGGTCGCAGGTATATAGGTTAAAGCTCAAATTATGACCAGCCTAGCATAGAAAAACTATTTTTGGTTAATAGAGAGTTTTCAATTGCAGAGATTGCGTTGCTACCTTCAAGTGATTAGAATGTGTGCTTTGAAGTTATGTATAGGTTAGGCACATGCTTAGATTCAACTAACCACGTGTCATACCTTAGCAGTGCTCGATAATATTTACGAATAGACTACATCCAGGTTCATTAGCCCTGAATTAATCCCAAAACAACAATGAACTAATACAAAAAGCTATTTTCATCCAGTTACAATTCGAGTGCACATGCACTGAAAAGCTGTATACCCGCGAAACTAATCGTCTTCGATATGACAAACGACTTTTACTCTATTAAATATGATCACAACCTTACAAGGTAAGGCAATGTGTGTAGAAATATGATATTGATACTCAGGATTGAAGTTTTAATCATAAATGATGGCTTCCAATCAATCAAGGATTACTGGATGCCTCTGAATTAGGTATCCTAATGCACACACTTGTACTGGTGTAGGTGTGCCAAGAAATATATGTATATCTGGGGAAATACTTTATGTAGGGGTTGTTCAGTTATTTTCTCTATAACCTGCGTCGTTGTGAAAGTAAAACAAAAATAAGCTAAAGGACGAAAAATATAGAAATTACTTGTTTTCGTTTTTCTTTCTGTTTGTATATTCTTGCCCTATTTGTTATTGATGATATTATGAGGGTTGAAGCTTAACCATCTATTGTAACATAACAGTCCGCCACTCGAGGTGTTTCCAAATTGGAATATGTACAGCGAATCGACGGCGTTCTCACCTCAAACATCGATCGTCCCCAATCACCATAAAACGGTTTCTCAAATATTTACACGGTTACTTCACGCACGAACAAGTATAATCAAAATAATGACAATTTCTTATCGAAAACAAAAAAAAGCGAAAACAAATATGATAAAGATACATTATTCTTCATTATACTTCGCACTATGGGATATTTTTATAAATTCTAGGCATCAAGTCGTGCCCTTAATCTATTTTTTTACTATACTTTGATACTTCGATTTTATAACGTCCACTTATCCTTAATATCTAGACCCTGCCTGCCTAAGATATTGCTGCTCTTCGACGGCTTTCGATACAAAAAAACAAATCCTTGGGTATTTTTCACCATAGAAATCGAAAAAAAAAAATTAAATAAAATAAAGCAATTATAAGCTGTTTTTTAAATTACTATTATAGCTTGCGTTACAATCATTGGAGGGCCAGGGTCAAGGCTACCTCAATCACCCATGTGGTATGTGAGTAATTACTTGCCATAGGTAAAAGGAATCCACTCTGATTCACAAAAAAAGCCGAAAGAACGAGGTGTCCAAGTCTCCAGTGTCCCTTGCTAAACCGTTTTTGAGAGTATCGTCTACCATGCAATATTTTTCATTGATTTTTTTAATGATGTTAACTGTGACATCAATAATTCTCATTTTCCCGAATAGGCTGTTGATATGAATTTCTATAAACATATATCTTCCCATGTGAATCAGGTTCACAACTTGTTGTCAAACAAATCACCTCGTGCTCAAGATAGCACTCTACGAAGTCAAATTTTTGGTTGACTGTCGTTCAACCCTAGTAGTTATATGTTTTACAACGTTCTTTTTCCGCCCTCGACTTTGTGAAGCGTTGGTCAAAGGAGTTCTCGGATTCTTACATCACGAAATACTTATAAACTTCTTTCGTTAAGCTCCTTCTTGAATATGCTAATCAAGTCTGGTCCTCCTTTTAAGGTATCTACATATATTATTAAGGGTATCATATATCATTTTGCTCTTCGTGGTCCTACAACTTCTAGAAGAACGATGCAAGGTTGCAGACATGTTTTTATCTATGGGTTACTTACGGGTAATATTGGCTGCCCCTCATTGAATTCCCCTTAACACCAATATCCGAAACCTTCGGTCCATGCCCATATTCTGTTGATGGAAATTACATCAACGAACTACGGCTACAATGAGAAAACGGCCAGAATGCTACGCGTAGCAAACCTACACGACCTATTTCTCACCAAACCCTTTATGAGAAATGTACTCAGACATATCCCTAAAAATCTCATGTGAACCTATTTTCTAAGTTAAGGAACGCGCAGATTCATATGTCATTTTTTAAGCGTTTGTGTTTTATTTGTCAAAAAAATACAAGAAGATTTCAAAAGTGTATACCATTTATAATTAAGTTGATAAATCAATACTTGCCATTTATTACGTTATGTAAATGTTGACCATGACTGTATTTTAAGTGATCCATAGCGAGAACCTAATTTTGAGTCACTTATGTAACTGGGTGGCAACTATTGTAATTACATGTACTCGTAAAATGTTTTCTTCCCAGGCTGCAATTAACGCTAGCTTGTCGAGAATAATAATATAAATATAAGAGAAAAATTGAGAAATTAATTATTTTTTCAATTGATCCATTGATTCATATGCCATGTGACATGTAACACCGTCTTACTAGAACTACATGTGGATCAGGTTCAGCACGTTAATTGTGGGCATAAACAGCATATGAATGAATTGACCGTTAGTTCTTGATTATGTCGATCTTAAACAATCAAATAGCAATACTAACCCGGTATGAAAGACTTAGACACATGCTGCGAATCATGAGTGAGCTATTAAAATAGGACGCTGTAAAACCAAACAGCAAAACAATCAGCCTTTGTTCATCAGCATGTTTCAGATATGCTTGTGAATATTATAATGAAAAAATCGGTTGAATCAGTCTAATACAACACGTGATATTATATATTTCCCATTAACTTTTAAACACACGTAAAAATGTAAGGTAAAACAACATCTTACTTTTAGAAACTTAGAACTTAACACTAGCGCCTGAAAGAAATCCTACTTCTCTCTGCCGCTTACCATGTTAACCCTTATCACCTAAAGCTCTTTTTTGATAACTGCTCCAACCTATTGTCAACTGCTCCCAGCTCTATAAAACACCTTAACATTGTCACCCCAAAGGAAAAAAACCGTGACTCCCAGATATGATTAGATTTAATGTAGCATGATATAGGACAACATTCAGTTAACATGTCACATGTGTATTACTGCCAAGCACCTTACAGGCACTGGATGCCTATCGTTTAAAAATGCGTGGTAAACGTCGGAGTTGAAGAACTTAAAATCATTTTATCGCTCGTGCTGGCAATCCAAATGTACGTACTCGTTAATCTTGGGCAAACGATTTCAAACCGACAAAGTAGATTCATGCGACTGGTCTACCTACCCAAACTAACAAATTTCGAGATAATCGACACGAGGACAGCACAAAAATTCGTACAACAAGTAGTGGTCGTTTTTTTGTTATAAAAGACAAGCCGCAAACTCAATTTTTGCAAACCTTATCTAGTGTTGACTATGCATTATGCGTCAAACGAAATGGCTAGACAGTCGATTTCGTTATTTATTCTCGACATATGTACATATGTGAGGGCATGAATATACGAATGTACACAGTCTCTGGTTCTGTAGGGACAATACAATAACTTCCAAATAGGAAGTTCAAAAAAGTTGATATTGTGTATGTACAACGTCAATAGAAAATCAGGCAACCAGTTATGGTTTTACACTTGAATGGAATCAGCAATCGGCTTTTTGGAGGAACTGAAATCGACTCAATTAACTAGATCGTGAAGCGTTTCAAAAGGAGTGAATCACTCATTCATAGAAATTAATACTAGCCATGCGTCGTCTTAAGGGAATAAAAAACAATTAACACCGAGTTAGGTGATAAGCTACCAACAAAATCAGAAAAAGACACAAAAACGATGGATTATATTTCAGCACAACAACGCAATCTCCCTAGTGTAACCGTAGCTTATTAATTGATTTTCCACGTCGTGACTTCTTGCTACAGAACGCTGAGAAGAAAATAGGTGAGTTCTATTAAGACCTATAAGCAATGTTAGCCATTATGTAAAACACGATTTTCTTATGTGACATTTTAGAACTGTCGACCATGGAGGAAGTAAAGGAATCATTTAATACTTAAGAATAGCAAGGCCGCAGGTGTTGATTGGAATCAACATTGGAATTGATAAAATATTTAGAAGAACAATTAACAGAGAAGTTACATGGGCTCATCAACACTATATGGAATAATGACTCTATGCGAAAGGGGGCCGAACAAAATACAACAATTACCAAGGAATATGGCTGCTCCCAAGTTGTTACAAAGTACTGTCAAATGTTTTCTTAAAGAGACTGGCATTATAGGCCAAGGAAATAGTCGGAGACTACTAGTGTAATAGGTTTCAGAGGAACAAAGAGCAAGTTAAAGTTTAGAAAGGCCGGATTAAGGAAGGATGAAAGCAAGGGGGTGCCTTGTCACCAATTCTTTTTAATTTGGTGCTGGAATTTGTAATGAGGTCCTTTCAGGAAAATGAGGGGGAAATAACCCTTGATGGAATCATATCCCCTCTAGCTTACGCTGACGATCTGAACCTGCTGGGAGATAGTGAGTGAAGAGTTAAGAGAATTGTAGAAAGTCTAATTAAATAAATGACTCCATACGGATGTGAAACCTGGTCGGTTATGGATAATCGTCGAATCACTGTCAAAGAAGTTGTTGAAAATATTGGCACATTGGTTGGCTCATGCCACGAAATTTTCTCAGATATTTTGATCATGAAACGTGTGTCAATGAAGTTTGTTCTGAAATTGCCAAATTTTGACCAGAAGAACCGTCTCATGAGTATCACTCAAGAGCTGTTAAATGACCTGAATGAAGACAAGATTTGCTAAAAAGGGTCACCACTGAAGAAGAACCAAGATCCAAAAAAAGCAAACCGGTCAAATTTCAAACTTTTGCTCACTGTTTTCTTCGAGTACAACGGCGTCCTTCATCATGAACTCTTGACGGAAGGTCGTATGGTCAATAAAAAATATTACCTTAAAGGGCCGTTTGCGTGAAGCAATTCGAAAAAAACTTCCGAATTTGTGGAAGATAAATGTGTTGCTGGTGCATCACGATCATCTTCTGAATCATCGTAACCTGCGCCTACATTTTTGGCCAAAAACAATGCCTCAGCCACCGTATTCATTGGACTTGGCCTCAAAAGCTTGAAAGGGTGGAGATTTGCCAAGATTGAGGAGATAAAGGCCGCATCGCTGGGAAACCTCAGGGCTATATCAAAAAGAGCATTTCAGAAGTGCCTCGAGGATTGGAAAAAGCGCTGGCGCAAGTGTATTATATCTAAGAGGATTACCTCGAAAGGGACAAAATAGATATTTATGATTAAATAAAAATTTTTGGAGGAAAATTTAAAGTCACCCAATATTTTCAACAAAACAGTGAACGGTGAAAAGTGACTGCGAATAGGCCCAGTCCTATAATCGTCTCAAAACGTCTACACCCTCAGTTACAACCGCGACGCTGACCTAAACATGAGTTGGAAATTTCAAAGTAGTAACCTGTCCGATGCGTTTGTATTTATCGATTGTACTCACAATAAGCGGAGTACATTCCATCTAGTTAACTTCCCAGTGGGAAGTTCTTGTTTTCCACTGTTTTTAATCATTGTGCGTGAGTATTTCGATCTGTATTTAATATTCTCCTATTTTTTTCTTGTTATAAGTCATCACAGTGAAAGTTGAATGCTGACAATTGAACCATGGTGCGAAATTTAAAATGACACCTCTTATTGGATGGCTTTCTGAAAAATTATCATCTACCTATGAACATAAGTTCTGTTTCATCAGAATTCTCGTTTTACACAACCCACCTACCCACCTAAGAAAGTTGCTTAAACGCGCGTATTTCTTTTAAGTATTCACCATAGAAGTTTAGCAATCATAGGGGAAAAAATGAAATGTTGTTATTCCAGACACAAACCGTGAATTTCGAAACGTTTGTGGTTTGTGGCATTGATGTTTTACACACATTTCTCGTATGGAATTCGAGGTTGATGTCATCGATTAAACTACCTTATCAAAAGAGATGTGAAAAGAATGGGGGTTTCCTGTCCCGAGTTGTACACATCCCTCAAAACTGACTACCACTACGGGATAAATTAATTCAAAATTAAATTTTAGTAATTAAATGCGAATACATTTTCACGGGTGCCAACCAAATTTATTCTATATAAATAGCATGTATTGGCTGCAGTGTTTAATATTTAATTCAATGTCACTAGACGAATGCCTGATTGTGCGAATTCCAGACCGGATGAAAAACAAAAGTCACATAATCACTTTTAGTTTCTATTCAAGTCATTCCCGATGCTCGAACGAAGGAATGTCATGCATGCTTGCAATAAGACGCGCTCACTTAAGTTGCCGCCTCGCCAATGCAGTATATAAAAATAGTCACCTAGATAATCGCAGAACTGGAAGAGCCGGTTCTCATCCAACTTGTTCGTATCTCGTCTGGATGAAAGAAATATCAGCGCATTATGGGTTTCGACCCGAGTGTCACTCGACCAATGGAGTGAAACTCAGACAAACTATAGAGCTGCCTCCAACTCTCCACTCTCTTGTGAAGCGCACTTTTCCTCAACTGTCAACTAATGCAGAGTCGCAACACCATAAATTACCTGTTGAAGTACAAAAGAGTAATGGAAAAAGAAAAACAAATCGGAGCGAAAGAAGAAAGAAAGATAACATGCTGTGGATAGGCATATACTCGTACGTACATATGTATGTAGATAGATCTGTGCTGGCATCACCTCGCGCACAAAGGTGCGGGTGTTTCTCTTTACTATTTCTCATTTAGCAGTGCCTTGCGCGTCTTGCTTCTTTACCTCTCCAGTTATTTCGATTCTTCCTTTTTGTTTTGTTCGTTTCGTCTTTTTTTTTCTGGCCGTGACGATCGCAGGCAGTTCGTAGTTGGCAGTTACCCGATTCTTCAATCCAGTGTGCGCTGCGGATGCGGACTGTTGCGCGAAGTCGGAGTGTGCGCGATTAATAAAAAGCGAGAAAAAGATTTATTTTATTCAACGTTTAAAGGGCCTTCTCAGTTGTTATATGAGCAAAAAAGATAGATTGGTAATGAGCACTTTTTATCGTACGTTTTCAGGCAACTGTCTAATGTGTGTTTTTGGTTTAAGTGGCAACCGTAGATATGGCGATATGGATCTTTTGAAAATAACGAAGAAAGTGCGATTTTCGTTTTGCTATGTATGGAAAATACGTACATATGTTCCCGACGTGAGAGTGTTTAGATTGTGATAAAATAGCTTCAAGTGAGCTGGGGGTGTCCAAGTTCCGCGAGAAAGCCGGTTTTGCAATTGGAGGATTTTCGTTTTCTGTAATACTCAAATGTGTTAACTGACAAATAATTTACTTTGTGTGTAACGAGTTTAGGTTTTTAAATAGGGAACGATGCTTTTCTCTTGAATTGTCATCGTAAAATATTTGAATTTTAAATTTGTCAAACATAAAAGCTAACCAACAAAAAGTATTGCAAAGTTCAATTTGTGTCCAGAGGATCACTTACAAATACGCAAAAAACCCGATCAGAATGTAGATCGATCAGCGAAACGCCATCTATTCGCCTCGTTTTGTTTTTTTTTTCTATGACATCACTCACGAAAAATTCAAATGACCCCCTGCCCCTCCGCCCCTTATATCTCCTACTCCGATTTAAAAGCCACAAGATTATCGAATTTCCCAGCATTATGTGAGTAAAGGCGGGAAAATGATTTTCTCCGTCAGTTTTCTTCTTCGAATCTCTCTCAATACCCGTGGTATCGGCGCTTGCGCTATTGGATTCTCGCTTATTTATTTTCTTATTGTGATTTTGTGTATCTTTTCGACTTTTTTTTGTTCTTGTTATTTTCAAAAACAGACACACGACATTCGGAAATAGCGAAAGTCTTCGAAGCATTTCTTTTACCGTCAATATTACGGCGATAATTGTTCTAGATACGTGTACATGTACGATGTCTGTACGCATGTGGGCAGTCTGCTGTCGGCCGATTGTAGAGAATTTGGTCTAATTTTATAAATGTTGGCAGCCAAAACACTTGTTAATTTTTTTTTTTTTTGTTTTTATTCATTCGATTTTTTTTTTCAATCTTGAACCAGCATTTTCTTCTTCAATACTATACCGTTGTAGATACCTTGGTAATATGCTCTGACCTTGAGTACTTGTTCGTTGGCAGCCTTCTTGGAGGGGGTCATTTACGCCTTTTTTTCAATTTTTTTAGGTAAAAAGTACAGTATGGGTGGTTGCGAGATGAAATACATGTGTCTAAAGGCGAGTCTCCTCTCATGTATGTATACGAAGCTAAGGAACTTCTCAAGCTGGATGATTACGACCATCTCACCTTGGATTCGCATTTGGCATAGTACTCATATTTAGCTTTCCAAATTTCTCTTTCCTACCACAATTCCAATTCAAAGACCAATCCCCCGCACCACACTTTCCATTCCCTTTATCGTTATACGAGTACTCGTATTCACGATCAACAAATCCTTCCATTATTCGAATACGTCAATCTTATCTCTCTACTTCGATTTACTAGTCTTGGTCTTCAGGCGAATCCGTCCGCAATAGCGCACGAGGCGTATGCGATCGTAGTGGAGGAAAAGACGATTTGTGTGTGCACTCGCACCATTACGAATGCTTTTCGTTAGAACGTACATTTTATAGTTTACAGTATTATTGGCTACGAGAATATGCTATGAATGTGTTGTTCTGTGAATTTTCGAATTTTCACGTTGAATTTTAAAAAAAATTCTTTAGTTGAGAGAAAATCGTCGCTAAGTTAACGTCAAGTTTGCAAACCTGACCACTTGCTACAAATCATTTTTAGTTTTTAGTCTGCATTAAATTTTTATTCGATCGCTCTGAATTGAAATTGAGAAAAGTGTTAGTAATAAAAAGAGAGAAAAAATTTGGATCCTTCAAAGCACCAAATACCAAGTGGATACAATAAAATTTAAAAAAATTAAATTCTCCTAGTGTTCAAGTGTTTAAAGTGTTTGCTTTCATTTTTGTTTTACTTAATTTTGATTTTACTTTACTTTTACAGAAACGAAACGAATTTGATTTTTAAAGTTTGATTAAAAGAGCGAAACTGTGAAAAGGGAAAAAGGATAAATTTAAAATCTAGTGTAACGAATTAAAAAAAAAATAAAATACGAATTTTGAAAAGCAATTTTCAAAGACTTCAAAAATATTAGCAGCAAAAGCTATACTCTGAAAAAGCAGACCGAAAAAAATCGAAAACTTTTCAAGGTGAGATTATTTTTAGCATTTTGAAATAGCTGATGAATTTTTCATTTGCTTGTAAATGGGTGACAATTTGTTTGCATCTCTGTCTCTCGCACATGAATCGCGTTGCCCCGAATTTGCAAATCTAGATACATATTTTGTTTCTTCAAAATGGTCGAACTGTAAAATCTTCGTGGTGAGGATTGTGTGCATTCTCATTCAACTTGTGCCGCAGACAACCAAATGAAGGCAATCGATTAAAGAGCCTCATTAGAGGTTCGCTGTAAAGGTCACTCCCATAAATCACTTTGCACTTTTAGGTTAATTTTTTTAACGGTAATTTCCGATCCGCATAGCTGTCGTTAAATATAAAATATGTACAGTGCATTACAGTCGGTTATGGTTGATCTATTTTCAACAAACTACAACCAAAGGAGGGGAATGAAAATAAAGCAAACAGATTGTATGTATTCCTGTAGTCGTCTGCATATCGCAATTTTTGTCTTGTGCTCCATCGTGATGTAATTTTAATGAAATCAAGATCTGAAGACAAAAAGAACGGCAGCAGCAATCGGGAAAACAACTGCATTGATTCACAGAATTGCGTTGGATGATAGATACTTGTACAAATGTATATTCGAGCATGAGCGCATACGTACGAATATATGTATGTACGTATGTGTAGGTACGTTGTTGATATGCAGACTTGCTGTGAAACCTGAGGATTTAAATGTTATTCGCCGTTTTTCTTCTTTTTTTTTCGTAAAGTGCGCGCTTCTAATTCTGTGCCACCGAATTTCGATATACACATTCACATGTGGACGCCCCAATTTGTTCTTCATAAATTAATATACATATGTATATTTGTATGTAGTATATTGAAAACTAGAGCGGTAAAAAGTTTATATTTGCTATTTTGCCACCGCTCAATGACGCAACTTGTTAGAATCCTGTCGAGATACCGCCACAAATGCGTATGTCGTAGGATTGCATAACGTTCGACGATAACTTTTTCAAAAAGTGATCTATAACACAACATACCGATCCGATCAATTATAATAATGTCTATGAAAATATGAATTTATTGTATGAACCAAATGAACACCCAATTTCGGTATTAAGCTTCTTTGTAATAATGTGTAAACACGTTCTGTATAGAAAGTAACATCAATAAATGAATGGAAATGCCATGAACTATATTTGGAATCGGATATCCAAACAAAATGATAACCCCCTATCGACTTTGTTCACCAGTTCTCCCGCCTCCGCGTGTACGAGTATGTTCTTTATTCTGTTCTGCATGATATATACAATTGGTTCGACAAATAATGTCTGGAAGCGGCTGATTCATGTAAGCATGCAAGTATCACAATTTACTCACAAATGCATCATGCACGCTTCTGTAAGTTGTATATAAATGTACTAAACAGAAAACAGTACGTGGTGTAGGGGGAAATAAATTAAATATTTTAACTACCCATGACTGATTAAAATAGTACTCAGTACGTGTTCGATTCAACGGTTTCCAGCTTCAATGATGTCTAGACACGTTATAATATGTAGTTGCCTTTGCCTTTATCCGTTGTGGTGTTCGAAATTAAAATCACCATAGCTTGGCACCTGAAAGAGACCGTATGAAGAGTATGGAGCATTAGAGAATTAATTACAAAGCCTTGGTGGGGATACGAAAGAGTAATACTGTTTACAATCCCACACATCTCGTTGCAAATTAGGAATATGGGTCAACAAGACTGTAGAGGGACCACATCTTCAGTCAAGCGATTTAATAGTACCTAGATCCACCTATTTCAGAAGCCGTCTACAGCACTGATTGGAGACAGAATAAAATAGAAAGAAAAATAAATAATATACTGGCAACATACCGTATTTAGAGCTCGATTAAGAGGACCCTCGAAAATGTGAGCGAAAAAATTGCGTTTATTCTAACATCGTGTTATCACTGCTAATGTTTTGCTTTCGAATTAATTACGGAAAAAAAATTGATAACAAAGCTTATTTCACCCAAGAGTCGTTCACCGGTTTCGTGTATTTCGGCATATCGCACCCCGCTCTTAGTCTTCGTCCCTTCTGTTTGCTATTGGTAAACAAACAATTGATAAGCCGGTTCCCCCGACCATTCGACTCATATCATTCCACTTTATCATTTTCTGTTTCGTGTCCACTACCAAATGCTTTTCTTGGAAAGAAATAATAAAAAAGCTACAGACAGCGTGGTTTCAACTCGAAACAGAGGCTCCATAAAAAAGATTGACTAGCCATGCTTACATCATCTTTCCAAGAAATGCACAATCAATTCATTTTAATTTTCGTTAGTAATCGCATTCCTGCTTATCTGACTAATGTAAACAAAAAATAATTTAATATCCGTGAGTGTGTGAAGATATAAAATACATTCTTGTTATTAGTAGTCGGGGTTATCTAACTCGCGTACATAACATGGGTTTGAATAAAAGCGAAGTAGCGCATGTTCGGCGGTTTTTATCTAGGTAAATACCTTCGATATCTCAATTTTTCAGTAAATTAATACCAGTCATAAAATCACAAACAAGTTTTTTCCTTCCTGTCAATCACAATAGAAAATATTTCGAAATAAAAAATAATTACAACTTGTGTAGGCGCATGTATGTATGTAAGGTCGGATCCAATTGAACAGTCACAGAATGCCTTATGTTTTATAGTTTTAAATATTTGTGATAATTATTTGAAAAAGAAATTATGAAATTTCGAAGACAGTTTATTTATAAAATTATTATTAGGTGTGGATTTTTTGTATCAAATATTTTATGAGAAAACTAAAAAAAAATTCAGACGCTGATTATAATGACGCTGTGACCTGAAAGAGAAAAAAAATTACATTTTTGTTTTAGGGAATATAAATATGTAGTTCCTAATTTTAAACATCTAAAATGTAAAAAAAATTAACGGCCATTTGGAACTTTATGACCCTTCGCCAGGCCCACCTTTCATGAGTATATTCTTTACTCCTTTATGTCTTAGCATGTTCTAGTGTATGTACTTTTCTATTCTACTTCGCTCATTATTGTTTCGACTGTTCGTCCACTGTCCATTCATTTTACCATTGTAGTAGTACTTGCCCATTTTATTGTAGTACTTGTCATTTTATACTCGGAGAATGGTTGGGGCTGAACAAAGTTCTTCGAGTTCTTGGTTGTATTATTTCTTTCTTTCGCCAGTGCCGACGTCCTATTTTTCACCATAGATTCCTTATCCTTATATTTAAAACCTCGTTTTCAAATGCTCGATATCGATTTGCTCCTTCTTAATCTTAAAGTAGATTTTAACATTGTGGGATAAAAGAGTTGACCTGATTAGCTCCTTCATCGCGAAAAAGCACGTCTTGGTCTGAAAGCATGTGGTGTGAGATTTGGATCGACCGAAGTCGGTCATTCACCATAAAAAAAACAAATATATTTCATGTATTAGATGTTCACATATCGGTGGGCTTATGCCATGAAATGTTTTTAAATATTTTGGGCATGAAACGTCTGTCAGCGGAATTTGTTTCGAAATTTATATTTTTGACCAAAAGAACCGTCGCATGAGTATCACTCAGAAGGTAGTGAACGACGTGAATGACAATTTAGATTTGCCGAAAAGGGTCACCACTAGTGACGAAACATGGGTATATGGTAATGATGGCGAAAACAAAGCCCTATCATCCAAATGAGTGTGACCACAAAAGCTTAGATCGAAAAAGCACACTAAGCACACCAAGTTCGGTCAAATGTTAATCTCACTGTTTTCTTCGATTAAAAACGCGCTTGCGCAAGCGTATTGTATCTGATGGGGATTATTTTGAAGGAGACAGAAGGAGATGTCTCTGAATAAATAAATATTTTTCAAGAAAAATAAAGTCACCTTATTTTTTTAACATGTTAGCTTTTGAACCAGGTATTATGCCTTATAATTGCATATATGAAACCCTTCATTTAATATACAGGTAGCAATATAAGTGGCTATATCAATGATCTTCAGTTAAAGAATTTAAAGCGTTCGGTATCTTACTTCTTCTTTTGTAAATTTTCCAAGACATTCCCTCATAATCTCACCTTTTGACAAATCCTCGTATATTAGCTGGATATAATTTTCCACAACGAGGGGAGATGGATGTTGATTAAGTTGCATGTCCAATGATAGCTACTGCCCATCTCTGCTCTTTTCATACTGTCTATAAATGTAATATTACGACGTATGACCATACCCGTCATGTTTTATCAATTTTTTTATTAAAAGTATTTAAGAATTCACTAATTTTAATTTTAATTAGTCCAGCTCATATGTTGATGTGACTACTAGTAAGATACCTGATGTAACCCGAGATCGTTCGGAAGTATGTCCTCGAAACTTCATAAATTAGTTTCTATTCTTTTTTTAAATATGATGAAATCAGAATCATGTGTACCTTAGAGTTTAAAATGAGTCGTCCAACAAGAGGCGTCATTTCAAGTTCTAAGCGATTGTTAGATTGTCAACATTCAGCTATCAGTGCGATTATTTCTGATAATGAAAAACTCGGAGATTATCAAATGGAGTCGGTATTCACTCGTAGAAGATTATCGTTCTACTCATGTTTTCGTTCATAAAGCACCTTCTTGTACATCTCTAACGAATTTCAGCTATGAAATTTAAGGTTTCGGACAGGTTAGTGATATGACTTGATACCTATTTGTTTGACAGGGTCAGCTACATACAAGAAGTAAAGTTGAGAGTGTGAAAATCTGGTCGATAAACAAATTGTAAAATTCGAAAATATGATACAGCTTGAATGGCCCTTTTTTATCAAATGACTTTACTTAACTAGTAATATAGACATGTCGGTCTACTTCGCCAGAAAAACTGGAAATGTCACACCTGCTTTGACCAATTTCGGAAAACTTTTAATATTTCTAGCCAAGTTTTCTTGCAATTAATAGACATATAAAAATCATTATAGGTAGTATAAAATATATTTTATGAAAAATCATTATAATGGAGCCGTAGAGATTCTGGCATTCTGAATCAGATTTCATTTACCAATTAAAGGCATATGAATATATGTATTCGTAATTAAAATAAAATAAAACCTCTGAACCAATCTTGATTTTATAGGTAAAACAATTACTTAACATGTACATTAAACGGCTATGTGCGCCCATAAAATTATGTTGTCATAAATAGGCGCACTCAAATGATTTTTTATATTTATACTGTGTTTGCAGTATACACCTAACGTGTTTCAACCATGTTAAATCGTTAAGCTAAACAAATTATTTTCACATCAATTGGCAACCCCAGACAATATCCATTATGTTCGACGTTTGGTCCACTAAAACGAAAAAAAGGAATTAAACAGGAAATTCATAAATCGAGTTATGCGAGGGATTAAAAATAAATATTGCGATATCATATACTCGTATCTATTGGAAATAAATAGAAATACAAATAATAGCTCGTGTCAGTTCTGATCCGCGGTAAAATTGATCTTTCGCGAAAAGAGGAAACACAAAAAGAGATAGACAAAAGTGATCCTGTCCAGGGAAGGAACAATGGTGCACTTTGTTGCGTTACGACATCAGACATTATCGGATCAGAAGGCGCGGTGATCGTTAAAGGGTCTATATATAGAATTGGTTGGCCTTTTTCTTTTTTTCTCGGTTCCTTTTTTCATACGATATGTGCTTCGCCGAATCATCGCTCAAGCACAAGCACAGTGGGCCCGATGCCGCGAGTAGGGAAAACGAAGAAATGCTTTAATGGAGCAGGGAGAACCTCTTAACAAGTATTTTTGACAAGAAAACAAATTGAAATATGTCTAAAGTTATAAATGTGCTATTAAATTGCATTAAATCACTCGTCGGTCGATAGTCACTACATTTGCATGCTGTTAAGGATGTCGATATTTATGTATGTCGTCCCGAGTTTTTGGAATCTATTGTCAGTGCTATTTCAACGACAATTGATTGGGCGATTTTAATATTGCTGGTGTAAAAATAATTAAATCAAAAATACTAAGATGCAAACACTCGTGCACTCTGAGTATATGGGCATCGTCTTACACGAGTGTCATGTAGTTTAAATGCCATATGAGAACGTTGTTATCTACTATTCAAGTGGTCCATTCTTATGGCCAGGAAAACGATGATCGAGCTAAAACATCTGAAGTGGTTTCTTCTTTGACTTCCTTTCGCTAGATTTTCTTAGAAAGTTGACATACGTATGAAATTAGTTTCTTGATTCTAGATGTGTTTCGTGAAATTAGAATAATTACACTTGGTCGTTAAAAAAACAATGTCTTTCATGAGATTTATAGCCTTTGTCTGGAATGCATTTGTTTCATATCCGATATGTACCACATGAGTGTACACTTGTGAGTCAAAAGGCATGCTCCACAATAAAATGGAAAGAAAAGTAACAAACCAATAAATTGAAAGCATGTACCTACGTTCTGTAAATGAGTAAAGTGATTATGTGATCCACAAGCAGCGGTTTTAGATTGCCAAATTGCTCGACAGACAAAAGTACAAGTTAAACCGGCATAATGATCCCAAACAAAATTACGTCTCTGAAGAAAACGAAAGTAGACCCACTGCAAAAGACGACATGGTCTTACAAATTTGTATTTGGTTATACCCACACATGCTTGCTTACATTAGAAATGTGTCATCTACCTGGGTTTCTACTTAGCTTAGTCATCTAATGCTCGTATTCGGCGAAAGGCTACACACGTAAACAAGAAACACCTCGATACACTAATGAATATTGGAATCTCTGACTGATCCGTGCACTGACTTGTGCGCGCTACTGACGGGGCACCATTGTCTACTGGCTTTCGATCTGTTTTACGATTCAGGCTCGCGTTTTTTACCTTACTCGATTGCTTTTGGTGGTTACTGATTTTATTTCTTTCTGAACGTCATGTCACTGTTTCCAATTGATAATACCACAGTGGAACACAATAGAATTCACTACCCGTACGGTATGGTGTAAAAGTATTTATACGCTCTAAAAATGTAATCCATATACTTTCTATTGTTTTCGATAATCATAGTAAATATGTGCATGCACTAACCCACCTCGATCGTTGTATGTTACGATTGAAAACTTTAACAATGTAAACAGACAAAGCACGACGAAGGATTGAAATCTTATTCGCATTTTTTCTTATCGTTAATACCGGATATACCATATCTGAGAGGCGCCTTGACGTAGGAAAATATTTTTGTAAGAAGGTTTGTTGAACGCAGTTTGGAAAAGTCAAAGTCATTTTGGATGAATTACAAAGTAATGAGAATGCGAAATTCGTTGCAAACAAAGTCGCAATTTTATTTCGTTTTCCCATAACATTACGAGTTGAGTACTGTTTTGTTTATACATATGTATAAACCGACTCGAGTATGCATATATATATTTTTTTTCTTTATATTTTTCGCAATAGTAATAAAATGTGAAATTATTTCACAAAGTTTCACATTTCATTTCGGTATTACAAGGGTGCAAGAGAGTGCATTCTTTTGTTCTTTTTTTTTCACTTTCTGGGTTATCACCTTGTTTACGTAGCTGAATTGCAAGAAGGTTAAATAAAAAAAAATAAAACATCTGGCAAATAAAAGTATTTTATTGAGTTAGTGGATTCAGGTCATATCGGAATCCTAAGCTACATTTTCGTGATTCATTCCATCGACAAGTTACCTTCCCGCTTAAAAAAGATTGTATGATCAAAGTAAAAGGTGACTTTACAATTTAAATCTTATCGGTATGTACAAGTACATTCGAAAAAAAAGTAACATTTATCTTTTGTAGGTAGATATTACTGTCAGCAACGTCTGTGTCAAAGTTCATGTCGTTATCTTCATTAGTTTCATAGTTACGTTTGTGTTTTCTAAACAACTTGAGGAAATTCCATTCCATTGTTTGCGGAATGAATGCTGCAGAAACGTTGGGGTGTTGCAAAATGCCTCTGGTGAAAAAAAAAATGTTTGCATGGGGTACAAAAATTCGAAGAAGGCAGAAAGGTGTTGAAAAAAAAGTGGTTTGAATCAGCCAAAAACATCAACTGATAACCAAAACGTCAAGGAAAATTAGTTACTCAAAAATCGCCAGTGTCAATATTGTCACATTGAAAATCTTTGTGATATTGTTGGCATATCATGCGGCACACCTCGGTTGATTACAAGAACACTTTATTTCGGTGAAAAAGAGTGCCTCACAGTGTCTTGATTGTTCACAAGCATTTGCTCAAAAACTCGACAAAGTTGTACAACCATCCAAATTCGTCTGATTTAGGTCCATGTATGTAGCTCCTCGCTAAAAAGACCACTACGAAGACGTCGTTTTCAGTCCATAAAAAAGATTCAACGTGAATCGCTATGTGAACTAAAGGCCATTTCGGAAATTACCTTAGCAACTGTTTCGAGAATTGTAAAAAAAGTTAACATAAGTGTGTTTTTAAAAATTTCAAAATTTATTATATAAAAAGTGAAAAAAGAAAAGTCACCTTTCTATTTGATCATAGCAGCGAAGAGTGCTTTTACTTTTGTTGTTTGGTTTTTCAGTGATTTCTTGACAAATCACGCTTAATTCGACATGCATCAAAGTCAAGTGTCCATTTCATTACCATTTCATTGTGGTAAGATTTACACCCAAACAACATTTGGAAATTATTGATTTTTTTTTTTATCAAAATTCGTGCTCTAAGAAAAATGCTTTTCGCGCACATGAACCATTTTTATCGTCGACATAATCGACCTACGGAGCAAGCAACCAATTGACCTAATTTGACCAAATTTGGCATCAATGCGTAGAGGGTCTTCAAAAAAAAATATTGGTGCTGTGTCTGCAAATCTTAATGAAGACGGTGATTTGTCCATTCTTCGCCATTCGCAGCAATTGAATCTTCTCTCGCCTTCCTATAAGAACAAGTGTCTGTATAAGAACGAGCTGCAAGAGCAAGAACGACCTGCCACGGCGTCGAACTCTCCGAGAGTAGACCTTAGAAAAGCTGGGGGAAAATCCGCTACCAAATTGAAAAATTGCCTTCATGAGAAACTTATTTAACAAAGCTTCTGCATTTGGTCCGACGGTCAACCTCAGGTTATACAATTGCACTGTTTGGTGCAGTTTTTGGTCCGGCGGAATCATTAGCATTCTTTTTTTCAAAGAAGAGTATGACAGACCCGCTTGACGTCTTTAAACTATTTTTTATGGGAATACGTTAAATCAATCGTTCATGTCGATAAGTCAATGTCAATTGCGCCCTCGGAAGGCCACATTTCATTTGTTATTAGCCATATTATATCATCATTTGTTATTGTATATGCCAGCCATATGCACCGTATGAACGAATTAAAATGTAGTCGCAGTCATCGTTTAAACGAAGTAATCTTTAAAAAGTAAATGGCAAACATGAACTCATTACATAAAAAGAAAGAAAAATTGTATACATTTTCCTCCGAGGCCACCTAACGTCAGACCAACACAAAGTGTTGACCTTGCAGTCCAGTATTATTTGAATCCCACTTTTCTTCTGCATTGCATGGATTTGTCTATACAGTTATTATGGACAAATTACAAAATAAATAAAACAAATATTATCCAACCATGGTGTTGTGGCAATTTATCTGTACAGCTGGTGCCCACCAAACATTGTTGGTTAGATTAGGAGTCGCCTGATAAATAACCCGTCACCGGAAGTCATCGTTTATATTTAGTATCAATAGTATCCATTCTAAGTCCTAACATGCTTCAAGATAAGTGCTTCTCTTCGGTGCCATGTGACTTTACTTATTCTCTCCTGTCCAGTTCTTTCGGGAGGAGCATTATGAAAAGAGCGATTGTATTGGTCTGAGTGTGTTCTCTTACTATCGGCTGGCAGCATTGTTAGTCGGGTACTGACATATTCACCTATTTAGAGTAATATAGGATCAATTTCAACATATTTAAAAGCATTTATTTTTGTGATCTAAAATTTCTCACACAGTCAGGACTTGGGGCCTTTTTCTGTGTCCCACTAGATGTTCAGACATAAAATTAAGAAAAACCAAAACATCTCAAATTACGTCAGTTTAAGAACAGAAATACTAAATATATTTTAGTAAATGGTTTTGCGTAGGCATTCAAATATCTCTCTTTAAGAATCTTTCAAATTGCTTTCCAGATTATTCAACAAACAAAGAGAAAGAAAAGCATTCGAATAGGTTTTCTTATTTTTTTTTCTTCTTTCATCTATTTTTGTACTCGAAATTGTGATATATGTACTCGAATTTACATATGTTAATGCATGATACCCTAGGATTGTATACCATAAACATTGTGGAAAATTAATTAAATAGATATTGTTCGACGTCGATGTGAGAATAGGATGTGGAATTGCACTACAAACAATTTCTGATTTCTGAAGCTTACGAAAAGGGCTGTTGTTTGTATCAAGTTTTCAAACAAGTAAATCGAAATTTGGAAATTTCCAAAAACCGTCTTATACAATAGCTTAAATCGACCTTGAGTATAATGCACCTAAAAATTCGTTAATGTATTCTCGATTACCCATCTACAGCCAATGAGTTTTCCTTCTTCGCACAAAATGAAGTGAAGAGATACTCAGGCAATATCAGAGATCGCGAAACGTAAACACAAAACTTTGCTTAGATCTTCTTTACTCGTCCGCCCCACTGATGAGTCAGTATTGACTATTAATCATACCGAAAGGTTGACTGTCATTTTATTTTTACACAACAAAGGCGACCCGGGCAGTGTTATCGAAACACCAATTAATGACTTTTCGCAAACTGATACGACGATGAACAACGAAAACGTGTTTTTGCAAGGCGTGAGTAAGCCCATCAAGCTGTACATGTACCTTGTTCCCAAAGCTATTAAAGTGTCAAGTCCTACATGGCTCCGATTGTGCGTCACGTAAGAGATGAGAGATTATAGAGAGTACATATGTACGAGTATATGATGTAACGCGACGGTTACTAAATTGCATTTTTTTTTTTTTCGAAATAAAGTAAATATGCCGAACTGTAATCCACACCCAAATATTGTCATATCTCACATTTCTGTGTGATTTTTTAGTCAAACAAAGAACAACCGCTGTTACAAAATCTGCATAATTCATAATTGTAATCTGTAATCTATCGTATTAACCAAGATCAGAAAATAAATTCAATAAAATTGCATTGCAACGCGGATTGGGTAACAATCTATAAATGCAATCGAAATTCATTAGATAAAAATAAAAATAGATCTTTTGCAATGCATATTAGTGCAGGCTAATGGCGTAGATGAAGGCGACGATGATGATATTGATGAGAGGGAAATGGAACCTGTCATAAATGTTTGCAAATAAATTTGTTATTAATGGCTGCAGCGTATTCAGTTTAGTGAATTATGCTATTGCATGTCGTTGTTTTAATTAAATTTTGGGATTTATGTGGCCGTGTTTGAGCTGAAAGTGAAAGATCATTAATCATGATATACTGTCGACATTCTAGTTGAAGTTTGTACGAGCATGGACGAAGATTTATCTAAATGGTTTTAAATGGGATAGATATTCAATTTTATAAATGCGAAACTACATGAAGAGATATATTTCTAGTTATTTAAATTTATAAGACTTTTCTTTAGACGAGGTCAATTGATGCCGAGAGATGTATTCGCCTTCATTGCCGAACATAGATGCGTTGCCAAACAATTTTATATTAAGGGTTTATGGCTAATAATCCTTCGACAGTTTTAGATCAAGGGAGGTATTAAAAATCGGGGTGTGTGACCTCGGTAAAGCGTATATAGTTTTCAAGAGAAATACGTGGTCGCTCTGTGGTTAATGTGCTGGCTTCCAACGCGTGGTTCGAATTCCGCAATGGCCCCTGTAATATCTCGAAATTCGCTCTTCGGGAAAATGAATAATACACGGCACATGTTAGGTGATTGAAAAAGCTTCGGGCTATTACGCCAGCTATATTTATACACATTCTGATTATGTCTATTGCTCAAGTTTCGAAAATAAATAATATTTTGATAGAACCTCATAGGTTAGGTCAGCAATTCTTCTATACTACTTAATCACCTAGGGCAATCCAGTCATTCCATAGGTTTAAATCCATCCAAGATGACTCGTGATCTCGAAGTGAAAAATTCGTTTCTTAATAAGTATTCGATACGCAATTTATTCATACTTTAGCGAACAATCAGACTAAATGAAATGACCTCTATGTTATGCTTAATCAATTTCATCTATTGAAGAATACTCAAATTTGAAAGCAATGACAGGAAAAAAACTGAAATGATTGGGAGAAAAAAAAAGGAATATGAATTTGGGATGTATTGGGGCGTCCGTAAAGGTTGTGCGATTCATTCAATCATCAATTCCACTTAAAGGTGATGTCATCGCAGCATTGCTCATGGCGCTTGAACGAACTTCTTATTCTCTGAGTGGACTGTCAATACATATATTGTATCCAAACACACCTCAGAGGAATGTTTAATAAATATGTAAAAACAAAATTCGCTTCTTGGTTTTTCTTATTTTCAGTTTAGCCTGGTGGTATAGCATAAACATTCTTTAGACCGTCGTACTTCTTTTACTAGTAAGCTCATTATTCTAGAGGTGTTCTTGTACGAAGGTTTGCAATTGCATTACCTTCTGTTAAAACCAAAAGCTTCTCAGCCTTGTTCGTATGTTCTTGAAGCCATTATCGATTCCGGGAAATGCACAAAGCATGTGCGAAGGTGTCGCACACTTATATTCCGTATTGCATCAACATTCAAGGAAAGCGTTCTACTGGGTGTAGTTGCAGTTTATTCATCATTTTATTTCCGTTTTTCCAGTTGTAGGCAGTTATTGTTGTCATTGTCTAGTTGAATACTGTCACTAATACCAATTATTGCGTACAAACCTGATTTTATTCGTATTTGAGACAGTCTTGAAATAAAGAGCACTATTCTCAGTCAGTCCGTCAACTGGTATTATTAATAATTTGACGAATTCTATTTCGGTGAATGTCTGTCTTTTCCCTCCAGTCTGATAAAAATTACAAACATTTTGTTCATTGCAAACGCCCATACTACAACCAGAATGACGTTGTTGATGTAGTCAGGTTTGAGACATATTCACTAGAAGTCCTTTCATCATATCACTGTTAACCTACAAGCACTAACTACTAACCACCTGCCATTTGGATTTATGTCTCACATTTGAATTGACATAAGTAGTCACCTAAAAGACGCGCTTTATAGCTGAAATGAGTTATTCAAAAATAAAGAAAAAAAGTCAGCGTGAGTGTGGAGCAACGACGACGATAGATTCACGCCTCCTGGTGCTCATTAGCAGTTTAGCACCTTATAGTGACTGAAATGATGCCTGTACGGTGGCACTCGCGTGGCACTGCAGACTTTCGGTATATGATTTCCTTAAGGAGGAGATGTACGAGTACATATGCCCATGCCTACGCCATATACCTGTGCTAAGTGGTCTTTGGGTGCGAACGAGACACTATCGTTTAGTACTGCATACGAGTACGTACACTTCAATGCAGAAATAATTGCATTGCAATTGCAATTCGCTAATGGGGGATATAAATAATTTTGTCGGAGGCACTCATTTTAGCGAACGTAAATGCATACTGTAACCCAATGGAGTGCCGGTTGCGTCCGTTTATATGATTTTTATTTTAGTTAGTCATCGGGGTTATTTGTATTCAATCAATTGAGTCAACTTTAGTGGTTGTGATTCATATTACATCCGCCTGATTGATAAAACACGAGACTGAAGACGGGAAATGCGGTCGGAAGTTGAATCAGAAGCACGTATTCTTACATCGCACTTAATTCCTCGGAAGTACGATGCCAATCGTTTCTGTGATGCTCAATTTGAAAAGAGTAGCTATGCTTTTGCTCAAATATACTGCATCGAGATGATATTGTATATCTCTCTAGGGCATTGAGCAGAGATTCGCACTGCCTAACTGACTGTCATTTAAAAAGCAATCCAAGTTTGGCTGATAGTTTTCATTAAAACTCGGCAACTAGATGAAGTTGTTAGTACGAAACTTCCTCCACTGCCTTTAGTCTCTGCACATGCATGTGCACAAGCTTGTATCTGAAGCAAATACCCATTTATAACATGCCATACATGGGCGCCGTGCGTTAAAATGCGCATAATTGAGCTGCCACTCTAAGCCCTGGTCCCAATCCCAACTAACCGCGCACTATCATCGAAAGAAACTCTAGAAAATTTTCTAATTATACATGCACAGAAGCAGCAGCTTCATTTAATTGTCGGCCCCGAACAATGTTTCTTTATTAAAATGAAACGCGAATAATAAGGGAACAATTTGCAGGGAACCCAAGAAATGATTTCATCGCAGATAGTGAAGCGTGCTACATGCGAATATGTTAATAGGTATATACATATATACTATATGTATGTGTCCTGTTGAACACAGTCCGATATGGGCGTTACGCGCCAGGTTTAAAGCACCATTGGCCTCTTCAGTCCTCTTTATTGCATATCCAATTAACCTTATTTGTTGTGTGATCTGTTCCGGTGTAGGGCTCCTCCAGCATTACAAGTATCATCCACACCGAAAGGACAACAAACAAATTTACTATTTCACAGTCATTTGCATTTATGTATTTTTATTTTGTTTTCAGATAAATTCAAATCATGGCGCAACTATTGCAAGTTCGACTCCAAAGGTACGACGCTCAACCGTGGGGATTTCGTCTTCAAGGTGGAACGGATTTTGCAGCACCACTTGTCGTACAGAAGGTATGTAGTATATGCCTCTGGCTTTGCACTATGTATACATAAGTACATTCACATGCGTGGTTTCATGTAACTTTCGCCGTGTGTGATGTGTTTTAATTATAGAATGACGCGGTAGGGACCTATTATTTCAAACAGGAAAAAATAACTAGGTCCGTGGGTCATGAAGCTCCTAGTCTTCGTTGTTTGGTTTTTTTCCTCCCATAAACCTGCCGCGAGATGAAAGTAAATGGGAAAAAATGTCTGACTTTACGATGTGGGTGTCGTTTTCTTATTTTTATTTTTATCTTCGGATTAGGTGGCTATGCAAAAACCTGTTTCAATTAATCGTACGTATCCACAGGCATATACGCGTATGTGCTGTTTAAATAATATAAACTTCTTGTTCAATGGAAATAGTTGGATAAAGAAGTAGGCATTTGTTTACTTAACTTGGTAAAGTGATTGAAAAATTCTTTAACGGATTAAGCAAGATCATTTGCATATGGTTGATCTTTTTTCATAAATTGGCAAACACGGTATGAGCTTTAGCATTAGTGAGGCTAAATACTACTAGGGGTGTAAATTAGGTGATGAGACTGTCAACAAAGCGATAGATGGGGCAACGCTGAAAACACCAGACTTGAAGGGAAATTAGATTAGCATGTGATACTCTTCCACTATTATTTAAATTTGCTAGAATCAGTTTTTTGTCCATAGCAATTGATAATGAGTCACATCAATTTTGAGAAAAGGTGTGCTATCAGGTTTTGTCTCAGACTTGGGCGCAGTTTGGTAACTTTGCAGAACTTCAGCAGGGCTACGGGGACAGTGGTTTGTAAAAAGCACAGGTCTTTTGGTGGTTTAAGGAAGAGAATGCATGGAAGATGAAGTACTCAGTCATAGGCCTTCAACTTCAAGAATCGATGAAAATGTCGACGAAATCCGTGATCGGCTAATGACCAGAATGATCGGGATGCAGTTTAATTGCAGTTCATGCAGACTCTTTGCGAGGCTTCCATGTCATCAGTGTGTTCCTTCATGCTTTGCTGCTGTTCCATTCCTAGAAGGTCTATATTTATATAGTCATCCTACCTACGACGCGGCTTTCGTGGCGACCTTTTTCTTTGGGTTTTCCACACATTATTCCTTTGTTGTGCGTCCACTATCCATTCGTCCCGCATGTCCTGCACATCTTATTTTCTGCGCTCTTATTTCGCGAACAAGAGACCCGAAGAGAGTTCCTCGAGTACTTGGTTGTGTAGTTTTCTCCATTTGCCTGTTTCTTCGTCGTGTTTTCCACAATGAATTTTCCTTAAGATCTTGTTTTCAAAGACCTGAAATATACTTTCCTCCTTCTTGATCAGAGGCTAAGTTTGACATTCGTAAAGTGTCACGGTGAAGTGGTGGGGTATGCTGTAGCACACAAGAGCTTGGCTCACTTTCGTGGATTTAAATCCTTATGCCAACAATCAAAACCTCTGAAAATGAATGTCAGCGAAGCTGGTATTTGAAGATTTAACTGAAATCGGTAGCTCCATTTCGCGGAACGATTTGGAAAAATACAAAGTGCTGAACTAGGATTCTATCCAAATGGAATTGGGAACTCCCTTATAGGTTTCAGAAAGTATTACATCGTCCAGTCCTGCCAACCACCTGGGAGAAAAAGTCAACAACAGCGTGACATTCGAAGATCCATATTACAATGGGAGAAAGTTCGCTCCCGTCGTTAATCAAGGCATTGAACTCATATCTGTACTAGCCGAAAATGGAGACGCCATGTCAGTAACGAGTGCAATCCATTATTAATTAATACGCTATCCAGGTCTTGAGTCAAGATTGCTGTCGAAAATATTTTATTTCGGATCGATCCCCAATGAATTTGTGATGAGAAAAATCTGCTCAAAAATGGTTCTAAAAAATCTTTCTCAGGAAAAAAAAAGGAAGTCAAGAGAGATAGAGAGAGAGACTATTTGAAATCAATTGAAAATGATCCCTATTTTTTTGAGTACGATCAGGAAACTAAGCGCTAGAGCACCGAATGGCACTCTCCAGTCTCAAAAAAGCAAGAATAAGCAAGGTAAAAATCAAAATTATGCTGATTTGCTTCTTTGATCAAGAAGTTTTTGAAAGACTTGGCAAAAGAGACTATGCGTGTGAGACCGAACAAGAACAACAGGATGTTGCATCACGATGAAGCGCCTTGTCATACCGCATTTTCATTAAAACGAATTTTTGGCCAGTAAAAGCATTCCACTTAGTCCTCAACCTCTTATTCGCCGGACTGTAGTCCTTATGACTTTTTTCTTTCTCCCAAGTTTGAAAACCCACCTTAAGGGACATCATCATTTCAGCCAGCTGAAGGCTATTCGAGTATCCGAGTTTCTGTACTGCTATGAAGAACCGCTTTCAGAGCTTCTATTCGAATAAAAGAAATTTAATTTCCATTTACACATCTCGTATGTACTGCATGCTAAACCTAATCAGAGTACTTTACTTAAACCGGAAGACTGTCGAGACGATTTAGCCAAACCATATTCAATAACTTGTCTACTATTACAGGAACAGACTGCTTTAAGCTTCGTTTTTTTTCTCTCCTGCAGTAAGTTTTATTGCTCGTTCTGCCAAAAAATATAGAGAACTCGTCTTTTCCGCACATGGTGCCTTAAAAGTTTAAATGCCCTTCAAAGGTGCAGACAACTAATCCGACAACTTTTCCTGTATACAAGTGCCAAGTGTAAAAAATCCTCTCGCGAAAGCAAAAGAAAAACGAAAAACAAAACAGAAAATCAGTGCATACTACCGCTTCGTCTCTTAAAAAAGTGGTTGCAAAGTCTTTATCCTGACGAGGCCGAACACATCCGTTCGCTGTGTCCCGTCCGGCTTGCGTGAGTTGGATAAATTTCAACTGTGTCGTCAACATTCACGTACCCTTTGTGCAGTTTTTGGGCACAATCAACGAACCAACATGCTGTCATGATACTTCATGGACATTTGCAGAATCCTTTGATAATCTGTTTCTTCTTTCCCCCCCGGACGTGTGGATGCATTTTATTCACGAACAAGTTTTGTTGACATGTAAGGATATTCACATAACATTCTCTGGAATCATTTGACACCGTTCTGCCTTTGATCAAATGACGAGCGAACAATATTACTCAAAGTCAATGTCCCAGATTGTTGTAAGTGGGAGGCGTTTATAAATAGTAAATGATTACTTAAGTATCTCCAACTAAACCGATTCCATGCGAACTGAAAATGAAAACCGAAAACTTGACCCTGTCTCCTCGATCCAGTCCAATGACTAACTACATACATACTTAGTTGCTTCCACTGAAAATAGAACATTTAAAAATATGTTTAAACATTTTTTTTGTTGTTTCTTTAATGAAAAAAAAACAAATTATATATTTTGCACACGTACCGCGTATGTGTTACTTTCGGAAGCACAACAAGAGAGCACCGACGTGTTGCTGTTTCGATCACCATGGAAAAAGACAACATGCCGAAAAAAAGCACATATGACCTCCTACGTCCTCCTCACATGTGTTTTTTCGTTTTTTTTTTTTTATTCTTCGTTCCTTTCAACGCCTGATATAAAATTTATTTTTATGAAGTTAAATGAGGCATGCGCCGGGACACATGGTTTCGCAAATATTGTGCTTCACATTTGTACGAGATAATTCATAATTAACTATCGAAGCCCACTTTTTTTCGAATGGGTTCCGGAGAGCAGCCGTAGCTTTCACCTTAAGCATACCCACGTATGTACTTGTACTCGTACTCCTGGCTTCACATGGGCAAATAACAAATATTGAATAATCTGCCGCTTTTTTTGAGATACTCGTAGATGGCTATCCATCTTCATTTCTTTACCCGCATCTCTGTCAGATTGAAGTGTACAGATATATTTATTCCGTGCTTTCCATTTAAGAAGCTGCGCTCTGCTCTCTAAGTACTCGGTATTTTCATCACCTTTCATATGCATAGACAAGCGAATGCTGTATGACTGTTGTCCATCATCATGATTGCTGGAGACTTTTGGTCAACAGCAGAGGAAAGAGGCAGGCGTTTCTATTTATCATTCAATCTGTCTGTCACGTGTCTAGGTGGTTGTCGGTATTGTTTGTCGTCATTATGCTAATTGTGCGAACACTACCAATGCTCTAAGGAAGACAGATAGATGGATAGAAGAGTCAATATCAATTTATGATATTGCATTTGATTGTGGCTGTTGTTGTAGACTTGATAAAATCAGTTCCATTTGACTGAGGACTGAATTGATATTTTATTAAAAAGAATCGTCTCCTTGACCATGAACAAGAGTCACTTGTAGTAACGTCAATATTCTGTACATCCAATAACAAGTTGATAGTGAAAGATGTGGATCCTGCAATCTGCACATAATTAAATTTTTCAAAACATTTAAAACCAGCATGTATCCCACGGAAGCAAAATACATAATTAATTGAAAAAAGGGCAAAACTGAATCTCGCATCAAAAATGCAGACGACTGGAAACTTTCTTACTGCAACAAAATAATGAACTTACCCAAGGGTAATTTCATCAATTACCTGCATTTTTTGGATAATTTAAAATCAAAAAAAAAAAAGAAGAAGAAAGTGCGACTCGAACGAGAAAAAGGGAGGAAATATCATTGAAAATATTGTAATCATAGGAAATGTCAGAAACGCGTCGTTTACTCATCATTTATTCCATTGCGGGCGGCTGGAGATTTTCTTTATTTGCCTTTATGGGGGATAAAAGAAATTAATGAAATTACCCCCATCCCTGAAAGTTGTATAATGGAGGTCTGCTCCGACTACGGTTCGAGGCACAGAAAAAGCAAAAATTCTGATTTAATTCCTCTTTCTTTCCGTCGCCCCCGCATTCTGTTCGGATTCGTTCGTTTTGGTTTGTGATTCATTTTCTTCTTCTCTGTTGTTTTTTAACTTCCATAGTATTATGGATGTTTGTTTGCAAAAAAAAGAAGAACAAGGCTAAAAGCAGAAGTTATGCGGCAAGTCTGCGGAGCTAAAAAGGTTTCGACTATTTCGAGAGATAACAACCCTAAGCCGTGAAACAAAAAGAATTAATCCTGAATACACTTAAAGTGAAGAAACAAAAACATGAAAAAACAATTGCACATGCGGGAATCTTGGCATTAATTCATATTTAAGGAATATATATAAAAATTTTCATAGAGTGTGCGTCTGCAGATGGGTCTCGCACCCCCCCACTGAGCCATAATTAACGGTGGCGACTGCATTGTGCACGTCGGAAAACAAATTACTTTAGCAGGGTTGTGGATTTAAACATCATGCCAAGAGGGTTTATTTACCACTTGTTATGATTCCATGCCAGGGCGCCACTGATTAAGCTTCAATTTATTCTTCATGCTGCCCTAATTGAATACAAGGGCGACGTTGTCGTCTGTCTGTTGCCGGGGCAATACTAAGAATTGCGTTGTGTCGGTATACAAGCGAGTGTGCAAAATGGGCACCGAAAGGGATCATAAACAAATCGGATTTTGTGCAAATGATTAGGTTCAACTGGCTAGGGTCTAGGGTTGTTCTAAAGCACATTGCTTGGTAAAACAGGAAATACTATGAGATATGACCATTAGAAATATTTTATATATTATTTTAAAAGAGCGATGTCCACAATAAAAGAATCTGTTTCGCAAGACGGTATACGCAAAACCATGACCACATGTCCAGCTAATTGGAGTTGAGATGCATCTGACCACAAAAATATTGTTCAATTGAACATGCTATAGTCATAATACCCACTCCCAACTCTCAGGTTACCATGAATGCATAAATGTAGACATCTTGTTGCGGTTAGTTGACAATTGAATAAGGAGTGTTACGCAATAGCGGTAGAAGGTATTGCCGTGAATAATAATGTAGCTATTGTACTGGATGGTTGACAACTTGATTCACTTGACGCCTGCTTCGTTTATTTGTGACTGGATTGCGTAGACTTTACCTTATTATGGACAATAGAAATGTCTTCCCTACAGCCAAGCATTCTTTCACAAAAATACAAAAATGTAATAAAATTGACTCTACTTGGTCGTCATTTACAAATCATTGATGATTTTTGAATTGATATAGATGGTAGTCAGAAAATCGTAAGTTTCATTTATTCTGTTACCAACTACGAGTAAGTCTAACAAAAACTCTATTGGGTTTGGGGGTACTTCGATGAGTTGGGTAAACGTCTTGAATTGATTTGGTTATTTAGCGCATGGGGTTTGCTTAAAATTTGTCGGGAATTTCAGATATTGCTACAAAACCTTAAAATTCTACAAACTATAGGTACATCCCTTGAGCGTCGTCACACTTTTATCATCGACTTCTCCCTACTCGAAGGCTTCCTGGTAGCAGGTTTCCATACAGTCCTTAAGGGGAAGCGTGCAAGTTTCTTTGACGGCGTCTTTTAAAGACCGATTTCACTTTTTGGAATAGAAAAAGTTTGCATCATGTCGGGACTGAAGAAGGTTGGGTTTTGCGTTAGGTCACCTTGGAGCAGCTGTGCCTGAGTGCATTGTCATCATACAATTTCCAATATCAGGACATCAGTCTTTTTAGCGCTTCTAGGTAAAGAGTTACATTTAATGTCTGCTCCCTGGTACACCGGGGCATTTGACAAGGATCCATTTAAAATTCGACATGGCCTGAATGAAGGCTCGAAGGCGACTGATGAGCCGTCAGGTCGGGAAAAAATGATTCCCGATTCCTGAAATCGTAGAACCTATCGGGCCTCGTAGACAAGCAATTGCCTTCTGAATAACAATGCATAGTAGCCCTACCAGTAGCACTACTTAATACTTGATTGCTAATTGAAAGTGACAGGTAACCTGTATCCTGAGTGCATTTTTCTGTTCAAACGTATGCTTTACTACATATTCGTATATTCACAGCTTTTTCAATTCGCGTTGTACTTGCTGCAGTTTTTTCGGCACTCTTTGGTAATTGCTTTCGATTTGAGAGTGTAGATACTGTGCGAACGGCCGCATTCCCGAAAGAAACAATGGAATTGGACTCACTGCAGAGCTATATATAAAACGCGAAAGCATTTGCAGTTAGCCCAGGAAGTGATTCCACTTATTTGTTATCGCACACTTGTTTGCTGTTTAAAACGATATCGTTGCAAGAGATGTAGGTCGCTTCACACAAATTGCAAACAGAAACAAAAGTTTCTAATTTCGAGGAAATGCTCGTGTATACGAGTATCACACATAGATAACCATGCACATATTCATAGTCCTTGCACTTTGATTATAATGATATACGCACTGGACTAATCAAAATTGCATAATATGACAATGCGATGCTGTGCGGAACGGTGCAGCTACTAGTGCTGATTAAAATCCAACATTGGAACGTAGTCCCTAAGTAGGTAATAATTGTAACATGTCCCCCCAGTTACCAAGGGATTACACTACAGATATGATGGTATAAATGTTACGATCACTCATCCCTTTCGGTAATTGATTCATATTATCTCGTATCATGATAGCGTACCATCAAAACATCACATCAACTCTCAAGCACATCCCACACATAAATCCCAGAAACAGAACAATAAAATCCATCTGCAAGATTTCACACGCTTTATGTTTATCACGGATCACTTGGCCGCCCACTGCCACATTGCCCGACAAATAAATTGCTAATAATAAAATTTGTCATTGAGTAGCCTGGCATGTCGGTAAGACAATCGGAAACAGTTGTGTTATGATTTCCCAAAGAAATCAAATATTTAGTGTGTGCAAATGTGCATATATTCGTAGCTATGTAAAAATGAAATAACAATCAGCAACCATTTGCCTCCTTTCTTTACAAACCACTGGAGAGGAAAGGAAAAGAAAGCAGAGAACGAATCTTTGTTATCCTTCGGATTGCTAAAGCGTCTCGTCTGCTTGATTGGGGTTATCTCGAGCAATCGAGAAAGCCCAAATATACTCCCGAACAGACAGACCATTTCACACGCACATTCATCCATAAAGATGTTTTGGAGGAGAAAATCACCAAATAAATATCCGCCACCGAAGCGATTCAGCACGTTCGGCAGGGCTTAGAGATACGCTCCTTGTCGGCCTCGTCCTTTCTACCTCCAATGCGGGTGGTTGTGTTAAAGGTTGCGATGTGCTTTCCCTGGGAAGTACTTAATTTAACGAGTATGAGCATATACGTATGTATTATACATTTATGCCAGATTAGAAGTTTATAGGCGAAAGTGCTGTATACGCGCGAACCCTTTCCGTGATAACTCGATGTCTTGAGAACAATAACGTTTGATGGACTTGAGTGGTAGCTAATCACGGTAAGAGATATGTAGCTGTGTGCTATAACAACAAAAACAACTAATTTGTGCTAATGCAGATTCCGACCGAAGGAAAAACTTGGAATTCCTAGGGAAGTTGAACTCTTTGTTTGGGCACACACCAGCATGAATCATCCGAGGTTTTACGATCACGCGTGAAAGGTTTTTTTTTTCATTGCTTTAGACTCCTGTTCACCTTTGCAGGCATTGGAATGCAGTGTCTTGAGAATACCTTTCTTCTTTCAACGCCTTTGCAGGTAGAAGATGACGTCTACCTTGGTTACATATATAATGCACATATCTTCAGATACAGAATCGTATAAATTCGGATTTTTTGTTGTGTTCCTCAATCATACATACGAGTTGAAATAAATTCCTCGAATGTCTGAGGACAACCCGGAAATGACTCATTCACTGGTTCTCTCGTTCTCTATACTCTTATACCGGCATGGCTGTGGATAATTAATGACGACGCTTCCAAATCCAATCAAGATTGAGAGCAAATAAAAGGTGCACAGTAGTCTGGGCTGTGCGACGATGAGACTAATTACGTAATTGTATCTGACCGTAGTTCAAGGCACCAACTCTATTTATAAACGAATCCCATTAGCATGGAACATGGATTTTCTTTCAGCATTAGAGCATTTTGATGTCATGCATTTTTCTTTATTTTTTGTTAACTTCCTGGAGCTCGAAGTTATTGTAAAATTTTTCGATTTTAAAATGTTGACGTACATACCTCTCAATATCACAAATGAACATAAGGTGGTTTTTAATGGATTGTTTGCAATGTTCGCCAATATTTTTCACAGTAGGTCGACCGGAGTGAGGTACACCTTTCACATTGAAATCTCCAGAACGGAAGCGAGCAAACCGCTTACATGCTATTGCGATTGATGAAACAGCAAACGGCTGAGCAACTTCTCTGATTCAACGTACATAGTGGATGTAATGATTTTTCTGAAATTATTCGAGGATTTTCTTCTCCCCAGATGCGACAGTAATATTTGTTGACGAATTTATTCAAAGTAAAATGACCCTCATCAGATCTTGCGTGACTCGCCAACATCATGTTCTAATAACCAGTTGGCAAAAGATCTGCGACGATTAGGATTCATGCCTAAGCATGAACTATGGGATATTGATGTTTCATGTTCTTCTGCGACACTATGTTACAGCAACAATGTAGATAGAGCGTTAATTTTTTGTTTGGCATAATTTTTTTGATCTCGAAAAAACCATCCATAATAAGGCCTTTTTAAAGATCGACCATTTTCGTAATAAGTTTGAAACACTTTTATATAATTATATAACTGATAATTAATTACATATAGAGAAAAAAAGTTGAAGATAAAATTGAGTTTGCAAATTAATGACGAGATGTGGGATGGTTTTCACCAATTTACTTAATTTACAAAGCGTTATCGATGGAACCTTGTATCTGATTATCTTCTTATTTTCTATTAAGATACAAGTAATAAACACAATACTACCTGGTAGTTCGTTGCAAAAAAAAAAAAAAGAATCCTTGATCAACAACAAATTGGATTATTCCTATCCTTTCCATTTTTAATGTACCGGTAATACTCCAATAACTTCATTCTCTTACGTGTTCATTCGTTCAAATAGACCATTGGCTTTAGCTGAATAGAACGGTTGCCCAGCTACTGGTGTAGAGAGCAGTTCCGACTCAGCTCTTAACTCAGGATACTTGAGTATCGAAAAATAAATAGGAGCATCAAATAAACTCCCGTCCACAAGCTGGATCCTAGTTTGAACTTTTATTGTCTACTTCTTTGCCCTATATCCTTAATTTTATTTATGTTTGTGTGAATGTATGTTGAAAAGGAGTTGCAGCTGAGGGGAGTAAAAAACGACTGGCACCTTCATCGGGCAAGAGCTTTATAGTAGTGGGATAAATCGATTTAAGGCAGAGGGCAGTTTGTGACATCCTGTACACCCCGTTGCATTTATGATACGACTGAAACGGTCGACATTATCTTGTTCCCTTTTATCTTTTTTCTTTCTTGATGTCGTCTTCAGGATATTTCTATAAGTCGTACAGAAAACAGAGTTATGCTTTTAATCAAGAAAACTACTATTCATAATGTCGCATCTATTACGGTATATTTTCAAATACATACATATATGCAAAGCAATAGGATGGCAGAATTGAAAAGAGCAACCTTAGTATCCTGTGGCAAGATTATCACAGCGCATTTACATATTCCCTTTAATGTGTTATTCAGTTGCTCGTCTTCGATCTGTGGCTTTCAACTCCACTCCCATGCCGCATACAAAAAAAAATAAAAGAGACAACCCAAAAGGAACATCTTTACACGAGTCTTATCCACCGAAAAGAATTGTACTCACATGAATCTGGAGCGATATCAGATTTAACGCTGACCACTTTTCTCCTTGGCTTCCATCATGACTGGTATCCCAAAAGCGATGCCCAATTGATGTGGCACTTTGTCAAATCCTTAGTGCGGCCATCAGAGGGGAGCTATCCTGGTCTGTGAGTATGTCTTCTCTTTTTTTACTTGGTGGCTTATCTCGGTGTTTTATGGTACGTTTAGTTCCATTGTGCCATAAGCCACCCTCCAAGGATGTTGAATGCCACCATCCGATATCATAGAAAAGTGGAACTTGGATCTGAAACAAATGTCCTTTTTGCGCTTCTACGTTCTTGTTCGCTATGCAGTTTCCTTCCATTCTTTCTTGTTTCCCAAATATTCTGTGCACATTTTCAACGTCGAAAATCAATGGCGAACAATTTTTCAACCAGGATAAATACGAGTACAACCCAAATTTTGGATAAATAGTCTGTTGTTCCCTGGCGGTAAGAAAAACAGAGCTCTAAAATGTTAAATTAAAGTGAGAGGAGATTTCTTGAGAAGGGACCTCGTCAAGGAGATAAAACAAAACTTGGCAACTGTATGGACACAAAAGTTCACCTTACTACAAGTTTAACAAGATTGTAGCAAAAACAAAAAAACGAAATACAATAAAACAAAAAAAGGACCAGCCGACGCACAAGTGAAGCGAGGACAGGCGAAAGTAATAGCTGAAAGCACTTTAAACTGACAAAAAGGACTTAACTCGAATCCCTAGCACTAGGTTGAGAGGGTAAAATAATTGTGATACCTATTTACACAGTACATGACCGTTAAGAGGACGACTTGGGTCCACTGTTACTATGTCGAGAAACATAGACATCTTTGTTGAAGTACATTGACCCAGATTCAGTAGGTTTCTCTCATATGATCAGAATTTTCGAAAATTCCTTTTAAGTGGGATTGCGAGTGAATGAGTGAGTAGGAGTTGGAGATTAGGAGAAAATTTGTGTTGGCTGGTGGTACATGACATCGAGTTGCTATAGTTGTGAAATCGAGTGAATATTTGAGGAAAGATTTACGGGCAAGTTACGAGTACTTTGCATGAATTTCCAAATCGGTCGGTATCCAATTATGCTTTGCTGCTTGCGGAAGTTGATTGGATTCGTTATCCAGCTTATGTTAATAGTGAGTAAAATCGACTTAACTTTTTAACAATAAAATAAGTAAATTGGATCCCATTGACAATTGGTAAACAACAGATAATCGTCAAGTGTTGTATAGATTTAGGATCCTCTCTTTTATCACATTTTTCGTATTCCCAAACCACCTTGCTACTGTCCTATCATCAATTTTGTAACATCCTAATCCGAGACCTTTTTGCCGAACTTATGAAATGGAATAAAACAAAGCCGATTCTATCATTTTTATCATTTTAATCCAAATTGGATGCGCTCGCCTGTGCGTGCAATGGTCGGGGGCAGTGAGCTTAGCGATGAGCTCATAAATTCCCTTCCCGGTTCGAACTCGATGGCAAATCGTAGAAGCTATTTGCTCAGGTGAGGCGTGCAAATTTGGAATCCATCCACTTGTGGAGAATGCTGAAAAAAGACAACATTGCTTTAGGCCGAGGTAATACGCTTAAGGCATATCTTTTTTTTTCAATGACCTGGATCATTGACTTAGAAAGGGATGACTACACGAGTAGTAGCTGTGGTGATGGGAGTGATTTTCATCGCGCGAATTGGATTTTTGAGTTGTTTCTTTTTGGATCTCTATAGGTGGGGCAATTGGATTTAAATAAGAGCAGGTTTTGGTGGAAAATGATTTTCTCAAGTCAGCTATGCACAGAGGCAATATAGAAAGCAAGTTCATCCTAAATGAGTAAACCGATTCGAAAATTTCACTTTTCTCCCTTTTTTGTGTAAAGTTTTCTCCGAAGCATCCTGTTACACCTACTTTCTTCAGCACACAGCCAATGGTGGCTGTAATTATTTACGGATTTATTGACTTTCGCCGAAAAGTTGAACTCATTACACACTTGCATCTTTTCAGTCGCGCTAATTTCTGCATCTCGGAAGTGGAACACCTACTAGAATCTGTCCTTCTTAAAGGTCTCTGCTCTTGCAACGATTTAATGTATGGAAAGTCGTTAAACATCCTCAACAAAGCTGCACTTGTGTATACGTTGAGCCGTTTCTGCCAACTGGTTGTACTCGTATACGAGTATAGGGAGTGTTCACCATTTTCGCCGCTGTGCTTGTGTTCAGGTTCAAGGAGAACGACAATGAAATGCAGCGGACAGAAAACGAAGAGAAAAAATAAATAAATGGGGAGAAAAGGAATGAAGAGCAAGTACAACAATAAAAGAATTGCATTTTATGCTTCTCGGCTTCGGGTCCACAACCACTTGGAGCTGTGTTAGCCTTATTTCACTTTCTTTTTCCTTTTGAACCATTTCGCTTTTTTTGTTTTGGTTTATTTTCATTTGTGCCTGTTTGGTCTTTCTTTTTTGTTTTTGCTCTTTCATTATTACATTTTTGGATGCTAATGCGATCTTATTTATGGTGCACTTATAAATTTCCTTGTAAGAATCCTTTACTACAGGCTGTGGTGTTGGGATGTTCTCGTTCTGGTTGTAGTGTAGTGGAAGGCATCGAACGAGTTGTCGTTGTTCCTTGGTTGATCCTGGCTTGCCGCAATTGTGGTGAGCAGTTATTGTAGCTTGAAGACGAAGACGATGGCAAGCGGTTTGGAAAGGGTTAAAAACCATTCGCGTGTCTCTTGTTTTGCATTTCGTTTTTTGATTCACTTTTTATTTTCTGGTTTTAACGATTTTTTTTTCAAAATTGCATGTTGTTTGTTTGGCAGTTGAAGGATGGTTTGGCCTTTGGAATGTGCTGTGGATGCACTGAGTCGAGCCGAGGTTTACTTCAGCAGAGTGATTTGAGAGGAAATGTTCTGGTCATTGGCAAGGGCGTCTCGTTCATTATATTTTTGTGCATTTTAGGTTTGTTAAGGCATGTTACGCTTTTTGTTTGGTTGTTTTAAAATGATATCATGGGAATGATGTAGGCCCTCATAAAAGATGTTTCTCTCTTGGTAGGGGGACGATGGATGGAAGAGGAGGTGAAGAGGACTGTGGTCGGAGAGCACATTTGAATCTTTTTAAATGTATCCTTGTCTTTTTCATCTCTACTGATTCCTTGTGTTCTCCTTTTCGCTATCTAGCTGACTATCGAGGGTTACAGCACTGGTCTTTAGTGGATATTTTTGGTTATTTCTCACCAAGATCGATCTAAGCCAGTTGCAAGGGGGGAAACCCTATTCGAATATTTTTATGTCCTTATTTATGTCGAGAAAAACAATGTCATAAAGCTTCTCTATGCCGGAAAGTTGAGTTGCATACTCGTACCTTTAATTATTTCCATTGGCATTCTAGTGGCGAATTGCACGTAAGAATATGTGCTAAACTACAGAAACGTCGAAAGTACTCTAGGTTTTCATTTTTTCTTTTCTGCTGTATTGTAGTATTTTCTTTATGCACAGTTCCACCAGAAAAAGGATACCGCAAGCGTGCGAATTCCCTTGTTATTGTACATAACAACGCCCTATATTTTCATTCTTTGCGACGAGAAGGTGAGATTTTGTTGGTAATGGAAGAACAAATTCCCAAACCCATAACTTGAGTAACGTTCTATAAATTTTTGGTCGTAAATTTCGATGTTTACAGCCATGGTACACCATGCTCATCGTATGCACGATTCCATACCACAGTCATCGCGGTATAGGTATGTATGTGCACATACATATATATGTATATACATAGTTGTAAGTTCATATATGTGAAAAATGAAATGTTTACATTTGAGAGCTGCAACTGTGAATATTCGTTGCAAAAAGTTTTTTTCTTATTTGTTTCCTAACTATCAATATGAGATAAAGCCCGGATTTAGGGAATCACATTGAATCAACTGTTGTTTAATCACTAGTAAGTGATATTCATGAATATTATGGAACCTTAGCTCAGAGTTTAATCCTTTTTCAAACCCCTTTTCCGAACCACCTTACGATTTCTTTGTATCGCATCGAGCGGCGTAAAGTTAATCCGCACAGAAAAGCAGTAAGAACGTCTACAGTTCATGACATGTCGTTTTTGTCGGGTTTGATGATGCCGACAAATAAAAACGAAAGCACGATGGCGTTCTGTTTTCTTTTTTATTATGATTAAAAGCTTTAAATTCAGTTTATGCGCGAAGCGATAGGACATGCATGGTATCAGAGCAAACTGCATACATAGTCATCTGCAACGGAAGTGTGAAGATTAATCGTGATTCATTTTACGTTGCATACTTTCTGGCGTTTAAATAAATTGACTGCACAGTGGCGTGAAAAAATCGTCAGCTAGAAGTAAGAAAAATCACTTTCGAATGTGGAAGTGGGGTTTTATTTAATTTTTTTTTCTCTATCTATTTGTTCTATTTTGGTTGATATTTGGTTTGATACAGATCGAGTGTGGCATATGATAGTTTAATAATATGTCGCGACTGTATGACGGCAGTAACGCCTGGATACACAAGCGATATAAATTCTCGACAGGTCAACATCAATAATTGTTTTGCGTGATAATTTACAATGGCATTTAGTCGAGACAAGGATCTCGAACAACATTTATTTATGAGTGCACATGTATTCAATTGAAATGTGTTGACCCTACACCAGCACTGGACAGGTTACCCGTTCCTCATATTCTGGCACGTGTATATGTTTCGTAGTGTTAGTCGCTTGCATTGGCCTCAGGTGAGCAATAAACAAAACATAAATGAAGTTTTGGCCTCGATATCCTTCTTCCACGCAATAACTCATACTGGTCGAGTAGTTGAGAGGAAAATGATTTAGTGCCATGAAATTGAAAGAAATAGGAGTAGGAGTGCGGGATAGCACTCGCAGTCATTGTCGATGTAGTTCTTACAGTGGCAGTGGCAGCAACATCTGGTCAAGTAGAATAGTCGTATGATAAAAATGCCCACCTGGACCGCATTCTAGAGGCTTTATGATTTCAATCTTTAAATTTATGTGAATTTTTTCAGTGTTTTTTCTTCTTTTTGCTGGCGCTAGCAACAATACAGCGGACCCGAATCCGAACTACCATTGAGTTCTGACCCATATAACAGCACACTTTGGCAATACGTAGATGTAGCACCTTTAGTTTTAACACGTATCAATTGCCAGTTGGGGTTTCTTTTAAGGAGGCATAAAGCCAGGCCAACATCTGATCGTTGTTATGTGCATGTTGATTAATCGCCGGAGTAATTGAGTTGTAATAAGAAACAATTATGCTTCCATAAATCACAGCCAATTAATAATGCTGGCAGTGCAAACGACATGGTAGGCGGAATTATCGACCACACAGAATTGAGTTTTTGAGAGAGTCAAGCGAAAAGGAGTGGAGTGAAAAGAAGCTAATCACGAATTCTTTAAAATAAAAATTGTTGTTTCTGTTGAACTTTCTGAACCATTGGGTTAATTTATTTAAAGCGATTTATTTTCATTAGGCTCTAATTTCAAATTGAATTGAGAATTTTTTTTTAAAATCGATCCGGCAATTGGAATTTTAGTTTTTTTTTTAATAATATTTATTTTTTAAGTTTTTGGTTTCTTTTGTCAAACGAATTAGGGAACGTTTAGAAAAGTGTGTAAAATTTTTATTTTTTGCCATCAATGCTTGCCATTTATTTTTTGAGGATTAATTCGTAAAAGTAATGAGCACGACTACATTTTAGGTGGTCCATACGGAGTTCAATTTTGAGTAACATTTTTGAGCATATTGGCTGGTATCACAATATGATTGTCTTCTAAAGCGGCAATTGACGTTGGCTTAGCGGCACAGAGGAGTGATTTGACATATTAAAAATATTCAATTAAAAAAATAGTTTAAAATGAAAGACAAATTGCTCATCGAACTCATTTCTTAATTGCTGTATGCTAACCACGTTCAACTCGTGTATTTTGGGCGAAAAAAAGGTCGAAATCATTGAAATATCGGGTGCCAATGACGGACTACCATCGTCACGAATCATGCATGAGCTATCGAAAATAGCACACTGAAAAACTAAACAGCAAAAAAATCACTCTTTGTTATATTTTCACAGCAAATAAAAGTAGATTGTAGGGTAGGTACGGTGTTAGTCTATATCGATGTTGATTTATAATGGCTATAGCATGAGCTCCATAAGGTCTATGGTGAAAACAATTTTACTTTAGCCACCTCACTAGTAATGGTAAACAAATGGCCAAAAAAGCATTTAGAAAAGCTCGCCCTCAGTGTAAATTCTTGAAAAAATAAGAAAAAAGAGGAACAGGGGACAAAAGGAAAATGACTGTGAAGACAACGACACACCAAATGTGGTTGCTTGCACTGGCGGAAAAGCGCGGAAGCTAGTGATGGAAAAACAAAAAAAAGTCTAACCCTTCCAAATTTTTTTCCCTGCAACACGGCACATTTGTAATCCGTGAATATTGTTTTAGCTAAATCTATTTGCCGTTTTGGTTAGACAATCTCCTTGCATGCATGATTGTATTTCCTTTTTCCATCTGGATTCTAGGGCGGTATTATTGTTATGTGAAGACTTTTTGCATTTTACCTGGGAGCAGACGCCTTTTTTTGTCCACATTCTGCAGACTATTTTAGCTTTTGGTCTTTCTTTATTGCACGTGTTTATATTTACTTTGCAAATTGCTTGCTTTTGTTTGCATTTAATTTGTAGAATGCACAACAAATAGAACATACCTCCCCAAGCCCTATTGGGCATTGTACTTTGATTTTACCCAATGATCAAACGCCGAACTAGAAAGACTGTCACCACGACACGACAAAGTAATTACCTACCTATTAATTAAAATCCTCTCCCACCACGCTTTCGAAAAAACAAACCCAGAAAAGCCATTAATTCCAGTAAAATATCATTCCATCATCCATACTTATCAGACACTGTCCATCTGAAATAAACAAAACAACTTAACCACTCAATCATCATGCATAGGGTTCCACGTTAAATATTTACATTTATTATCCAACACTTCCATCCCCCGGCGGCAACCCTTTTCTTAATCTAATATTTATTACGATTTTGGGTCAGGGCAACTTTGCCAACATCCACCTTGACTCGTTTTGTTCTTTGCTAAACACATATTCAGTCTCATAAAACGATGCCAGATGTGACGTTCTCCTCATTAATCGCTCTCCTTGTTTCAAAACTATTTGAAGACCAGCATATTCATTATCTTCTCTCAACCAAGCTTATAATTTTTTGAACAACCTGACGTACATATGTATGTATGGGTGTCAAAACAGCACGTTCTATCATCGTTTTCATATTGTCGGTTGTGCTTTCAAAATTTCAAATTCCATTCATTAAGCATGTAAACAATAACCCACATCTGTAGAAGAATCTTCGGCATGTCATGCCTCAAGTAATGCCATTCCATTTCTCAGAACCCAAAATGTATCCTTCCCCAATTAAATGGTCTATTATTCCAGCAATGCTATGGTAATAATATCTTGATTGCATAAAGTTCTCCCATTAAATTAACATATACAAATGTTAAGCTTTGAGTGTGTTTCAAGGATGAAGGAAATGATTCATAACATGTGACTCATGGTTAAGGGTCTCTCAGTCTTCTCAGAAAAAAACAAGAAACTTCAAGTGCAGACCCCTTAGTTGGACATAGAAAGCCATTTACGCATAGAGGTGTTGTGTAATTGGATTCTCGTAGGGCTATATTTAATCACAAAATGCTATTATCATTACAACATGAAGCAATTGCAATTATCACACAGGACATGATACTTTTGTTTTGTTTCAGATTAATGCCGGAAGCTTAGCCGAGCAAGCTGGTTTATTGCCAGGCGATGCTGTTATTAAAATTAACGAAGTCGAAGTCTTTAACCTACGGCACAAGGAAGCTCAGGATCTAATCGTACGATCTGGCAACAACTTCGTTGTCACAATTCAGAGGTATGTATTTACCACTTAATTGCTACTTTATCACTATCGATGTCATTTAATTCGACACATTTCAGAGGTGGTCTTACATGGCGTCCCAACGTAACCCCAACTGGTCAAATACCATCTCCAAACCCACATACACAGCAACTAAAAACAGTGACGAAAACTTCTCTAGCTCACAAATCCCAAGAGTCCTCTCATATTGGCTGTGGATACAATAACTCTGCTCGTCCCTTCAACTCGGTAAGTGATTGTTGTGTTTAATTCTTTTTTTTTCTGTTTCTATAAATGGACTCTGGATTGACAAAGGATATTATGGGCCATTTATGTGATGGTGGTTATGATGATGTATAAGCTTCCGTTTTTATCATCATAACTATTGCTCTTACTATTCTTTCGTTGTTTTCAGTCATATCCTTTTTTTAGTCAGAAAAAGCGGCTTTGTGTGCTTTTTTTATTGATGTGATACTGTTTTCTATTTAGATTAATGGAGGCGATGGTCAAGTGAAGAGCATTGTTAATAAGCAGTACAATACCCCAGTTGGCATTTACAGCGATGAAACTATTGCGGAAACCCTTTCAGCTCAAGCTGAGGTTCTGGCCGGTGGTGTTCTCGGGTAAGTACGTTCAACAGGCAATCGCTGCAACAATATAATTCTACAATAATGTTTAAGAAGACGGAGTAGCATTTATTAAATTTCACACGTGATTAGCACACGGACTGATTTTGAATGAAATTTTAATTTAAGAGCCTTTCCCATCGTCAAAGAATATTATTTCGATATGCATGTTGTATGCATACCTGTTATCTGGATAAAATGATAAAACTTATTTTCTGCAAAACACACTCCCTATTGATTACTAATTCCTAATGTTTATCTATAACCTCCAAGCTAGATAATTAATTGGGATTGGGGATTGGAATTTCTTGGAACTAGAATTTCTTCAACAGCTGCTAGTACTTCAGTATCAAGGTTGTCGATAATGTTCGACATCCTCCTCTGGTCTACCTCCAAATAGTTCTCCTTCGGCGAATTTTGTAAACTAGTATCGAATTATTCGCCTATCAAACCAAAAGCAACTTTCATTTACTGAGTTACACAGCGCTGGAGACGGTTCTTCCATTCTCCATAACAGTGCTGGAACTCGAATACTAAAATAGCCTTCAGCTGGTTGGTTACAATCATTTGAATATGTTCGACTGTCTCAAAATAACCTCCCTTGAGGTGAATTTTCAGTCTTGGTAAGAGAAAAATGTTTCATAGTCTCAAGTCCGGCGAAAGATGCTAAGGAGCAAGAGGAATGTTTTTACAGGCCAAAAATTCGTTTGCTGAAAATGCGGTTAAAGCGCATTGTCGTCACACAATACCCAATTGTTCTTGATGATTGTCTCACACCCGTTTGCGAAGTATTTCAAGAACCTCTCAGTAGAAATGTCGATTAACTGTTTGGTCAAAGAAACAAATCGGCACAATTTTTTTGGGCTCTGGAGAGACTGGAGTGTGATTTCATACTCTTGAGTTTAGTTTTCGGATCCAACCCAACCCTCGTAACCCGAGATGTCCAAAAAATGGAGATCATTCTCAATTGATTCCAAAAAGTCAAGGCACCTTTCTTCTCTTGACGTCCTTTTCTTCCTGCGATCCATTTTGGAACCATTTAACTGCATTCCGATTGTTGTGGTCGTTAACTGATGATCTGAATGAACAAGATCCCAGATTTTGTCGACATTTTCATTGATTCTTGGGTTGGAAGGCCTTGCACTGCGCGATACATTTTCCATGGAGTTGCATTTGCGAAAATGTCTTAAACCACCGAAAAATCTCTAGGCGTGCTGTAGTTTTGCAAAAATGTCCATACTGAGCCCAAGTCTGAAACAAAACCTGATAGCACACCGTTCCTCGAAATTGAAGTCACTCAAATGACTCTAGCAGATTGAAACTTGTACTAGAAGCGTATCATGTGTTAATATGACTTCCCTCAAAGTGTTTTTAATGTTGTCACATTGATCTGTCAGTCTGTCTATCTGTCTGTCTACGGTCAGTGACCGTATACTTGATTTTCTCTTCATTTAATTATAAACCTTCCATTATTAGACTTTCCGGGTTTTTCTTAATTGTTTCCCAACTATCTCTTATAGGGTCCAGATCGTTAACGTAAGCTAGAACAGGAGTGAATCCAGTAAGGGTTCTTCCATAACTTTTCTACAGGAATCCATTAAATTATAGACATGTGGTCTCCTTGTTTTAATCCTCTATTTGCCTTTAGGCATGTACCCGTTTTACTAATTTTTTCGAGACTACAAACCTAGCTAGAACATGATACATTTTCAATCGGTTTATAGAGTTTACATACATATACTTATACATATATGAAGAATTCTAAGGAATTCTTAAGGAAAAACGTAGCTGAACTTGTAATGTAAATATGTTCTTACTGTCAGAAAAATTAAATTGCATTCTTGAAAAAAAAACCTTATTTTCAATTATTTCCACAACCTTACGCCACAACGATCACTTTAGGAATGATCAGTAGATCGGCCATGTAACGACTTAATATTACGAATATTCCGGTAAGAATTAAGCTATTAAAGGTAGTAGGATCCAGTCAAGACTTTTCAATAGTGATGCAGTGGTGGTGCAATCAATCGTTTTTAAAGTTGTTGGATAAACTACGGTGAACCAATTGCTCTTCATAATATGTCACATCAAAGTTATGCTATTGCTATATCCAACCATATTTTGCTGATAAAAATGGTATCACAATTATAATGCTTCTAAATAGTTTTAACAGTTTGAAATTAGCCAAATTCCCCCGCCCAAAATTCCTAGAGCAGCTTATGATAATGAGTTTGGCGGAACCAACGAAATACCAACAAAAGAAAAAAAGCCTTGGAAAGGAGTATACATAAGTATAACAGGAAAAGAAAATTAGTCTTCTCGTAGTTTATTGAATTAAATTAAAAAATTAACATAGAAATTGCTCGCCAACTTTCTTTCGTCCTATTTAGGATAAAAAAAATCATATGATTGCGCGTCTGCCAAGTTTACTATGTAATCACTGTGATTTTGTACCGAACATTTATGATTTTGTTTGATTGCATGAATAAAGAAATCTGCATATTTGCGTGCAATGAATTCTATCTCAAATGTTTTTTTTTTTTTATATATATCTAGAATCAACTTCAAAAAGAACGAGAAACAATACCAAGCTGACAAGTCCGAAGTGCTGAAGTTCTTGCATGAAGAAGAGAGCGGCGATCCACAGGAACCAGGTAACGAACGTGCCATAGGCCACTATTACCAATTAGCCCAACTTTTATACGCGCTAAACGGCAATTGTAATCCCTTTGTCGTGGATCAATTGTTCGACTGAGTAGTTTATGTTTATTCTTTACCAAATTTAATGCATGATTTTTTGTTTAATACATTCATACGTGAGCGGAATGATAAAGGACATTTAATAGCCCGAATGGGATAGAGCTATGGAACTACATTAATTTACATATGTAATTCGAGCCGAAAAAAGTATTCAACACGTGAGAATATTTATGTCCAATTTAGGGGTAGTAAGTTGTTGGCTACATGCCAATGTATTTATTTTTAAAAATTTGCTTCGAGGACCTTGAGTTGCCAAGCCTATAAAGCAGAACATATGGGACAGATTTTTTTTTTCGTAGAATTCCTTTTTTGACAAGAGAATATCATTTAATTTTTTTTTTGAACTAACATAAATTGCATTATTTTTTGTGTTTTTTTTTTAATAAAGGCAAATTCTGAAATTTTGGACACGAATATTGCCCACGTAAACCATGATATGTTTTCTAAACAATAAAATAAATTCGCAATAGATGTGATACTGTATTCAGACAATTAAACTAATGGCACCAATGGTATTCGTTGCTAATAAATTGTTTCTTGTGTGTCTTTTTCCATAAATATATTTACACAATCAGCCCAATACAATCCACCACAAACAGTCAACAATCATGTACCAAGCCAAATTGCGCCGAATATGACTAGGCATGTCAATGCCCCCATCGACCGTCCAAAACCCCCAACTACTGGCGGACTACCAGCTGGACAGAACATTTGCACAGAATGTGAACGTCTAATTGTGTAAGTGTTACCATCAAACACAGGGCACTGTGTACTACTCATCCATTCATTTCACATCCATTCCCAAACCATCATAAACAGAAGGCACACTAGTTGTATTATCCTATTGTTTGTTGTTGCGTGTATGTTACGTTATGTGTGATTGCGTTTTTTCTTTAACTTCTAAATACAAATAATATTGAAATACTTTAATGTAAATTAAATAAATAAAGAAAATAAATGAAAAATTTAAAGAACCTCGAAGTCCAGCGAATTTCTACTGGACTCACAGTCATGCTATTGGCGGACAACGAACCTCGAGGCCTGTTACCCCAACATCGAGGTCACAGGATGAACGTATTGGAACGCCTCTGCAACAGAACTCTCTAGCCCCGGGTGCCACGCATCGGCCCAGCTTACCATCGCATCATCCGGAGAGTAAAGGTAATGCCGACGAGAAACCAGTGCCAGCTACTCCAACCGTAGATCCTAGATTGATTATATTACCCGTTTGTCCAGCCTTACAGTCGCCGGAATACAAAGCGGAATTGGAAGCAGCGGCCGCTGCTGCATCTGTGGCTCCCAGCGAACGGCCACCGTCGTCCACCACATTGCCACAATGTGCCATTTGCGGCGTAGGAATTGTGTAAGAATTAAAGCATGTGAATGTGATTTTATTGTTACGTATGGGATGCATTGTATCTTTATTTGGTTGCCAGAAAGGATACAAAAAATATGAGTGAATGCGAAATGAGAGTTGGATATAAAAATGTCACCATTCCTTCCGTGTCCCTTTTATTTTCCTCTTTCATCCTGCTCAAGATATTTCCTTTTGTTTGCACGCACTAACTCTGTATCATTTTATTGTTTTGATGGACAGTGGTGTTTTCGTTCGCATCAAGGATAAGAACCTCCATGTCGAGTGCTTCAAATGTGCCACTTGTGGCACTAACTTGAAAAACCAGGGATACTACAATTTCAACAATAAGTTGTATTGCGACATCCACGCCCGTCTGGCTGCTATGCAGCATCCACCAAAGGGAACCGACGGTTATACTCCAGTACCCATTAAACCGTAAGCATATATCTATTGACAGATTTAAATTAATTGGCAGAACGCAAATGAAAACGAGAAATTTCGACTGCATCTATTCATCTCGAAAACTATTTTCGTTTGTCCTCATTCTAATCTTTTAATTGATTGTAAATCATTTGGCTGAATTGATTTCTGTGTAATTCGTTTTCTCTCGACTTTTTCTAGAACTACCAAACTGAGTGCTAACACCATTTCCGCTGCTTTAAATAACGTCGGATACAATGGCACTGCAACCAATGGAAGCGCAACCCCTTCGTATTCTGCTCCACCTAGCAATGTAAGTAGAACAACAAACACGTGTGTATGCAGTGCTAAATGTGCATTCTATTTTTTACCCTCCAAATCGAGTGCAATCTAACAAATTGATTAAATGTTGATATGTAGCATGTGTGTGTGCACACTAGAAAAAAGGCTAAAACCACCGCGTGCAGGTGTTTTATGATTTAAAACAGAAGCTCGCCTTAAGCCCCCATTCGATAAATCAGTATGAATGCAATTTAAATCTATTCATCCCTATTATTACATACCTCCTAGGTACTTGAAATATCTGAGTGCTTTTGTGCCTCTACGGTAGAATAGAAGTGGTAATATAGACGTCTATAAATAAATCTAAGAAATTCTAAAAACAAAAAAGGCACATTAGAAAAGATAAAAAGAAGCTTTTTGGCATGAACACTTCTTTTATATTTAGCCAACCTTTTTTTTTTTTTAACAATACTTGTGCAATGAGTCTCCTTGCAGTGCAGATGCATTTTCGTTTCCTACTACGAATTAGAGGTGTGCATCGGTGAGAGCACCAACACCTTTTCAAAATGCATTTAGGAACATGCGACACAAAAAATTCGTGTCTCTTACTCGAAGGGATCTTATATTGAAAATGAAAAATGCCATTGGTTTTTTAGTTCGATATTTCAGCGGGTTCGGACGGTATCCGTGTTAGTCCGTCGAGTTTGATTGATTTTTTTTTCGAATAGCGAAAAGTATAGCTTAAAAGTATTTGTAGTCTTGAACGAATTTAATATGTAATCAGTTGCATAATCATTGCAATATTACACTTTATTAAAAAGGGATTTTCAAAGTTGTTGTTGCAGGACCCACTGTTTGATTTCATTTTGAATTTCGAATGTGATTTTAGGCCGATCTAATTTGCCTTAGGGAGAAAAGTTTATACTTCCGCATAATTGACCTTGACCTAGTAGGAGCCTGCACGGCTCTTTATATACGCACAATTGCACACTATTTTACATCAAGCATCTAGTTTATGACTTTTAACGCTTAACACTTTTTATTTTTAATTTTTTTTTGTTTTAACTCTGTGTGCCGAATTTGCATACTAACACTGAAATTGGCAAAAAACCAAAATAGCCTGAAACTACAAGCATTTCCGATCTGCCCTTACCACCACCTCCATCACCGACACAACTACAACAATTACAAATTCAAGACACTTTTTGTAATAGCAACAATACCGCCATTAACAACAATCATTCGCGTACAAACAGTAGCCTATCGACTGCCTCATCCTTGTCACTATCGCCGTATTCGTCAACAAATGGAATCAACAACAGTAGTTGCAGTCCAATCAATAACATTGTCAACGGCATTGAAAGTTCCTTAAAAAGTCACAATGAATACAACAATAATATTAATAATAATAATAACAACAACAACAATGCATCATTCACTTTGTCATTAGACCGATTTGCATCGCCGTCTGTTTCGTCACCAGGCCATTCGAGACAACAGTCAGCAACGTCCTCAACTGGAAGTGGTAACGTAGCTACCGACTTTCAATTGCCACCGCCTCCTCCACCTCCATTACCACCACAACAGCTTCAGCTACCACTTCAATATCAGCACAAGCCAGCAATCGAACAGCAACAACAAAAACCAATGACAATTAATCAAAGTGGCAAACAGAACGAAAACGATATGAACTCGAACAATCGATACGCAACAGCAGCATCCATGGCTTCCAGCAATATCGGCAGCATACAGACAAATGTATATAACAAATTTCTGAAAGAATTTTCTGAATATTCCAATAAAACAAAACAATTAAACAATCACAACAACAACAACATGAACAATGACACTGAACATTTTGCAACAACAAAAACTGATGGCAATAAATTATTGTACAACCCTCAGGGTGTCGGCAGTCAAGCATCGGGCAATGGGAACGCCGATGACAGTATTAATTCTAATCAGACGGACTCCCGTACCGGCGGGCAGGGCAATGAGCACTTTGAGTACGTAACACTGCATGGTAACGTAATTCGAAGCGTTATCCCACCCGGTAAAGGTGTCTCTGTCAACTATAAGGTACGTATCCACTCGTGTGACTTGCTTGAATTCAAATAATACTTGGACTGATTTACTTTGATAAATGTCGTAACGCATTGTCGTATACACTCACTTGCACTTTCATGTCTTACAAATCTTTAAAATCTCTATGCTTATCTAAATTCAATAATATTTTGTGAACAACAGGTAAACCAGGGTTTCGCACGGCCATATGGTGCTTCAGCCCCAGCTCCGGTACCAGCAGCTGCTCCAAAATCGCCATCTTCATACCCACCACCGACTCAGGGCGGTAACTGGGGACAACCTAGACCGGTCACTCAACAGTACCAACCACCGCAGCAACATCAGCCAGCAACCAATCCTTATGCTACTTTGCCAAGGAGCAATGCTGGTCCCCAAGGTATGTATCGACCAAAAGTGTCAATATTGAATTAAAATTGGATTAAATAGGTTTCGTGCCAAATTGGGAACTAAATTAATGGAAAGTGGATGACATATTTCTCACTGAACCTCCGAGGAGGGCCAGTTGCATCTTCTGCTAATGAACTGATATTATTAGGTTCATTTTCCTGGGAGGTTCACAGAAGTTTCTCATCCACTTTTCACATTTGGTTATATCGAAAATCAAAAAAAAAAAAAAATTCCCCTTAATCAAAACAATTAGAAATTATTCTGTTGTAACGACGACACTATTTAGCTAACAAGAAAATTATGCACAAAAAAAAACAAAAACAAAATAACATTTCCCCCGTATGATATGTATATACGTATATAGGGCGCCCCCACTCCATGTATGCAACACAATACAGAAAGCCCACCGGACCCCAAAATAATTTCTACCGAGGTATGCCGAATTAAACCCAGATCAAAACCACCACCCACTTCCAAAACAGCTTTGTTTGATAGCTTGCTTCTGGGATACCAAACCTGCCATGCTTTGCTCTGAAGTGTTTTGTTTCTGGCCTCAAGTTAATTCATACCAATCATGGGCCATAGGGAATTTTTGTATTTCGGCTTTAACTTACTTTTGTCTCTCCGACGGATGCCGTGGAGATATTGCAACAGTACTCGTAGTCACATCACACTTCCACTCTAATTGCTTTAGATCATTCATTGAATCATGCGACGGGCCTGAGTTCGAGCCAATAACAATTATGGAAAAATAATAATTATTCAGCCCCTTACTCCTTGCTACTACATACTTATTAGCATACAGCACACGGTTGACATTCGACTCGCAGATAATGGCGGCGGAAGAGCGTGCATCCGTCAATATTGTTGATTTATTGAATTTGTTAAAAAAAAATTACCATTTTCCCTCTGTACGCAGTTGCAATTATTTTTTGTACATTTTTTAAATTTATTTTTAATTTTTTTTTTCACATCCTGCTCCTGCTGTTTATTGGCTTAACAATTAACAGAATTAATACGGATAACAGATACATGTACATCTTCCGGACGCAAATTGATAAAACAGAAAAGAGTTTACCGTACTCGATAGGTTGCCATCGGATAGTGTTTGTTATTCAACTTGCAATGGCAATTGATGCGGCAAATGAGAAGCCGTCATTGTTGCTTTTTGCTTTTTTTTATTATTGTATATAGTAAAAAATATATAAAATTGTGTGTACGGCATCCGAACGTCGCGAGGCAACTATAAGCACCATCTGCAGTTTCACTTTAAATCACCATTAATATTCTCATCAGGCCACATACAAGCACGCAGGATATTTTTAACAGGATTAATTACTTGATTAATATATGGCACGATATTGCGATGTGAGACAATGGCGCGAATACCGTTACCTCCATAGTTGTGCCACTGTGATATTGTGGTTGTGGGCGTAGGACTTACAGTGATGTCGCATTTAGTATCCCGAGGGGGAGAGGATAGGGGCACATAAACACATTATCATTTTGCCGTAAGAGGATTACGTGAGATTAATATCATGATTGTATGGAGCAGATAACTTCTATTAAATTAAGGTCATCACTTTAAGGCCCACCGTGCCATTAACGTTTCTGAATATATTGCGACAGTCGAATACAGCGACTATTCAATGAAGTACAAAAAAATGAATTCAGTTTCATGAAAAGAGTTCTTTCAACTAGTATAGCAGGGGATAACTGAATTCAAAGGATATTTCCCCTGAATGTTAATGCAAGAGAAAAAGGCTTATTGAAGAGGTTTTGAATTGAACTTAAATTAGGTCAGATAAAATATGAAATTTCTATATTCGAAGAGGAAAGATGATTCACGAGGATAAGGCTAAAGCATCCGGAGCTGTGAAAAAAAGTATAAAGAAATGTACATTGGTATCATAGAGACATGACGTATTTCTACCCTTATGGGAGCTAGTGCATAAGAGAAGAGTTTACAATTTTAATTTTAGATGTTTAAAAGACTTGACTTGAAGCCAGCAAAAGTTATTAGTATGCCTTTGTGGCGGCGTCTTTTTTGTAATATCAGTAATTTCACATTCAATTCATATTGGGCCCGTTCACTAAGTCCTTTTGGGCAGGGTTTTTTTTATTTTTATTTCACATTTTTCAAGCGTTCCTTTAACTTTTTTATGCCATCAAAAAAAGTAAGACCAATCCGTTTTTTTTTAAGTTTCGGAATAAAAAGAACTGAAGTTGTACCAAATCTGGTGAATAAATCTGTGATTTTGGTCATCGAAACTGCGCAAGTGTACGTTCGTACATTGTCGTGATGGGAGAGGATCTTCTTTTGCAAATGTTCTTCTTCCAAATACCGTACAGGGTTATTCAATTTGTTGTTCTGAAAGTAAATATATCGAGGCGGGTTGTGGTGCAATGGTAATCAACACCGATTGTTGAGCGGAAGGTCTGTAGTTCAAGCAAGTCTGCCCATAGCCAAGAACAATTCCTTTACGGAAAAATTGTGCAACAACATCAGTTGTCAATGAGTGATGATCAAAAAAATGCTGACGAAAAAATGCATGCTCTGTGTGTGCATTTCCAATATAACACCTTAATGACATGGAAACAAAATAAGCTACTGTGAACTACAACCAACGCGACAATTCAGTCAAATCTCTCGATTCTATCTAGGACAACCACCGCCGGATAGTAGGGAACGAACATCTTCTATACAAACCGTCTGCCCCCGTCCAGGTTGTGTGACAAACACTATAAGAGTGTAACCTATAAAAAAAATAGAAAAGTGAATATAAATAAAAAGCATTTAGGATTCAAATTTCGATCGAAGTTTTTATTTCGGTATATTATTTGGATCTAGCTATTATGGATTAAAATGAGTAATATCATTCAAATGACCTCTACGTGAGTTTTGGAAGGACTTGATTCAGACAAGGTAATTTTCGATGACCTCTCGACATATTCGGGCAATAACTCGGACATAGCTTGAAGAATATTCATTTTTAAAGCGTCAAGAGTTTGCAGATTGTGTGTATAAACACAGTCTTATGTATAACCCCACAAAAGGAGTCCAATTTGAGAAATTACACATAGCCAGTTCTCATCACAAGAATGCAAAATAATTGGTTTAGGATATTTTTCTTGCAATAAACCCAAAACGGGTCATGTTATGGTACCGTCTTAATGAAACCACCAGTCCTTTATATCCATATCTCACTCCTAACTTTGGCGGCAGGCGCAAATTTTGGGTGATGCCCAAAAGCAATACGAGCTTTGCAAAAGTTTTTTGAGACATTTTCATTATTTCAAAACGTTTAGCGAGTGTATGTCGATCTATATTTATTAACTTTTTTTAATTTATCAAAAGTTATCATAATGCTGGTTGAATGATGATAGTTCAACAACGGCGGGAACAATTTAAAATGGCACCTCTTACTGGATAGCCTTTTTTAGATGGAAAGAAAAACTTACAAAACTTTATAAAAAAAATTGTACGCTTCCAAACGCTGTCGATTGCTCTTTCCACAATGATGAAAATGCTTACCTCACTTTGTATTGTCGGATTTTTTTTTGTGCTCGTTATAGCCCCCCATAAAGTTGAGTTTGGTCCTTTCAGTCATATTTAATAGAATTTTTTAAAAATGCTCCTAATAAACCCACACGTAATCATGTTTTCCTTTGTTTTCATTCCAAATCCCAATCACCAGGATCTTACCAATATTATTAACCCGGAAAAGTTTCAAACGTTCTCGAACAGGATTAACTCCGAAAATCTGAAAGCATATATTTTTGTATTTGTGTAAGAAATCTATATTTTTTTAATTACATATAATATATATGTTATTCACTCTAAATCAAACCTTCAATAAAATTAAATGCATTCGTGACAAAATTTGTTTTAAACTTAAGTGAAATCCACACTCAGGTACGTTATCCCTAAAGTTTATTTGAACTGAAAACAACAAAATCTAATCCGACTAATTGCTTTCACTTTTGATTAACTAAATTTTTTTCACGTTTCTTACGTTTAACTCGTTCGTATCTATGCACCTACATATATAGATACCTCTTAACTGGATGTGAATTCTCTTTGTTTCGATATTTCTACAATAATTAGAGTGCTTTGATGTTGTGATATTATTAATCCACTTTGAACTTTAGTGAGAGACAATAAGGCACTTGTTTCCTTTTTTTTCTGACACGGCTCATGAAACGTGGCTGTTGTAGAAATATTAAAAAAAAGTCTTTCTCCATCTACATATTTAGTAGTTCAATCGATCAGGATTCTCGAGTGAGGAAGATTCTCTTTTTTTTAGCAATGAAATTTCACTCTCTCTCGAGTGTGAGGCAAGCTCGATGACAATTTTACGGTCTACCTAACATTGACTGTAAACAAAGTTGTTATCCTTGATAAGTAAATAAATGAAAATTTGCTGAAAGAACTCTTTCATCATTCTGCAGCAGGCAAGAAAGCAGTGAAAAGGGATGCCACATATCCTAGAAAGTAGATAAGATGGAATGCCGCTTTCCAGTTGCTGAACTGTTCAACCAAGCATCCACGCGAAACGGAACAAAAAAAAAAAACAGAAAATAATGTCCTCCCCCCGCCGCAGAAAGGAATTGCTCACTTTGGAACATCCGATACCCACATAAACATATATATTCATTTCCTTCACGTATGCTTACGATAAGTGGTGGTTTGAGGAGTGTGTCTGCAGGTTATTCTGTTTTTAGGGTTCCATTGCCTCCGCTACTTGACTGTAGCTTTCAGCAAATGGCTCGAAAGAAAATAAAGCAAATCGTTTATAAACGACTTTGATTTGAATGCAGAACATTCGTCACTTGAATTGTTTCCTATTCGTTCGTAAATATATTATCTTCTCACCAACAGTTTCTATTAGACTTAGTCTCGTTCGTTTATCATGCACACACCCGTACGAATTACTGCAGTTGCAATATCTATAGTGGCAAAATCTCAAACTTGGGTCCCGGTTTCATTATATACAATAACACATTCGAAAAACACTTCCATAAATCGCACATCATCGTGCTCATCCCTTAACCTAACCAAAAATCGACATGTCTATCTGGATGCTAACTTCCTTACATGTATGTTGTGAATTTTTGCCTAGCTTAGCTTAGCTTTCAATCGCCTCTGTAAATATCGCTTCTTTAACATTTAAAACTTGTTTTTTTCTCTCTTTTTTGATTTTTGAAATGCGAAAAAACAATTTACAAAAACGCATTATAATCTGGTTCATACATCTGTTTCTCATTTAATAATACTTCGCAAACATAAACTCATGTTAATTCATAAAACAATAATCACTCATCTCACGATCCATACCTGCCCTCCTCATCCGCGGATTTGTTGTTGACCGAAATGTATACGTTTGTATATCTATCCGTCTATCAAACGTCTCAGCATGCGAACAGCAATATTATGAGTATACGACGAACCAACACACGGAGGAGCATCGTGCGGCCTCGTACTTTGAAGAGGATCATGAGATCTGCGAGGCCAGTCGTGAAATGCGTACTTCATTCAATTGGCCTCCGCCGAAGGATGATACTCACGACACGCCAACTGCTGCTCCTCTGTACATTGCTCCTCCAGAAACGCAGCATGTTGTCCCGAAACCGATACAAGAAAAGCGCTATGTTGCCCACGATGAGGAGGAGCATTTGCAGGATGAACACCAACAACAGTTGCAGTGGCAAAGCAGGTCTGCCCCTCAGTTAACCGGTGGTCTAGCTGGCATACATGCAACTGAAATTGAATCTAGTTCTGATAGCTATACTTCGACTTGTACTACAACGACAACGACCTCAGAAGAATACCAAAGAATGTACGCGGCTCAAGTGCAAGCCTATCAAATGCAAGCATACGAACAGTCTGGTTCGGAGTTAGACTACCACATGGACCTGGAGGTAGCAGCTATGCAACAACAGGGAGATCAGTGTTATCTCAGCTCCTCGGAGTATATATCTGGACGGCGAAGTGCCCAGGAATGTGTTGAGTCATTAGCGGGCACATTGAATACCTATCGTTTAGTGGACATGGTCCGAGAAGTGACTCCCAGCCCTGTGCCGCCTTCTAGCACCTCGAAAGGCCCGAGGCATGTAGAGTTTGCCGATGAACCACATGTGGAGCGTATTCCAAAGGCTGAGGAGTCAGCGAAAAGAGAGTTACAAACAATAACTGAGGAACCAGTTAACAAACCTTCAACGCAGCAAAAAGAGGAACGACAAAAACCACCAGAACCGGTGAATGAACCTGAAATAGTGAAAGAAGTCTACCCGTCATGTGAAGAAGATCAGAGAGATAGACTGATTGTAGAAGATCGTGCACATATTTTGGAAAGTCAACGAATATTCCAACCGACTCCGGAGATAAAGATAGAAATAGCCCCAGTTAAACAAATTCCGCCGACAAATATACCCAACCCAGTTCCGAAAGAATGGATAAGTCCAATGGTTCGAGCCTTGACAACAGCTCCAGAAACACCCGTGCACATGATTGAATGTCCATGTTCAAAACCATGCAGTGCTCCATGTCCATGTGAGTCGGCACCGTGTAAGAAAGAAGAACAACCTATTGCACAATCCAAACCTGCACCACCACCTGCTCCTGAACCCAAATCAGAACCCAAGCCAGAGCCAGAGATACTCCGTGAGTCCCCTCCGAAAGGGACATACATTTCTTCCGCTTTGACTACTGCTCCAGATTACACTCTTCAGTTTACTCCAAATCCCAATGATCCGATCCCTTTGCCTGAAGAAACCGAACCGTACTTACCTCCGCCTATCGATATGAAACCCTACGAGCGGGAAGACTATCGTCCCAAATCGCCGTTTCTCAAAGCGCTCACGACAGCACCGGATACGCCATATAATCCGTTTGGCCATGACGTTTGCTCGCAATTGCTCGACTTGCCTACCCCGACGCAACACCTGACTTTGGTCGATGCTCTAATCACAGCTCCCGATCGTCCCTACACACCACTGAACCCTGAGAAGGCAACACAATTAATCGAAGAACAGAAGAAAGCTGAGCAAAAGAAACACGAAAAGCAAGAATTTCAAATTCTCAAAGATGACGAAATCTGCGATTCATCGACCACTTCCATTACTTCGAAGGTAGAACAACAACAGCATACGTCGGAGCGAAAGTCATCTGCTTTTGCCAATATGACAAGCAGAACCTCCGTACAGCCATTCCAACCGTCTCGTGAACCCCTTGCCCCTCCAACTCCACGAAATTCCATTATCTCCCTTAAAGATAACTCTGTAGAGTTACAGAAGAATACTGTTTCTAATGTCTCTCAGGTGTGCTCATCATCCTGTTCTACCTCCTCCAAATCATACCAACAATGTCAGCAACAACAACAGCAAACCAAAATCACTTCTCAATCTGCCACTTGTTCGACTTGTCAAACCCAATCAAAGGCCTCATGTCTCTTGAGCGCTCACGAAATCGATGAGATGTTCGACGAGCATAAGGTCTCCTTTCCCCCACCATCCCCACTTAGTCATCTGAAGTCTCGTCCGACCCAATCTGGCCTACACAGACCCGACACTATACCACAGTATCAGAGAAATTGGACAGTTTTACCAACACAGAGACCTGTTCGTACCCCGGAACCGCCCGAGCTTAGAGAGAATGTACCGCTTGCTTTCGTAGATACACCGCCATCGCCACAACCCACTGCTACTTCCTCTGTGTCTTGCTCAAATGCTCAACAACAGCAAAGGCAGCAGCAACAATCCATTAACACGCAACACGCTAGCATAACCTCAACCAAGTCCTCAGCGACATCTACTGCTGCTTGTTCTACTGCAACTGCCTTTAGAACGACAACGAGAGTCAGCGAGCAGAAACAGCAGCAGCAGCAGCAACAACAACAACAACAACAACAACAACAGAAACCCACTCCCACAGTTCCGATTATTGTCGAAGACCGATCTGGTCCAGTAACTATGGCCTTTCAATCATTAGACGAACATCAACAACGGGACGAGTCCTATCCACCGTCTAGACCATATACACCGTCGGTGATCAACAAGCCGGCTCCAATTATCCCATTCTATCAAACGCCAGAGAAGCTCTGCTTCGAAGAATGTCCTGCTACTACAGGACACCTCTTCGACCGTCGATCTGTGTCTCCCTGTCCCGATCGTGCCAGGTCACCAGCACCCGGACCACCACCAAACCCGTTGAGTGCCATTCGTGCTCCTAGACTTAAAGACAGCGACTTACCACCAGCTGCACCCAGAAATCTCCAAGTTGGCTCCATCACAACTGGACAGTCATATCTGGGAGCTCAGCAACAACAACAGCAAATGCAGCTTCAACAAGGGCAATTACTCTCCCATTATCAAACCGTAAGTCAATCGGGCGCCCAGAGTTTTGTTGAGAAACCCGAAGTCGTACAGCAGCGCCAGGTGGGCGATCTGACCATCCAAAGACGTGAAAAGGAATCTCACCTAGCTGAAGAAAAGAAATCTCAACTGGAGAGCAAGACCACCTCTCAAGTGGGTAGCACTCAGATTGAGCGCCGTCGGAAAGTCGTCGAGGAATATGAGCACACGCAACGCGCCAAGACTATTGAAATCCGAACAGAAGGCAGCAGCACGAAAACCAGCGCTATCACCGATGGTAGTGTTTCAGCTTCATCGGACACCAATGTCCGTGGTTCATATGGAAAAACAGGTTTTGTCGCAAACCAGGCTCGAAGGCTCTCTGGTCTCGAACAGGAAATCACGAATCTCACCAGTCAATCGCAAGCCATTAGCGCCCGTGCCGCCACACTCACCGCTACCTCATTTCCACAGCTACATTCACCAGAGACGGTCTCTAAGTTCCCCATTAAGCCTGTTCTTCCTCCACACGATGAACCTCAAAGGCCGAAATATATTGTTTCTCAGTCATCTCCTGAAAAAGTGGTTCGTCCGCCACCCGGCTTCCAGCAACAGTCTTCTGCTTATGCACAATCATTGGTTTCTCAAAGCCAGCAACAGTCATACAGTGCTCAATCATCATCGTCATTAACGGCAGGAGCCAGCTCAAGCTGCTCCCTAACAAACGCTTCCGCTAATAGTTCTCTAACTAACCAACAACAGAGCCGTGCTAGTGCAATTCCAGTGCCAGCCTATAAGCCGCCGACTCAAGGCTCAACGTCCGCTCACTCCGGTGACGGGCGTTGTCCAATGACTGGTAAGCCATGTGCCGGCGCTGGAAGTGCTACTGGCAGTGGTGTATGTGGTGCACCGTGTGCTGCAATGCAACCAAGTAGCAATAACAACACATATAAGCCGACCGCTTCCACAGGTCCGGCCGGTTTCAAACCGCCTCAAGCACAAGCACAAGCTCAATCTCAAGCTCCGCAGCCAGTCGCTTTATCGCAACAACAACAGCAACAGCAGCAGCAGTACTTGGGTGCTACTAACACGTCCTCATCGATAACCAATATTAGTGATTCGAATTCTATTTCAACTTCCGCTTCGGCCGGTGCAGGTCCAAGTAATATAGGTACCAGGGGTGGAACCTTCGGAGCAACGTCGGCGCCAAAGCGTGGACGTGGTATCATCAATAAGGCCGTCGGACCCGGCGTTCGAGTTCCCTTATGCAGCAGCTGCAACATGCAGATCAGGTGAACGAATTTTTGTGTTTAGTGTTGTTTTTAAACGCTGCTCCTGGGTTGATATGCCCTTGTTATTTTGGTGTGATCCTCGTTATCCGTTTTTATGACCTCCAGATCTCTGACTTGCATTTTTTTATTTTCGTATTACTAACAATTTTGCATGATGTTTCCCGTTTTCGATTTTGCTTTACTTGAGTTTTATGTGTGCTTTTCAGAACCTAACACTAAAATCGCCAATAAGCTCACGCCGAAAACGGCATCGTCAACCTTGCCACGTGTGAAACCCTCTGCCGCTAAAACTAACCCTGACGCCGTCATCCAACACTCTGATGCCACACAAATGTTGACCGAATCGATCGGTAAAGTAAACCCCGGCAGCATGAATAACTTCATGACGGAGGCTGGTAAAATTATCTCGAACATGTTAGAAGCTCGATTGGCCAACAAGTCAAACAACAGTAGCAATAATGATCTCTCGACCGTCGGTGGAGGGAGCAACAGCAATGTCAATACACTCACCCGAAGTCCGATGGTCATGAGGAAACGTTTTGAACTGGAGGACTTCAAAAACGTTGATCCCACAGCTCCGGCAGATCTGAAGCCAACTCAAGTCGTTGTACCCGCTGAACCCAAAATACAGCAGCAATTGGGAGTGGTACCGAAGGCGCCAACAGCAATCGTGACAGGCGATGTGTTAACTCAACAGAACCATCACATGAAGAATTTGATTGAAATATGTGATGCCAAACGCCTGCTCACCCCCGCAGTCAATGGTACTAAGACAAATGTCAATCCTGCTGTAAAAGCTCCGGTCGTTACTGCGACCACCAATCCACCGCCGCAACCTACTCCGCCATTGACAGCATTGCAAACCTCGCCGACAGAATTGTCCGCGCCAGAAACTGTGATCTTCCGTAATAAGAATAAAAATGGCAATAAGAATGGTGAGCACTCGACTAGAGCCACTGACCGTCGCTCGTACATTGAGAAGGATGGCCAGTCGACAGTGGCGCCGGTTTTCGAGATCTCGGTCAAGCCTATGGGAAACGGCAACAACGAGCCGAAAAGTGATGATCAGGCAGGAATCGAAGAAACTAAATCAGTTGTAAGTCAGCTTCTAAAGGACGGCAAACGTCCTATTTGCTGTCAATGTGATAAGGAGATAAGCAGGTAGGTAGAGCTTAATGTGTGCGTAACAACTGCATGCTTCTAAGTGTATTGGAAAATTCATTTGAAAATGTGCCTATCGTTAACCTATTGTTCCATATATTTGTTACTTTAGGGGCCCATTCATCACGGCCTTAGGTCGCATTTGGTGCCCGGATCATTTCATGTGCGTGAATGCTAACTGTCGCCGTCCGTTGCAAGACATCGGATTCGTTGAGGAAAAGGGCGATCTGTACTGCGAGTTTTGCTTTGAGAAATACTTGGCTCCAACATGCAGCAAATGCGGTGGTAAGATAAAGGTAAGTGGTCGAACCTTTAAAAAATGGTCGGTGGTTCAAGAACATATTATTTCCAGGGCGACTGCTTGAATGCTATTGGAAAGCACTTCCATCCTGAGTGCTTCACATGCGCGCATTGTGGCAAGTTGTTTGGCAACACTCCGTTCTTCCTCGAAGAAGGAATGGCCTACTGCGAAGCTGACTGGAATGAGCTTTTCACAACAAAATGCTTTGCATGCGGATTCCCCGTCGAAGCTGGCGATCGATGGGTCGAGGCCCTAAACCACAACTACCATAGTCAATGCTTCAATTGCACTGTAAGTACTCCTTATCCGACATACATTTGTAACCAAATCAAGACATTTATGCCATCCATAGTTCTGCAAGAAAAACCTTGAAGGACAGAGCTTCTACAACAAAGGCGGACGTCCGTTCTGCAAGAATCACGCGCGCTAATGGTCCGCTCCTTAACGTTGTGAATACCACTTCAGGGAATGTGCATATTTAATAAAAACAGAAAAACAACAAAATAAACAAATATCGCTTAGCTTAATATTCTACACGTTCTTATATATTTAACATCAACAATTAAATGTTTTTTTTAGTTTTTTATGCTAAAACAAACGAGAAGAAATGAAGATTGAAAAATTGAAAAAAAATGTGTCAACTTAGTCGATGGAGAGAGAAAGGAAGGTCACACTACTACTACTACTACACTATATGTATTTCTTGTAAAAATATTGCCGTTAAACCGTTATTTTATTTAACTCTTAAGTAGCGATTTGTAAAATAATGAAATTCTGCTTATTTCCGGTTGAAAATTCTATACTAGCGAGGAAACAAACCTTTGAGCTGCCTGGTGCTATGCAATGATTTTTCTTAATTTTCCTTATTTCGCTCGTCAGTAGAAGTTGCTCTTAGAACCATGCAGCTGTAGTTTAGCTCTTGCCTGTGTGGTATTTTAAAATTTTGTTTTATTTTTTTCGAACGAAAATGCAATTGTTTCGAATCCTTTTGCTTATATTTTTATTGTTTAAAGTGAAATGAACTTTGGCAAGATCGCGTTCAAGTCGAAAATAGAAAATTTATTTAGAATTGACTTGATTAATGGATTTTGCATGATAATGCGTAAACATTTTAATTTTAAAACCATCCACGGAATGCATCGATTGTAATAAAAAAAAAAAACTTTATGCTTGTTTTGTAATAATAAAAATAAAATTTAAATATAATATCAGTCTTTCTTGTATAAAAAAAATTACTAGACTTATGGTGAGTGGTGCAACATAATCCAGTGACTACTATCAACTAAGGTATGGTGTGTCTACCATTAACGCGAGGGAATTATAAATCAAGTGCCAGCAATAACTGCAATATTCCAATTTAGCATGAGTAGCAAAGCCCAGTACTATCAACGTTTCTCGGTTAAAATGTTGGCATTCATATATGTACATGTAATAGTGATTCGATAAGAGCATCTAGGCAATTTAGAAAACACCAAGGTGAGCCTAGGGACACATATACCACCATTAAACTGCCCCACAAGTGTACATGCAAATCAGTGGGTTGACACGACTGGAGATCACCGGTGTTGTAAGAGTAAGATCAAACAAAAAAAATCTGGAGCATGCCCGTGTCACAAAAAAAAAGGCAGGCCGAAAAACAATTGGTGCAAACAAATGCAAAAACACCAGCATTTGATTGGCCTCATCGATGAAGTAATCCCAAACCGGGAAGCCTGCCGCTACTTTCTGAGGTCAAACCGGCGGACCCCACAAGCGGACCAGTAGGAATGCAGTTAAGTGGGAATTTGATTTGATTTGATTTGATTTGACGCCCCCATAGGGGCACTTTATTAGCTTAATGCAAGCCTTAACAAAAATCTGATAACTTAACTATATCTTATTAACTAGGTGGCGGCGTGGAGACGATTAAGGAGAGTGAGAAGGGTGATGGTATAGGGCAATTCTAAGGCTGGACTTATTAAGGTGAAGGTCGAAAAGATTGGTGTTAGCTTTTCGAAGCATTCTGGACATTGGTTCATGGTAGCCATAATTTGTGCGGTGAGTGCTTATACGGAAAAGGGGTGTGGACCGAAGGTTACGCGGGTTGGTGTTAAGGGGAATCATGTGTAATAATGAAGGGCTGTCAATGTTACCACTGAGAAGGTCATGGATAAATAGAATGTCTGCAACATCACGTCGTTCTTTAAGGGGTTGGAGGTTGATTAATTTTAAGCGATCCGGATAAGGTGGTAAATTAAGGGGGTCGGCCCAAGGAAGGCCACGAAGGGCAAAACGGATAAACCTGCGTTGAATGGATTCAATACGCGTAGTATGGGATTCATAAGAGGGGGACCAGACTTGGCTAGCATATTCGAGAAGGGGCCTAACGAAAGTGATGTATAATGATTTCGTAACGTAAGGATTCGAGAATTCTTTGGACCAACGTTTCACGAAACCGAGGGCAGAGTTAGCACGTTTGATAATATTGTCGATATGGAGGCGAAAGTTGAGTTCACGGTCACAAATAACCCCTAGGTCAACCAAGAAGTTGACAGGGGGAACGGTTTCATTACGAATAATGTAGGTTCTAGGTGGTGAGGAAGAGCGTTTGCGGGAGTAAGTGATGGTTTGGCATTTACTGATATTGAGCTCGAGATGGTTTTTTTGACACCAAGTAGTGAACCTGTTAAGGTCCAATTGGAGAGAGCAGGAGTCGACAGGGGAAGATATGTGTTTAAATATTTTCATATCATCAGCATATATGGAGAGCTGAGAGTTCAGAATAACGCTGTCGACATCATTAATGGTTAGAATAAATATCAGTGGACCGAGATGACTACCTTGCGGGACACCGGAGGTAGCGTTAATTGGATCAGAAATAGAAGATCTGAAGATAACGTTATATTGACGATCTTCGAGATAAGATTTGATCCATGAGATAAAACCGGGAGAGAAACCGAGGGCAGTGAGCTTGAGGAGAATAATTTGGTGGGACATTTTGTCAAAGGCTTTGCTGAAGTCAGTGGCGACAACGTCTACTTCTTTGCCAGCTTCGAGTGCACACAAACATTGTGAAACAAACTCGACTAGATTAGTGGTTGTCGATCGACCTTTTAGGAACCCATGTTGGTTAGGAGAAAATATGGGTTTGCAGTGAAAGAATAGTGCATCATAAACGATGCTCTCGAAAAGTTTGGGTGCGCATGAGAGCTTGGCAATGGGACGATAGTTGGACACATCATTTTTCAGTCCTTTTTTGTGGACTGGAATGATATAAGCATATTTCCAAAGCTTAGGAAAAAGTCCTTGAGAGATAGAGCTTTGAAATAGAGCAGTAAGGGGTAAAATAAGATGGTTCGCGCACTTTTTTAATACTATGGCAGGCAGACAGTCGGGACCGGGAGAGTAGTCGTCCTTTAAGTTCCGTATTTTTTCGGCGATTAGGTCGGGAGTGATGTTCAATGAAACAAGAGATGTCTGGGGGCAGTTTTTCAAATATCGAAAATAGTCGTGATCGGGTTGAAGATCTTGGTCAGTGAAAGATTGGCTGAAGAAATGAGCAAAGAAATTGGCGATTACTTCGGATTCGTTGGAAGAGTTACTGAGATAGTTAAGTGTAGTGGGGTAGCTATCGGTTTTTCTTTTTGTATTAATGAACTGGTAGAAACACTTGGGGTCAGAGATAAGGGAGGATTGCATTCTGTTCAAGTATCGGAGGTAGAGTGATTCACATAGCTGTGCAAATTTAGTGTAGGACTGCATGTAATTAGAAAGGTCTGATGCAGAGGAGGATCTAAGATAGGCGTGCCAATTTTTGTTTCTTTTATTGCGCAAAGAGCGTAGTTCCTTGGTATACCAGGGCGGAGATGAGGTGTAATTTTTTTTTTGGTGAGTATGGGACTGAAAGAATGAAGCAGCTGAGGATTTTGGTGTAAAATAGCGCAAGGGTTTCGTTTAGGGATATATGTGAGTTAGGGTTAAGGAGGAAGTTAAAATTAACATTGTTGAGCAGATTATTTAGTTTCGCGAAGTCAGCTTTGCGGAAATTGAAACAGTACGTATTTTCGGAGGGAAGGATAGTGAGTTTGGTCTCGAGTGAAAGAGTTACCGATAGAGGTGGATGAAGGGGGTCTAAAGTAGAGAGAAAATGGTTGCTTGGGTTAACAACGCAGTTTACGGCATCAGATGAGAAAATCAGGTCGAGTTGTCTGTCCATGTTATTGGTGATATTACTGAGTTGCAGAAGGCCGGAATCAGAGAAATGATCCGTGAAAAGGATTTCTTTACCTGTGGAGGGGTTAGCGGCGATGTAGTGAGTCTCATCATCGGAATGAACCCATTTCAGGTGCGGGAGATTGAAATCGCCACAGATGATGATGATGTCATTGGGTTCGGTGATATCAAATATGGAGTCGACGAGATCAACGACGAGTTGGTAGCAGTGTGTGGGCTGTGAGGGTCTTAAGTAACAGCAGGCAAGATAAAGTTTCTGTTTAGGGAGTTTTATTGAGGCACTAGTGAAGTTGAAGTCAGCGGAATTCGACGATTTGAAGGGCAAGGGATCATAGCGATTGTGGATTGCTAAGAGAACTCCGCGACCGTCAGGATCGGCAGAGTTGTCGCGTCCGTCGGCCCGAAACAGAATGAAATCTGATGTGAATAACTCGCTGTCTCCAATACTGGAGCATAAATTCGTTTCAGTTAATGCAAATATATCGTAGGGTAGGATTTGGGAGTTAAGGAGTACTGCGGAGGTTTTGGTGCGTAATCCTCTGACGTTCTGATAGTACAGGGATATGTTATTATTTGATGGGTGAGGAGATGTAAGTGTATTTAGGTTAGGATTTAAAATAGTTTTTGAGATTAGAACGGGTACTTTGCAAGTGTGCAATGCGCTTTGAACTGACGTGGGCTGCGAAAGTGGAGAGGTCGTTATTTACATCAATGGGAGAAATATTAAGGCTTTCGTGAAATCGTATAAAGGTCTTTTTTAACGCGTGGGGGTCTGTGGGTAGGCCTTCTTGGTGGATAGAAACTAGGACGTTGGTTTTAGTTTTGCCGTCGATACAAATGGAGTCAGGTTTGTCGTGGAGGTAGGCCAGATAGAGGCGTACATTTTCGTAGATTCTTCTGTCTCTTAAACGTGACATAACATAGCGGTCTTCGGCGTTTAGCTCGGCAAGATGTTTGGTGAGTTTGGCTGTGGGAGGGAGAAGTGGATCTAAGAAAGAGGGGGAGGTGAGAGGGAAGGTCGAGTTGTGGGAAGCTGAGGAGGTGGAGGGGCTGGAGGGGGTGTTGTTAGAAGCTGAGGAGGTGGAGGGAGTTGGGTTTAGAGTGTGAGAGTGTATAAAGTTTGGGTACTGAGGATACGTGCGGCTGTTACGTGAAGCCTGGGTGTTGGGATTGGGTATTGAATTAAGAATGTTCGATGAGGGGGATGAGGGTCTGGAGCCGGGCGCAAGGTTGAAGGATACGCGGTTGTGGTTACGTGATCTGTTAGGAGAATTATTGGGTGGGGGGATGTTGAGGTGATCTGTTGATTTGGGAGCAATTGAGAGAGGAAGAGGTCGGAAGAGGAAGGTTATGGTCCTACACTTCTGACCATAACAACGCCGGAAAAAGGAAAAGAAAAAGAAGAAGAAGAAGTGATTCGATAAAAGGTGTCATTTTAAATGTTGCGCCATCACCGTCGTTGTGATGATTTTTGATAAACCAAAAAGTGTAAGCTGATAAATATGGATCGAAGCAATTCCCGTTTCGGAAACTCTATCTTTCCTGCTTTAGCATTCGTCCCTAATTGTTATTAACTCGCCATCGATTTAAAAAATTCCATCATCTTCATCTGTGGCGATTCTTTTCGAACCTTCCATACGTAAAGCGGGCTAAATCCGACTTTGTCACTTTATTGCCCAAAACGTCGTCATTACCGCAAATAATCACCGCCGCTGTACACCAATATCAGCAGCACTTCCAATCCACAATCCAATTACCAATCTCCACTCAATTTTCAAAAAGCAGATTTTGCAAAACTAAATACTACTCAGCAATATTAACCCTCACACGCAAATGTTCTCAGATGCCACTCTTGCCCTATTCTGCTCCACAGTTATCAGTTGCCTTAACGTATCCGACCCATATTCGCCAAAAAACTACGCTCCCTGTTCAACAAAAGGTGGCAGGTCTACCTTGAATCCCGCTCTGCTTCCGACCTTTCTACTTACATAGATCCTAAGATAACTATCGCTCTTCTGTGAATTTTCTCAATACTATGTGTAAGAATCCGAAAATAGTTACCAACTTTTTTGTCCATTTCTTCAGCCAGTCGTTCTACGGTTCTTCAACCCGATCCTGACTACTTTCGGTATATGAAAGACTGCCCTCAGACGTACATATCTAACGTCAGTGAATATCATCATCGTCAACGTCAGTCTTAGTCATCGAGAAAATATAAAATTGAAAGACGACTACCCGTTCGGTCCTGACCGCCTCCTTGCGGCCAACCATCTGCTCCTATCTCTCACGGCTTTATTTCATAAGGACACTTTCCTTAGCTTTAGAAAGATGCTAACATTTATAACCAATCCATAAAAAATGAGGTGTTCCTCTAATGTATTTGAGTTTACCTCACAAATCTTAGTATGCTTTACAGTGGCAAAGAAGAAAACGTTGTTGCCATATACAAGGCTTTTGATAAAATCTCGCATCAAATTATACTTCTTAAATTCACTGTTCTCGGTTTCTAACCCAGTTTCATCCTATTGATCAAATCCTACCTCGAAGACCGTCAGTGCAATGTTATTTTCATATTTTCTATTTCTGACTCAATTAATGTCACCTCCGGAGTCCCTCAAGGCAGCCATCTCGGCCCACTAATTTTTGTCTTAATCATTAACCACTATGTCATCAAGAACTATCATCTTTCCTAATACGTTGATTTTTTTTTTTTTTTTAATTCGTGCAAGTTCAAGAGTTTGTCACACAACCTGGTCGGGGTGCAGATGGTTTGTGTCGAAAATGTTCGTTCACTAACATCACTACTCTCCGGGGGTGGTTGTCTTGGGATTCGAGAGATTCGACTGAATTTGTCGTGTTCTTTGTAGTTTTTATAGTAATTTTAATTCATGCCATTAAGGTGTTATATTGGAAATTCACACGCAGAGTATGAATTTTGAAGTGGGGAAGTGTTATGCCTTCGTCAGCATTTCTTGATTATCTCTCAAACAATTTATACAGTTAAAAAAGAGTGCCAAACAGCAAAAATTATGGGAAAACTTGGTGAGCAATTTCAATAATTGAACGACTGTTTGGGGGCAGAGCCGATGGGGCTATACGGTTTGTAAATTCTTAGCAGGTGTAGCTTAGACTGGAAAAGTTCAATTCTAATCGCATTGTCACAGCGCAATTGCACGACACAAGTTGAGCTCGAAGAGGGCACAGATCAATACCTACAGCGATACTTACCATTGCCACTCGTCGTAGATGGCTTATGATACGTACTGCGCAAGCATACGTTACCAAAAGTCGCAATTAATTTAAACGATTATCCATCACGCAATTTCTAATGTGTTATGTTAATTAATTGAACAATTCAATCGATCAACTTAGAAGCGTAAGACGACCAATAAGGCATGAGACCGTATTCTAGTCAGACTCATTTGCCAGTTGACTGATATTTGAATATGCACGACGTCTCATAAGGTGTATGCATATTATGTGCTTCAAAAGGTTTCAAGGGTACTGGGTAAGTAACAATGCTTGTTTTAATGAAACTATCTTTGGAGTGAAGTTTTTTTTAGTCAAGGTCAAGGCCTTTATCGAAAAGGGTATAAAAAAAATAAATGTCCCAGCTACAGTTGGAGTGAGGACATACATAATATCGAAGTAAAATCGTTTATAAGCGTGTAGAGATATAAAAGTCGATTGCTAAAGGGAAGATAATACACAAGCCTTGGTGTACACTTATATATCGGATGGACGGACATAATGGGGAATACTATAAAAGCCGATGTGGCCCAACCAAAGTTTCCTTTTCTCTATTGGGGATGATGCTGGTAGAACAATATGTGAGGGTCAGTGGTTCTTATCCGATTGGGAGTAAATTAACCGAAAGGAATTTAATACTTAAGTGTTTATGCTAGGAAAAGGGTTGGTGTTGATTTCTGTAGTTTGTCGGTGAAAAATAGACACAAAATAAATTCGAATTTCCTGTTGACTGGAATCAAGGGACCTGGAGGTAATGGTATTAAAGGTCAGTGGTTTTATTGTCATTCATTTCGAAGTGGAAGTTGTTTTAACGGGGCTAAAGGATAAAAAAAATCGGTTTTCAGTCAAAGTTAATGGAATTTAAATGTCTACCGGATGTTTGATTGACAACTTGTCTCCATGAATAAGTGAGCTCACTGAATGGTATAGGGTTTTTCAATAAGGACATGGCTATTAAGATATCAGACTGAAATTAATTGCAGATGTAGTACATAATTTTTGTTTACCCATGGAATTTCACCTCGTCGGCTCTGTCCATTCCGGTTATAATAAGGTTCAACAAGATTTCCGATATTCATTTGACGCATATTAAGCCTTTTTATCACTGAATGTCTACGGTATTTTGTACAAATTCCAACAAAAAATAAATGCTATAGAAGCGTGTACAAATTTATTAAGAGTGTTTGGAGAAGGAACAGAACACCCAGAGGATAGTGGATTTTAACCTTTCTGATTGGTCACGCTATAGGCGAACACCTTTGATCGACGACGATATTGTCAGGATTATGTTAGAGCAAATTTCTTTTTTGACAACATCGGAGATTGCGCAAAAGCTCGATTCAGCTCAACAAACCATTTCGGACCATATTCGGGAACTAGGGTTGGCTTGGAAATATTCGAAGTAGGTGCCACATGAGTTAAGTGAGAAGAATTTGAATAATCGCGTCATGCACACTCTGCTTGAACGGAACAACATCGAACCCTTCTTGGATAGAATGATAACTGGGAGAAAAATGGATTGCCTATGAAAACATCGTAGGGAAAGCTGGCTAGTTGAACGGACTATTTTTCGAGAGTACACGATCGTTCCCCTACAATAGATCAACGGTTTGCGTAGCCATCAGTGATCTGCGTAATTGACATGCACGTACTAAACCGTACAAAACCGCACGTGAGTTGGACGCTGTCGTACATAAGGTTACGTAGGAGAGAACTCTACATGGAATCTTTAGGTATCCCCACGAGGACGCAGTAAAGAAAATGCGTCGTCTTACGAGGGTGGTCCGATAAGTACTTACCCTACAAAAGAAAAACAAAAATTTTGGAGAAATGTCGATTTATTTTTCAATATAGTCTCCTTTTAGCACTTGACCTAGCGATGCTCCAACTTCTTTAACCTGTCTGAAAAATACGTTTTCTCGATGTCTGCAAAGTAGGCCTGCGTGGCGGCGATGACCTCCTCATTCGACTGAAATTTCTGCCCGGCGAGTGACTTTTTCAAGTTTGGAAACAAAAAGAAGTCGCACGGGATCAAATCTGGAGAATACGGTGGATGGGGCAGCGTTCGACCAATTTGGCCGTGGTGAGGGTGGAGGTGTGAGCCGGTGATCGAGAGCACTTTTCTTCGCCAAATGGCGCCGTTTTTTCTTCAATTCGGCGTCGAATCGGCCCATAGTACAGCTCTGTGACCGTTTTGCCCTTCTCCAGGTAGTCGATGTGGATCACACCTTGTGAATCCCAGAAAACGGTGGCCATCACCTTTGCGGCTGATGGGACAGTCTTCGCTTTATTCGGAGCACATTCGCCGGGTGAAGTCCCCTGTTTCGACTTTTCCTTGGTCTCTGGTGTGTACCAGTGGATTCATGTTTCGTCGACTGTCACAAAACGACGCAGAAATTCCTTCGGTTTGCGCTTAAACAGCGTCAAACACTACTCTGAAGTGGTCTCACGGTTGCGCTTGTTGTCCGGAGTGGGCAAACGCGGCACCCGTCGCGCCGACAGCTTTCTCATGCCCAAAATTTTATGCAGGATATGACCCACGCGATCTTTTGAAATGCCTACTGTCTCAGCTATCTCGTGCACCTTCAATCGGCGGTCTAGCAATACGAGATCGTAGATTTTTTTCTCGTTATCCTCCGTGGTAGCCGTTTTCGGGGCACCTGGACGTGGCTCATCAAAAACCGACGTGCGACCACGTTGAAACTCGTTAAACCAATTTTTGATGGTTGTCATCGAAGGAGAAGAGTCACCGTACACAGCATCCAAACACTCTTTGATTTCGCTGCGCGATTTCCCTTCCAAAAACAAGAATCGAATCACCGACCGATATTGCTCTTTTTCCATTTTTCTAAAATCCGCGGACACTCCCGCTTCCACATGCGGTCAAAATAAAACGACGAGTCCGATCCGGCTGAAATTTCGACCGTCTACTAGAATGTACTACACGATAGTAAGTTTCTCTTGCGATAATGGCGCCATCTGGCGGTGAGACTAAGTACTTATCGGACCACCCTCGAATATGAGAAAATATGAAGATCGAGATTTTGCAGATGTAACGTCTCCATTCTTCGGCGATCTCGATAACGAGCTGTTATCTGCGAGAAAGGCTTTAGTTGGGGAGATATGGGCTTCTACAGTCTTAAGGTCAGCGCTATTGTGGTCCTATGGGAAAATGTTGAGACCAGATTTTGCAAAAGTAATGGCCTATCTAGCATCTCTATTCATTGTAGTTGTAGGTAGTAAGAGACTGTCCTAAGCAAATAGTAAATTTTTCCCATACTTGCGAACTATCTCCTTATATGTTACCAGCCAGCCTAGTTAAATATCGCTGTGGCATTGAGCACCACCTGATAAAATGTAAACCTTGGCAGCAACCTTGCAACTTGGCAACCTTGTTGGACAGTAACAGATCATTAAAGAAGTTTAAGGGTGCGCTTGTATCAAAATAATAAAATTGTTTTGTCACTATTGATGGCGATGTGTATGGCGATGGCTCGTTCTCCATTACTTACCATCGTTTAGAGATTAGGCGCCTGGGCTCATTAAGACGACCTCCTGCTCTAAACAGTATATAAAAACCAAAATCTCAATAATCGTTTATTAATTTTTTAAACAAATTTTATTATTATATTCTCAATCCTCCCAGATAGGGGAAGGCCATCATTCACTTTAAAACTCAAATAATAACATCCATGGCCGCGCTAAAGGACGAAGGGTATATGCAAGTCCTTTATGCGAATGGAAAGATCATTATGTAGTACATTTTATGTATATGTATCTTTAGTTTTATACAGAACAATTTATTATCCCTAGGCAAAATAATAGACTAACTTAGTAGCTAGTTGTAATCAAGAAAAATATACTTTTGTTCATTGTAACCTATACATGTGAATACACAAACAAGATGTTTTCGAATTTCGTATAGGAGTACACGTGTATAGGATTGTTAGTATGTTTTTCTTGTTCTCTGCTTAAACTTATATTTTACATGAAATTTCTTCGTGAGAGTCTGCGCTCATGGTAGGTAAGAGTATATTACAAAACGAGAATAAGTAAACATAAATTATGATATACGAGTATAAATACCTTTGGGTGAGCAGGGAGCGGTGCTTGCTTGGGCGCCACTCGCTTTCATATGTTTATTAATACAAATTTACAAAGTAGACGTGTAGGGAGGGCATAGGGGGACACAGAAAGGGGTAAGGAGATTTGCGTGAATCCTGAAGCATTGATTTGATGGATTAAAACGCAAACTTTAACATTTGCTACAAGTGTGCTAGAATCTCCATTTCGTTATGCGAACTTGGCGGGCTGGATTGCATGTGCAATTGATTCGTACTGTCCTGACGTGAGATGGTGACAATTGTGACAAGATCTTTTGTCTTGCCAGTTGTCGTTGGGTCTGTGGGCTGCGACGATGATGGCAGCGGTGACAATGCTGTCGTCGTTGAGCGAATGTTAAGGAATCCAATTGTGCGGTTGTTATTATCGCCTGCCTTATGGCCATTGTCCAGAACTCGGGGATTCAGCTTTTCGCTTAAATACAGCAGATGGTCTCGCGGGTTGGTGCTGTCAGTGTCATTGTTGATTTGTGATAATGAAGTACGCTCCCCAGCTGAAGAAAATTCTTTGGGGGTTGACGATGAATGATGGCCATCAACAAGCGTTGACGATGTAATTTGTTTCTGAGGACCCATCTTGATGTTGCTCGAGTTGTCGCTCTCGCCGTGGTGTTGGGCACGATTGTCATTGTCTGCTGTGGAATTCTGTTGAGAATTTCTTGATGAGGAATTCTGTTGTGGTTGTTGATGCATACTCTCGTTGATAATTGCATTGTACTCGGGTAGTGAAGAGTCGAGGTTTGCACATAGTGATGATTCAGGAATATCCTCGTTAGCTAAAAGGCCGCCAGACGGTGCAGTTTCGATGCTTCGCTCGCTGAATATGATCGCTGGTGTATTGTTCCTGGACCGGTAACTGGGTGGGAGGCTATATTCAGAACCGGGGCCACCTATACTGCCGGCACCGCCACGTATCGTTGTGGTTAGAGGTGCTCTGGAACGAGATAAAAAGGCAAATAATAATCACATCAATATTGCGCGTTGAGCGTGAAAAAATCGCCTAGTAGGATGCAAATGCTACTACAACTCTAGATACGTCCTATCTAGCTTCGAAATAAACAACTCTCCGTAGTTCCCATAACGAATACAATTCCATACACTGGCCCGAAGAATATCTCAACACCTCTGGTGCATAGTCCCTCGATAACTCGACCGAACAACTAGAAACAACACTGCTTGGTTATTCTATACACAACCCGTACTCGTCATAAACATAGACATCGTCACCTTCATAAACATACGAAGTGATAATAAAGATGAATTTCTTCATGGTCTGTCTGGAACGAGGACACAAATAGAGATATTTGTATGACGAGAGGACTAGTGGAGGATAAACAATCATCTTTCTGTGTGTTGGCAGATGCCTTACACAAGCTGTTTTGTCGACGAAACAATATATCATCATTGCTCTCATCAAAAGTCACCATTGCGACCAGGTTGTATCCCATGGAATTATTATTAATTTTATTGGACAACCAACGGTATAATATGTCCATCCGTTGGGACTTCGCTCGGGCAGGAAGTGCTAATCTCTCCATACGATTCGGTTACAGGCTTTGGGGACACTGAATGAATGGAAGGTGAATTAATGGCGGTCTGCGGAGTGACAAAGCGATGGATCAGATCCTCGTGTGCTTGTTCTATAAACAAACATACATACGTGTATGTATCTGTTTAGGATTAGAGAGGCGAAGATAAAGGAGGGGGATGATGGGAATAAATATTTGCCTTATGGCAGAGTTTTCGGATGTTACCAACAGGTCGACCTCTCCTAGCAGTTTGGCTCGCACGGAAGGGTTGTTCCGTGTTCCGCGGGGAGGGACAGTGAATTTACCAAACATCATTTTCGTGTTCCTCGTTGGAATTTGGCATTTTACTCGAATAGAGGAATGAGGTTAATTTAAACATTTATGAAATATTCGAAAAGGTACCGGAGGAGGAGAAAGTGCGCCGAGGGCGAGACGAAGATGATTTTTCAGGGACCAAGACGTGGATGTTGAATGAATAAATTTGCATTTTGATTGATTATTTATTCAAGGGGTGATTATTCTTCGCATCAGTGCCGTGATTGTGACACCAGCACGACGTCTCTTGTTAGCTTTGTTTTTGTCTTTATTTCTTCTTAACCGGATGCTTCTGCTCCGTCTGCTGAATGATGGGCTGAATAGCTGATGGGCGGGAAAGGACCGAAATAAATTGGTAAAAACACTGCGGCGAATGCGAAATCCGAAATTGTCTTAGATTTTGATTTATGTGGGCTGTGCTGACTGCTAGCTGTTGTGTTGGGTGTTTTAAGGGAAATTGAATAAAAGCATTTGTTTGTGTAGTATTGCCGCCTGTCTTGCTCGGTGGGTGGTGACGTTGTGTGCTTTGTGCCGTTCTAGTGGAAATGTGAAAATTTATGTTCGTGACATTTGTGTGATTTAGGCAAGACTTTAATTAAAAAGTCGTGCTTTTTGGCTTTTGTGAAATGCTGCACGAGAAGGAGGGAAATTATAGGGGTTGTGATCGATCGTGTTTATCGATTGGAAGTGTATGATGAACGGAGCGAATTAAATCGGAAGTTTATATTTAATTGTTTTCCAGGTGCATTAAGGATGCTTATAATAGCTCCGGTGTATGTTTTTTATTCGATTTAAGTATACAGTAAAGTAGTTTATGATCCGTTCTACTTGCTCTAAACTTACTTCCGTAATTAAAATTGATAATACTATTCTCTCCATACAGAAGTTGCGTATTAACATCGGAATAAAAATAAACTAGGTTATAAGACCAAAGTCATTATCCCGACTTGACCTGTAACTTTTTTCAAGGGCCGACTTTTCACTTCTATTTTATTGTCCGCCACTCCTCTCCGCTTGCTTACAACTTGTGTTGCTTTCTCCCCTTCGAGGAAGGAAGAAAATAAACTTCTTCTAATTAGAGGACATTACGATCAAAGCGGCAGTTTAAAGCAAATATAATCATTGCTAATGCCAGGGCAGCACTTCTTCCAAATGCCAAACCCAACAGTCTGTAAGGCTTTATTTTAAATGGCCAATTACTATGGAGCACTTTAGTCATATCTACGCTTGTCCATTGGTATATGTATGTATGTGCTAGGCGAGCGGCAGAGATTCTAACAGAATTACACAATTTTCCGCAACTTTGTTGCCCTCTGTGAGTATATTAGAAGTCACTTTGAAGCACCCATTTAAGATAACCAAAAGAAACAAAATAAAAAGGGAAAAAGGTGCACTCTCAGTTGAGTGAGTTTGTTTACAGCTCACTAAAAAACAAACCTCGAGGGAGGGATTCTTCGTCGTCGTAGCTCTCGAACGGTGACAAAGGAAGGGCATGCATTTCAGGATTCTAATGAAAAATGTGACACAACCATCACTCAGGAGTTGTAAAAACAACCTCTACCAATACAAACGTTCTTGCGATTTGCGCGGAACAACATGGCAGACACAATGGTTTTCGAAGTAACCATCCTTCCGCAAGAAACCGAGAGCAAAATAAAAAAAAAGAAAAAAGTCCCGACTAGGAGAGCACTTTGTGAGGCTATCGGTCGCATTCAACCATCTTGAAGGTTCTGTAAGACGATAGAGGGTATGGATTAAATGATCCGCTACTAGACTCAAGGCTTCACGTTATTGCTCGTAGTTCCGGGAAATGTTTTTCAACCCCTGCGCTACGAGCTTGTAACTGTTTTTGTCGAAATAATTCATTATGCTTGTGTAAGAAACTTTTGACTGGGAATTTATCGTGACACATTTGGGGCCACAGAAACGCACACACCACACCATCAACTCAGCACAACGGGGACGTGGAACACTGGAGTTTGTGTGAAGTCATGAAATAGATGAGATATGCAGGGATACATATACATATGTCGCAACCAATGTGGTTTCCTACAGAAACACCAATGAAGTATGTATGTCGAATAATAACACCCTTCTGTGCTCGTTCGTCCCAAGGGGGTAGTTTGACATTTCAAAGGAGAACAGCCAGGTGGAATGGTATTGGACAAAATGATGATTTGTAGCATAAATTCGTAATTCAATTTCACTTCTCGGGTGGCTTTTATTGATTACTTACCTTAACAGACTGCCAGCATGAGATCGATAGGTCGGTGGTGGTGAACTTCCTCGTACAACGCCATTCTGTCGGTCACGGTCCAGGAGTAGAAGTCTGCAATTGCGAAAGAGGTATCGTTAATGATACGGAAATATTTTCGGAAATTTAAGCATTTAAATTCGTGGCAGCCTTAGGAAAGGGAGAGATATGTAGTTTCATGCGGTTCCCAGGTGAAAACCACTGACACGTTGGGTGATTCTTTTTCCTCCTTTTATAGGAAGTGTTAGTATTTCGGGCACGGCACGCAATAGAATTCCTTTGTTGTGGTTACTATGCAGCTATTGACTAATTACCACACAGATGTGTATATGTATGTATGTACATACATACAAGCGCACTCACCTAAGCCGATATTCCTGCATGCTGGCTTGATAGGAGGGCGGTGGTGGTCGATGTTGAAATTCAGGATACAAAAGTCCATGCGGTGCGCCACCACCACGACTGCATGGTCGTCGACCACAACGTCCCAGGTCAACACTAGAGCCTAATCCCAGGCAGGGTGGACCACCTGGTGCTGTCATTCGCCATGCTGCACCGCTTACTGTTACAAGGATAACACCAACGCCTGAAAATTGAGGGAATAATTTTAAATGCTACAACAATATAATCATTTAGGTTTCGGAAAACATATTGGATATGGAAGCGTGTTCGAGACATGGTTGCTTCGTGACCGGAAATAATACAATTTCAACGGAACTGGTCATGCATCACGCAGGTACTGGTAATTAATGACTCATTTGTACATGCACAACCACGCAGTGGAGCTGTACAGGGATACCTAAATCGATGACCAGAGCCCTGAGTTACTTTTCTGTTTTTATGCGCTAACCGACTATGTCAGTCATACGATTGACTGCATAAGTTTGTTACTTTAAATCAAATTCGATCGGCACTAACCTTCGCTACGGTTTGCAATGGTCGCAAATTAATACAAACGCAATCGTGCTACCAGTTTTTCCACTAATTCGTTAATGTCTCGCTTCGAGTCTCTTGCTCTATTGTGATAATTAAACAAATCCGGGCAACAAAAGTGAAAGTTTATTTCCTAGCAGACAACGGAAGGCAAATTTCCTTCAGCCAATTAGATTAAATGTTAAGATGGTTTGCATTGGCAGGTTTAGTCGATCTCCACCTTTGCGATTGCTGTCGCTGTTGCCGCTACCACAGTCATGCTGGTACCATGTCACAAAGCAGGAACGTGATTACCATGATAATTTGTTAGTCGACCACAAAAACTTGCCTCATTTCTGCCATAAGTTGAGTGCAACAATAGCTAACAATCATTATAACTGATTCTCCAGCTGAATGCTAAAATGGTTTGCTTCGGCTTTTTGTTTCGCCCCGTTTCGGCATCTCAGCCATTCGAACCCGCCTCCACTTTGGGGATTCCTATGAGCCGGCAAAGTCTTTACGAGTCGAGTATTTTTTTTCCTTGCCTATATTTCTCCGAGTTCATTGAATTTTGTTTGCTTCCTGCCTGCAACATCTTCCATTGAATGACATAGTCCTTATTAACGGTAAGACGAAACACGAAATGGGAAACCTCACTTCGTGGCTAGAGCCAAGAATAAGGACTGTTCCGTCGTCGAAAGAAGCCGTAAGAGAATAAACAGTACTGCATAGTAGTGCATTCAAATTATGGTACACTTTGCCAATACGGATGCAAATTGCTCGTGGAGTAGTTGAGAGGAAGTTCTGTGCCCATCGAAGCATCCTTAAATTGGTTTAGAGAGTTTCGGATAACGTCTATGCAGTGAGTTGGGTAAAAAACGTTGCAATCTACCTTCACAGAGGGACGAGTACGCTTTAGGGAAATTAATTTTCATTCGTATATAGTCTGTCGGGTGCACGTGCAGTTGATGTACTGCGGTTTGCAAATAAGATTTCGGAAATTTGGTAATTGTTGTAAATGGATTTTATATTTAACCCGAGAGGAATACAACCAAGGTTCGGCTTGTGCTTGATGTAGGATGTAGTTCTGCAATAAGGAACTGAAAGTTAAACTAGTCATAATATTGTCATGGGGTGGGCTGTGGCCTAACGTTCTTGTAAGGATGCAACGACTTTGTGGAAGGGATTTATTTTTAGTTTTAAATTCATTTTTATTCTCAATTTCTTAGATCTATCTAATCCTAGACAAAAATGCTTGAAACCAGCTTAACTATTTTTACAAATCTTAATAATTAAATGGCCCTAATTGGGCACCAAAATAAACTGGACAACTGAAATATATGTCTTCGACAACTATATACCTTATAATATCTTTACCTTAATCTTATCATACCCTAAGCTAAAAAAAATTATTTTTATTAAAAGAAAAACTTAGCATGTGATTTGTGGAAGAGAGTGTATCTGTCAGGTGATTGAAACTTGTTTAAAAAAATAAGACGACTTTTTAATTTTTCTCGAACATTATTTATTTAATCTCAAATATTTCGTAGCCTTTAAAGTAATCCCCCACGGATACAATAACCTTGCGCCAGTGCTTTTTTCCATCCTCGAAGCACTTGTGATATGCGCTTTTTGGTATATGTGTGTAGCTTTGAGCGATTCGATCTTTATCTCTTCAATCGTGACAAATCTCCGTTCTTTCATGCATCTTTTCTGATTTAGTAAGAGAGAAAGTTGCAGAGGGTCAAGTCTGGCTGAGGCATGATATCGGTATTGGTTTGAGCCAAAAAACTTATGCACAAGCAACTGTGAGTGAGCGGGGCACTATCTTTTTCCTAAAAATGGAAGCTTTTTTGTATTGCCTCAGTCAAACGGCGCATTACTTCACGTTAATATTCCTTATTGTCCGCACAACTTTTCGGCAACAACCCGTGATGAACCACGTCAATCGAAGAAAAACTGAGCTTTCACATTTCACCGAACTAGGAGTGTTTTTTTAGTCTTCACTATTCTGGTCAATTCTATTGGCTTTGGTTACGACGTCATAAACATATTTTTCAGCAAATCTGGATCAACATTCATGCGACGGTTCTTTTGGTCACAATTTAGCAACTTCCGAACAAACTTCGTGGATACACCTTTCCTGCCCGAAAAAAGTTCATGCCATGAGCCAACCGATATGCCAATATTCTGAGCAACAGTGATTCTTTTGTCACTGTTTCAACAACGTTGACTGGCTGGGGCATCCGGGGTGGGCAACAATATTAACTTCTTCTCCGCCTTCTGTGAAGAGCTTCACCACTATATAAAAAGTTTTTTAATTTTATTTCCCAAACTAAATTTAATACAGATTCTTTGATCCATTTTCATTCAAAATTTATAAAAAGAGACCATATCCAATAATTTCGGGGAATCAATTACTCCATTCCGGAGGCGATACATCAAGAAAATATCCGTGACTTCCCGACATTTTTTAAAAGTTTGAAGATCAATCAAGTTACGTAATCCTATCTTCGCATAGTGGCAGATGGAGGGTGTTAGTCCATGGGACACCGCGAAGGGCGAAACGCAAAAATGTAAGTTGAACCGATTCAGTTCTGCGTGAAAAATGAATGTAATATGGAGACCAAACCTGGCAGGCATATTTCTAAAAAGGATCTGATAAAATCAACATGCAGTGATTTCTTTTGACCATCGTTTTACTTCTGGCATTTATTGATATTAAGTTCCAAAAAAAAATTACTACACCAGATGTAGAAGGAATTCAGTTTTTATGATTTTCATATCATCCTTATACATTAATTTAACGTAGTTTTTGATAAAGTTGCAGTCACCGTTAACAATCAAAACAAACATCAATGGGCCAAGGTGATAACCTTGTGGAACAACCTAGATGGCGTTAAAGGGATCAGAGACTAACAAACGAAAAAAAAAAATTATTGGTCCTCTTCGAAGTACGATTTTAACCAGAAAAAAAATAGAGGTTGGAAATCGAGTGTTTTTACCTCCAGATGAATGATTTGATGTTTAATCTTATCATATGCCGGAGCCAGGCTTCTTTTTATTCACTCATGTTGTGTGCGATTTGTTTTTTCACACAAGTGAACAGAACCTAAAGCTTAATGCCGATCCCGAACGGCGAAAGCAGAGAAGCTTTTTCAAGGCAAGTGTAAAACGGGGGGTTTTGCCAGTACCCCGGCAAGGAGAGAAGCCGCGAAATAATCATTCGATGGCGTTGGTGTTATCGGGATCCGAATTCGCTCATCTTGCGTCAGCGGCCGACACACTACCTACTGCGCCACAGCGCTCTATCATATCATATTACAAAGCATATGATCGGTGGTGATAACATTAATTTCTTCATATTTCTCTAACGCAAGAAAAGTTTTGGAGACAAATTCAGCGAAATTGGTGGTAGTTGATTTGCCCTTGAAAAACCAATATTGTTAAGGGAAAAATATAGACCTATAGTGAAAGTAAGAAAGGAATCGCAGATCATACTCTCAAATAACTTTCAAATTTTTTTGTTCGATTCTGATCCCCTTTCTATTGATGGGAAGGATGAACGAATCTTTACATAGCTAAGGGAAAATAGCAGTGAAGAGAGAACGCTGAATTGATGCTGTAAAGGGCTTAGATAGCGTGTTGACACACTTTCCAAAATGATTGCTGGCAATCCATCGGGACCAGGAGAGTAGTTGATTTTCAGGTCGCTTATCTTGTAAACTATCATAGTTATGCTTATTGAGAAGTTTGGATGCAGTAGTCGGGCATAATCGTAGTCGGGTTTGGCGAATATGATTACTGCTTGATTGATTGAAAAAGGAAGCAAAGAGATTTGACAGAGCTGGAGGATGAAACATTTAAAAAGTTTAAGGACGAGGGAAGACCATCAGATTTTCTTTTGGAGGTTGGAAAAACGGAAATAAGCAGCCTTGTAATTAAGGTATATACGCCAGAATCTGTTTCTTACGTTCCGAAGAGTTCGCAACTCTTTATTATACCAGGGAGGAAACACTTTCCGTAATACACAAACATATGTCATTTCCGCTTTTACGCAAAGTATGGGCTTCCAATTCAATTAGCCTACTTAAACCTGATGAGAGACGAATCAAACTTTAGACACGTGTTTAAATTTTACCCAGTTTGTCGCGAATCAAAGGCTTCCCGTTACTCAGTTTTTGTGTAAATTTTTTTCTCATTATCGTTATGTCTATCTCTGCATGACAGCTCCATTGACTGCAAATATTGTGCAACTGTAATTAGCTTCATTAGCACTTATTTAGTTGCTTGCTTCCATCCATGACGTGACAGAGATTACCATGCCACAAAGGAAATACAAAAGTCAATAGTTTTTTTCCGCGCTCTTTGCCTGCCTATCTGAACCTACATGTGCACGAAGTTTCACTTTTTGGATTGTGAAAACGGTTCACAAAATAAAAACATTTGTGTGTTGTGCAGAGAAGGTAATTATAAGAAAACAATCAGCTGCCGCCCGCCCATCCCCAGTCGCTGCTCCATTGACGGAACGTCGTGTGAGCTTTTATTTTTACACGCCAATTTACTGTCCGAGCAGGCATGAAGTGTGCTGATGGTGGTGCAGTCAACGACGACTACACTTACCCGTCATCCTAGCACAGGATGTAATTTTTATAGCACTATCTCCCTCTTTCTCTGCACAAACTTACATGCTCTTCTTTCGGAAGATTTATTGGAAAAAATTAAACCGAATGATAGTTGACTTGTGGAAGCGGCGATAGCTTCCATTTTATTTACATTTTGATTTTCGGATTTTGTGTGTCATCCATGGTCAATGAAAGAGCATATTTGCACCATGGCGTGCTTTCGTGGTGCATTACTTAAGTCCATTGTTACATTGGATACCAAAGCCGGGTAAGGCACTCCTACTAACTGTGATTGACTTTCAATAGTCAGACCAATGGAGAATGAAAATCTGTCCTGGAGAGGGATAGTGGATAAAAAAAAACCACCACATCGCTGTGGTTATCCACCATGGCTCAATTAATTTTAAGTCTTCTTCCGGCAGAGTGGAAATATATAATCGCTTTCGATGATTTTTCGAATTCGCGTTTTTAGAGTGGGACTTTAATTGAATCGGTCAATGGCAGCCGTGAGGAGAGGTCAATGGTTTAAAGTTACTTCACAGATGTTTTTTTTCAAATTTGTGCGCTTTCTGTAGATACTATACCTAGTAAATATGTTTCGATTAGTTTTTAGCTAACGCTAGACAGTCGTTGCATTATTGTATTCTTGTTTCACGTTTTCCTTGGTTTTTGCGTCGTTGCTAATTTTTTTTTCTTGGTTTGCAGTATTTGTTTGAGTTCAAAAAATGGAAATTAGTGTCTGGCGTTGAAAGTTTAGCTTCATTTGTGAAGCACAAAACAAAACGAAATAGAACTTCGATGCACTGGGAATAACTGCATTTGATTTTGGTTGAAACTCAATTTGCATTTTAAAACTGACCGAGGGTTCGACGACTGTAAGAGTCGAGCGCAGTGCATTTGAAAAGCAATAGAGCACTCATGCTCGTACACTGTTTGTTGCCGCAAATTACGCTTGCAGGGTTAACTTTTGTATGCAGATGCAATATCGATTCAGCAAATCCATGTTCATGTTTCTGTTTATTTGCTTGATAAATTGCAACAAGAACTTCTTTAAATCTTCAATTTAAAATCGAAATTTTATTAGATAACCAGATTCCATAACCATTTCTGTTTACACATTTTCGCTGAAATTCTGATATATTGTATAACTCACCGATCATTAACAAAGCCGCTGTCAGGTGTGACGACGGCGGACCAGCTAATCCCGTCGCTCCAAGTGCAGCACCGCCGAGAGCACAGGCCACACCGCCCAGTGCAACAACTGCAATCAACGCACGCAGAGGCGGTCCGGCAAACCACTGACCACAGCATCCTTTCCCCGATCGCTCCGAAGGTGATCTAAAAAAAGAAAAGATAAAAATACACTTAGCTTCAATTCATTCTAATGCAATCGAGTTTTGATGAATTTCAATTGCATACGTTCGAAATGACTTTGAACTACTTTTCGTCACCTCAAAGCATGTGTCTGATCTGGCGGCGGCTTACACGATTCGCATAATAAGTCTTTTGCTTTGGCTAGTCTCATTTATGGGACGAGTGACGTGCACGCACTTAATAATGCATGATATTCATTAGTGATATGGTAAATTGGTTCGGATTGCCAAGTATCACAAGCTCTAGTTGCATCGTAAAGGGAAATCGCGATACCTATACTTGTGCTTTTCCATGAGCGCGGAATTCATTAGTTAGCTGGTTGCATAATTTTACTTTCGCGCACATATTCTGACCATTGTGTTACTTTCTACCATTTGCCTAATTTGTTGCTTGCTGGTTATAAAAAAAACGTATACCGGCGTCGAGCGAATGTCGGTAACTGGTAGATAGTTTAGCACCATAATTACTAAGTGAAACTTGCGGTTTAGTAAGCGTTAACATCATGCACAGGGATTTGGGTTAAATACAACTACCGATTGTCAAAAACTAAAATGATATTACCTACTTCAGATAGATCGATAAATCTTAACCGAAGTCAGACAATGGATTCATCAGTCTGCCGCCGAAATAAGACACTCTATCGAATAGAACAATTAAACCTATTATTATTATTATCATAACTCATAGGAAAAGTGTAACCTCTGCTTCTGGGCGCGCACAGATTTCGTTTTTTAGAAGTTTTTTTTTTATGATATCTCTTCCCTATTGGCACTTCAGCTTTACAATGTGAAAAGTTCTCGGCCTAATAGTGAAAGACTAGTAACTGACTAGACTAGACACAGTAACTGTTGTGGTGTAAAACATATTTTCATAATCCGAATTTATTTTGGAAATCATCGATTTAAAGGTAACAAGAACCCAATTTTCTTCAAATAGAAGGCCGTTCCTTCGGTGATTTCCTCTTATTTCTGTTGCGCGGAATTTTCGCGAAAAAGGGCTGAGCATCTGTGAAACAGAATTTACAACACAGGTAAGTAAACCCTTAAAGCCACGAATTGTATTATAAAGAACCTTATATTATAGTTCAGGCAAGTTATCGAATTTTAGGCCAGTATACTCGTCTCAACCGACACGATCAAATACTCGTATATACAAGGGCTGCTCAAAAGGAAAGGTAACTTGTTTTTTTTTTTTTTCTTGAAAAATATTTGTGTATTCAACAATATTTCTTTTGTCCCCTTCAAGTGATCTCCCTGAGATAGAACACAATGATATGGGCCATTTGGTACAGGCTTGGACTTTTCCGGTGATGCGGCTTTTAGCTCCTCAATCGTGGCAAAATTTTTACTTTTGTGAACAGAAAAAAGTTGCAGGAACTAGGGAATATCCAGCAAGAATTTATGATGGAACACGTCACTGTGATCGAATACAACAGTGAGACCAAAATTTCATATTTGACTGAACTTGGCATGTTTTTTTCGGGCTTGTTTCTACCGGCCGCTTCTATTTTGATGATTGGGCTTTAGTTTCGACGTTATTACCAAGTAACCATGTTTCGTCACCAGTGATAACAGCTTTCACTAAATTTGGAACGTCATTCACGTCGTTTAACAGTTCCTCAGCGATGCTCATGCGCCAATTCTTTAGGTCAAAATTTCCAAACGAACTTAGTCGTCACACGTTTCATGTCCGAAATATCTGAAAAAGTTTCATTAAAAGACCGTCTGTCTCGATTGTTGATTCTTTATTCACTGAACTAGCTTACTAAAGAGCTTGCCATACAAAGTGATATATTCTTACATGCCAACAATATAGTGTGTTCGTATTATGTGGATGTGTAATACTCAATGGACAATATATGTATTGCATTCGCATGATCAGCTAGTGTGGCGTGATGGTATTTAATTATATCATATAATATACATATATGTACATATGTATTTATTAACAGAAATATATACAGGGTGTCCCACGAGCAGTGTGCCAAAAAGCTAGAGCATGTAGGTCTGATCAAGACAAGAAAAAAATCGTATGGGAGGGTAGACCCCCCTTTTCAATAAAGAAAAATTGCGGTTTTATTGTCTTAAGGTCCTAGCGGGTAGAACCCATCGGCGGCGGGCGGACCCAGATGAAATTGGCCGGTCAGTTTTCAGGCGTTATCAATGAAAAAAAAGGATTTATCCAGGGTTATTCCAATACTGTGTCACTTTATTGTATCCTCATAGAACTCCGAATTTTTTAAAAATAATAAAAAAGAGGTCAATGTTTCATATATTAATTTGCCTACAAGTTCAGCCGCGTTAAAACCAAAAAAAAAAGGTTTTTCTTAGAAAAAAATGGTTCGGGTTCGAGTTTTTTTCTCAAAACCTACAATCCGGTTTTCTGTTTTTAACTAAAAACTAATAAGAGAATTGAATTTTTGAAAAAAAAAATTAGTACTTAATTATATACAATTTTGAAAAAAAATAGTTCGAAATTTTTTTTTTCAAAATTTTGAGTTTGAAAATTAATTTCTCAAAAACTATTCCTTAAAACAGCTTCGTTTAAAAACAAGATGAAAGAAAAGGCTCCTGGCTTTAAAAAAAAGATATCACGGCATTGTGGATGTACCTAACTGTTGATTTTTAATAATTTTTTTTTCCAAATTAAGTCAATTTTTTAGAAAATTGCCCTTGCCCGCTAAACGAGGGGGGGGGAGGGGTAGACCCCCCTCCCATACGATTTTTTTCTTGTCTTGACCAGACCTACACGCTCTAGCTTTTGGGGACACCCTGTACATATATTATATTATATATTTTAACCCAACACATGGTATGAGCCAATCGATAGCCAATATCCTCAGCAACTTCTCTGGTAGTGATTAAATGATTCTCCACATCGATTTTCTTCACTGCTTTAACGTTTTCATTCGTCGCTGACGTGCTGGGGCGTTCACGGCGGGAATCGTCATTAACATCTTCTCGGCCTTCTGGAAGAGCTTTTTTTACATATAAATTTTTTTGTTTACTCAGAGTAGGCTTACCGAATACCACAGTCAGTCATTACAAGTACATTGGAGCACAAAATTTCATACAGATTCTTTGTTCCATTTTCAATAGAAAAAAATTGCCAAGCGCACCAAAACACGCCTAACCTTTATATCTATGAAAAACGCATTAAATACGTATTCAAAAGGTTCCGACAGGAAATAATAACCTCGCGAAATTCGAAATGTCACCTTATTTTTTGAACACATTTTATGACAGATACAAAAAATCACCACCGACGATAGTCGACCTTAGAATATTCCCTAATTCGTATTAGTTTTACCATGAAACATCATGCAGCAAATGTAAAACCGTAAAGCCACTAAACACTTATTACACGACGAGCTGTCGCTGAGCGCAACCAATGTGCTATATAAGCCAACTGAGAACCGTTCCATTTATACTTTATTACATTTAATGGGAAATAACTTTTCTGATGAAAGAACTATTAAGTGGTGAAACGTTAATGTCTGTGTCGGGGTGGCACCACACCAGAGTTCGTATTTTATGGCAGAGTACGGATCGGAGATCACTGGAAGCAAACCTCGAAATTGGGTGTTAAGAAAGGGAGATTATTTTCACAGCCGCCTCTTAATGGGGGGATACGATTTCAATTCGAATCTGATTATGGCTTATATTTAGATTTGATTTGATTTAACGTCTTGCGGGATTTGAAGCACATGTTTCTTATTTCGTTAAAATCTTTCACTTTGTGATTGACTGACGAACGGCTTTATGCTTGAGTTTTAAGATTATTGTTAGACCATTCACCTGTTTATAGTCTCAGTGGCCTGTTGTAAGTTGGTAATCGATTTTGAGGTCTCGGTCAACATATAGTTACTTATGTATACACCAATGTCAGCTTGCTGGAAGTAAATTAGTTTCTCCACTACAATAAGGCATGTCAAGTGAACGAGCATACTACTGGCTAACTTTAAAATTACATTGCTTCGGCGTCATTGGCATTGAATCAAGATAAAGCCTGTAAAAAACAAAGCCACCGCGAACCTCAAATGCAGGCACACGAAACTTATTTAAAAGTGTTTTTCCCTGTTGTTTTCTGTTTTCGCTGTTACTCATAACTGGAACTGGTTCAAGGTCCTTTTGCGCTTTTTTTAACATTTTCACTTTATTCATAAGCGCGCACCGAGATGCGTTGAGTGTTGTAAAAAAAAGGAAAAAGACAAACTTTAGTTTTACTGTTGCGCGTGATCTTGTTTTGGTCGGCAAACGGGGTTATTCAATGCGCAGGTGGTAATTAAAGGTTTCAAGTCAAAAATCCTTGAACAGTTCGTTTTCCTCTCACATCATTGCAAAACGCGGGATAAGTAGCAAATGAAACTGCACCTAAGTAGGTTTAGTGGAGGTAATCGTGGCTGGAACATCGCGCCTGATGTACACACATTCATGTACGTATGCACGTGTTGCTGACTGGATATAGCGTAACTCGTACGTTAATGAGGTGGAATTACGTTGAAAGAACGCAAACGAGAGAGCGCGAATGGCGGATAATTTATGTTTATTGAAAAACTTGACTATAAGTGCGAGGAAAGTATGATTAGTTTATTAGAAATAACCGGGAAAAGGATAACTGGGTTATATCCCCTCTTATTGGCGGGTTTCTTAAGGAAGCGTTTGACAATCTCTGAATGGGGATAATTGGTTCCTGAGGAAAAGGTTTGTTGACTGTGGCTGTTTGCACGTTTTGGCATTTAGTCACTACCGTCTTTGTACTGATCAAAGAAAATGCGGACAACTAGATATTTGCGTATGACTTGAAAAACGATGTTTCGATGTTAAATACGCTATGTCCACCAATTTGCAGGATGGTGGCCTCTTTCAACGCTTGGAATAAGTTCTGAAGCTTTTTTTGATGCCCGAGCATATACTCGATCATTTTGTGTATTAAAAGTTTCTTCAACAATAGCAATATTTGCTATTGGTGAATTTTAGAATTCGTCTAAATTTTATGTCTGTGAGAATTTTTAGCACTCTATCTCAAGAGAGCTTAAGATTTTTGCTTACGTTTACGTTTCAGTGCGATTGTTCTCAGGCGTTCGATGTGTTTTTTACGAGTAGATATACCTACATATGTAGGTCTTTTTTGATGTTGCGAGATATGGATTTTTGCGAAATATTCATTTCCCGCGACAAAATTTTCTGCTTTCAATAGTTTGCCTCTTATTCGATTCTGCACGGCTTTGATGTATGTATGTATATCAGAGTCCTCACAATGTGGGACGGCCGGATCTTTGACGGTCAGGTGCTATCCCAGTATCCTCGAATAATACCATAACAAACCTAACCAAACGATCCAGAAAGATCGATATGGGGGTGGTCGTGGTGAATGGTAATCATCACTGTTGAGCGGAAGATCTGTGGTTCAAGTCTGTCCATAGCCAAGAACAATTCTTATACGGAAAGCTGTGCAACAACATCAGTTGTGAATGAGAGATGATCAAAAAAATTCTGACGAAAGCATAACACTAGCAGTATAAGATCCCTTCAAAATTCATACTATGTGTGTGGCTTTTCAGTTAAACACCTTAAGGACATGGAAACAAAAAAAGTTAATGTAAATTACAACCAACGCAACAAATTCAGTCGAATCTCTCGACTTCTATCTAGGACAACCACCCCCGGAAAATAGTGAGCGAACATCTTCGACATAAACCATATGCAACCCGTCTAGATTTTGTGACAACGTACGAACAGAGAAACGACAAGGTGATCTTGCTATATGAAAATGCTCGACCACATGTTATAAAATTGACTCGTCGCATACACCAGATTTTCCCCTCTATTAGCACTTGTTCATCACTTTAATTCTTATAAATATGTCATAAAATGGATCGATTTTTGGATAGCCTTCAGACGTCTCCATTCAAAGAAATCTCCCTCTGAAAAAAAACACAAATGTCAACTTTTTTTTTCCAATTCCCCAAACAGTTGTTAAATTCGATTTCTTAAATGACCCACGGAACACGTTGCGGTGTTCTAACGTTTGTTTTTGAATAGTCAGGAATTGCACGGAGCAAACCATAGATCCTAGTCTCGTCTTTTATGATGCGTTTAGTGACGGCTTCATAGGCAGAAATCATCTCTTTACAGTTTTCAATTCTCTCTCAAAGAAATTGAGACTTTTTGCAATCGGACGAGATTAGAGGCGTCTGACGCATAAATAATCCGTCATAATTGTTTGAATATATCGATACAAGGTGTCTAATGGCAGACGATTTTTGACTGCCAAATTGATGATATCCTTGACTTGTTGTTAATCAGTTGATGTTTTTCTCTACTTTCTTGTTTTCGAATAAACCTGTTCACTAACGTCATCTACAACATTCTCAATGTTTCTGTACAGAAATTTCATTCCACAAACAACATTTAATGCAACTACTTTGCTAAATATAATCAGACAATTAGTTGTTTTACTTTTAGTTGTTCACAAAACTCAAGCATAACTATGAAATCCACGCAGATAGTGATATGAAATTTGTCAATGACAGTATTACAAAGCAGCCTATAAAAAAATAGAATAGTCACACAAAGCTCAAATTGGATGGACACCTCTTCATTTGATCATAATACAATAGATTCCAAAACTCAGCATTCACTTCCAATGCTCCAACTGATGCTACGTTGTGAGTGAGACGTTAATTAAGTTAGTCGCATGGTCGCCGGCATGCCGACAACGATATTTGCGTCTGCATGAATGACGCATGAAGCCACGAACAACAACGGTATGTCGTAAATGAAGTTCACCAGTTCATTTCAATAGCTCATAAAATGGCGAGAAAACTTGATTGAAGGAGACTTTAAAACGGATTGAAGAATTCACATGTATTAAACAAGTTGCCTGCTTAACTGTTAAGAACTCCAAGCTCGAGCTGTAGATATGTCGGAATACTCGCAAATCAGTGGGAGTAACTATTTAGCACCAAACATCGTAATTTGACGTACATTAGAGTCCTAGACTCCACATGCTTCCCCGCCATGATCTGGGAGTTCCACCACCCATGAGAAAACTTGTGGCATGGCCCAGTATTTTAAGTTTACCTCCCGAAGGTTCTATGGATAATTTATGGTATTTTCTGCAGCCAAAGCACCATTAACATTTTCACTCGGTTGCCATTGCGCCATTTATTCGGTTGTTTGTGGAATTCCCTTAACAATTACGAGTATTTTCTTGAGCCATGAATGATGCTTGCCACCTATTAACATTACCATCCTTATGGTATAGGAAGGAGTACATGCTAAGCGGCTGATGGTGTCGGTTTGTGTTTAGTCATTTTTCATATTGTGTGTGCCGCGTCCTGTTTTGCATCATTGCTCTGGGATATTGTGTGTGATTTATGGAACACAGACAATAACGGACCGCCTGCTGAACTGCTGCCGCAACAAAACCTACAATTCACGGAAGATATTAAAGAGCGGGTGCAAGATATCCAGAAGTTCCTTTAAACGTCTTCAACAATTTATTTTCGTCTTTTTTTGTAGCTCCGTGTAGGAGGATATACACACCTGGAGAATGAGTTTCTATTATCACGCACCTTGGAGATGTTAAAAGGAAAACGGATGAGATAGGAAACACAATGTGGTGCGCTGCTGCGTTTATCCGGCAATCGATGAGGGATGTTCAGTATCAGACAGCTGAATCCATAAAATACCGGCTGCAAATGTTTCTCTTAACGTACATCTGACGCATCACCATCATCAATAAAAATAGGTCGAAGAGGTGTAGCTGTGTGGTGCACTTTTATAAAATTTTCAGGTTAAGCACTATTCCAATGTACTATAATGGCAGTAAATATTTTGTGAAATAACTCAAAGCGCGGATGGCTACTTTGATCTTTGATGAACAGGAAGCAAATGGAGCAGAATTATGTTTTTAACGTGCAACACGAAGCCATGTTGCCATAACTACCAGTCCATTACGTAAACTCGACTCGAGAGTCATTAAAGACTCATAATCGCATTACGAAATCAATAATTTGCCACAACTCTTCGTTTTCTTCAGACTATTCATCGGCCGATCATCTCTAATGACGTGAAATGATGGTCGCGATAATAAGAATTACCGCAATGACCTGAGCTAATGGGCTAATTACCTAAACAACAAAAACCAATGATTATCGTCGCAGGAAAAAAGTATCTTTTTGTTTTTCAATTTGTATACATTTGGTCAAGTCCGGGACTTAAGTTCCGTTTTCTCTTCGCTGGCGTCACGTCGACGGTAGCTGGCCCTAGTCTGCAGGCAGCTGATTATATCTTAATTAATTGCGACAAGTTTATATGAATAGCCAGCGGCCAAGGGAGATAAACCAAAGACCGAAAAGACTGGAAATAACAATTGACAAGACAAACTCTTTCTTTTAGGCCAAATACATGAATGCATGCAGTAGCGTCAAGGTAGTAGTGCAGTTTCCAAATGCGTCATAGCCGCAATATATTTAAGAGATCAATGAAAGCGAAATTTCCATAAACCCATAACCCAAGCCGCTGGTTTGTCATTTATTTTTCTCTCCAATTTCTATTTATAACAGATTGACGGTAACTAATTAAACCGGTTACCGGCTTCACACAAGAACACACTTTAGCCGCGAGCGTCATACAGACAAACCGTGAAATGCTATGCCTATGTTCTGTTGCTAATTTTGGAAAATAAAATCTTTAGACACAATTCACGGACCGTAAATAAACGAGTCTTGATGCAGTTTTGACATTTCAAGCAGTCGTGTTGTCTTTGTGGTTGATCGTGTTTGCTGGCGCTCGAAGCTAGTGATTGGACAACGGAGTTGTTAAGTTGATTTGTGATTTGAGAGATTTTCTGAGATAGCAACACGATATTTGTTGGTATGGACCTATTACAGGTCCAGGAAATCGTTTGAGATTTCAACTTGTAGTTAATCGAAGTTATGCAAGCGAAAAGGCTGAACTCGATTGTGTCGTAATGGGATTTAACTTTCGTCGATTTGGAAAGTGCTTTAAAGAGGAGGAAGATGAAGTGCTTTGATTATTTCTACAAAGTGCTTTCTTTCATAATGTGCTAAGCGCGATATATATACTACATGCATACTGTGTGGCCTAATTAAACCCTAACCAACTTCAGAAGGCTGTGGAAAAGTACTTGGTAGAACTGCGTTAATGTTCATAATAATGACAGTTGGGTTCATTGTTTAGTGAAGCAAAAGCATTTGCGTCGTGGAATGTTTTTTTATCCGTAATGGAAGTAAATTTTATCAGAACGATAGCGCTATATTTAGGTAGAAAGCCACAAGTAGCTATCTTTAGATAGCTTTCATGTCTCGAGCTATGGCACGTTACAGTATAGAGGCGATGTCGCAATACTGGAGGTAGTCGAAATAAAATTGCATCTCAGCGCCAGAAGTGTTTCGGAAAATGAATGCTGAAATTCTCGACGAAATAGTTGCTGAGCGTAAGATAACCTTACAATGGATATTGAAATAGCCGTCTAAGTTCCAAAAAGTAAAAAATCTTACCCAAGCTCGAGAAAAGATTCGGTAGATCACACATGGTCAGTAAAAAAATAGTTGAATTAACGGGAAGCTCATATGAAAATTTGATCCTGCGATACCGACATTCAAGTGCCAGGGTGGTCATGGCCGCTGGACGTTCGCCGCTGGTGGTTTTAGACCCTGGCGGCATGGTGAGTGATAATATTCACCGCGAAAGTGTTTTAGAATGTACTTTCAAGCCTTGGGCAATCAAATATTTCAGTGAGAGAGAATGGACGTGTAAGGCAACACGTGTGCTTTTAGAGTGGTTAGAAAACAACGTACCTTGCTTTAATTTGTTGACGCAACTGCCTCTATAGCCGCCAGAGGCAAACCCACTTCACTTTTTCATATGGTGCATGGTCAACATTAAAAAAATATAAACATAAGGATGGATACGATCAAGAAGCCCCTCAAAGAGAATGGAAGAAGATTCCAAATTAGACTCACGCTAGTGCTGCTGCAACTCGTTTTTCCACCGACTCTAGGTATTTTTTTTTGCTGTTTGATTTTTCAGTATCCTGAGCCAAGGCAGCTCCCACGTAACTTGCGACAAGCGTTAAAACCCAGCATAATCAGTTGGAATTGCCATTTCATTTAAAGATTATTGAATTTTATTATGAAAATTTGTGCTGTATGAAATATGTATTTTGCCCATTTCCACCATATTACGATCGTTATAACTGATCTGCGGAGCAAGCAATTCAAGCTATAGTGATCAAATGTCGCACCATATTCATGCTATTGGATATCAATCCACCAACAAAATGGTGCTGGATCCGTCAGTGTTAATGAAGACCGTGATTTGTCCACTCGTTGCTATTCACACGGCTCGTGGAATAATTTCTAATTATTCTGCCCCAAATGCACGAGCTGAAACTGGTCGACATGTGGTCTAGCAAGACGGCACAGCACGCGAATCGATGAACCAATTGAGAAATGATTTTAGTGAATTGATCTCTCGTTTTGGACCGGTGAATTGGCCGGCTATATCGACACCTTTATTGGGATACGTTAAAACATTCGTTTATGCCATTGCAGCCTCGGAAGTATTATCCGCAATATACTCGAAAGAGTGACTCATAATTGGACTGTTGGTATGGACCACTTAAAACATAGTAGTGGTCAAGATTTGCATAAAGTGATCCTCGAAAATTAATGCCGAGCAGTAGTTTATCAACTCAAATAACAACTTTTTAAACTTCTCCGAATTTCTTCTCCTTTTTTAAACAGTTAAAAACCAAACGCTTAAACAATCACATACGAGGGTTGTTAAAAAAATGCGGGGAATTTTTGAATTTTGCGAGTTAAGTACATTCTTCTTTCTTATGGAAAATTGAGAAAAATGGATCAAGGAATCTGTGCTCTAATTGAAAGGTTGACTGTGGCATTTGGTCAGTCAAATTTGAGTAAAGAAAATGGTTTATAAGTGGTACAAACACTTCACAGAAGGGGGAAAATTAGTTAATGACGATGCCCACCCTGGACGCTCCAGCTCGTCATAAACGGATGAAAACGTTCAAACAGTGAAGAAACTTGTTTTCAAGAATTATCGAAACACTAACAGAGAAGTGGCTGAGGATATTGGCGTAACGCTTGGCTCATGCCATACAATTTTTTCTGAGATTTTGGGTATAAAACCTGAGTGAAATTTTTTTCGCAATTGCTAAATTTTGAATATGATAACCGTCGCATGAGCATCGGTCTGGAACTGTTGAATGTTGTGAATGACAGTCTAAATTGGCGAAAAGGCCCATCACTGGGGACAAAACATGGGTATAGGGTCATGACATCGAAACCAAAACCTAATCATCCCAGTGGAAACGACCAGAAGAGCTAAGACCCAGAAACGCACGCCGTTAGCTTAGACACCAAAAAATAATGACAAAAACTCTTAAGACAACTTCACAAATGTAAGTAAAATATACACACGTATGTGTCCATAAAATGTCTCGCCCCTGATCCAAGCAAGTTAAATACGGATGTTTAGCCTACAAATCACATTACGTTTATCGCCCAGCAAGAAATCAGTTCAAGTGAAGAATTGACAGAACAATAGATCTTAGATACCAGTTTCATCATTCAGCCCGTCATTGACACAATGTTATTGATTCTAGCTTCTACGGCGTTTTCTACACACATTTAATTGTCTACGATCCACACAAATCAGTGCCTAATTGTCGTGTCTCGAGCTACCGTTGATGCAAGTCTTCTCGAGACGCGTACTTAATCAACTGTTTTCATTTCATTTCTGTTTATATTTTGTACTTATAGTGCGTTGTTGGTAGATTAGAAACGTCTGTCTCTTCAATCGCAGGCATGTGTGACTGCTACATATCGGTCTGTCGGACTAAACGCGCAGCAGATATAAAGTATCCGGGACTCGATTAAATGGGTCAAAGCAATTGAGACTACACTCCTCTGCCGACGACGCCACAGCGATACTAAGGCATACCGACAACCATGAATCGGTCCGTATGTGACCAACTTGTAGGCCGCAATTGCAGCATTATAATAAGATATGTTTAGCCATATGTTGTAGTCATATCCAAGAGCATTCAGTCAAATTGAATGTAAAGGAATGCTTAATTAGGGATTGGGATCGTTCCGTAATGAAGTTGATGGTACTTCACTTCAGTATTAGATTTCCTTAAATTGTGCTTAATATCTGTGACTCTTTTGATCGCGCTCCATTTGTGGCAGCTGGACGATTGGATAAATGATGAAAGAAAACAGCTAATAAACTATCCAATACGGGAATTCATATTGAAACGAAAAGGAAGTCAATACAAACCAAGACCGAGATCAAAGGGGTATCTGTTTCTGAACAGCGATTTTGGTCTGAAATTAGAGCATCAATGCCGGTGCTTGCGGTACTCCAGTCTTAATTAAGTGAGAGAGAACTGATTTTATGGGAAATCAGTCACAGTTCGTCATCATCACGGTCATTATTACTATCGGAGCAAACTCATTTTGACAGAGCCCGAGGGGATAAAGCACATAGCGCCTCCATATATTGACCCAATACATTGCGTCTACAGCGGACCATTAATTGCCTTCAAAATAAGCTCATCTATTCGAATTATAAGCTAAATATAAATAAAAACAGAATCTGGAACGCTATCAGGCTAAACCCCAAATGTTTCCTGATCCAAAGGAAAAACAAAATAAAAAGAAATCTGTGTCGCCACCATTTAGTCGTGCGGTGCATCGCAATTCAAAAATAAACTCTGAGATGAATTATTTTGATTAGTCCACTGAGAAAAGCAGGAGCAAGATACTGTCGGTATTAGTCTCTGCACTGTGTTTATGACGATGAGTTATGAGTATCGTATACAAAGCCATGTTGTGTTCCTACACACATGTTGCGCGGATGGCGCGCATTTTGGGAAATCTTTGTCCTACTTACAAGGCCCAATCGAGCTGATGGTGTTGGCATGCATGCTTGGTGTGGCACGACATGTGAATCGGATTGAGATTATCAATGTGATTATGGGGGAGTCCCTCTCATTTATTAAGCGTTCCATGGCATGTGAAAGTCGGCGAAGTCATGCGTTTAAAAATCGTTTCATTGTTTGCTTATGTCGCGGGCAGTCAGCCCATTAGCCATTTTGGCAAAGTCGCTTAGAAACAGTTGAATCAACAAAATAATTTAGAGAGCATCCTAAAAACATAATCTGGTTTTCAGGCAATTTATCTGTTTAAAACGCAATAACAGAATTATGTATAACTACGTTTACGTATTTTTTTTTTCAGTGGCACAGTGGCAATCATGCGGAAATTGTATCAGTCGTGCTTACCAAACGGTTGAGATTTAATCAAGTTATGCATTTTTCATATCATATACCAGCTGAAACTGGTATATTCGAGCTTTTGATGGCGTTACTGATGTGGTTGAAAATGCCTTTTTTCTCATGCATGTGTACATTCAAGCCCACATCGTTTCGCCACAAAATATGAAAAAAAAATCTTTCCCATGGGGGTATAGCCTTTTTTAAACTTAATTTTTGTTTATTTATATTTTTGGTTTTTCCTAAAGTGCTCGTGAATAAAACAGATTTCGGTTAAAATTTATGAGTGATGAAAGAGAAATGGCAAAAAATGTCAGCTCCAGATTGGTAGAGAAAAAAAGAAGTGAAAATATGTCAAAAAATATTTTTAGGTTTTTTTTCATTTTAACGAAATATTTCGGATGCTGCTTAGAAAAAGAAAATGTGACGTTTGCATTGTTACAAATGTATGATAAGAGAATTTGTGACAATGGATAGGACTAAATTGCACTGTGGATTCCTCTGGGGACATACATATATGGTGTAGTAAAACACTGGCTTTCCTGATGTCACTGATGTATGTGTCAAAAGTCCTGTCATTATGTTAATTGATTTCATATTTGTGTTTGTGTTTTTTGATCAACTAAAATTTAAATTTTTATATACATATGTATGTGTGTAAATATTTTTTTGAAAGTACCAACATTCAAACGATACGTGTCGAAATTTTATGACAATCCGCCGACGATTTCACAAGTTACAATGGTTTAACTGTCGTTATTTTTGTAATTTTCATTTAATTTTATTGGGGAAAAACACCGTTTAAGCAAGGAATTGCTTGACATGTGTTGACTTAAAATGGTGAATCTAGGTCTCGTCCTTAGTCATGAAATATAACAAAAACATTTCCCGATCTGCTTGAAACTTCTCGGGATTCACCCTCAAAATGCTTTCAAGCAGAGATACTTGATGACAGCTCTAACTTCTAACAAGCTGAACCCGATCGACATGGGGTTTCAGCAAGATGGCGCCACATGCCACACAGCACGGCAATCGATGGACCAATTGAGAAATGAGTTGGGGGAGCAATTTTCCTCTCGTCTCGGCGAATTGGCCGGCTAGATCATGCAATTTGACGCCTTTAGACTATTTTTTATGGCGGTCCATAAAATCACTCGTATAGCCGGGGTCAATTGTAGCCTTGGAAGGCAACAGTACTCTCGTGTGTACTCAGTAGCCATCAGCCAGTATGTTCGAAAAAGTGGCATAAAATTGGACTCTCCGTACGGACGTACAGAACTTTTTCAAATTTTATGTCTTTTTGATAAATTAAAACTAAACGCTTAAAAATCATAAATTATAAGAGTGCCGAAGAACGTAGCTACGGTAGGTTAAAGCTCAGACTTGAACTAATGAAACCACATAATATCATTCCCAGAATGCATTACCAAAAAAAGGCATTATCCAGTGAGCGAGTGTGCACTCTTCATAGCCGAGGCAAACCGAACATAGACTTCAAAATTTATTTCTTCCTGTTCAAAGCCACTTAACAAAGCAACACGTATTTCAACCTTTAAAAAAATAATTACAAAAACAAAAAAACACATAAATCCATCGAAAACAAGACGCTTTCTTCCTGATTTACATTTTTAATAAACGGTCTACTTTCCCTCTGGCCACTTTCCTCAAACTTCCACGCATTCCATTGTTACCATGTGCCTTTGTACGCCCAAGTCTGTCATTATTTACTAGACAATAGAATAAACAAATTCACCTCGAATGCCACATATACATCAGCCACAAGAATCCAAACAAAGAAATAAACAACAAAATTATAATTTTCACTCAGTGTGACAAGTGCGAGAAATGTTCGTCGCCAATTTTCCACAATGGCTTCGAAACCAAACGATTCATTTTCCAATTTCAATTCCAATTCGCTGTTACAACCCACGACAAAGCCAGACAAATTTAAATGTCGAACAAGGGAGAGAAGCAGAAGGCCGATAAAAGACGAGAAACTTTGTCCCCTTTTGTTTTATCGATAGCATCGATTACGTACGCGAACTTCAAATCATCTCAAGACCAGAGACACTTTGCCTTTGCCACCTCGTTTCTATCTTCCCTTTGCGATATAAAAAAAGGAATAAGTGGGCGAAGCCAGCGAGAAATGTGCACTGGGAACAAATGAAATTTTCAATTATTTTGTTTCTTCCATGATTTTTCTTCTTCAATTGTTTTTTCGGAGGATTTCAGAAGAACAATTGAATGACAGTGACGTTAAGAAGAAAAAAACAAATTGTGTGTCCAAGGGAACGACGGCTCCCAGGCGCTGACTTATGAAGAAATACGGAAGGACATGAACAAGGAATGGACATAATAGTTCTACAATCCTCGTTTATTAATTTATTGGAAATTACATCCGTGATTATATAACTTTCAAGTGCAGAAATTGGAACAAGAAGCAATTTTTCTTAAGCGCAAAGAGTCAGAAGTCATCGATGATATATTATTTTTAAGATTTGAGTCTGAGAAATGACAGAATTGTTTATTGCAGAGCAAAGCATATTCAATGCCATTATGGTTGAAAAACGATATCATTCAAAAAGTATCTGCTGCTTCGTTTACAAGCCTCAATCCGAAGGTGAAATTTTGACTGAATATTTTCTATATGTCGGGCTGGATCTGCTGTTGTTCCAGAGAAAAAAAGAAAAAAGGCATTAAATTGCAAAATTTTGAGCGACTATTCAACATCGCCTCTTCTGGAAATAACGGGTTCTGGGCACCTTTCCAGCTCAACGCCCCATGTATGGCTCGTTGCGCCTTCTTGTTGAAACCATACGTCGTCCAGGACCATTTCATCTAAGGTATAATTGCCTGGTATTATAGGACATTGAATGTCACCATCTGGCCATTTTCGTTTCGGAAGATATAAGGCCCAACGACGCCGCCTGTTGTAAATCAACACCATACAGTAAGTTTCTCCGGGTGCTATCGAGACTCTCGATGCTGCTAGAAATTACGGTCTCCTCAAATGTGGAAATTTTGCAGCCAAAAATATGCCTCATAACTGAAGATGATTTTTTGCCAACATTTTTATCCGTTTCCAACTATTCCAGAGCACAACAACGTCGTAGATCTTGATCCTTCAGTTCTTGAGTCAATTGGATTTTATATGGAGTCGATTTTCCATCTTTTGCAAAAACTCGCAAGATATGTTCAGACACAGCCGAATAGCTTTACCGGAATTTCGCGATAATTCGTTGAATTGCGTGTTCGGTTGGATGATCATTTCGGCCATAAAAATTTGCTGGTCAACAGCGCACGAATGTGAATGCAAAAAATTAACAATTTCGACACTACCATGGAGCATAAAGGTCTGTGGAAGTCCAGATATATGTAGCTATCCAGTATCCATTTCCCATTGAAAATGTTCAAGCAGTGATACCCTGTTCATTTCGACGGAAGATCTCCAGATGATCTTCCAATCATTGAAATGGAAAAAATCCGCGGGTTTCGACGGTATATCCAATGTTGTGCTCAAGCACCTTCCACCAGTGGCTGTAGAGAGGTACACTATCCTGTTCAACAATGCACTGAATAATGCATATTATCCAGTACACTGGAAGACAGCGGTGGTGCAACCAATCCCCAAGAAGGGTAAAGACTCCTTTAACCCGGCAAATCTCCGGTCGATAAGTCTCCTTCCGAGTATCAGCAAGGTCTTCGAGAAGGTGGTCCATAGGGCCCTGTCTAAATGGGTTGAGGACAATAAAATCATCCCGGATAACCAATTCGGTTTCAGAGCGGGGCATGACACTATTCATGCTGCGTCGAAACTCGTATCGGATATCCAATGGAATAAATGCAAGAACAAATGCACGGGTGCCTGTCTGATTGACTTGGAAAAAGCCTTCGACACCGTACGGTTCGAAGGTCTTTATTACAAGCTCAGTCGGCTGGGCATAAGTAAACCACTGCTATATATGATTTTTGACATGTTAACCGGTAGAAAGTTCGTTGTGAAAATTGCCAACGTAACTTCTACCCAAATATTTGAAATCTGCATTTGAAGATTACAACAGGGTACGGTAAATTCGCCGATCCTTTTCATCATTTACCTGAGTGATCTACTTGTTTCTCTTCACCACTCAATAGCGTACGCAGACGACCTAATCGCGTACAGATCAGGTCCAACGATCGACGTCATTGTTACTCTTCTGCAGCGTTACTTCGAAAAAATTCAGCAGTATTGTGATGACTGGAAGTTGATTTTCAATCAAATCAGAATCCATATTGTTCAGAACGCCTTTGTCTAGGGCCTTTCGGGACACTAGAAAAAATTGACGCAAGTTCTATATCTTTGGATCGGACGGGCGTCCACTGGCGAGATAAAGTGTAGTCAGATACCTTGGGATCGTGCTGGATCAGTATTTATATTTTGACAAACATGTAGATGCTGCTCTGGCAAGGGCCCGGTGCGCTTTCGCTCTGACAAGATGGCTGTTTCATAGCAGCCAACTTGATTCCAGAGTGAAGGTAATCTGTTACATGGCCTTAATCAGGCCCATGGTTGCCTATGGATGTCCCGTCTGGTTCAGTGTGAGAGCCAGCTTAATGGAAAGGATTCGGGTGTTTGAGAAACAATGTCTTAGGACTTGTCTCGGGCTACATAGGACTCCCGAATCTGAGTACACGAAGTCTTACCCGAATGACCAGAAGGGCCATCTGATCAAACTGTTTCGCAGCCACATTGCCAGAGCAATGACTTCGGTCAATAGCCTGATCTAAGAAGCTTACTACCCCAACGATTTATATCATGAGAGAGTGTGCCTTAACGGCTTTGTCCCGCTAGAAGCATTACTCTATCTAGATAGATGTGGGCTGGTCCAGGACAGATTGGCGGTACCGCTAATCTTCCACGTGCGTTGTAATTCCATGGAACGGCGATTCCTCTCTGGACCCGATGTTGCGTTCCGTGAGCCCGAGCACCTCAGGTTCTGTAGATCGGTCTCACGCCGGAATCGAGGAGACGTAGTCCGCCAGCATCAACGCTTTTGGAGGCTGGAGAGAACTCCGTCAACGGACACCTTGATAGGAGCAGTCTCTTCAAGGCAAGGCCTGCCCAACACCAATGGCAGGCTTACATAGGCTAAGGAACGGTAGGTTAGGGTAGGGTAGGGCAAAAACGAAAAAAAAAATAAATATAAATATAAATTGTGACCAAAAAAAGATATATACATAAAATATATATAATGTATATATTTGTGTATATATATTTTAGTTAAGTTGGAATGAGATAGGTTTAGTTAGGTTTAATTAGTTTAAGGTAGGCTTAAGTTTTATATAAAATATTTAAGAAAAAATTATCATATGCTAAGTTTTTTTAATAAAAAAAACATTTTTCTTAGCTTAAGTTAGTTAGTTATTATAATGTCAATAGTAAATTCATGTAGGCGTCGAAAGACATATGTTTCAATTGTTTGTTTTAGAGAGTCCGCCTAGGGCCAGTAAGATAGTTACATTTGTTAAGGTAGTTAAGCTAATTTTAAACATTTTTGACTAGGGTAAGAAAGATATAAGTAAATATGAAATAAAAATGAATTGAAAACTAAACTAACTAAATGTTCAAGCAGTGAACGAAATTATTATGGAGAATGGTCGAATCATCAGAAAAGTTGCTGAGGATTCTGGCATTCAGAAAAGTTGCTGAGGATTCTGGCATATCAGTTGACTCACGCCATGCACTGTTTTCAGATGTGCCAAATTGTTTGACCAAAAACAATACCGTGAACAAGCTTCAGCCACCGTAATTAGCGGGTTATGGCCACCTGCGATATATTTCTCTTTGCAAAGCTGAAAAGACCTATGAGATTTACCGAGATTTACCACGATTAAGGAAACCTAGAAGAATTCAAGGTTATACTAAAAGGCGCATATCAGAAATGCTTCGAGGACTGGTAAAGCGCAGGCGCATTTTATCTGAGGGGGATTACCTTGAAGTGGATCAAATAGAAATGGGTTAATAAATAATTTTTTCTCGCTTAAAAATTAAGAGTCACCTTAATTTTTCAACAAACGTATTTTGTTTCTTAAGTGGAAAACTAATTTACTATCTACTATGTATGTGCCTAAATGAGTAATTTCATAAGCTCGTTTTCAATTTTCTTTTAAGATATTCTGGAAAATCATAAACCACACTCGTTCAGGCAGTTGTCAAAAGGCACACTTTTACTTCTTGCATGACACAGTAAAGTAAAGAGCAAAAAATTGAAAACAAAACACAATGCAATTAACCCAGCAATGTATGGCAAAAAAATGTTGCAAATCAGTGAATGTGAAAACGCAAATTTCGATATAAACGTATTTTATTCTCCCAGCCCAAGTCATAAAAAACTTCTACATTAAAAATATGAATGCAAATGTCCAGCGCCATGAATGACAAAGCGAAAGAAACTGAAAAGTTGGCGATTTAGGAAAAGAAACAAAAAACGAGTGATCAGTCTCCATGGAGACACAGTACGAGTGTGTTATGAAACTTTCAATTTCGTCTTCGTGAAATCGTGTCAGGCCGCTTTTGCTTTTGGAGTTGTATTGCGAAAAAAATGTTTTGTTTTGATGGATAAAATGATATTGATACCATTTTGGCTTGCAGATACATTCAATCGGATGGAAATCGAAAGCGAGAGTCTATTGTGTTTACTTTAAAATATTTATTTAATTCGGAGCCGCAATCGTGTAGTATAGTAGTTGGCAAATGAGCTCGAAAGAGGATTAATGTTGAATAAAAGAAGAGCGAAAAGTAGGTCGTGCCTAAAAGTTATAATATTACAAACCCAAAAGACGACCTTCTCATGACAAGAGGCCAGTATTGGCAAATTTTAATTTTGACAAGCTTGGTAAAATACCAAGCCAGCGGCAGTCCGTGACTTGTTCGACTCGATAAATAGGGGCATTAAGTCTGAAAAGACAGCGGTTAAATTATAAATGCCACTAAGCCATGATGTGGGTTATCGGTCATCATCAAGAAATTCACACGAAACCAAACTCCGGCTTAGCTACTAAGCTGAAGAATATATAGCTTTAATTGGATATAATAATATGAACCAAATACATTTGACAGCCATCGCAAGTCTGCTTTCGAGTCTGTTTTCTACAATTAGTTCAAATATTAACAGACTACAATCAAGATTGTCAGTATATCTTTAAAAGCACCTAAAACCAGAGAAGAAGATTCCCAAAAGCAATAAATTTCAATTTCCTTCTCACCACCCTGAGGTGTGGCTTCTGCAAATTACTATTTTATGTTTCCCAACATCCCCAAGCGCAAGCTCTCAAGGAGGGTCAGGCGATTAAAACCAAAAGACGCGACATTAATTACGTTTGGATGACCCCGTATTTTGCCCGTCGTTTTATACCCGATACTCTGCCATAATTTAATTCTAATGACCAAAAAGGACGCGAACGTAAAACCCTGCCTAGTCGTATCCATCTTCCATCCGCCTTTAATTGTGTTCTGAAGTAGTCTCAAGTAGCATCTCATTTACATTCTAATTGTTTTTTGTTTTGATTTCTTGTAATTATTACATTCACTGTTCTTCCAGCAAATTAAATCCAGATAAATCGATCGGAAGCTCGTAATCTATAAAGTTATTTTGCAGCCATGGATACTGCCAGAAGCGTTGGATATCAAGTGAGAGTACACAAAAAATGGAGACGAAGTTATGCTTGTGTTTTTTTTTTAAATCAAAATAGAAGAAAAAGTAATTAATAAAATAAAAAGCAAAAGAGAAGGGAAAACGAAACACTAAACGCCTCGAAAAGAAGGAAAAGAAAAACAAGAACGACACTCAAGCCATGGCCACATCCGCCGGGAGGACTACACTCGTACAATCTGCTGGAGGAGGTCATCTGAAAGAAAGTACTTTCTCTGTATTCCGATGGATTAAGCATAAAGCCTTCACGTTACCCTTGAATGCAAATGGCCAGATTTCTCTTCTCTCCATCTTTTTCTCGGCTTTAAGAGGTCTTGTTTGAGTCTGTTTTGTTTCATTTTTTGTTTTGTTTACACAATCCTATGTACTTGTCCTTCGAAGGCTGTTTGTGAAAAACATATCAGAGATATACTCGAACTAAATTAAAAAAAAGTGTTTATTCATAAGTATCCGCAAGAGAACAGTCACGTGCATTGGTCATAAATGACCAATGGAAACCACGGTGTTCAACAAAATCTTACTTCAATAACCACTGGTCGTGGTCTATAGTTTTGCGACTTAGTCGATCCGTAAATCCAGAGAAAAAGAAAATAAGAACAGGTCTATAATATCGACAGGTATCGACGTGGTTGGCAGATACATGCATCAGTATTGTACCAGTGTTCATATTTGTATGAGCAAGGAAATTATTCATAAAACTTCATAGGAACAATGGAATAAGAGCAAGAGCGTGAAAACAGTTGGATGAACTAATAGCGCTTGGTTATGCAAGGTTACGCAGTGTACGTAACGTTACCGTATGACTCACAATTTTTATTCTGTTTAGATATAATCGCTGTTACATTGTATTTGCAACGGATGTGTACTCTGATGATGATCAATCGGCATTGACGATTCTCCAAATAAAAACTTGAGCTTGATGGAGATTTTACTCAGAGAGCCTTACGTTTGTCCTAAGTGTTTGTATGTATGTATGTACATCTTAAATTCGTTTTCATATCTTCTACACCGAAGAGGTAGCCTTTTCAATTCAGGGTTATTTAAGTCTTTTCTAATTTTGTCTTTCATATATTCCATCAGTCTTGCAATATAGAGGGTTGAGGGCTTTCTCATTACCTACTTTGATACTTTTGTTTCCTTCTTCTTATGTGGCGTTACAGCTCACGGTGAGCCAGAGCCAGGCTTCTCTCATTCACTTATTTCGGTATTATGTTGTGTGCGATTTGTTTTTCACATAATTGATACTTTTGTTTTGGTTAGTTCAAAAAATAAGGCGACTGTTCAAAAATATTTATTTATTCATCAATATCTAGTCGTGTTTTTCAGTGCTTTTTCCAATCCTCCAATCCCTTCTAATTTTGTTATGGCCTTGGCAACTCTTCCAACGATTTTTCCTCAATTGTAGCCAATCTCTTACCTTTCATGGGTCTTTCTAGTTTTGGGAAGAGAAAACAATTGCAGGGACCCATGTCCGGTGAATACGGTGGTTGGGGCATAATTTCGGTATTATCCAATTTCGGTCAAATAATATACGCTAAAGCCGCGATGAGTAGGCAGGTGCATTATCGTGATGCCATGCATTTTTTCCCCATAAATCTGGACAATTTTTTCGACGTCATAACCATATACCCTTTTTTCGCTACCTATGTTGACCCTTTTAACGAAATCGGGGCCGTCATTCACGTCATTCAACAGCTCCTGAACTCTTTAGCGATTTCGTGAGAAATTTCGCTGACAAATATTTCATGCCCAAAATTGTCCAGCAGGGTAAAAAAAAACCTTTCCACCTTCCCTTTTAATCATTTCCATGGATTTAAGTCCCTTTCCCACCTTTGACAAGCCAACTCCTAACGATTTAGATAATATTGAAAGTTTGACATGGTCTTTATCTAGAAGTACCTCCAATTCCTCATCTTTTAAGAAGTCGTTTCAAATCGATCCAAGTCGTTTCTTGTCTTCCAAGTCGAAATGACAACTCTTAAACATACCAACCACTTATGAACTTCCACTAAAATATTATGCGAACTCTTTCGGTAGCACTTTTTGATGTTAAATTAGTGAAGTATGTAGAACTCCCCGCGAAAACAATTTCTTCAGAAAAATGTTCAAAGTATGGTTGTTCATCCAAATGAAGACATACATATATTGAAACTGACGCTTGTTGTATACAGTGTTGTTAATTGTTTCCCGTCTTCCGTATCTCGTGGACAAATAATGAAAGCGGATCAATTTTATTCGACCCATAAGTTCATATTGAGCACTTGATAAGGTTTGTTGTTGGAGAAATTGTGTGTATCTGCTCTTTAGTGACAGTTTTTGTAGCGCAAGCGTTGTAAGTTTTAACTCCAGACTAATATTACTCAACATGTAATTGCATAATGTAAAAAACATGGAAAAAACTCCTCTCAATACACTGAGCTCCAAGTTTTGGAGTTACCGTGTGGGAAGTTGGTTATTGCATCCATGAACTTATTTCCCCTAAAATAAAAAAAATACAAATCCGCGTTTGAACTATTTATGTTGTTTATGTGTAACCTTGACAGGAAAAACGATTCAAAAGCCCCCTACTTGCTATGCATTTGTAAGTATGCTACCTACGAAGTCACGAATAAACCAAAGTAGTCATTGTTGCTCAGTAGACAAAGGTCAGCTCCTCTATTCAGTTTACTAGGGCGTTAATTAAAATATTCAAGGTAATGTTCACAGAGACACTTAGGTTCTCCGATTTCTTAAAAGAAACATTCCCAGCGTTGTTCCGTTTTCCAGCTCGAATTGAAAAGAAGAATAATAAAAGAAATTCAAATTTTAAGAATACCAAATGAAGTCCCATTGCCATCATTTCATAGCCCTCTTATCCTTTTGCATAATGAATCAGCAAAATTCAATGACACAGGCTGGAGGGCAACAACAGAAAAGCATTAATCCCCAGGCAAGAAGTACAACGACTGCTTGTTATCGTCACCGACGTTCTTATTTTCATCGCCGTCCTCATGTTAGATGTCAACAAGGTGCTTGACCAATATACGAGCAGAGCATTCCTTTGAACGTTGACAGTGTGAGCGACCGACTCAGACTGTCGTAACCGGGTTTTTTCGCTAAATTTAACCTTGAGCTTGAAGCATTGTTTAAACGGAAACTTCTCCTGCGCCGCCTTGTATCCATACACGCTCGTAAGTCACAATCGAGCACAGGCCCTGTTCATGCATACAAGATGAAATTACAAATTACGAGTTGAGTGCACCGGCAATATTGACAATTGCATGAGTAGAACAATGTACTGGTAATCTAGCGTTCGCGTTTCTGGTGAACTGAGAAGCTCCAGAGTCATCCACTTGGAAGCAGAAACAAATATTGCTTTGTGCTGGTTAGGAACAAGTACGACGAGTACGTACATATGTGAGTATCTGTATTAGGTTAATGTAAACCAGTTTACTTGTCAGTCGAGCCGCGCTTCAAATCGAACGGATTCGGATGCAATTTCCTAATGCACACTTGCATATGCGCAAGATGCAGATTATTTGCATGCAAATTATGTGCTTGGCTGTTCACCTGGTAAGCGTTGTCTTGATGGGGAGTAAATTACGCGGGCGTTGCCGGTTTATTTATGGAGTGCTATTAACCGAGAAGCATCACATATGTGCATACGTCAAGCCACTCCATAAACGAGTAAGTAACACATCCCTTGGGTATGGATATCGGGTTCAGCGCTACTATGGAGGTGGAGAGGTACAGTAGCTTCGTGATTGGGTGTGCAGTAAATTTAAATTTTTTTAGTGACTTTTATATAACGTGTTTCAACATAATTTCTTACGACATGTGAAGGTACATCACTTTGAACTCTGGATTGTGCATTATTTCTCAAGCGAAGTACCATAAGATTTTTATCTTCATCACGAATTGTATTAAATAACGATGAAAGTAATTATCTGCTTCAAAACATACCAGCTGTGAATGGGGGTTTCTTCATTACATAACCTGACACACGGCCGAATTATTTATACATGTACATACGAAATTGCCCGTTTAATGGTTTCACGGTTGATATTCCATGCCTCTGCACATGGAGCACTCCAGGTAACAAATTCTGACTTACGAATTGCTATTTTAAATCAACGCTTCGAAGCAATGATTGTAGCCCTTTGTACTTTGGAGACACCATAAGGACCTGCTGGTTCCTCATTAAATCCGGTTGGCAACTGCAATTGAACAGTTAACCAAAGCTACTATAAACTCTTCCCTTTTGGTGCTACAGCTTGTAATTATCCAATTTTCACACTTTGCAGTTACCCCATCCATGCAATTGTGAGAACGCCTTTTCCCTTCATTTGTCCTATAGCCCCACGAAGCCCAAATAATATTGGTTAATTCAGTGTAATTACTTCCTTCTTGTTTTAATCGGTAGAGAGATTTAATTTAATTGATTTATTTAAATAAATTAAATGAAAATCGGATTCCGGCGTAGAGACACCCAGACAGAACCGAGTTCTAGTAAAGCGTTCAAGCGTTCAAGCACTTAGTATGACATATAGGGTAATACCAAAGCGGCTGGTTTCAAATACACGCAATCACTTAACTAGGCCATCAACATTTTTCTCCCGACAAGCTTTTTATAATACTACCAAGCACTGGAACATGGACGTAGTTATGATGAAAAAGTTGAAATCTCAAAAGATAGAAAAAAAATTAATTGGTTTCCTAAATTGTGAGCTGACATGCAAAGTAGTCGTTTTTGGGGATTGCTCTTTCATTATTTTCGCTTCCGCGCGCCTTGCCTTGCCCAAAATTTCGTACGTGATTGCGATTTTAACTTTTTTTTTTTACTGACCACAAGAATTAATTACGAATGGAGATGTAACATGTAAGCGGTATGTATGTAAGCCGTGAAACGTGGGGCGTGTAGGGATAATGGAAAGAAATCGCAGACAAAAAAAAAAGACGAAAATACTATGAATGGCCCAATGATACCTGGAAAGAGGGAACAAAGAGATTTTCAAAGAGATTAAAATTTAGATTAGTGAAATGGGGGGATTTTTACTTATATTATTTATCAACTTCTTATTTGGATGTTATTGTAATAGCTTTCCTTCGCTTCGTATATCTCAAGAACAATTAATATTGTTGACTCCGAGCCAATTTAAATCGACGTATAATTGCATAGTGAACACCTGGTTAGGTTTGAAGAAAGTTTGATATGGCGGTTCGTTTTTATTAATGAAAAGAGATGCTATAAAGTTCTTGTAAGATGTTCCTCGTTCCAAGAAAAAAAAATATTAACTTAGACTTAGACCAGTCGCATCCATGAGTGAGGGCGGCAGTATAGGGATTCGAGTATGTGCTAGCAAAGGATGCTTGGCTCGGGTACACGCTTCGAGATGTTAAATGTTAAATGCTGCTGCGCTGGAAGTAATTTTGATTTTTTTCTGCTTATGACAGTAATAAAAAAAAGCTGATAGAAATGGGAAACCATAAGGCAAGGGTTGAAACAGTGTCCCGTGGAGACTAGTACCACTTGGTTTTTTTGTCAGGCTTGCCCTACTCCTTGAGGCTTTTTAAATAAGGGCTGAGCAATTTTGTAATTAAATAAAACACAGAATAATTGAAATATCGGTATAAAATTGATTCCAAATATAGTCTTCTTCTTTTCCTTTTTCCGGCGTTGTTATGGTCAGAAGTGTAGGACCATAACCTTCCCACTTAACTGCATTCCTACTGGTCCGTTTGTGGGGTCCGCCGGTTTGACCTCAGAAAGTAGCGGCAGGCTTCCCGGTTTGAGATTACTTCATCGCTGAGGCCAATCAAATGTTGGTGTTTTTGCATTTGTTTGCACTAATTGTTTTTCGGTATGCCTTTTTTTTTTTTTTTTTTGTGACATGGGCATGCTTTTTTTGTTTGATCTTACTCTTACATCACCGGTGATCTCCAGTCGTGTCAACCCACTGATTTGCATGTACACTTGTGGTGGTATATGTGTCCCTAGGCTCACCTTGGTGTTTTCTAAATTGCCTAGATGTGATTTTTGTTTACCTTTGTTTTAGTCGCCTTTTACGACAGGCGAGAGGTATCGCTGCAGGGATATTCTTAACCCGTTCCTGCACGGAATTGATTCCAAATATAGTACACATGTTAAATCAATGGAAATCGATTTTGGTCTTATGACTACTGCGAGCAAGTTGGAATCGATTGATTTTTTTGAGCCAGTTTCCTGCCACTCTACATCACATAATCAATGACCTAACTGACAAAGTCATTAAGCCTAAAATGATCCGCATTGCTGGAGAAGTTTTCAAGATTTTCTCCAAACTTTTTGCAGTACCCAATCGAAGTAGTTTCGGCGCTTCAAATTTAATTTTTGATTTTGATATTTGAAGGATATAGGCCAAGATCTTAAGGCGAGATTTGCCACAATATGGAAAGAGAAATTCCCAATTAATGTGAATGTCGTCAGAAATGGTTGTTCATCAATGTTTTTTTAGCTTGAAAAACACCATTCACCTAAAAGTTGTCAGGGTGAGAAACTTACGGGCTTCTATCTACAAATCAAGTTAGAAATTAGTGTAGTGTTGTGTGCTGACCAGTTGTACATGCGATCGCGTTATATATCTGTTAAACATCATCGGTTACAGGTAAATAGAGATTTATTCAATAAGGACGTAACAATTTAGTATTTAAATGAAACACAGAATAATGGAGATATCGAACTCAAATTGAATCCACGTGTAGTATATGTAAATGTTACAGTAATTTTACAATAATGTTCGAACCCTTTCATATAGCCACCCCCATACGCGGCAGTAAATTTGGATCATCACGTTTGATATTGTTTCTCAGCCTTCTAATGTTGTTGGTTCAAAGCATAAGCCAATAAGTGGCCACTTGGCGGGACCATTTCTCAAAATTATACGGTTACCGAACTTGTCGGAACCACACATCACTGATGACAAGTCCACCCAATTTGGACCAAGATAGTTTTCCAACATGGCACGAAAGCGTAATTTCCATCGACGAACAAATAGGATCCAATTACACCTCAGATGTGAACCCACAGTGTATAACCTCTTTAGTCTCTCTTTGAAACAGCTATTCAGTAATACATATTTTGCTTTTTGACTAAGCCAATAAGTCGAAAATGAACCCATCGTCGATGATAATTTTTCGACGTAATTCAAGTTTTTTTTTTTCAAATTTCAGCGGAGCTCAGTGGGAGGAATTTTGGCGCTTCAAATAATCAAAAAGTTTTAATTCCATAATTTATCTTGATGATACGCGTACTGTAAAATGGTAGGCTGAGGTCCTTACGCAAAATTCGCGACATTGTGACTGAAAAATACCCTGTGAACGGCATGATTTGGTTTATTTCGAACTGAAGCCTTACGGCTGTGACACATATGCATGAACATTCAATAATGAATATGTTGACTCGATTTTATATACTGTATTCTGCACGGCCTATCTGTTTAGGCGATTATTACGACCGGAAGTTGGAATAAGCGCTCTTAAAATTGCGATCACCGACTCAAGAATTTAGGTGATAATTTTTAATAATTCTCAAGCGTCGCTCGTTCGTGATCTTCAACATAATGAAAAGATTGATCTGGACTGATGCTTTAACGTAAGCAAATTATAAAAAAAAAGGTTAAGAGTGTGATTGTATTGAAATGCATAACTGTTTAAGATCTATAATTTTAGTACCAAATGTGCGTTTGTTTGTTCCCGTCCAAAACCCATTTTTCCATTGATTTCGTAGACATTTTTATGCATCAGATATTCAGTAGCTCTTTTTTCCCAAACTTAAACGCACTCTTAGGAAACAGCAACTTAAATTGGTCTTAAGCCCAAAACTAAGGGAGCGCCGTGGCGCAGTGGGTAGTGTGTCGGCCACTGACGCAAGATGAGCGAGTTCGGATCCCGATAACACATCGAATGATTATTTCGCGGCTTCCCTCCTCGGCGGGGCACTGGCAAAACCCCCCGTTGTACACTTGCCATGAAAAAAGCTTCTCGGCTCTCGCCGTTCGGAATCGGCATTAAGCTTTAGGTTCCGTTCACTTGTGTGAAAAAACAAATCGCACACAGCATAAGTGAATAAAAAGAAGCTTGGTTTTGGCTCCACATGAGCTCTAACGCCATCTAAGGTGTTTGTCAATGGCAGTACAATGGACCAGTATGTGTGTCTGAGTGCTCCAACAGATAGCAGAAGCCTCCAACAAAAAAAAAAAAAAAAAAAAAAGCCCAAAACTTAAGTTCCTGACGACAATATAAAGTAAGCTCCAGAGAAATATTGTTCTGTTGTTTAATTTCCGCGCATACTCGCTAAACCAACTGCGCTATGGAAGACGCCGATTCGGAAGCCTAACAAAATTTCTTTTAATAAGCGTCAAACATGTCTAAAGCATACCAACATCACTAGGCATGCCGCCATCAATCAACATCACAACCAAGAACCTTATTCCACCAGTACATATATATCAAGATGCAAGTCAATGAATCATCATTAGCATCAACATCAACAATAAAACAACTGCTTCACCTACAGTACCCCAAGTACAACATCCGCTCGGATGTTCCTCAAGGGAAAGTTTTTACTTTCGTTCAACAAATGTATGTATCTACATGAACATCTACAAAATTACATACTAGTACAGGTACACACAGTCAATCGAGGTGGCCACTTGGAGATCTCTCTGTTGTATGTGTAGACATCGAGAGAAATACGTTATTTATATAGTTTTTCTTCAATCCAATTCGATGGCGACATTTTTTCCATCTTTTGTTAAGTTACTATTATTAACCGAGTTTTCTCGTTTATGAGAGATTTGAGGTGACCACATTCGCTTTGCAAGCAGCCTCATCCGCAACCGCTTTAAACCTTATTCCGATGAAAATAAAAATAACGATTACGTGTTCGAGAGAGCCTCTCTACCATTATGTAGCAGGACCGATCCAGAAGCACTCCAAGACCACGATGGAGGCTGCAATAAAGAATTATATTTCCTTTGATAGCTCTTATCTCCATCTGCCTGAATACCCAAATTGTTGGAGCGAATCTTATGCTTTTACTGCATGAATTTTATTTTTAACTTTTAATTTTCATTTTACCCACCCCGACGTGATAGGTATCTCTGTGGTTCGGTTCGGGCTCACATCGATTATTTGTTATCATTTGAATCGTTTCGTGTGTTTTAAGGCCCTTTCCGAGTAGGGCTCCTCTTCCATCTCTTTATTCCAAATCCCCAATGGCTACGAACAGTAGATTTGCAAACTTGAAAAGGTCCGAGGAGGAATAAAACCGATAACTCTCTATCCCATCGCCGGAGGTTAGCCGTAATATTGTTTGCTATTCTGACAATTGGAGCAGTAACCAGATCCAGTTTGATTTGCTTTGGTAACCGTTTCCTCAGTGGCCTCCGACGATGATGGACATGGGCTCGTCCATGTATATATTTGTAATCTCTCTCTCCATTTAATGCTAATAATTATACTGAATCACACGATAAATCTAGGTAAAAACAAAGAACAATTAAAGCAGATACCCTTTTTAAAGTCCGACTGAATCAAGTTGAGTTTATGCAAATCCCCCACCTACTTGTAATTTATGACCCGAGCCAACACGAATCTCCTGCCCACTATTTGTTGTCGATCTATCTGGAAAGTCGTGCACCAGAGTTACCTTTTACCATCCCGAGATCGAGTTCGAGCTCGAGCTCAACCAAATGGCGATGGCAGTAGTATAGGGGACCGCAAACACAACCAAATATCATTCGAAGAGAAAAAGTGAAAGTCTGGCAAATTATGATCACGATTAATGACTATTTTGGTCCGACCATACTTGGGATTAGTTACTAACAACAATCTGAAGGTGTTAAGCAGATATGGTCGGAGCACGGTACTCCGAAGAACGTTGGCAGTGGAAAGAGGAGAAAAATTAAATCTAATTTGTATCTCTATCGACATTGTGCAGTTACTTAGCTTAACCCAAAGCCAAACACGATCATCAGTCATTCAACTCTGAACCAAACCTTTCTCCGTGAGCGTCAATCAATCAGAGTGCGGTTCGTTTCTTTCTCATGTCCGTATCGATTTGTACCACCGAGAGAACCTGGTGAACGATCTTTCCTCGAATGGGAAGCTGTAAATATTTAGTATTTTGACTAGTACAGGGGCTAGGCCGCAGGCCGGCGTGCACATGCGAGTGAGTACCAGGTTAAAGAAACGGTATCTGCTGTCAAAACAAGTACCTGGGCTATATCCTGTATGCCTTGCGTCTCTGGTTTTGCTTTCTTTTTTTTCTTCTCATCATCAAGGGTAATCGAGTGAAACCAGTTTAGGCGCATGATGTGCATGATGATGATGCGTATTACCGAGATGTTGGTGACGACGTTTGGAGATGTTCGGTTGAAGATTGACTGGTTATCTTGGTCTAATGGTCACTGAAATCCATTCACCATACTCGGTTACCTGTTTTGTTTTTTTTTCTTCATGGGGTTCTCCAGTGAACCAAGAGGTAAGACGTCTTTAGCGTGACAGAATCAATTAGTCACTAACGGTCCTAGCTTCGATTTTCTAAGTTCCGACATGTGAGGCGGGAGCAATTAGGATAGCAGCTTCTACTTATCATCTTTTGGATATTTTACGAAACGAATGCACATTCATATCGAGTGTAGACGCATTGATTGCGCGTGGCACGCTCTAATGAACGCTTTTCACCCACTCTTCACTGTATTGTTGATGTAATTTGAGATTTTTCCTTTTTCCTGTATCAGGCAGGAGGGCATTTCTCAATTCAAAATCTCTCGGGGGTTGTTTCCGAGGATTGTATAATATATAATCGTAGTGAAGGCATCACTGGGATGGGTTTCGGGTGGTACGAATAATAAGGGTTCCCATTTCAGCTTCATTAGACCAGTTACCAAGGTGAGTTGCTTATTTGACGAGCAGACAAGGGGATGTATGTTGCTTTGACGACGGATGATAACAGAGAACGATGGAACTCTGAAAGGAGAGAAATGTAGAGGGTACAGCGTGGATTATGATTAAATGAACGACCATTCATCCATTAAAAGGACGCAAGCAAAATGTCATTCGTTCTCGCTTGTTTTTGACTACGAAGGTCATAGTTAAGATTTTCGTAATGCAACAGAGGGCAGAAAAAAAACGCAGAATACCGAACGCTAAGCATAAATCATTTTGAAGAGCGTGTGCAGTTCGTAATAAAAGCAGAAAAAGACTAAAGAGAAAATGGTAAATGGAAAATGAAAAACACAGCGTTGTGTGCATCGCCGTGGGATATTTCTCCATCAACGCCATCTGATACACCCGAGTCATCGGGAGCTATCCACCTCACAGTCGTGTACCCGTGTATCGTTTCCAGTCATTTCCGAAGCATATGCACTCGCTCGTATCTATCATCAAATTTTCCAAAGTGCACCAGCACCTGACATACGAGCACATGTGCTATGGCATATACATATGCGTGTGCTTGGAAGTGTGCTAATGCACGGATGTATGCGATGAGTTTCGCATGTGAAATCTCACCCGTGAAACCACTTGAGGTTGAAACGCAAATCTGATGATACAAACGGATACGTTTGCAAGCGAAATGAGTGGCAGAGCATAAATTTGTATCTCCATTTGCTATCTACCCGATTTTGTGCTATTTATTTGTATATTTTTTTCTTTTGCAATGTGTTTCCCTTGTGCTGTACCGCAGTGGTCTTTCGCCAGACCCCAGTCACCACTCACCGCAGATCACGGCGAAAGCCTCTGAGAAGATGGCGCGGCATTAAGGCAATGGGAAGCCGCAGTGAGGCTGTGGGTTGAGTGAGACTGGGGTGAGAACAATACTGTTTGTTTGTTGTTGTGAATGGTCTTTGGTCTTACCTTATGTCGCTTTCTTTACGTTGAGCAAAGTGGAGTAAGTGAAGGGCGATGAGGGTAAACGACCTTCTTTCTGTATCTTCTACCATTTAACGCCCTTATCAAATGACGTTTAGAGGGAAACGCGTTTATTCCCGGAGTATAGTGTATACTTCATAGAGAATTGTTTTTATTACCAATGTTCTCTCAGATATAGAACATTATCCCTCAACGTCTCGATAAAGCGATTACAAAACCGCACGCATAATTCCTTATCTCCGATCGAATGTCGCCTGTCCGACAGGATTCTACTAATGCATAAATGAAGCAGTCATTTGGGGTGCGTGACGAGTCGCAGCAATTACGACATATTCAACCTGTCTATGTCGTATACACATTGTCCAACCACCCTTCTTAAAGGACATTTACTCCCTCACCAAGGAAACACTCACAAGGGACTCTGATTGTAATTAAGGGATGAACTGTTGCGAATGTAATGTAATTGGATAGTCCTGAGTAGTAGAGGTGAAGGTAGTGGTACTCGTACTCGGTGATGAAAGAAATGGGTCGCCAGTGAATAGATAGCTGGGTCGAGAGGGAGGCGTGGTAATGTTTGTTGCACGTGACTTCCCTTTGAATTATGTTACACCATCGCAAAACTCATTACGCAAGCCTTTCGCGAACAAGATTAGATGGTCGTTCAGTTCGAATGGGAATGGGAATGAGAGTTGATAGGGACACTTTCATGGTATTTTTCTAGACCTTGCGGAACTAAGAGCAAAGTTGTGTGACATACGATATTTCCGATTTAATTATGTACTCAATTAATCGGAGATACGTTGGCTAGTTTATATTTATTATATATTCGAGTCTTCATTTTTATTTATTGGCATGGTTGATTGGAAGAAATGATTTGATGTGGCATTGTATTAATTAGATTATTGGTCCACAGCCCAACTAAAGTGCGTTTCACTATAATGGCTCCCAATAGGTGACCACTCGATATATGTAGGATTGTAGGAAATTGAAGGTATCTTAGCATTGCGATTGCCAGCAGATATACTATACGATAAATATCAAATTTGACATTTTTTAATTCCATTGGATACTTAATTGTAAACGATGATTACCTATCAGACAGGTTGTGCATTCTACTATGAACAAAGTCGAGTCAACACATTCACTATTGAATGTTTCTATACCAGTACCAGAAATATCACAGCCGTAATAGCTTCAGTATAAAATAAATCAAATCAGTCGATGCCATGCTGAAGTGAAGACTGGGCTCGCAAAAGTTTGAAAAAGAAACACCTAATTAGGTCGAAAATTCATCTTCAACGACGAGTTCATTTTCGGCTTAATACCTTTGTCTAAAAATAAATATGCCTTGGTAGACAGAAACAAACGTACATACTCGTATCTTTCAAGAGGCTCCATTGCATGCACAAAAAATGACCTTGTATGTGGATTTCAAGACATGTTACGGTCAATGGAGTTCGCTAGCGTACCATGTTGAAAGACTATTTTTGATCACAACTGATGGACTTGACATCAGTGATATGTGGAGCTTGGTTACATTGGTCAAGCTTGTCAAATAATTGACTTATAGAAGGGGAAGCAATGATTATCGGTCTCATCTCGAGGAATGGTCAAGTGGACTGACCACTTCGTGGTGCAATTGAATACCGTTCACAGGGTTACGTTATGCCAATAAGCCAGCAACCCATGTTGCGCCACTAGTAATGAATCTTTTCAGCAAATTTGGATTGTGATTCACGTCATTCATCAAATTCTGAGCGATGCTGATTCGACGGTTCTTTGGGTCAAAGTTTAGCACTTTCGGAACAAACTTCGCCCAAAATATCGTAAAAAAAATCCTGATATGAATAAACCGATATGTCAGTATCCTCAGCAACTTATCTGATAGTGATTCGATGATTCTGCATAACAATTTTCTTCACTGCTTCAATGTTTTCATTCGTTGTTGATGTGCGTTCAGAGGGTTATTAACATCTTCTCAGTCCGCTCTGACGAGCTTATATCACTGATAAACATTATCGTTGTTCAGAGTAGACTCGCCAAATAGAACAGTCAATATTTCCAGTACGTTGGAGCACTTAAGTTTATTTTTCACAATTAAACACACCAAAACATGTCTAACCTCTATATCTGTGAAAAAGAAACCAAATATCTAAAATAGCTGACAATGTCAACACATGTTAGAGGACATGCGACCCAACATAACAAAAAAAATCAAATTTCAAATGTACTTATGTACATACATATGTACTTAGTTCGTGAAATTTAAAAGTCACCTTACAAACTTCGTATGTTGAAAGGGTGTGGAAAATTAACTGCAAATTATCAACTATTGCGAACGTGCTCGCGGTGGTCATATGTATTAAATCGAATTCCATAGTTAGATGTAACATGTATACCATGCCTGAAACAAATGTCAGCTGAGTATCTCAGTTATTCTGTAATTTATTTTAATACAAAATTGTTATGTCCCTATAGAAAGACACTACACTAGCCTGTAGCCGGCGATGTTTACCACTTCAACAGGATCGCCATGTACAATTGGTCGGCGAACAACACGACAGAAATTTGTAAAATTAATTTGTGAATATTTATAGTTAGGAGCCGGAAGATTTCAGACCCTGACAACTCTTAGGTGAATGATGTTGTTCAAGTTCAAAAGACATTAATGTTATACTCCTATGCACTCCATAGTCACTCCTCAGAAGCCGATGATTATCTACTGTAGACTTCTATATTACTATTTTCCATAGTACACCAGCATAACATTATACACAAGGGCGAACGATCTGCACCTCAACATCGGCCAAGCATGACGCTCAAAATAGACACACGCACTTAAACATGAGTATTTGTCGGGAGAGAAAGGTAAACCTTACCGCCAATTTATTTCCAAACGAATGAATTTCCTGTTTCTCATTTGCTTCCAATTCGTCTTCTTTTGGTTTCTTTGTCTTGGGGTTTGTGCGATGACGATGAAGACTACAATATCATGGTGATCACGATAATGATAGCGCTTGATGACCTATTGTCTATGGTTCTGTGTGATTTACTTGACCATTGTGCCCGTTTCTTGAAGGCTGCCTAAAGCGCTTGTTGGTTTACCAATTTCATGGTTCATTTGCAACAGAGCCCCCCTGGAGATGAGATGTTTAATAATATTCATGTAGAACATGTAGTATGTCAGCGATAATCGAACGCCCAAAGCCTTGGGCTTCAAGGCTCGTTTATTGTTTTTTCAAGTTATAGAACCCTGATCCTTAAGAAGTGAACGAATATCGAAAAAGTGTGTCTATCGTACCTGGACAAACATGAACAAGCTATAAACTTGGAGAAAGTCAATAAAACTCGAATGTAGAGGCGAACTGGTTTAGAAACAAAAGGCAATTCGTCATTTTACGAGTCGTAAAGATAAACGAACCTAAACGTCAGGTACAAGAAGTGAGGCGAAAGAAATCAAACGAGAACGATAAAATGGGTAAACATTTTACTACCAGAAGCAAATGACGTGAATCTAGTATAAAAATTCGTTTCATTTTCTTATCAATCCCGAATTAATTGCTTTCACACTGACGCGATTGATTTTTGAAACAGCGGTCTATACCCCACCATCATCGGTCTGCTTTCGAACCAGCACTTGAGTAGCTATTGTGTGCGTGATTAATGCTAATTAAGAGTCCAAAAAAAAATAACAAAAAAATCGCACAATATTAAGGGAAGAGAAGAAACCACGACGAAAGACGATGAGTCATCATCTCGCTGTTTCGATGTCGGATGCTCGCCATACACAGCGAGGCGATTTGAATCGAGGGCCAAGCGCAAGGTGATGGCAATGAAAAGACGTTTTTGTTATATCTCAAGTAAACGAATCAAAATAAAATGAATTTCAAAATAAGAAAAAAAAGAAGACTATACCTCGAAAGCAGCAATTCATCTTCTTCTAATGCAGAAGAACATAATGAAAGAAAACTTCCAAGAACCGGCTACCCATTTACCCATACTTTGTTAGAGAGATGAAGCGAGTTGAAGTCGTTTGTTTCTTGTTTTATTTTTTCTATCTCAGAAACGATTTTGCAAGGCAAAGAGCAATGCCAGTGGAAGCGAACCGACACTTGGTCAGAATGAAGAGACACAGAAAGAAACCTGATTTCACCAGAGCATTGCGGTCGCTTGACACACTTTATGAAGAGAAGGTGACTTCTACAGGCACACACGTTTTCTTATTTTCTACATCTACTACCACTGCAGAAGCTAGTGCTATTGCTACGAGTATTACTGCTCGTCAACCATATAAAATAAGACTCCGAGTCGGCGTTAGGTATTGTCATCAAACAAGTTGTGATGGTCGATGGTCAACGGTCTCAGTCGTATCTTTTGGCAACCAAGGCGGAGACGAAACGCGTGATTGCCTTTCCTTATTTATTCTGCAATCAACAAAAATTATGTTCTTGTTTGGTGGTGATTGTGTAGAGGCTGTTAAAGGAAAAAAAAAAACATTTTTTTGTTCACAAATTGAATGCAGTCAATGGAGGAATAACGCCCGGAATACGATGGCGACTAACAACGACGAAAGGAGCCAGAGAGTGGAGAGAAGCTTTACTCCAGGTTGCGCTTATACAAAAAGTCAAACAAAAACAGCCAAAGAAATCGCACTCGAAAAACGAAAGAAAAACATTTTTCTTTGAAAGCCAAATCTGGAAAGTTGTCTGGACAGGTTTGGGTTTTATTTCTTCGCTTGTTGTTGTTATTGTTTTGGTGTTGTCTTTGGTGGGACGTTGGCTGTAAGCGTGTAGGTTGGCTGCAGCATGTTTACTGAATTGTCTTCTTTTTTTTCTCCTTCGTTTTCTTGTTCGTTTTTCTTCTGTATTTTGCTCATGGCTGAGCATTGATCATAGTTAAGTTTTGGATTTCGGAACCATTGCAAAAGCGTCACGGGAATGAAAATTAAGGTAGAGTTTGTCAATCGGGTCGGTCGTGATTTGCAAAGCGACACGAGACTCTCCAGGTTCTGGACAGAATAGTACGGACATGAAGAGCTACATTAAAGTCGGTGAAACGGATCTGAATTAATGAGCAGAAATAATTCTTTAGCTTAAAGCAGTTTTTCGAGGCTATCAAATTTAGCTTAATAGTTCATAATATCCACCGAAACCAAAGCGAAACATTTCTCTTTAAGTATGAATTCTAAAGGAAGTAGAAACCTGATTTGAAACTTTCCTAATGGTTTGCCCAACAAACACAAAAAATACAACTGAACCAGTTCCTTAGAACTATTATCGCATTTACAATTGTCGGCTATTAAACTTTACTTTTTCTCTCAACTCCGTAGATGGAGTACAATAAATTTCTGTTTTGTCTTGCCCTCCGGTCAACAGAAGTCACATTTCCGCCATCCATATACCACAAGGTTGAAAAGAAGCATGAGAAAGAGGAAAAATATAAAAGCATAAGAACAACAAACCAACCTCTTTGCACCTCCAAACAGAAGAAGCTAATTTAATCCAGATCTATGGAAACAGATAAGAAAAGGGTGCCGACTTTTACATCATTTGCGGACTAAGTCGTTGTGGGTGACATTTAACGTCATTGAGGTGTAAAGTTCAGTGATTCTGTCACTTCTATTACACTAGGACTTACATAACCCTATGGAGTCTATATACATAGTACATAGAATCATAAAGGTTGAAGAAGAGAACAGTTTTACTGTAAGATCATCTGAGGTAATACATTTTGGGCGATAATGTCTTTGAGTTGAATTTTCTCAAATTATTCCAGAAAAGCATAAAATATAAGACCGAATACACCATCGTAAAGCAGAGTTCATATACATATCAATCGGGCTTCAATGAAGACCACTAAGCACTCGTTATGAATAATTTCCCTGTTTTCCAAATCAACGACCCATGGTAATTTCGAACCGAAATCAATTCAAATTTCATGCAATGTACTCGTATCCCCAAGGGATATTACTATTCCACCCACTCCACGAACCATTGATAAATATTTCACAGAATCAAACACAACATATATTTAAACAAAGTATCTATTCTACAAACCAGAACATCGAATCAATTTGTGTCGATTCAAATTACAAATTTTCCCAAGTGAAATCTGGTTAAACGTCACGAAAACCAACTCACCACCACCGCAGAGACAGAGATAATCAGAAAAAAAAAAAAAAAAAAAAACGAGTACACTTCCCGTCTTGAATGTTACACATGCACCCGAGACGTGAATTGTCTGGGAAAAAGTGTTAGCCCTCCGCGCTGAAACGAATAACAAATCCATCAATAAAACCACCACATCGAGGTGATACGTACCAGATAAGAGGTGAATAAATTGATAGAAATCAGTGTAAACGGGCGGGAAGGAAGGAGTTGAAGGAACAGTTGCGAAGACAACCCAATTAAATGTACACATTCTCGCAATTTTCTTCCACTCTTCTTCACTGGACAAAATGTGAAAATCGATTCCGGTGGATGCTGATACTGGCACCGATACGGATGTAGATATTACCGACCCACCTACCAGAAGCTTTGATTTGAACCTTCTTCACCCGTCCTTTGGTGTTTCAGTGACATATGGTACGATTTGTTTTCATCTGGAAATTAGTTGCGGCAGACCTGCAATACATACGTGCAAACGAGTATGTATCTGTACATCCGTCTCAGAACGAGCACATCACTTCATATCCATTGCACCATATGAGCGGTTTGGTACTTATCGCTTCTCATGGTTTATTAATGAGGTTTATAAATAGTTTGACGCGTTTCACTTGCTTGTTACATTTAGAATTATCACGCAATTGCGATTTACTTGCAATTGGATTGAATGATGTAATGAAATGATTCGTTGTTCACATGACATTACATAGAGAGCGCCGCATTTGATGGGATCCTCTTTTAAAGTCATTGCGTTATAAGAAGCTTATTGCATGGCACTTTTCGATCTTTACTGAATTGATCTTTTTAGCTCTTTCAATAGGAAAACTAATAGTCATTTCAAGTCTGTACTAGAATAGTACAAGGTTACTTAAGGGTCTTACTTATGTATGTCCGGGAGATGTATTTTCAAAGACTTCATTTGTCATCTTTGCTCAATTTCAGTAATCTGTAACAAACGCAAAACATTTCTTCATCAGTGGATGGCCCCAAATGCTGCCGTTGGAATTGCTAAAATGTGTCTTATGTGAGCATGGGAATATAGTCGATGGTTTTTTGTCTGACTTGTTTCTTACATACTGGAGTAGGTAGCAAAGCGAAGAGCAAAATTACAAAATCAAGCCAATGAATAACCATTAGATTACTGTTTGTGTAGCGGAGAGCTATGCGAGAGCTATTTCGTTGCCTTACTCTACACTCTTACCGCGGCTTTATTTGTCGCTACACTATGTTGTTATCCTGGAAGATTGCAGAGATCTGAGATCTATCGGATTCTACATTTGATGATTAGAAATATTTGAGGTGTTATTTAAAATTGTACGCCACTGTTTAACCCTCAACAAAAATGAAAATGTCACGGGGGAGCTTTGCATGTTGTTGGTCGTCGTCAAGTTTCCTTTTAACTATATAGCAATTGTAAATGTGGCCTCAGTTGAAAATATCTCCGCCATAGCTGAATGTGACCAATGAGGTTTTTCATTTCGAGGCAATATTAGGATTTGGCTCTTATCGTTTTGATATGAAGTCTTGTTGACACAAGAACTTAAACCAGCAGGCCACGCAGCACAGTAGGTGATTGGTTGTTGCAAATGACACATCAGGACCATGCATCTTAGTTGATGAGGCTTATTTCCGTTGCGCTCCAAAAACCCAAAAGAAATAGTTAAATAACCTCTCAGCCTTACCGACCGATATAGATTATCTTTTTTGCCTGAAATCAGTGCCATGGGGATGGCACGTTATTTACGGCAGTGCGGCGCCACATGCCACACAGCTGGTGAAACAATACGACTAATTGTATTGCGTGACAATTTTCTGTGCGTGTGATTCCTCGAAATGGTGCGATTTAACATCATTAGATTTCTTCTTGTGGAGCTTTTGGGGGTAGGAATTAATTCTTAGCGTTTTACCTACGCCAAATATTTTCCGAAAAATAGGTATTATTAGGCGCCAGCTTTAGCATATTTCATTTGGCTGGAGTGTGAATAACAGCTCTTCGAACTATGTGTTAAAACTGTTTTTGCGATTTACTTTATTACTTCTATATGAAAAGTGATGATGATTATGATGAACATGCTCTAACTGAGCCAATGTGTCAGAGGCGGTTTTCACGCTTTAAGAGTAGTGATTTCGATTTGGAAGCCATGGAACTATCTGGAAAGCCGCAAAAGTTTGAAAGTGAAGAATTGGAAGAACTGCTCGATAAAGACCTATGCCCGACACCAAAAATTGCCTAAATCGTAAGGTGTATATTCACCCGAGAACACCTTATGAAACCATTACTGCAGATCGTTAATGACTGTAATTAATAATTTTGAGCCACCTATTGAAGGAAAAAAAACCACAAAATGATTTTACAACACGACAATGTTCATCGCAAGAGTGGTAAAAACATATTTGGAAACGCTAAAATGGAAGTTCTATCCCCGCCCGTCATATTCTCCAGACATCGGAACTTCTGATTATTACTGACTAATGACCTGTCCGAGAAGAAGCTTACTTATTATGGTATGCATGTATGTATACAACATTGCATGTAAAGACAGCGCTTTCCGACGTACGAAGTTTGTCCAAAAAGAACGTTACTTTTTGAATTTTGCGAGCTAAATACATTTGATTTTTAATTTTTTTTTGGTACGTGGGCACACATATCCCCTGAAATGTTGACTGTGGCTTTTGGCGAGTCTGCTCTGAGCAAAAAAAAAAGTTTATAAATGGTACAAGCACTTCACAGAAGGCCGAGTAGATGTTAATGACGATTCCCGCCCTGGCCGTCCCTGCACAACAACAACCTATGAAAACGTTAAGGCAGTAAAGAAAATTGTTAGGGAGAATCGTCGACTCACTTCTAACATGAAACTCCTGTGTATGAGGTTTATTTCAAAATTGCTATAATAAACCGTAGTATGAGGATCGCTCAGAAGCTGTTGACTGACGTTGAAAAAGGTCATCACTAGTGACGCAACATGGGTATATGGTTATGACATTGACATCAAAGCTCTGTCATCCCAATGGAAGCGACTAGAAGAGTTAAGACCGAAAAAAACATGACAAGTTCGATCAAACGTGAAAGTTTTCTTCGATTACAATGCCGTGCTTCATCATGAGTTCTTACCGGAAGCTCATGGGGTATATTACCTTAAATTTTTTTTTATAGAGTGCGCGCAGGTTCAAGAGTTACGAACTTATTGTGTTTGTCGCACAAGACGAGTGCAGATGATTTTTGTCGAAGATGTTCGTTCTTTACTCTCTGGGGGTGGTTGTCCTAGATAAGATTCGAGAGATTCGATTGATTTTGTCGAGTTGGTTGTAGTTCACGTAGTTATGCCTTCGTCAGCATTTGATTATCTCTTATTCACATCTGATGTAGTTGCACTGTTTGTTCGTATAGGGATTGTTCTTAATTATGGACAGACTTGAACTACAGACCTCCCGCTCAACAGTCGGTGATGATTATCTACTATTGCACTGCGACCAATTCCGTGAAGTTGCGCGCAAAGCAAGTATATTATCTTTCGTGAAGCAATACAAAGAAAACGTCCAGATTTGTGGAAAAAAAAACAGAGGCTTTTGCATCATGATAAGCTCCTGTTCACTCATGGTTGCCTTGCATGATTTTTAAGCCAAAAGAAACCGTAATCACGTATACACCGAACGATTTTTTTCTCAAAACTGAAAAAAAATCAACCAGAGCTCGAAAACTATACCAAAGAGCGCATATCAAAGGTGTTTTGAGGACTGGAAAAAGCGTTGGCGCAGGGGGTAGCTTTGAAGGGGACAAAATATAAATTGATGAATAAATAAATATTCTTCGGAAAAAATAAAAAGTCACCTTATCTTTTGAACAAATTGAGTATACGTATTCAGCTCGAAAAATGAGAAAAGGTAGTGGCATACGAAAAAAGATACTTTGAATCATTTAGTTTTTCTCAATTTCGTCTTTAAATAAAATTTTTTTGTTGTATTAAAGGTAAATACAAAGTCTACACCAACTATTCATGCACTAAAATAAGATATCAGCGTTGTCAGTAAAGCTCTAATATTACTCCATTACAAAATTAGGAATTTGTAATTAAGAGTAAGTTAAAAATATCACAACTTTTCCTTTAACATTTTAATTTTTAGACTGATTTAAAATGACACTTCTTATCAGTCGGTTCTATATGAAAACGAGCTAAAAGATTCGTTTTACTGTGAATCGTGCCGATTATACTGAGACTCCATCAATCGAATATGTCAGAATGACTTTATTTTTAGGTTAGATAACCTGCACGTGTGTATACTGGATTTATTGAAATAATTTTTTTGCCTATGCTTAAACTTTTAGCACATTTTGTTCCATTTCGTTCCACGACCGTTTTCAATTAGCTTTCAGTCAGACGCTAATGTACCTCAGGTGGTAACCTGTCACAGTTGATGTATCTTTTTCCAGATTTATTACCTGCTGTCTGTATTGTGTAATATTTGTAATAATTGCACGTTTCGAATCTGTCCTGTCAGTCACACCTTTTTGGGAGTTCTGGTCGAGTGGGTGTTGCTCTTAAGCCCACATTGATCCATATTCCGTTTTACCATATACTCGTAGGTCATAAATATCATTTCTTCCGCTAACGGTGTCATCTTTAAATGTTACCAACCAGTTTAACGGCCAAAATGGAACTCACTCTAAAGCAAAACCAATTCACACCTACAGTCAGTCGCTTGCCTTTGTTAAAGTCACTTAGAATAATTAAATAAGTGCACACACCGAACAGGGTTGTCATTATTCTGCCTTTCGATCTGAAAACAGTGTTAGATCATTCGAACAGCTGTGGCATAGAAATGACTGCGAGATGTACGTAAATAGGCAGTGCTAGCGGGTGTACTAGTAGAAAGTTTACTTGGCGAGACTGGGGCGAAACATCTCGCGAAGAAAGCAAAATTTCCCAAGGTGAGTGTCTTTGTCAGCACAAAGACGTTTCGAGCATGCGATAAAGCGATAAAAAAGAAGAAAATAAGGAGAAAAATGTGTTAAGGCACCTCTAGCTTCATGATGTCTAACTGTTGCTACGTTGTATGCATATAAGGTTATATAAATACATCAATCAAAGGAAATTAAGACGCATTGTGTCACTCACCTTCTCATAATGGGCAGTGGAATGGTGAACCTCCCGTCGCCAACCATTGTTGCTGTGGCTGCAATAGGAACCGTTGATATGACAGGCGTGATCAGAGACGCTGCATGAGGCGGCGGCGGTGGTGCTGGTGGTGCACCCTGCGATAAGGGTAAAGCGCTATATGGAGGCGGAAAATGACTATGCAAAATGTCGGGCAGCATTGGACGCAGCATGGCCGCGGCCGCTGCAGACATGGTGTGATGCGCGGGATGATGAATTAATTGAGGCTGTGGAGGAGGATGTGAGTGTGAATGATGTCGACTCAGACGTTGATGCTGTATTTGCTGCTGTTGGGATTGTTGCTGTTGATGGCGACGTTCACGACGCTCGCGACGTCTCTGTTCTCGCGATAACAATGCATCCGGATGCAAGTGCGTACGCGTAAATCCACTATTTCCTCCAATTGTTGTCGGACTGATAACCGCCGCCGAGCCATCGCCTCTAATCACCATGGGTATATCATCCGTTTGACATTCCGTCGATGTGAATGTTCTCGTCGGCGACAATGGCTGTTGTAATCCATTCCTCACTTGATCTGAACTTAACACTGAAATCTTCGAACTTTGGATATCCGCTGGCTTACTATTTACAACACTGAATTGATCATTTTTAGGCACTGAACTACTTGTATTATTACTACTGCTACTATTGACACTACCACTACCACTATCCACGTATGTACAATTGACGACACTTATTCCATTATTCGCGATCGATTGATTTACTACGAAATCGCCGTGCGACGAATGGCTGTTGTTAATGTTGCTGCAACCATCAGTGACTTGAATGGTTAAACTAGGCGCGTTACTACCCGACACTATTGCCACACTGCTACCGCCGTTGTTGTTATTTTGATTTGTGATCGTGCTTTGAGGAGTCGAAGTCACGATCGAATTCGAGAGGAAAACACTGCTCGTTGTCACCGATACACATTTTCCGGAGTTGGCCAAATTCGCTCCAGCTCCGATCGTTGCGGGGATATTAAGGCGCATCGCTATCGCTAGGCACTCTTCGACACTACCTGCCGAATCATTCGAATGACAATGACCGACGTTAGTTGTTATTATATCTTTATCCACCGGAGGGTCGTCATAACTTAGTTCGGAAGTAAAACAATGTGCGTTTACATGGACATTAGGGGTTTGTCCACTGCTTTCGTTTTGGTTCAATCCTTCTGTCGCAGTGGTTGTTGTCAATGCCGTAAACGAGTTGGACCGACGAGCCACACCGACGATACCATTCGACACGAAAGCACTCAATGAACTAACTTCACTCGGTTCAAGCGTCAGCGATCTATCCTCGATTCTCTCATTACCACCAGTCCGTTGGTGCAGTGCTGTTGAGTTTTCTTCTGGCACCCTGTGTTGCTGTTGTTCGCTACAACAACTGTCCGCGGCTGCAAATATTGTTGATGCTCGTTGGTGTGATGTGTTTTCTGCAGCAAGTTGACTGACCTCGGTTTGTTTTTGTTCATTCTTTGTTTTGTGCTGTTCGTCGTTGAATCTCGTGACGTCACCGATCGTTATGGAACATTTATTGGCAACAATGCTGCTCGAGGTGTTTGTGTTGCAGAACGGGTAAAGATGTTGCTGTACGCTTGTGGTCGAAGAGGCAGACGACGTCGCTGAAGACGAATCACACTGAAAGGAAAGTAAAATTTATTTAAAGCGATGCAGGTAATAGCAAGAAGAAATGATTATCAATTTGATTTTGGGTCTCATTCGAATGAGTTCGTTCGTAATGATTTGGGCAACAAGCATAGCGTCAAAAACTTATGTATATGCTTTCTCCTTTTAAACCAATAAACTTGAGATTACTCAAGTACTAATTTAACTGTATGCCAAAAACTGATTAAGGAAGACAATATTATAATGGCAGACAATTGAGATTTGGATGAATGACATAATAGTGGTTAATTGCAGCACAGCTCTGTGTTAATCGGTCTGTTTAAATCAGTTTCTATGCTTTTGAGTTCTTTACGTGTTCGGAATGAGGCCATTAGTTCCAGCAAGTACTTATAATGGATGAAGTTTTGTCGGTATGTCTGGCCTTTTGATTTCGGCATTTAACTAAACACAAATTTTCGTCTTGACGAACACCAAGGAGTGTTCGACCTTGTGGAGTGTCAAAATGATTTGTGGCAGTTTTACCTATTGCGTGCAAGTGAAATCGCTGTAATTCGTTGTTAATAAGCGAAGAAGGTTTTTTTGTTAGAACTTCCTTTGTTTCGTTTCAGCGAGTTGCTGATAAAACCTTTAGAATTATGAGCAAATGTTACATCATCAGCAAGAGTCATAAAAGTATGACAATGTAGCCGACAAATCAAGTTGTCCGCTTACAGCACAAACAAAGCAAATGCAGCAAATTAAAATGTAATCAACTCACTCTAATGTTCATAGCGGTACTCACAAGGGCTTACATGAGTGTGCGGATGAACCCATCAACATACTGCATAGATAACATAAAATAAAACACAATGCACTCCGATAAAGAAAGAATTCACTCCTAACAAAGGGGCCATGCATCATGAAGGCAGAAATGAAAGCCCTTTAATCCATTCATTGTTGAATTCCCGGTACATGTGTCAAGAACAATTACGAGGCGCGAGGCCTTTGACAACAAAACAAATAAGCAAGCTGAGTGACTAATTACATGAATACTTGTATACATATCAGCCTACAACAATATCCCGTTGGTTGTTTTTAATGGTTTACTCTATCGAATGTACGGTCCATCACTAACCCTCATTAAAGTCGAAGCGTAACGCGTTACTCATGACCTTATGGTCGCTATCGCCCGAGGAATTGTCCACGTGTTCTGATAACACCAAAGAAAAAATAAAAACACAGTGACTACATGCAGGTACGAATGTTCCACGTCAACGGACTAGGTATACGAGTATGTAGTCACCAAAAGGGGGAGACCGAATTAATTGAAGCTCACTGCGTTGCCATAGAATTGTCGCCCTAAACTTATTCACGCTTGGGAAGTTGTTCGTAAAATGCCTCATATCCATACTTGCATATGTATGACTTTTGTACCTAGCACATGTGCGCTAGTATGAATCACGTGCCCCAAGTTGCCGTTTCGAAATTAAGGAAAATCGTAAGCTTCCAGTCAATGCACTTGCTCGAAAGTATGCGAAAAACAAAAACCCACCAGAACCATTCTGCATACTTACATATATTAAAAATGTGTACGTCTACGAGTATGTTTCATGGGAACCCGTGTCCACGCCAGATGTGATTTCTGGATCTAGGGAGAGATACCAGTACATATAGTCATATATGGAGTCTAGCAATTTGTATGCCTCTGAAAGAAGGAAGCAAATCGTATCATAATAACTGCTGTCAGTCGATGTGAGATACTCGTACTTGTACTCGCATCCCATCCATGCTTTATTTATTACCCGAGAGTTGTTTGTCGGTTAATTGGACCCCTGACCGAAGATGAGACTTCGATTTCGATTCAGTTCAGAGATGCGTAAGAAGTATCAGATTCGCATTAGATATGTATAGTGTCTAGGGTGTGAACGGACTTGGATTCTTAGGAAGATCATTTCCTAGATACGCTGAATCATCGTTTCCGAACAACTGATGGACATGCTTTATTGGATTTGTTCCACTGCCAATAGGGCGTATGGGATTGGACAATAATACGGAAGACAAAGGAGAGAGAACGCACTCGAAGCGTCATCTGATGCTGGCTTGGTAGTTGTCCCTTTATATGACCATTTTCAGATAATTAATTCAGTATAGTACGTATTGGTCTTTTGGTTCCAAAAAGTGTCAGGAAAAGTCAGAGTCAGAGTCTATACTGAGAATATTGTTATTGTAAATAGCTGATCGTATCAAGGTACATGTTACCTCTTTGACAGCTGAATGAGGACGAAAAGAATCGGGTTGAACAGTCATGTTAATCAGCATGTTTCAAATATGTTTTTCAACATAACAACGAAAAATCCTAAATCCGAAAAATAAATCAAACAAGTACATTCTGTCAACGGGTCTCTGTCACTTAGAAGAACCAAATCATCTAAATCCATTTTATCAAGCATTGTGAACAAACAATAGGCTCATTTTTCTTTAATGAACAAGTCAGTCAGCATTTCCTTTAATGCCTCTTATGAATTGATTTGAAACGATTCCCACTAAGACCTAATTTGAATTTCGAACAAAGCCACAGGGTGCCATATTTGAAGAATATGATGCTTTCTCGAACATATTAGTAGTGCTTTTGGTCGCTCGTGAAAATGGATTTGTGAGATGGTCCAGTGTTTGACCCACCGGAAGAAATTCCGACTGAACAACAGCAACACCAGGAGAATTAAGTTAGTACCAGAAACTTTTGGTCGTTCGAAAAGAACATACAGAATTCGAGACGTTACTTTGCAATGACATCCGGGCTTTCAGGTCTATGGACGAGACCAATCTACTTGCTGCAAATTTAGCAGCCAACCCAACGCTTCCAGTTGTCTATCTTTTTTTTTATCTGCCCTACTTTTCGGGTGTCTTCCCGAGTAGATAGGGAAATGAATTTATCCAGCCTGTTCAGCCTGGGAAATCATCAGCAAGATCGTTGCGCTTCATATTTCCAAAGCATTTGATAGAGTTTGGCAAAGCTCTTCGTCTATGGATCAGAAATCGTCAATCGGGCTATTCAATTCATGTAGTTTTGGATTGTTTCAAGTCTGAGACTTCTAATCTAAACCATCCCTTCGCTGATAGCAGTACTCTCAGTTTTTCATAAGACGGATTACTTTGAGCCTGAACCAACAGTTATAAATAAATGTTTTCGAGAAAAATAAAAGGTCATCTCTTTTTCAACAAACGAGTTCTTAAAAAAATGCACAAGTTCTAAAAAACAGTTTTGAAAAATACAACTTAAACTCCTTTCCTAGTCTTAGAAAGACGAAACTCAACTCAAACAGCCAAAAATAAAATTGGCCTCTGCCGCTTACTGGATCAACTCTTACATTCCTTTACCAATTGCCCCAACATTTTGCCACCTACAGTGTTTAGCTGTCCATAATCACCAGCTCTTGCACACACTCGGATGCTTATTCACTCATTTCACTCCTAATACTTGTAAAGCTTAATTATGTAGTTTTAGTTGTAGTAACATACATACATACTCGTACATACATATATGAGAAGAAGAACATTTGACGGTATTTTATCATAATTCAAACTTTTCGCAAACCCTATCAGATGATAAGTATGCAATAACGGGTCGAATAAAATTGGTTCAAAGCCATAGAACATATTTGTTCTTAAGAAATTAGAGACGAAGGAAAGCACACGAACGTGCGAACATGCGAAAGTACGAACGTTCATACACACACACAAAAAAATCACTCTAATTGGCCCTAGCTCTAGGTACCCTGAAACGTGGAGATACATACATATTTCAAAGTTTTTAATTTCAAAAATCGGAGCCATTACAGTAACTTTCTCGTGGGAAGTTGACGTAAGAAATGTCGTTGTTGTCATTCGTTATTGACAAGATATAACACGTAACCCCATAGCTTACATACTTAAAATGAAAAAATCACTGTCAAAACCACATAGCTTATAACATAGAAGGCACAATGCCTGGGATTTCTGTGAACCGTCAAATGAACTTGAGTTTAATCATGATTTCTATAATATAATCTCAAAAGCCAGTTAAAGCCAACAAAACTGCATGATTATGCTACTTAACTGACTTGCCAACGACTTTCATTTAGCTTCAGTAAATAGTCATTTAGCTTGTTGTTTAACAAACAAACTTCGAAATAGCTTCCGTGATAGATCAAATACCATAAAAAGATTTCGTTTATGACAATAAGTACATCAATGATTACGAGCACTTACCTCTATCACAAAGTTATCCGTAAACGAGTGTACCATTCGTCCGTAGGTCGCGTTTGACTGCTCATATCTATTACCACTATTTGGCGTGTGCATAACACCACTAGCGGCTGTCGCCGACACCGTCACCAAATTACTTAGCACACGCGTAACATCCCGCGATCTTGAGTACAACGAGTCATAGGATGGTGGCTCCATGCTTAGGTTCCATTTCTTCAAACTAGGAATTGGCCCATAGTAAGGATAGCTAAATCGAAAGTTGTCACACCGGTCGGTCTTTCGAAAGTAGTCTCCACTGTGGTTGGTATTATTGATGTTGTTGTTGTTGATGCTATGACTACTACCGCTATAGCTAAGAATACTGTTGTTGTTGATATTGTTATTGTGATTTCGGAAAGTATTTTGATGATTAGGTAAAGGCACGATTGGTGAGATGGGCTCGTTCGACCCAAAGTATGGCATTATGTCTGGTGGCGGAGGAGCCAGCGTAAGGCCGCCGTATTGATAGTATTCATAGCTGCTCTGCGATTTCCTCAATCTTCTGTTTAAACGCTCGTCGTCATCGTCCGAGGAACTGTCTGTGGGTGTTCGCTCGTATGGAGTCCACAGCATTGATGAGAGCGCCTCCTCGACATCGGGCGGACGTCGATGATGGCTGCGTTGCTGTTGCTGCTGATTTTGAATCGGTCGTTGTTGATCCATCATTGTCGCTACTTGTCGATTGGTTATGCATTTCTCCCGGCTAGAGGATTAGTCGTATGGTCGTGTGTATTTGAAATGAATTTCTGTTCCGCAGGTGTGGCTTTCCGCTGACACTTGTCGTCATGGTTCCAACTGGATCGTCGATACGAACTTGATGCCTTCCAACAGGCCATTGTTGTTACTGAATGGTATATCGTCAACTTGATTATCATCGTTCTATCATCTTCCTCTCGGCAGGAGATCTGCGAGTGTTACAGAGATCAACTTGTATTTATATACTCGTACGTATGTATGGTGAGTAACGTTTTGTTTTATTGGCAAGCAGTAGTTTCAAAGTGAAACGTAGCTATTATGCTATGATGCCTTTAGTGCTTTCACCCTAATGCGAAAAATTTAATTATGAGTCTCGTTTGATTTCATTATCCCACATGGCTTATGGGGCCGGGCGCTGGGTGCCGCAGAGTGATATGAAAATTACTATCTTCGCATGACGATTTATTTCCGTTTGGTTGAAAGACCGATTCAAAGCGGATGGCAATCTTGCCCTCGTACGCTCATACGCAGAATGATTTTTTTTCTTCGTCTGTAAGTAAACATATGGAGAAACTGTTTATAATGAGTATATGCAGTTTACATGGTAAGTATGGGAAAAATGAATTAGTGAAGAAGTGAAGCTATGGGAATGGTCTGTATAGGATGTGGGATATTGAAGTCTATTTACAAGTTATTTTACTCAAGGAGGTACAAATTCGGCTCAAATCAAAATATTGAGGGTAGGAATTAATTTTTTTTCTCAGGGTTAGCCTATAAAGTACATTCTTCGTCTGTTACTTAAGCCAAGTATTTCCCGTAAAACAGCTGTCTCTAGCTGTCTTAGTATTTATCATTTGATTGGTGCATGAAATATTGAATATAATGAATATGTCAAACTTATTTCAAAGTCATGGTATGTAACTAGAGCATGGTCCAGCTTTAGCTGAGCATACGTAGTCAACATTTTTAATGCGTTGGTTTCTGCTTGGAAAAGAGGGAACTATCTAGGTAACGACAAATGTTCGAAGTTCAACAAAAAAGGTTAAAAAGTTGACTATTTATTATTTAACGGTAAAAAAAAATCCTTAAAGCCATGCAAAGGAAACTGGGTCGAAATACGAATTAAAACCAAAGGTTTTTAAAAGGCGTTTTCAGTTGTGAACAGCTGCTTCAATGGACTGTTGCATCGAACTGCCGCTGACGATAACAAGTGAATCCGTGACGATAAGCCCAAAATTCCAAAATCAGGGCTAAAGCCCAGGCAACCTTCAAAATCAACGGTGAACCTAAGCTCGTGCTTTATATTTGGTGAGATCAGAACTGTGTGGTCTACTATGAACTGCACAAATAATATAATAAAGGGGGATTTTCTCACTGTTTGGTTTTTCAGTGCTCTATTGTTGAGGGTCATGTGTATGATTTGTCACATTGGTAAAGTCACAAACAGTTAGTAATGCCAAATCGTGGACAAAGAGGAAAAGAGGAAAATAAGGCTGCTGTATCCTCCAGTTTTAATAAAGACTGTGATTTGTATTATTTGACTAAGTGGAATATTCTACCCAAGGATCTGGTCTAAAACCTTACAAAATACAGCTCGTGCAAGAACTAAAGCGAAGGACCAACCACTGTCGAATTTTCGATAAGAGGGCCTTAAAAAAGATTTTTTCAACGAAAAAATGTCTTTAGCGACGAAACTGATTTTCATTTCAATATACATATGTACAATATAGTATGTACATATGTACATATATGTCAATAAAAAAAGCGTATTTGGTCCAATGAACAATTTCTGCAATTTCACTGTTTCTTGGGGTTTATAGTATTTTTTCAAAAACGCCCGCTGCGGTTTACTGATATTAATTTTTTTTTTTGCCCAAAATGCATAAGTTCAACCTTGTCGATAAGTGGTTCCAGCCAGACGGCGCCACATGCCACACAACACTCGAATCGATGGACCAGTTAGAAATGAGTTCAATGAGCAATTTATTTCTCGTTTTGGATCGGTGAAATTACCCCCTCGTGCTATTGCATGACTTTAAACTGCAACATTTGAAGACAGCATTACATGAGCGCGAAAAAATGCCCTAAAATTAGACTCTCCGTACGGATCACTTAGAACCTAGTCGTAATCAAAGAGAGCCATTTCGAAAGATCGGGAAAAGTATTGGCTAATGATGAACAACGTTTTATATGATGTAAATTCGCTTTCGCTTTCGTTGTAAATAAAAAATTTCTTTTAATAAAAAAAAATGCTACGAATTTATCCAACTACCAATAATACTTGAACTAATGTGATCCCATTTCGTGTATTGTTTGCCATCCAATAAAATAACTCATCGCAAAAACGAATATGTCAATGCTCTACCTAAAACCATACACCGCCCTATCGTCAGCCGGTCCATGACAAATCGCTTGCATTGGAGCCAAGAGTAATTTCCTCGTTAGTAATACCCAAATGTATTTTTGTAACCCAACCGTATAATCCCACACGGCCCGATGACCTATTTTTTTTTCCCAATCCAAATTGCTTACTTTGCTTACCACGTCAACTGTCAAAACCGAATAGGGATGCATGCCATAGCAAACAGACAAACAAAAATAAAATATAGAACAGCCGAAATGAATAAACAAGCAAAAGGAAAACAAGGAATAAAAAAATAAGACGTTCTGTTTCCTGCAGTCCTACCACAACCCATTCCGGCCGGATGGATATTCCTTCGTTAATGGCCTGGCCTGATCATCCCGAAGAGATACTATTTCCTGACGTAGCAGAAAACCTATGACTATGTAGCATCAGCTGTAGAGCCGAGCACATAAATCAAATCCAAAATCACATTCTGTCAGATATGTAAGTCCCAATTGTTGTGACCTACATAGGGCCACACCACTACGTGAGTTCTCTATGCCATCTCTCGGGGGTTGACCAACGGCGCGGTGAGATTTTTCCCACTTTTGTTCGCGTACCTTTTTCAGTCCTCCCAACGTCAGGAATTGAATGACAGCATACTCTTTTGTTCTCTCATTACTAGGAAGCGGATGTGTCATTACTAGCAATTACGCCACATTTAATTCCGGTTAATGGTTTTAGTTTCCACTACAGTGGTTCGGGTCGGAAATCGCAGCGGAATCCTGCTTATAAATTCATTTGCCTTGTTCCCTTTAATTCTTATTTGTGTAACTTACGAGTTTCGTGAGAAGAAACGAAAGCAAAAGTTTTTCTGATTTCCCTCGAGGCCCTTTTCAAGGAAGAAATTTGCAAAAAAAGTTGCTGAATTGCATTAATAGATTCTGTCCTCTGTCTATGGTATGTGGGTGGTACGTGGATCTCCGTCATCATCGCCATTAAGATGGCCGCGCGAATGCCTCGTGTATCTAAATTGAAGACAAATATTTGTATACATGCACGCTCGACACGTGTACATTGTTTCGTCTCCCCTAGAAATTCTTGCCTTTGATGCCAAGCCTAGACCCTACTTCACGAATTTAAGAAAAATGCAAATATTTCCCGCATATCAAAGGAGAGAGAGAATTTTGTTTGCTCTTGATGTGTTTGAAGGTCCTGTTCTTCCTTTACTCCTTCCGAATCGGTGACTATGTGTAGGTTCCGCCTTGTTCGTCGTAGGTTCGTTCACTTTTCATTAATTCAATCGAATTAGTTTGAATGACTGTCTGCTTGTTTGCCGGAAGAAATGAAGGAACCATAACCTTCCCTTGTTGGCTATGTTAGTAGAAGTGGCGAGTGAAGTACCGGCTGAGAGGAGCAGTGGAATCGAATTAAGTCAAGGAGAGCGGAAGAGTGAAATGCCTTGGATTAGGGACTGAAGTAGGTACTTTTCTACTCCATTTGAGTGAATGAATATTTATTTAATTTAAGGTATTTGCTGAGAGAGTATGTTTACAAAGTTTCCTCTTCTTAACTGGAACACATTTTTGGATACCGATGAGCGAACAAAAAAAAAACAGAAAATGTTGAGTTTAAGTAACTATGAGATGGATTATTTTGATAAGCGTAATTTGAGTACTAAATCAACTTATACTTATATAAGTAGGAGCGGATATTGTTTGCTGTGACCATCCGCCGGATATTAAAGCCATTTTATCTGGAAATATTTGGGTATCGATTGAAATTACTGGAGCCAAGATAAATTTTCATAAGAATAAGGATAACAGCTTAAATTAAATCTTTTCAAATGTCCTTCCTTTTAATTTGAATTCAATTCATCGATCCGAGCGGAAATTATTTGTTTGAGGAAACTAGTCGAAATCGAGGATTGATAAAGCAAGGCAAAAGTCTTCCAACAGTTTGGTTAAAAGTGAAACGAGGAAGTACGAACCGCAAGCAAATGTCAAATCCAGGAAAGACAGCGGTTAGTTCTTTGAGCGTAAGTGAACTCGGTGACATCGGAGATACCTATATCATTAAAAGTAGGCAACCGCCTCTAATGGCTTCCTATTTCAATTTCTCCCATGAATGAGCTAGTGACGGAAGTCGAAACCGCAGATATAATACTCTATGCTGAACTCCGACGAGATCATCTGGTTGAGATAATCAACCAACCAGCCTACCGATTGTCATTCACACTTGTATGCCAACAAAAACTTCTTGAAAAATCCTCGTTTAAAATTACAAACTTTCCCTAAAGTTCGGCAATCTATCTCCGGAATGCTCTTGAAAAAAACAAACTCAAATTCCCAAGAGTTCACCAACCTACAGCCGAGCAAATTTGCAAACCATTAAAGAGCAAAAGTAAATTTAACCATCCTTACCATTGACCGATTCTTGAAAATCGACGGAAAAAATAAGCCTTTGAACAAGGAACTGAAAATACGGCCGGAATGAACCCAATGAGTTTAGTAACCAGAAAAAGGAATAACCTAATATTCCACAAAAAAAGTTTACTCCTTCAACCGTATCGTATCGTATCCTTAGCCCGCGAACTTAGTTACTTCATCCTTCTATGAAGGAAGTAAAAAAGTCTTCTCGAGTAATACCACGTCATAAGGATAAGACGAACAGAAGAAATAGAAAGTCAAGTAAAACACAGAAGCCGAATTATGCGAGCATCTTCTAGGCACTGCTGCCATCATGTTCTAGATATGTAGATGGGCGTCTGAGTACGAGAGTAATTGAAAATCGATAGGAAAAGCCTACTCAACGTACACGTGCCTGCCTCCCTCCTTGTTTCAAACAATTAAAGTGAACGCTATAAGGTAGGTTAATTTCAGTGAATAAGGATAAGGATGAGTAAGCGAAAAAATCAATTTACCACTTGCAGGCAATTGCGGTTGTGGCATATCCTTGATCACTCTGTCATCATCGTACTCATAAATATTATAGAGTCACTTCTGAACGTGCATCCTTCATGTCGTTTCCTTACAACCGCTTACCTCGTCACTCCTCACCCACCCACATCTCGCTCAAGGATAAGCGTATAGAAACACAACCACACACACTACATATACGAGTACATATATTTAAAGAGAGTATCCTTGCGATAAACCAAGGGGCTTCACGGGTACATCCGTACGTCCGTGGCATGCAATGTACAAGCTTTAGTTTCAATTCAAAATCGCATGTTGATGACGATTTGCCATGCACAATGCAAATACGAGGAAGGTATGGAAAATGAAAAATAGAGAAATGACAGAATAAAACAAAAACAGTCTTGCACAAGGAAACACGGCCTGCAGCAAGGACGATTCTGTTTTGTGTTTGCCCCCCACCCAAGAGAATTCTGTGTCGAGATGTGTGACATGAATGTCACATCCTTAAACACATACCTTGTGATCGCCGAGGATGTTGTTATGGTTCTTGTTCCCGGTTCTCGTACTCGGAATATCGTGCACTTTAATCAGATGTGCGTAAGTGCAAACATATCCTCTTAATTTGCAGATGATAGATGACACATTAACACTTCATTAAGCACAGATATTTATTTTTTCCTTTTTAATTGGTCTCGTGGTATGTAATCGAACTGTTACACTATTTGGTTTTTTTTTATTTTCACTTTGCTCTATTTTAGAAGCAGGTTTTAGGGACAAACATACTATTTTACCGCGCACACGGCGTTCAGGATCTTCACGTATCCCTTACTCTAGCGAAACTAAACTTATTTGTGATATCACATCGAGATTCCTTGATATGGACTGCAAGTCCTACTCTACGAATGGATGTTGAATAACACGGGTGGGTGGTGAGTCGGCGCGGTTAGGCTAGATTCCAATGTGGATGGTGTATCAAGGCAACTAGGGATGTTCGCAGTTCTACATCCAGTTGATTCGTCGGTTTCTTCCGCACAAGGAGTGCGTGCTTACAGGACATCATCAAATTTAAAGGACCTACTTAACGACGAAAGATAGAGTGTACTTTACGTATTATGGATGCACTGAAAGATGTAGGAAGATTTTGAAATAGTTTTCTCCGGCTTCAGTCTCAGTAATTTTTCCTGTTGTTCATCTCAGTTTATATTTTCGTCCTTCGTTTTGCGGCTGTGAACAGCCCCGGGGAAGGACAGGGCGAGTATTTGAGTGTTTTGAATAGCAAAAGCGTGGAATTTATAATTCGCCTCCCGTATTCATTTGCCTACGGAGGGTCATTGTATGTTGGAAGGGAATTTTCTGCGTTTTCGGTACCAGCAGTCATCCCTTGAGTGGGAAGTATTGGCTTCGATTATCGTTGAGGCTGAGGATAATATGTAAGCCAAAAAAAAAAATCTTCCGTGTTCAAAAGTTTCGGTGTAGTGTATGGAATGAATGTCGAAGATTTTTGGGGAATTCGGGTGGTGTGTTTCGTTTTTGGGAGGAATTCGCTTGCCTCAAATTCAGAGTGGTTATGTGGGAGGCCAAGGGATAGGGCGGCTCAACTCAAGTATTCTCTAAACAATCCTTTCGATTAGGGAATTGATATTTATTAATTAGAATGGATTTATTCAAGTACGTATGCCAGGGGTCTTCGATGGTAGCACACATAGTTTTGGGACAGGAAAATAGTGTAGGTGACATTGATTTGGAAGGCAATGAATAAGTTATGATCAATGAAATATATATGTATGGTAGCTGTAGCTTGAGAGAAAAGATCTGGGTCGGTGTTCTATATTACACTTTGTTTGGCAACCTTTAATTTTCTTTTATATGATGAAGATGAGGCATAAAACGCACATAGATTTAAGAGTATTTTGGTTGAATTCTTAAAGGGCGATATGGCATTGTTTGTTGAAATAACGATAAAACAATGTTCCAACGAATCAAGTGATTTCGCAATATCAATAACTCTTATAAGTTTTATTGAAGGCTTTTGAATTCAATCTAGCAGGTCTAGAGTGCTCTTGGGAGCCCCCGACCAGATATGAGCGTTGTACACAGGCTTGGGGCGGATATAGGCCTTATAGATTGAAGCCATTCAGAGGAAGTGAAATATTTCTTGCATCGTTTAAGGAATCCTAGACATTTCGGCGCGGTCATTCCAACCAAATGTTCTATTACCGCGCATAGCAAGGATGCAACATTTTTCGGTTTTCACGACACAATCGCCACTCATGGTTAACGCATGACTAAAGAGGTTCGCTTAAGTGGCATTAGACAATATTGGGTTAAAGAAGTCAAGAATTCAAGGCTATTGTTTATACCCCACTTCTACTATCTGTTGGAGCACTCAGTCGCAAATGCTGGTCCATTGTACGTACCCCACTTAATTACGAGTATGCTGTCGAGGTCATAAGTTAACATATGTACTTAACATATAGTACATACGAAGAGCAGAGACTTAGAACGAACTGGACAGCTGAGAATACTGGCTAGGAGGAGATTGATTTAGAAACACAATACAGTGGATAATTTATGAAAATGCGGACGACTGTCGGTGACAGAACAGAGGAACACCAGCATTCGTTTGGTTAATTTCAGACATGAAATAATCCAAAAAGACTTGAATTGTGCGGCCCGAAAGATAATTTCTAATCCATAGAAGACGAGATTCATCGATGCTTTAGACACGCATTTTCGGCAAAAGAGCTTGATATCAAACTCTGTCAAATACTTTAAAAATATCAAGCGACACGATCTTGCTTTCATTAAAGTTGTGTTAAGATTGGTTCTACTTTACGGTGAGTGGCCATGCTGCTACGGCAGCCAATAGTGCTGGTCATAAAGAAGTTTTCGCCATTCAAGATTTTTCATAAGCTGCTGATTTAACATCTCGTCTGGAAGTTATTGTCATGAGTCTTATTTCTCGGGTTGAGAATGTTGACAGATCTCAATGTTTTAAGTTTTCTAGATCAGGAATCTGTTGCTTTAAGGAAATGTATGTTTGCGCGAATTTATGTACCCTCCTATCTTTGTTAGCTGTTTCACCTGGTATATTAGCAACATATATCGTTATCTTATCGTTATTACAGTGTTCGTTTTAGACCTGCCTTGTTTATTTTCCGGTATTCCCCAAGGTCCAATTTTTTTCTGCCTTAAATTCGCTCAGAATTGTTTTACTTTTGGAAGTAGAACCCACAGGCCCCTTTCTTAATTCATTTGAGTCATCCTCGCTGGCTTTACCTGTCGTAATGGTACTATGTGCGAGGCACATACCAGTTGAATATTGACGTAACATTCAATAGTATGAAACGTCATATCGCGTGTCACCCTTTTCGGGCATTGTATGTTTCCTAATTGTTCACAGAACGCAAGGGAATACTTTAATCACCGAGTGGCCTTCTCCGATATCGACTAAGCGAGCCTGCAATTATTTTAAATACATTCCCATACTCTTCATAAGCTCGGAATAAACGTTGGACAACATATTGTTCTCCATGAGAAATATCCATCAGTTCATGACACAGGCATTGTCTTGCCGCAGGCCCACACTCCGAAACTAAGCAACCCAGGAACTACGTCTGACTATTGTTTCTGATCGGGAATAGCTGCGACAAATGGTTGTATCACTCAAACGGCAATTATCACTCTATTATGGCAAAATTTCGAACGCAATTTACCGTCATTATCCCCCGCTTCCATTCGACAATTTCTTGAATTTCTTTGCTGTGGGTCACTCAAGCAATGTCATGGACACCTTAGTAGTCCCGTCCGTATGGGATCGGTATCACGTCATGCAATTCGTTAATTAAGCTAAAATTGTTGACGCACAAGTTGTATGCGAAACGAGGTGTAAGTAAAGATGAACAAGTACACGGTAAACAACCGAGCACTTGTAATTGGACATATGTGACCGAGAGCTTTAGTACGAATATACGAGAGAGAGAGATAATCAGCATTCTGTTTGCGAATCACTGCACCCTGAACGTGTAAATCACTTGTCAGTCGGTGGTGGTAGATGGGCGGTATACCACATGAGGGTCTATTGGGCTGCCCCGTAGTTATCTGTGGGATTGGATAATTTAAAGGCAAACGTATGCCTATGACCGACATTTGCAAGGTGATGATTAGCGTACGACAGGCGATAATTTATGCTTCCTTATAAAGGGGTACGCGCAAAGATTCACTTGGGGGTGAGAAATATTCATTGAAAGATTGAGCGATGGACTTGGAGTACATTCCAACTTGTTAGAAATGAATGAATTCCCTAAAAGCTGTGAAAAGGCCTGCATTATTATATACAGTTACATATACAGGGGCGAAACACATCATTGTGTGCTTTAACACACTTACTGAATCCTAATCCGAACACCACTTCTCCAACAGTAGCACAATTAACAAAGCCAACTTAAGTTGCATTCACTAAATTGCTTTTACTTCCTGGTGCTCAGCTCTACGCTCCGAATCAGTTACGTAGAAGTCGACAATGTGCCAAAGTGCCATGAGAGACTGATGCAATTGAACGAATCGGCGAATTAATTTGTGCAGTGCGTGTAACCGCATTGGGCTGATTCGGTTATACCTTCTATTGTGCGCTTCTGCCTTGTGTTTATTGTGCTTTTGTTCAACACGAATCTGACTGCGTCATTGTAGAAGAAAGCAGTGGGGATTAGGCACGCCATGCCGAAGGCCGATTGGTGGATTATATGGTGTCAGTAAGCGGATTGAGCTCGGAATGACGTTGGGAATTTCATGTACGGAACTAGGCCAGTTCGTGATGAAGAAGAAAGTGCAGACTAAGTACAATGCGTTTCTTTGTGGTTGTCTTTCCACCTAATGTACACAGTCTGTGATCCAGAAAGAATGTCCCACAAGTATATGGGTGATTAACATTCTGAAGTGGTAGCGCGCATTTACTTCTATTCGCATGTACTAACAATCGATCTGGGAAGCACTCGGAATGATGTAAAATTAGCTTCTGCAGTAACTATAGTTCCACTTGAACAATCATCAACTAACCTCATTATCCTCGGTTTTCGCATCCTCGAGACGTCGCGGTTCCATGCGACAGATTCGCGCACAGGGTACTTTGACTAACTAATCACTCCACAAGCACTGTGCTCTAGAGAACCTTAAAATATCATTCAGTGGTAAACGTCTAACGCACTTCAATGCGGTAACTCTTTGAAGGTCTTCTTACATGTGTATAGGTACACGTCTTTTCCTACTTTTTGGTTGCGAATAAGTTTTAATGAAGTCTCGCTTGATGTATTCTTTAGAAGTATTTTTTTTTGTGTTTTTACTTTTTATTCTACCCTCATGAACGTCAAATTAGAACCACAGAGTAGCGTTCGCATTTGTTTTTACTTCATGACACTTTGCTCAGTCATCTAGAAAAGTATTTACACACAAATGTTGGCACATCAAGGCGACGTTTAAAAAAGAGAATGAACACCAAATTAAAACACAAGCTTGCTGTATAGCCCTTAACCATTTAATTACGACGTTTTAAAAAAGCAAAACCAAACCAAGAGATGCAGAATTTTTTCGTGTTTCTATAGAACTCCATATCCAGCGTATATCGGTCGACGGCTAACTCCGCCATAGCCTCCATATATCGGTGGGATGAGCCCTGAATAACGTGGTCTTGGGTATGATAATGCGCCTCCGTAACCATATGGTGAATACCCATATCCAAGAAGGAACTGGGGTGAGCAGTTAAGAGACCCAATCAAAAGCACCGACAACAGCAGTAAAGCAAACAGTCTTTCCTAAATAGACTTGCATGTAATGTTGGGTTTTAATTTTGAATTTCTATTGCGACTTACTCCGCGATAGTCCATCGGCACGCAGCTACTCGTAGTACAACACTCGCGAAAATCTAGAAAACAACTGACGGCTAGCTAAATTTTATTGATCTGTATTAACGTTTAGAATAGAAATGCTAATTGAAAAGCGGGATGAATCCACCTATATACTCGATCGATCAGCTTTATATTAATAGAAGTCATCATGATCTGTGGGCATTTAGAATATGCTCGTACTATGAGAAATATGCCAATATCGACTGTAAGCACAGGTGCAGATCGGCGGTTAAACGTCCACACCTAGTACTATGGGATCGTTGGTAAATAGTCTGATCGTCTGATCGTAAACAATGGATCAGATAGACATCATGAAAATATTGACAGACTGATGTTACGGGTCAACAGATATCGCAGACAAGTATGAATATCAGATACCCACCTTGCCATTTCCGTCCCATTCCAGGAGAGCAGATATAAACGACTTTGATTATAGCTACATCGTACTCCTGCCAATGCAATTCCTTTTACTGTGTCTCTCCAGTTGAATATGAAATAAAAGCAATGGAACAAGGAACATGTCACCAGATATTCCAGATGAAAAGCTCTGGATGCGCATGAAAATTAGGAGCAAGGAAGGACGGGAGAGAGTGAACACTGAAAAATGTCGGTCGGATGTAACGTATTAATTCAGCATGACAAATGTTCTGAGTACGTACACTGGGGACCGATGCCTCTCGAATGCTCTTGTTCCCATCACAGACAAATCAAGTGCACCACAAGTGGCACATTGTTTCGGTTTATTTGCTCTTGTTGCTTGGTGGGGTATACGGGTGAGGAGGAATCATTTGCATGAATATGGTGGAGTTTCGCTCTCCCATTGAGTGGAAAGTATCAATGGAAGCGATCTGGTTTGGATTGTGAGATATGGTGTTTCTTCGAAAAGACCAAAATCCATTTGCATTTGTCATGGATTCAATGGGGAAGGTCGTCATTGAACCTATAGCACTCATCTAATAATCCTTCATCTCACGGAATGTTGTATGAGTGGTATTCGAACGGAATCGTGTATTGAAATTTATTCATGGCTTTGATCTGTAGATGACGATGATGAGTGTTGGGTGGAAATAAAAGCTAGTTTGTGTGTGTTTCAGGGGGGGACAAACGAGCTTGTCTAGTTTTGGGGTTAAGCATGAATTATTAACTGCAGAACAACTGGTCGCCGTTGTCTTCATTAATGATGTGAGACGGTCGCCCGCTTGAATCATTGCTGTCGAGACAATTGTCCTTGGCTGATTCTAATTTAGTACTACAGGGGTCAGCTGGTTGGAGAACACAATTACAATTGGTTGTCATTTGTGTTTCGAACAATTAGATTAAATGAACATGGCATTGGGTTGGATTCGGTGTAGGCGTTCCTGCAATTATCGGTAGAACACGCACTCGCCTGAGATTCGACTAGAGTGGGCTATTTATATGAAAAGGAAGAGAACTGGCGAGGACTTAGGATACAACAGCGTAAATGAGAACTGATATGACGTTGTTTGAACTGAATGAATAGGGACCCATGGCTTAAAGGTTATTCTGATGGCTTCTGACACCGATGACACTTGGATCGTGTCCTGCAATAGTCAAGTCATAGAAATGGTATTTCGTAATATTTTTTTCCTTAGAATCATGTGTAGCATACTTGCTTGGAAAAAGCTTACTTACTTTTTCGAGCGTATTACCTCACATAACACATTTTTTGCAGGGCTTCAATTGCTTGCTTATCGGCATAGATGAGTGATTTGACGTATGATCTATTGATTCGCGTGCTATGTGTCTGTAGCGCCGTCTTGCTGGAACCACATACCGACCAGGTTCGGCTCACGCATTTTGGGCGTGAAAAAGTTCGGACGCATTGAACGATGACGAATGCCACGATAATGTTATTCTCAAGGAGCGAGCAAGAAACAGTTCATTTTTTCGAGTGTATTAACAGCTCTTGCATTGTCTGAAGTTGCACCACTGTCCCAAAATTGACATTTTATTTATTAACATACCCATTCAACCAGAAATGAGCTCCGACGCTGAAAATTTTTTTTCGATAAGGCCCATTAGTATGACAGTCTCAATTGGTGCGAACGGTGACGAATGGACAAATCACGTTCTTCATTAACGATTGCACTCTACGCATACGGGTAGATGGCTCGACGTTCCATAGCGTGAAATTTGTGCGAAATTCGGTCATTATGGCTTAAATTGCTCGTTCATTAGATTGCATATGAAAATAGTTTAAATGAACACAAGAACATTTTTTAAATAGCATTTTGATAATAAAATTCACTAATTTGCAAACGTTATTCGAATGCGAGTCTTTCCATGATGAAATGGCAGTATCAATTGAGTACGTTCGGGCTTAACACATATCACAGATCATGCGTAAGCAGTCAAGTGTAAAGCAATCAAAGTAAAGGTGCATATCGTTCATAAGGGCTACGTTTTTCGATGGCTACCATCAGATACTGAGTTAGAGATTTCAAGCGTTGCCGAGCGTGCTTTTTTGATGAAAAGTGCCCAGTTCGTCCAATTGAAGTGACTACGGATCATATGGTTAAAAAAAATCCACGATATTGTGTTAGCAGGTCACCAGGTGAAGATCAGAAAGATTGCTGACATTTTCGTCATCTATATTGAACGCATACCAAATATCCGAAATGAAAAAGTCGAAAGGGTCGCCGCAACAGAATTCGCAGTTACGGAGTTTGAAAGATCATATTTTTGGATGGCTTGGAAGGAGATTATATTGAAAAAAATGCGTTTTTTGAAATTTTGTGTCGCGAACCGAGGTTTTTGTACGGACTCATTCAAAATGTCGGAGAAAGTCTAGAGGTCTCTATAATATTGAGAATAACAGCATTTGAGTGGTACAGAGCATTTAAGTCATGCCATGAAGTTGTAGAAAACTTCAATTCTCACCCACACAGCTATCCATCCCTGGTGAAGCGGGTCACTAAATTTTAGTTGATGTCTTGTGTATAAAACGCTTTACGACATGGCTTGTTCCAAAAGAACTGAATTGTCAAATGTTGCATCTTTGTGAGCGACTTTTGAACTCAAAACTTTACCTAGATCATAACGGTAAAGCACTTAAGACTTACTTAACTACTAACGCCTTTCGGTTTGAGCTTGTCTGTTTTAGTGAAAAATACCTAGATTAATTTTTTTGTCCTGTTCTTCAGCTGCTTAATTTTAATCAACTATAGTAGTCGGCTAGACTATATCATCAAATTGTATCATCAAATTGTAATGATCTTACAAGATCAACTAGCATCTCACATAAGCCTTAATGGGGCAATACCTCCAGTCCTTTGTTTTCAAACTTTTTCAAAACTTTGTACTAGTGTGCCCTACATCTTCAACATCAAAATCAGTATATTTGAACCTTCGAAACCAATCTCCGCAAGTCAATTTCAACGGAGCATGCTCTCCATAAGTAAAAAAGAGCAGGTAGTTCTGGTCACGCCATTTATCGATTAAAAGTGAGGACTTACCCTAAAGTTCCGGACAAAGCTATTCTCGGAAAATTAAGACATTTTATACCTTCTATACCATTTGTCACTAATCCAGTTTTTATCCAAAGCCTCAGTGTCATGAATAGCGTTTATATAACGTCATTAATTCTGTACATCCAAGAAGGACCCTCATAATAGGACTCCATATGTATACGTCAGCACACGGGCCTTCTTTATTCTTTTATCTCGATTATGATCTCTGCAGAAATTTACTACGCAAAAGGCAAAAACAAATTCCCACTAATGAACGCCTCACCTAATTACGTCAACCTTGGTGTTATCCTTAATTTGTCATAAACCATCGCATCACAGGAGGAGCAAATAATTATTTGCCACCATATTCCGCTTCAATTTACAAAGACCTCAATTCATACCTGATACGCCCTTGTCCCAGTTCAGGGGCTGGCTACATGCTCGCTTTATTACATGCCTGCAAGTGTTGCTCCTGTGCAGAACAAAAGGCGCAGAATTAATTACGCTCGCGAAATATTATTTATGAAATATAATTTTACTTTTTCCATCTTTTGCTTTTTCCACGTAATGAGTACGGATTACAGGAAAAGGAGGAAAGAATTATAAATGAATAAAAAAAACCTGCAGAGGTATAAAAATTCGTCCTTGCTCCAGTTACTTATATTCACAAAGAACAAGTAAATCTTCGTGCACGCGTTCATGCACCCATAAATAGTGCACCGCGGTATGCACGTGAGTGATAACTATTTCTGAAAGAAATTGTATTATATGTAGGTAGAGAGGTATGTAAAGTACATAGTGTGGCAGGCAGCGTGGATGTATAGATATTTTTATTCTCAATTTATTGTGGTTACCCAGGCCCTTTTTTCGCTGGAACGTGACCATGGGAATAAAGCTCTGGGCTGGGAGGGCCGTTGCATGAGATGGCGAAAAGCATACAGTAAATTTGGTCTAGGTAGGGTACGGTAGCAGGTGTAAGTCATTTACTATTTGAAAATGTTTAGTCCTTTTCACTATAAAAACTGGGCTCGTCACTGCTATATTTTTTGCCACAAACTCAAATATCAGATTTCTGATAACCTTTTAACGCTTTTCCTTAGATTCATCCTAACTAGTTTATGCCAACTTTTTCCGATTTACCCTACGAGTGGGGGTGTAAACAATGAATACACGTAATGGTTTTTGTTTTTTCCCTTTCTTGGCAGCAGTGATTCATCCTAGCTAGGTGGCATGAAAACCGTGAGTTAAGGAAAGTTATGAGTTTAATGAAATTTCAGAATATGAATTGTAATGTATGCAAGTGAAGGGTGGGCGTGGATGTGCGCGCAAAACAGTGAGTGGTTTTTACAAATGTATCAGCAAGATAATGGATTTTTAGTCTAACGGCAGGATTAAAACTTTCAGTTTTGAGTTGTTAAGTGCAGTCACAAAAAAAAAAAAAACAAGTAGTGGGTGTGCGTGACAGTAGGGAAGTTGTGTTCTATTTTAAATGCTGCAGCTTTTGGTGCAATGGGAGTGGTGCGTTACACTTTTGCACAACGCCGGAAATAACATAGATTTTTCAATAATAGCACGTAAATGGGTTTGAGGTCGAACGTTTCTAAAAGATTAAAAAGAGAATATAGAGAACGTTGCTCTTTCAACATCAGTTACTTTGTTTGACGTATGGCTAGCTCGTGTAGTTCTTATTGAAATGAAATTGTAGCAAAATGTTTCTAGGCGGCTACGATCGCATCCATCTGTAGCATATTCTTAGGCGCTATTGTTTATTTTAGGGTTGAATGAGTTGATTGACACTGCAAACTATCTCTATGGCCAATCGATCTTATCCACCTCTTCACTGACAACGACCAGAGTATACTACACTCGTGTATCACGCTATTGCCCCGTTAGATGACAAGCTTGCGATGATGAGCATCAGACACGCAATTTACCTGTCACATTAATAATTTCACAATCGGTTCGGAAAGGAGGTTCCCCACACGTCGCACAGTAAAAGGGAAGCGGAAACGCGCCACAATCTAATGCCTTTTCGCATGCATGGGCAATAATCATTAAGAACATTACGGGTTATGCTGCTGGTAAATAATTTATGCGATTCGATATACATACATACAAATGTAGTGTGTACATATGACTCGACGAAAGTACCCTGCCATCTTCTCGATGTGCATTTGATTGGATTGAATATGTGTCTAATGCATTGAGGGACGGATACGGATGAATGTCAAGAGGATTATGCAGAATTAAATTGTGCATGAGTCATTGTGAGGTTAATAAATTGAATGTCAAATCAATTTAGACGGATGTAGGTATATTTACACTTAAGGGGATTCATGAAGATTTAATGTGGCCTACTCTAATTACGGATTAAAGTATTAAAGAACTTGTGATATATGAAGGTTCATGTAGACAGTTTCCTCTTTACAAATCAACATTTTCAATTTCCGTACAAGAAATAGACCAGGAAAGTGAGAAAAAAATGGAACATCTCCAACGATCCTCGAACTCATCGGATATGTAATGACACACTCAACAGTTTTTCCGCTCCCGACGAAGTATCCAGGGAGTTGTGTCCACACAACATCCACATGGACTGGTAATTTGCAATATGTTCACCGCCCGGAAATAGGATCTCGTCAAAATGGGCGTGCCTCAATTTCCTGGTCAGAATTGCAATAAAGCTTCTCCTTTACATAGTCACACTCAGTGTCTGTCCTGGGAAGATACTATGCCTCGTAGATAGGCACAATGGAAAATGAAAAAAAGGAAAATGAAACACTTGACTTTATTCTTGCACAAGACATGAGTTAGGAAGAAGGAAAGTACCAAATGGGTAATCAGGTTGTCTAGAGCCTTACTGCATGGAATCCTTTTAATACAAACATCCTCTTGGTGAGATTGTATCCGTGAATATGGTTTATTAGAAAGCTATTCTTCCTAGATACCCATGTATGTGTGTTTATCGACGAAAAATGGCATTTTCAATTTTTATTCAATTTACTGTCATCAACGCTTGACGTTATCGTCTCCGTCCCTTCCTTCAGCCATCCGTCGAGGAAATGAATTCGCAAAATATAACAAAGAAAATGAATTCAAGTTGCGTCACAGTAGGGTTGCAAGTGGTTGGTTTCCCGGTTAGATGGATAAGAGCCTCTTATGATGACTGAACTCAGACTTCAACTCAACTTCATTGCGACCCCTGCCTCTTCTCCATCTAGAAACTGCTGTTTACACTCGGGCAGCTCTTTTCCCCATATATACATATGTACGTTACGTATATGTGTCGGTATATTGGCGGAGCAATATTTCCCCCGACTTTTGTTCAAAAATTGGAAAGTACATAGGCAAACACTTGATTGAAGGGAAATTCGACACTCAGAGTGATGTGCAAACAAACGGTGATGGAGATGGAACGAGTCACGCAAATATTGGGTCACTCAGCCAGTGCGGGCGGGTGATGGTGACATGCTCTGAAGTATGGTCTGAAAGTGCCTTAGAAATTGGCCATTAAACACGGGGGAGATTGGGGGATGGGGGAGCTCGTTGCTTTTCACTTAATCAATGCCACAAGTTCTTGCTGCAGGCATTTATTTATTTATCAGCTTGTGAAGATGCTAATGTTGACTAAGGATGCCCGTGATAAGAAGGAGAACATCAAAGCTGATCAGTCAATATTTGTCCTGGATGCACCACTTTGCTGCGGATTGACCGATAAATGAGTGTACGTGGAGCTAGATGGAGTAAACATTTAAATCTGCACATAGATATGTACGCCTGTCATGGTTGAGAAAGAATTTCAATAATAAGACACCAGTACATCTGGGTGGGCTGCGTTGCTTGTTAGTTTTGAAGGTGAAGAAGTATTTGTTTTTATAAGGTGAGTCCAAGGCTAGTGTGCAAGTAACTTCAAATCAAACAAATTTCTTGTGAAATGAAGCTGATTTCTATTGATCAATGATGTTGGGTCTGTGGGAATTATGAATCTCCCCTGCGGAACAGGAGGTCGAATATAACCTTTTCAGAATGGCAGCTGGAAGAGGCGACTAAGTACCTAATAGATTTTTGGTCATAAAAAACTGAAAGGCGCAGGGTTGATGACTCTGCAACAATCACGTCACTACAACAATATAGCATCACAAGACACATTCAAAACAACATAAAAAATCGTTGACACACCCTAATGTTAAATATTGCGGACTTAAGTTTGTTACCCAACAGATCTCCCAAGTAGTACTCAATGAAATTCCTAAGTATAAATTGGGCACCGCAGCGCTACAAGAAGTTCGATTTTCAAACGGAACGACTGTCAGTAACAGATATACCCTCGTTTGTGGCGGTATTGATACCCACAATATAGAAACAGGATTCTTCATCACGAACAAAATTGTACAGAACGTAATGGAAGTGGTATTTTACAAAAACTGAATTTCGATGGCCAAAATTCAGATTCCCCGCAATAACTATGTATATACTTCTGAACGTACACCGCCTTCTTCTTTTCCTTTTTCCGGCGTTGTTATGGTCAGAAGTGTATGACCATAACCTTCCCACTAAACTGCATTCCTACTGGTCCGCTTGTGGGGTCCGCCGGTTTGACCTCAGAAAGTAGCGGCAGGCTTCCCGGTTTGGGATTACTTCATCGCTGAGGCCAATCAAATGCTGGTGTTTTTGCATTTGTTTGCACCAATTGTTTTTCGGCCTGCCTTTTTTTATTTATTTTTTTGTGACACGGACATGCTCCAGATTTTTTTGTTTGATCTTACTCTTACAACACCGGTGATCTCCAGTCGTGTCAACCCACTGATTTGCATGTACACTTGTGGGGCAGTTTAATGGTGGTATATGTGTCCCTAGGCTCACCTTGGTGTTTTCTAAATTGCCTAGATGTGATTTTCGTTTACCTTTGTTTTTGTCGCCTTTTACGACAAGCGAGAGGTATCGCTGCAGGGATATTCTTAACCCGTCCCGGACGCGTTTTATGAAACAATGGATGAAATATTCGACAATTTCTTATCGTTCGATGTGAAAATCGCACTCGTGGACTTTAATGTGTAAACAGGAAAAGGAAGCAATATAAAAGCCAACAATAGAAGAAGAAAGTCTCCATGTGTTAGGATAATGGTCTTAGGACCACAAGTTTCGCCAGCCTAGCAGATACTCGTATGATCGTGAAAGTTACAAAATTCAAACAAGCGTATACACAATTCTACGAGGATATCCCGTATGCAGTAATGCGCAACCAAATTGATCTGTTAGATAGAAGCCAATGTACAAGACGTTAAAGCATGCAGAGGAACGGATTGTACCTATAGTTCAGGCCACATCCTAATCATCGTCGAAATGTAAAAAAATTAAAATTTAAAAAACCCCCGAATGCAGCCTCGATATCAGGACGTAATTATTAACCGGTTCGCCTTACTATATGGTGTAGAAGCTAACACCGAAACAAGGTAAGTAGAAGCAATATAGTTAACAATAAAAAGTGTTGTACAGGAAACAGTTAAAAACAAATTTTGCTATTGCGAAACCCCTAAAGGAAAGCCGTGGTTCGACGAAGAATGCGAGCAAAAAGTAAAAGCCCATAATATCCTTGAACTCCAAGCCATGAGAAATAGCGATAAAATTACGCAATCGAACGCTAGGAAAGGAAGGCAGCCTCCAGCCTCATCTACGAAAAGGTACAATGATGCCGCACCATGCGGTGACTTTTTTGGAATGCATTGGCTTTTCGCGAATCACCTGTAGGTTTTCCAGTCCCTATCTATCCAAAAATGTGAAACATTGGAAAAAAAATTAAATTTGATGACAAATTGTCTTGGCTATCCAGCATCCATAAGTGAAGCCGACTTGTTGACTTCCGCCACGAATTTGGGCGCACGGTTGGTTTCGAACACTTTCACTCACAGCGGCGATTCTTTTAACGTGTAAGCCCTCTCCGAGCATGTTGATATAGAGTTTGATCCGGTATTGCAGCAGTTTTTGCAAAATGCTTCACGATTGCCGGACTCACTAGGGCGACTATATTTTTCTACGAAATGTAACGTTTATAGCTCACCCCTTTCCTTGATAAACTTAAATAAAAAATTAAGTTGCTGCGCGGCTAAACCTCTTGATCTCTTGAAGGATCAACGATATTGTATTCAGTAAATGACGGTAATTGATGGCCAACATCCACACCATTTGTTAGCTCACACTTTAGAAAGTGTGAAATCAGCTCCCAAGATATATTTTTGATAGAAGACAAGTCTTTCTAAAATTAGAAACTTCTCACAAGCCCTTAGAAAAAATATACTTGTTCCTGTAGCCCACCGTATCACTGTATCGACCTCTACCCCCTAAAGCAATCCTGAGCCAACTGCTACTTCAGCGTTTTATCACCTGCAGTATATGGCCATAAAAACTTATTTTCGAGATATGGGAGGTGGAAAAAGGATTTATGAACATACCAAAGTACAAACGTTCATAGACATACCTGTAAGAACGATGCGTTCGAATTTTCAAATACGGTGCAAAGCGGTGGCAAATAGGCCCAAATCCTCGAAATGGACACACTTATGTATGCCTTAAGCTACATTCTCCGTTGAAGTAACAAAGCCAATACGAGTTGAAATCTTCAAATCACTAATCTGTCCATAATGTAGAAATTTATTGGGTACATTTACTATAAATGTAAGAGTAAGCCCTTGGTGATGACCAAAAGCAGTACGAACTTTACGAAATGATTTGGCGATCTCCCAGATTTTGAATATCAGAAGTCGGTCTAATGATTCCTAAACGTTGCTGGTTTAATAATGAATCTTAATTTAAGATGACACCTCTTGTTGGATATCCCTTTATGTAATGTGTACGTCCTTTGAGAAATTAATTTCGGATATTTAGGGACCCAGATCGCAGTTCATTTAGATATACATATGTTACTAGGCTACGGAAATTCGACATAAAATCATTTTAAATGTGGCACGGTTGCTATAAAATTATGAATGCTGATGAAATCACATTAGTGAAAAAACATGTGGCTTCGATCCTAATTTTTATTTTCCCTGCTATGGAATGGGACTGGCATAAATTATATTGAAATTCTTATTGGGAACTTGATATGGTTAGGCTCATAAAGGCTATTTAATTGACGTTCAGGTTTGGCTGCAATTCCCCACGATCAAAAGCTTTGTAAATAATAACAATTTATTTCAATCCCAATTTTATTGTATTGCGTCAAGTCCATTTGTTTTCCATTGTTTGTCATGCCGAGTTCCTTAATTTTCCACTCAAGACGGTGCTTTTGTGTTCACACAACCCTTCGAGCAGGTACACATGTAAACATGGTCTCGATTCTTTCCCCTTTTATAAGACTTGTACGATTTTTCGAGTTTCTGCAACAATTCTTGTGAAAGCTGAAAATAAACAAGGTCCATTGTGTAAACATACATATGTATTCCGGAAAAATGTAAGGAAATATAACAAGGACGTCGACCTGAAAGCAGGGAAACCCATTAAACCACACATTGGAGTACTGGTGAGTAAATTGTGTCAAATTGGTTTTGACATACTCCCCGAGGACTCGAACGACTCAATGTCAATGAATTGCATTTTTTCCCTCTCGTTCCGTTTCGGACGGGCAGCTGTCGTCTTTTCACTCCAAATATCAAATCCACTGACGCTGCTACAAGGACTATGTGAAAGTGGAATAGTGTGAAGTTTTTTTTCGCTCCCCCCAATGTTTTGTGCAGTACACCGTCCTTCCTCCTGGCAAAGTTTATTTCTAGTTTTTGTGCTTGATGAAGCATTCGTACCCTCCCTTTTATGGGATTGCAGGCATGCAGTAGAGTGGGTGTACCGACTGGGATCGACAACGACGGGAATAGACGGTAGCTGAACGTTTGTGTCTAGGACATTGGAAGTAAGCTTCCCCATGCTACTGCCACTCGGCCTCCTGTGGCGATAGTAAATTGCAATTTTATAAATTTGTTATGATGCTGATAGTAGCGGAAGGAAGTTGGTGAGCGATGAAGGAGGCTGGTAAGAAAAGTTGCTTTTTTTCGAAAAACCATTTCGTTGATTTGATGGTTGGACGTGAGTGGTAGCGTGATGGTTGAGGTCGGTGAAGAGGACATAGTGATGTAGGTAGTGAACTATGTATTGATGGATTGCGAAAGTTAAATTATTAATGAGGTTACTTGTGTGTGGTTATGTCGTAGAACTTAGTTTCGAGTGGAAGTCTCATTTCGGTAATGGGTACAGGTTCCGATGGGAGACGTCAACTTCACGTGCGATGGTATAGACGAGGTAAGCGAACAAATTTTATGAGTTCAGTAAGCAGTTTTGGGGTTTCCAGTTAAATGAGTTAATGAATTAAATAAAAAGAAAATCCAATGTTAGTGCCCATTAGTTGGTGTAACGAAGTTGTTATGCTTCACTACCTTTTAACAGGGCTCTGCTCAATTTCATATCCGTTGCCTTTGAAAATTGCAACGATCGTTATTGGAAATCTGCCGTTATTCAATAGAAGTGGCACATTCGGGTGAGGAATGACAGATGGGGAATGTCGTGCATTTTACGAGTTTTATTAAAGATATTTCAGAATGAAGCTTATTCGCAAATTGTTCAAATATGATGGTGGAGTACGGCAACGAGGTACATTATTGAGGCTAAGTAGAAAAGAAATAATAAAGTGCGCCTGTAAAACAGGCTTCAGAACCTTCAAACCTTTATATGCTTACATTTTTATTCGATTGTTTCGCATAAGGTTCAAGAGTCGTGGATTGGTATGATAAGAAATTTATTCCAAAAATAAGGTGATTTCTCATTTTTCTCGAAAAATATTATATTTATTTATTCAACAATATCTAATTTGTTCCCTTAGATATACTTGCGCTTAGATATACGCATTTTCCAGTACTCGTAATCTCCGCTCTTTCATTTGTATCTCTTTCATTGAACTCATGATGAACCACGCTATTGTAATTGAAAAAAGCAGTGAGCGAAACATTTGATGTTCTTCTTTCGGTTCGCTTTCTTTGGGAGGATTGGGCCTTAGTTTCGGTATCTTAGCCATATACTCATCTTTCGTCAGCAGAAAATTTGGATCATCATTCTGTTACAGTAAGTGTCATACTTCATACTACACATTCAAGTTATTCAACAGCTTATGAATGATGCTCATAGGTATTTTGGTCAAAATTTGGCAATTTCGGAATAAACTTCACTGACCCACGTTTCAGGCTCTAAATATTTGAAAAAAGATCATTGCCTTAGGCCAACCGATATGCCAATATCTTCCTTTTATAACAATTTTCTTCACAGCTTCGACGGTTTTATCCCTTTTATTGACGTGCTGTGGCGTCCACGTTGGGCATCGTTTCTATTAATTAATATCTTTTCAGTCTTCTGTCAGGAGCTTATACCACTTGTAAACATTTTTTTGCTCATAGTAGACCAATGCCTCGGTCAACATTTCAAGTAGTTGAAGACCTTCGTTTTATTTTTCACACAAATCCTTTGGTCCATTTTTTTTTCTAACCTAATCTTTATATCTGTAAAAAAAAAATTAAACACCCGAAATTGCCAACATAATGTCAATATATGTCAGGGGATATGCACTCGTAAATCGACATAAAAAAAAATCAAAAACCGTATGTACTTAGCTCGCAAAATTCAAAAAGTCACCTTATTTCTCGAACAAACCTCGTATAAGCCATTTTCTATTTATTTCATTTTTTATTGCAACTTTTCTGTTCATCCTTCTTATTCAAAACTTTAAGGGAAAGCTTTAAGCATCTGCTCGACCATATAGTAAACATATATTTTCAAGAATTGTTTTCCAGTTCCGTATTCAAAATCTTAGAAAACACGAAGGTAAATGTCGAAAAAGAATTTCTCCCCCACATTTTGCATAGACACATGCTCCAATCGGTATCGAAAACGTTTGTGCTCTTTTCCAAGCAACTTACACATAAATTCCCTAGGGCAGTCGCTATCGCACATTAGTTTTTAAGGCGAATAAATAACGTCTCCTTCGCTCCCTTTTTGTGTCATCCAGGGAAGGACGGATTTACCACAAACATCAATGAAATGTTTAAAATACGATTTCATTCGAACGTCAAACAGGACGAAGTAATTGCCAATCGAAGTGAAATAAATTTCTAATCAATTTGCACATGAATAAAATTTTCTATTTATAACATAAGTTGATGGGATGGAATTGGATTTCAAAGACATCCTCGAGAAGTCGAGACACAGCCAGTGGATGCTACATCCGCTCATATTCCACAGCAATAAGTGACACAGTTATCTTGTTGGATAAAGTCTTCTTGTGCTCCACTTTTCCTGAATGAATTCGCATACGGAATGTGTGCTCTGTGCACATGCATACGCTCGTACGAGGCTTGGAGTCCTTGAAGAGTATCGTGCTTTAAAAATTGCGACTTTTACCACTTTGTGCAGCTCAGGGAAGTAGTTTCACTTTTCCAACTATAATTTGTTGTTCATCCCCTGAGTTCAGGCCCGTTGTTGCTCTCGATGCTCATTTGGTTACCGTAACTCATAGTCATCAGTTTTTGAAAACTTTCGCTCGTCTGCCCTCGCAAGCCGAGCATTATGACCGAATGGAAGCAAGTGTGCACACAGTTTTCAAGGAATTCGAAAATCTGGTTAATGAAGGGAAATATTTGTGCAACACTCAGACAATTGACTTGTGGGACAGGAACAGGGATCGCTATCGGGTGGAAGCATAGTGATGTGAATTCATCATGGAAGAAGAAATATGAGAAAGCCTCGGAATTGGAAAAGTTTGCGTGAAGTGTTTTCAGAAATGTCTACCAGTGTTTTGCAATTGTATGTTCATAGTGTGGCCTAGTACAACTACGCGTTCTATCCGTTGGGAAATTTAGGTAGTCCCGCAGCGCAGTGAGTGCGGCAAAGGAAACTTGTGAATTCCACTGTAACGTACCCTACAGTAAAGTAGGTTATGCAGGAGACTACATTTTTAGGAACAATTCGTACAGGTGCAGAGTAACTTGTACGGGAAATCTTCTTTTTTAAGAAGTAGGAGAAAAACTAATTAGAAAAAGTCAGCAATAAAGGCAGTCCGTAGTACCGGTGATGTTTTAATTTTTAACGCAGTAATTTGTCCTTCGGATACTTTGCTCTTAATGAAGTGCTTTTATACGTATAGTCGGTGTTCAACTTTTATTAATAAGCAGCAAGTTAATGTAATTCTCAATAGAAAAGTTTGTTGTCAAAGTATGAGACGCCTCTTCAGAGCTAATTATCAGAGAGGCTCTGTCTTGAGTATGCGGCCACTATGCTATTTGAGATGCTTTCATGATGAGATAAAATATCAAAACTATTGACCACCAAAAGTAAATATTTACCAACTTTTTTACTCTAGTTGAAGTAGACACTTTTCGAATAGCGACATTCACGGCCGTCGATACTTGAGACATCCTTCGAATTCGTCGTTTCCTCGTTTTCCGTTCTTTTAGTTACTTTGAAGATTTTAATTACTGTCAGCTGCTCCATCGGATCCTAGAATTAAGAAAGATATTTGCCGTTCGTCTTGGAATAAACATCTACGAAATTTAAAAGGAGACTTGTGAGAAAGTTTTTGAGCCCGCTGAAGAGGATTCAAGTACGTAATTCATCAGATGCGCCTTTAAATCCGCCTCACCGGAGGAGATGGTGATTTTTCAGAAAAGTCGCGCTGAAACTTCTTTATCCGGGAAGTTGGTAGGACAGTTTAAGGATATTTCGTTTTCCTCTTCAGTTTTTCATTTGGCCCCACAACTGGTGGTGCAGTTACAGGGGCGAGGAGAAAAAGTGACAGAAAGCAAAGAAAAAGTAAAAATCTCCTTCATGCCCCGCAGCTTCGAGTGGGAGTGTGACTTTATCGCGACATCAATTATTCAGTAACCACTTTGGAAATTACAAGAAAAATCAATTAGTTGACAACTTGCTTCCCCTGAATATTAATCAATTTAGAAGTAAGAAAAATGGAAAACGTGTGCATGATGGCTTTTGCGAAACTGGGGTAAAAGTGATCCTGTTTAAGTGGCATGCTGGTACCCGGTGCAGTTTGAGAGTGCATTAATACTGGACTGACTTTCGTTCTTTTGAAGTTTGCCGGCATTGTCATCGGTAGACGGAGAAGCGACGGAGAAGGATACCTTCAACTTACATGCACCTGCTTCAGTCAATAATTAAGTTCAAGTTTTTTTTTTTTGGTGCAAAAATTGGGCGTGCCAACGTGTGTTATGGAAAACTTTTCACCCAAACAATGGAAAAGTTTTTAAACTCCTCGTCTCCTACTCTGTACTTGAATGTTTCTTCGTCCTTCTGGTGCGGCTGAGACCTTACTGCCGGTTCTATGAATGATATCGTTTTAAGTTAAAAGTTCTTTAGCCTTTGTCGCCAGTGGTAGAGAGTTTAACTTACTCGTTTGTGTATGGGGCTGTGTGTGTTTGTTTGGTTGCTACTTTGGCTTTTGTGAGGTGTTTTGGGTTCCTTCTTTTTTTTGGGGGGGAATTTTCTTGTTTTGCAGTGGAATTGTGTTGTTGACTGGCGGATGTTAACGCCTGTGTCACGGTAAAGGTTTGTAGATTGAAACGCAGAACTTACAAATTCTCGCTTTAACAGGAGAAAGGCGTGATAGTGATGATTGTCATTAAATCAAGAAAAAAGTTGGTGATGCTTATTACAAAACTGAACTGTGTTAAGCAACGGTTGTCACATTTTAGAATATACTCCAAGGCTAGAGATTATTTCGAATGTCAATATCTCAAAAAACATCACCGTCTTGAAGAGCGTCTAATAATGGTAAGTCATAAAGTAGTATAAATTTTAATCAAAGATTCTTGGATACTTGCGGATCAAAACGAGCCTAGAGAATATCCAGCATGGATATATCCTGTACTCCACTTACTCGGAATTAAGCCGATGCGCGCTGATTGCTTGTATTCTACCCTCTGCCGGTATTAAATTTATCCTGTGATTGAAGACTCCAACTACAGACAATACCCCAAATATTGACGTGATATAGTGCTAACGAGAGATGATATCTTAATCCACCACCACAATACCAGAGATTGTTTGCCCATAACCATAAACTCCAGATTCATAGTACTTTCATGCAAATGAAAATAAGAACTGATTGCAAAATCCTGTCTGAAATTCGATTAACACACAAACCTACCACCATTTACTTACATATCACATTGCACCACTGAGACCCCCGGCCCAACGTATGTACATGGTTCAGTAGATAACAAAGTATACCCATCCCAAGAAGCTAACTACGAAATGACATTATTTTGCTTCCCTGTCTTCGTATAACAATCTACATTTGCCCATATATTTCCAAGGGAAATCTCGGGAGCCCACAATGGTAATTTGACCCTTCTTTATCGGCCGCCACCCCTGGAAAATCACACACGAACAGATAAATAAAAGTCCATTTCCTCCCGCCCATGATGCGGTACCCGCACATCTTCGTACATCATAAAAATGAAAGAATTCACGAACATGGTTCGTTCAACCCCGTCGAATATACTCGTACATAACTAGATTGAACCAGAAAAGTGAGATGAATTATGACTTAGAAAGGGCTTAGTCGCCCGATTCCACCCACAAAATTGAACTTTTAATGGACAATACTCGGCGCAGATCCTACGATACTGGATATGACATAATCGAGTTATCGTAACCAAATTATATGCAGACGCGTGGCTAAGTGCCATTCACAGCTACGAGAGCGAACCCCTGCGTGACGTTATACCCGCCGTAGTCCAATTTCTTTGACGCGCCATTGAATGACGGAAAAGGAATATTGGCCGGTCGTAGACCTTCGCCTGCGGCGGGATTTTCCATCTATCCGCTCGAATCAGGATAAATTCAATCACAGAAGTACTCAGCCTAATTGGACGCGTTTAGCGCGTTACAGAACAATGCACTTGCCCACACGTCGGGGGTGAAATGAAAATTTATTCATATGGTTATCCCCCCTTGAAATCGAGACGAGCACTGGAGCCGCTCATAAATCACTAACTTGGCTTCCTGCTCCGAGTTTTCCACATGGTCAATAATTAGGGCGATGAGTGGAGCGCCTGTCGGCGTAATCCTTATATGCTGTGCTTATGAACATTTCCTATCACTCTCATTGTTTGCCGGGGCATTATGGTTCTAAGGTGAGAGATTTAATTAAACGGAATGAATGTTTGGCTGAAAACGATTCTCGGAGCGTTCCGTTGTTTTCCGCTTGGAAAATTAATGTTTGCATTAGCGCACCTCACTGACCGCGGTGAGCCTGGCGCTAATTGGTAAACATTTTCCAGCGTTCATAATTTTTTTTTTTTTTTGTTGGTGGTGTAATATCAGCGACCCGTTCTCCGGTGGTCTTCCGTTTTTATGTCCGCAGGAAGCACAAACTCCTTCCGCTCTTTGCTGAAAATTTATGGATTCAATTAAAACTTTTGCCATTGTTTGACTGGTGGTAGTTGTGTGGCGAATTGTGACGTAGCCCGTTGATTTTCGGGAATGGCAACAACAGCCGAACGGAAGGATAGCGATTGGAGGGGTTGTTGCGGATATCCCACACGAACCGAAGTTTATGAAGTTGTTTCGCGTGCTAGGAAATGATTTGATGGCCAGTGAGGTTGTTAGTGGTGATAAGTGTATCACGAGGCTTAGAAGGACCGACCAGTGCGCTCATTCTGTGCTGAAAAACGAGGAAAGTTCGTGCAAAACGCCCAAAAGATATTGAAAGTTGTTAATTCTCTAACAAGGCTAGTTAGCATGTTGTTCAAAATCCAAAGCCAATTCCATCACGGGTATTGCCGGCTGTTTTTTTTCATCAGCTACAAGGTGGCCCAACATTTATCATACTATTGGGAGATGATATAATTTTTGCTAACGGTGGCAGCTGGCAATTTTTTTTTGATATTTGTGATGCAGCAGATGCAGAATACACATCAACTAGTCATGGAGAGCTATATTTTGAAACAAAATGAATTTCAGTTCAAATTTCTCGACCTATTACTCGTATTATTATTACTCGTATATTAAGGAAAATCTCCTTCGCCGCATACTTTTAATAAAGGGAAAGAAGTAAATGAATTGTTAGATTTAGATTACCTAAGGCTACATGTCAAAGAAGAGCTATAGCTGTCATCAACATTGACAATCCCGCAAACAAGGGAAAAGTCTGCGAGGACTGGAAAACTGCCGTGCACATCGCCGTTCAGCTTAGCCCTATGAAAATGACGAGACATTTGGCTGAGGGACAAAACAAACAAAGTCAGAGACATTTCATAACTCACGCTTTGCGTGTGTATTTCCAATATAACACCTTAATGACATGGAAACAAAAAAGTTACTGTGAACTACAACCAATGCAACAAATTCAGTCGAATCTCTCAAAAAATCCTATCTAGGACAAACACCCCCGGAGAGTAGTGAACGAACATCTTCGACACAAACCATCTGCACCCCGTCCAGGTTGTGTGACAAATACCATAAGAATGTACACTCTTGAACCTGCACGAACCCTATAAAAAAATACTAGGCAGATCAGTATGCGCGGGCTTAACTCCGCTACTGAAAATTTTTGATCGAGCAAGCAAATTTGATGTTTTATCAACCTTGCTCTCGCTCCGCATGGCACTTTTCTAAACTTTACTTCGTTATTTCTCACTATTTTTCAATCAAACAATTTCATTTGATAATTTATGGCTCATCTACAGACCTAGATCTATCGAATGACATGCTGCACACATGTGTGGTTATAGCCGATATCTACATTTAGTGCGTACAAGATTAGTCCGAAATCGTTTTCGGACCACTATATTCCCCGTACATGCACGCGCTAGGCCAAAAAGTGGGTGATTGCTCTCGCTCCGCTACGCTCCGCTCGATCAAAAAAATAAAAAGAACGCAGTGTGAATTGACACTGCCCGTGCAGGACAAGGAAATAATTTAATTAAGCAATGAAGTGCGAGTAGTAGGGCCTACTATATCTAGAATTGTTGTTCGACGTGTAAAACTGTGAGTAAGTATTGGTAACACGAAGCTTAATACTTCGACTCCGACTCCGACTCCGGTTAATCAAGAATTACCAATAACTGCGTTATGGCCACATTTGAGGGCGCAAGCTTACAACAGTTGGAGCCCTAGCTCGGATTTTTACACAAAAGGGCTTGGCCTTACACCATTCCCAAGCATTCGCTACCAGTCAGTATCCAGACTCGGGTTTTTATCCAGAAGAGATTGACTAGATAGTGTCAGCGTCACGGTATCACTAAAATGAGTGTTTCGAACAGGTCATAACCCAGAGGGGACGGTTTTGTCTCTGCGCCGACACACCTGAATTGGTCTACGGGTGCCACAAAAACACATTTATGTGATAGACCTGGACCTGGCGGATATATCCCGGTCCAGAAAGCTCATTACAATCCAGTTAGCCAATAGCCAACTAGTCAAACAATAAGGCGTTTAACCGCTTGCTTTGATGAGATTGGACAGAAAAGGCACCGGAAGGATTCGTAGTACTTTTCTGACGATAATATCGCCGGGATATTTTGTTTGGGCCGATAATGTGAAACAGACGGCTTGCCATTACAAATTCCTGTCTGCAGCACATTTTGGTAATAGACGTGAAGATGCTCCCTTTTAAAGTGCAGACAATCGATCACCTACCAACTGTGTTTACGTCCTACTGAACCTCAACGATGAACTGATAAGCTCATTACATCTACTCAAAGTTACTGCCGTTCATTTTTTGAGGATGCCGTGTGTAAGTTTGACAGTTACCTTAACTGGTGAGCGATACAGAATCTTGATCAATGAGTTTTTATTGTCAAAAATGGATGAACTGGGACTGGAGGAAATGTGGTTTAAACAGTGCGATGCAGTCATGCAGACAATTGCAATTTTGAAGGACGGCTCCGGGTCGCCCAACACAGTTTTATTTTTTGTTTTTTTAGTTTTTTGAAGTTACAGATCTTAAAAATCGTGATATCACGATCGTAGAGGAATAAAGGGACGGAGATCAGGTTACTGACCGAAGTCATTGCTCATTACTCTTCTTTAATTGACAAATTGTTAACCAGTAAAATCCTTACCCTATTGTATAGGACCTCGTTAGGTTGAAATTTCGTGTACTCCAATTGGGTGTTCCATATAAGTAAGACCTAAGGCAGTGTCTCTCAAACACCCGAATCATTAGCTCTCACACTGAGTCACACGGACAATGGTGGGCCACTTTAAGACCATGCACCAGATAACCTTCACTCTGGAATTAAGTTGACTGCTTGGAAAAAGCAACTCCACGCACCGAAAGTGCCTCAGGTTCTTGGCATAGCATCATCGATATGTTTGTCATAATACAGATTCTGGTCTAGATAGATCCCAAGGTATCTGCCTGCCTTTTGTTTCGCCAGAAGACATTCCGGTCCAACAATTGAAAACCTGCCCAATTTTTTTCTACTGCTCCTAGATTTTGATTTCCGAAATATGATTTACAATTACCAGTCATTTTCAAAGTCACGCTGGAAGGGATTTTCAATGCGAAGAGAAGCTATCTGAGCACTAAGGTAAGTGCTGAAAAGGATCGGTGAGTTCACTCTGCCTTGTTGTAGTCCATTTGAAATGTATGATAAAAGATTTGAGTAGCACTCACTTTGGTAGTTTTAACAAAAAAAACCTTCTACCGGGTAACGTGTTAGATGTCATATACGCAATATGTTCAAGAAATAAAGTGACTTTTTATTCTTCTCGACAAATATTGATTTATTCATTAATTCATATTTTTTGTCCCCTTTAAAGTAATCCCCCTCAGATATTAATACATATGACAGCGCATTTCTCACTCCTCAGGAAGAGACTTATCGACCAGAGACTTGCCAGATTCGAGGGGCCCATACCTCTCTTAGGGATTGGTTCACTGGCGCCGTCCTTGAATGTCTTATCCAATACATTATTGAACAGTTTGATGTACATCTCTACAGCCACTAGTGGGAGATACCTGAGCACAAAATTGGATATACCACCGGTTTCCGTGGGTCATATGGACATCAGCAACCTCCGCTTGTCTGTAATCATCTTCAAGAATTAATAAAAAAAAATTTAAAAGATTCAAATTAACATCAAAGAAAAAAAAAATATGGTGGTTTTATAGTAAATGTATAGAGAGACAATTTCAGAGTTTTTTGACCCACCCAGTATTTAGCAAAACCAGTTTCAGTTCGTTCAGTCTCGTTGCAACCTCAACCATTTAAGTCATATAATCACAGACTGAATAGACAAAACTTTCGACCCTGCAGTCACCAATGGGCCCAATAACAACTTCCCCCAAAAAACTGAAAAACTGCATTTGATTGTGCTTAATAGTTGGCAGAACCTTAATTGAAAAACTTTTCACTGGCGATTCTTTCCTCCACTCCGCTCGTTTGAGTTCAATTAAGCTACAAATTTGTTATTTTCTGACCTACAAAATGGGAAGATAGTCCTCTAAAGCTATACCGAAAGGTAGGAACAACTTCTCCTGGTCAATTTTTGACAACAAGCCGGGGCATAGTAGTTGTCGTAATTCAATTCGTCAAAGTTGTGAGCAATTGTTTTGAAGTTTTTCGAAAAACAGTGCGCAACGTGCAGCGAATTGAAATAATACAAACAGCGGGCAGAGCGACAAAGGGGGGATATAATGTAAATCCGGCAAACAATCGAAGGTTTTATTTAAAAAGTTTTCATTCCTATTGTCTCGATTTCGCCCTAGGTTCTGCGCATCACAATGATATTGGCTCCATTTGGAACGACAGAATGACGGAAGTAATACGGCTATTTGAGTGCATTGCTGTGATTTGACAAGGGTGGACGGATGGAATTCGAAATGGGCAAGGAAGAAGCAAAGCAAAAAAGGAAGAAGCCGGCTAATCTGTTTTCTGTGGAATAACATATGTGTTAACACACTGACATTTATCAGGAGTAGTGGGTGTAAGGGAGGGGGGCAAACACACGATGACAAATACATTTAATCCCCGCATATCCTACGGAGCGCCAGGCAAACATCATGTCAAGCTAGAGGATGAGACACAGTTAAACAAATAAAAAAAAGATAAATTCTCGGGTCCTTGATCCTGGAATCTTCTCTTCAATTGCTCAATGTCAGCAAAATATTTTACGCTTTCGGTCAGAGCTGTGTATCAAGGAGAAGAAGGAATAAAAGAATACGGAAGATTCGCGTTCCTCACTTTACCATTCTTGCTTTACCGCACCGACATCGTCTCGTCCAGTTGGAGAGGCAGCAGCTTTGAAACTTTGAACAACTTCGGTCCAAATCTTTGCTGAAATGTGGGGTTGCTTGACGGTTTTCTCGTAGGAGTTTGATTAATGGGAGCATGGCTAGGCGAGTTCCCGTTTAACGCCGGGTTCCCTTTGTTCCAAGCTCTCTCCCACAATCGCCTTGACTGTGTTTGGTGCGGAACAAAGCTTATACATTTATATGTTCAACATGATTCCATTAATCTTCTCATGTGACAAGCGTTCGGATCGTCGAATCTTTGGGCACGCGGAACCAAATGTCTCGTTATTCCTTGTTGTTTCCTGCACGGATTACGTTAATGATTGATTTCGAATATCACATCTTGGCGGTTTGACGTTTAAGGGAGCATTTATAACCATTCCGAATGAACGACTACTTGCTTTTGCTGTTGTGTAGCCTTGCGTTAATGCAAATAAATAAATGAACAATCAAACGATAGCCTTTTTGCGTTTAATATCATTACGTTCTTCATTGAAATCGGGAGAATGAGGAAAAGAATGAGAAAAAATCCCATCTGCTCCACTGCATGTTGCACTGATTAACTTTCTTGATTTCTAATGTCTGTGAATCCGTTTATCATTGCTCAGCTTGCAGCAAGAAGGATACGATCATTGCAGGTCTTATTCCGCCACTCAATTCCAATTCAATTCAATTCAACGTCTCAGTTGATGCAACCACTTCAGACAGAGCACAGTCACCAACGACCGAAAACCGACATCCAACATATTTTTCCGCATGAAAGGACGAAAAATGTATTCAACTGCTAAAAGTCGGTTTAGTAGTCGCATGACATAGTACGTCTCCTGCTGCATCCTTTCGATTTTTTTCGACACACACTAAATAAATACGAGTTCTTTGCTGCTTCACTCATGCAGCCTCAGTACATCCTCGTGCATACTCATAGCTCGTCGGGACCAATATGTACTCGTACGTACTTAGTCGCATAGGAGACAAAGAAGAAAAGCAGGATTAAATCCTCAACCGATTCATTCGGTTGCTACTACAGGGTAAACAAAACGTTCCAATGTGTGCAAATGCACAATACTATCTACAATATATGCTCCATAGGTGCAATTTGCACAAATGAAGATATCAACTTTCTGCAGACAAATTCCGGCAAATTCGGTGGAGTTTTTTTGTGTATCCAAGCTTCGTGCCAGTGCCACGGCTATTCACACTGATGCTGCTCCAATGGCACGAGTCGAAGACAGAGGGAGTGCACGTGCACATACGTATCGGTAGAGTGTGGTTCCTATGTGCCAATAACCGCACATGTACCCTTTTTTTGTGGTTGTCATGCCAGAAAATCCTTTTTGGTTTTTGGTCAGCAATTTGGCGTGCAAAGTCGTTTGTAAATTGTAGAATGGCTCGCTGGAGTTGTTTGTCTTTTTTCTCGTCATTCTTCCACACTCCACTTCTTATCCACCGCAGTGTGCAATGAAGTAAGCTTTTAACTAATTAGTTTGTATGTCTACGAAGGATAGTTGAAAGATGTGGGTTGCAGAAGCGTCTATCATCAGACAAAGACACTAGTCTAATTAAAAGCAAGAATGAAACTAGGGCTCATAAATATTCATTTTGCTAAGGACATTGAAAGGACTGCAGTGACCGGTGTGGTATTTTGTGGTTTTTGAATTTAAAATTCCCATACGTGCATGAGAAGTCGTGACTGCAAAGACGGCTCAGGTTCACTATCACCTCGTGTTCAGCGTTAGCCAATATTAAGCTTTCACTGACTACCTTCCGTAAGCGCTTCCCTCCACCTTCTAGAACCTACGTTATTTGTCAGGAAGGTGTTCCCCTCGTCAACTTTTTGGTTGACTTGGGTGTTATCTGTGACCGAGAACATAACTTTCGTCTTCACATCGACAACATTATCCAACGTGCCAATTCCTCTTTACGTCACGAAATCCTTATATACTACCTTCGTTAGCCCCTACTTGATTATGGTGTTCAAGTCTGTTCCTCCTATTCACACTACGCGCATTGAGGCCGTCCAATGTAGGTTCATGAGTTTTGCCCTTCATGGTTTTCGCTGTACTGACACCTACAATTCACCGCCTTATAATGATCCCTCAAAACTAATCAACCTACAACCTCTAGGAGAACGACGCAAAATTGCAGACATACTTTCTATCCACATTTATCAAAGGTTTCCCGTTAAGACCACTACCTAAAACCTTCAGTCCATGCCGTCTTCAATATCAACTCCAATCGAACGAACAATGGGTACCATGAGTGAATTACCCGCTCCACCATTAACCCTTATTTTAAAATTAGAATGCATAAGTTATTTTTAAGTTTACCTTGCTTAAGTTCTTTTTCTTTGGAAAGGTGTACGCTAATCCAATAAAGTAACCCTACGGGGTCAAACGTCAAGCAAATTAAGTCTTATTTGACAACGAACCTGGGTTAAGAAAAAGCTAGGTTCTAAGAGTTCAAGTTAATTAGGACCTTATGTTGATTAGTAGTTCATATTAACGACAAATTCAGGTTGACAAAGAATCTAGACTGTAGGTAATTGTCTAGAAATTTGGAGTCTTTGCTAATTTGAATTTAATTTATTTTTCGTGGGGGCAAACACCCCCATTTATTGAGCTTAATTCAAGCTAACTTAATCTAACTTAATCTTACTTAATCTAACTTAATAACTGAGAAGAATGGATTTTTAGGCATGAAGTGCTGAGGTTGAAATCGAAGTAAGGATTCGAGTTAAGACTTCTCAGCATACGAGAAATGGGTTCATTGGAGCTATAGGCGGTACGGGGAGTGGGTATATAGAAGAGACGGGGATTGCGAGGGTTAATGCTGACAGAGACAGAGTTGTAGAGCGTCGTGCAGTCAATGGTACCTAAAAGGGGTCGATGGAAAAAAGAATGTTCGATACAGTTCTTCTGTCCTCTAACGTGTTCATGCTGATTAGTTTAAGACGGTCTTGACAGGGTGGTAAAAGCAAAGGATTGTTCCAGGGGAAACCTCGAAGAGCAAAACGTAGAAATCGGCTTTGGATGCTCTTGATTCTAGAAATGTAGCTTTGTTGGAAAGGAAACCACACTTGAGAGGAGTATTCAAGAAGGGACTGGACAAAAGTTATGTAGAGAGATCGGGTAACGTAAGCGTTGGAGAATTCTTTAGACCGTCGCTTCAAGAAACCGAGTGCAGAATTAGCTTTAAGGATCATTTTATCGATGTGTGCACGAAAATGTAGCTCCTGGTCACATAATATGCCAAGATCGCCAATAGCCTGAACGCTGGAAATGGGTTGATTATTGAGAAAGTAGAGACAAGAAGAGGATTTGATTCGTTTAAGTGAAAAATTGATTGATTGGCATTTGGAAATGTTAAGCTCCAAACAATTTTTGGAACACCAGATGCAGAAGCTGTTGAAATCTCATTGAATAAGGGAAGAGTCATGACTGGAGGAAATGGTCTTGAAGAACTTGGTGTCGTCAGCATACATATAGTGAGTTGTGGAAACGTTTAATCACCACTCTAATATCGTTTATGGTACGAACGAAAAGAAGTGTACCTAAGTGGCTACCTTGTGGGACGCCGGGGGCAGATAAAAAAGAGTTAAAATAATTTTCCAACTAAGAAGATATCCACTTCAAATGAATGGGGTCGAAGTCAAGGGAAGACAATTTGAAGAATATCAGTCTGTGAGAGATTTTATCAAAAGCTTTACTAAAATCGGTTGAAATAACGTCAACTCCTGTGTCATATTCTAAAGCTGATAGTGTAAAGGATACAAATTCAACAAGGTTTGTGGTTATAGATTTGCATTCGAGGAAACCATGTTGTATAAGGCAGATTAAAGACTTGCAGCGAAAACTTGGAATTTCGTACAAAATACTCTCGAATAGTTTGGGTATATGTGACAGTTTGAAAATGGACAATTGTTGGCAGAGGGCCTAAAAAACTAGACTAAGAAGAAACAAGAAATCTAGAGGAAGCGTCAAGGAATAGTTGGACCAGAAGTATAGTTTGACGAGATGAGAAATTTTAAGTACAAGTTTGACAAGAAATTGGGGTATCATGATTAAAAAAAAGTCTAGTGTAATGGAGAAGACTAGGAATCTTTCTCAATAAAGTAGAAGGGGAACCTAGTTTTATGATAAATCCAGATCGATGAATAGTTTCAGTTGATAATTCACCAATTATCAAACTAAACAAAAGCTGATAAACCAAATAAATGGCCTTCAAATATATGTATGCATGTTTTTCGCTCTTCTTTTGCACGGAACCAACTATAAAAAAAAAACGAGAAAACACGAACAGCCCCTTTCAATAAGACGTAATAGTCCCTCGGAGTCTAAAGTTGTCCTTCCAATATCGTAGACACAACAAACTTATTATATTTATGTACTATCAACCCACATTAATAGAATTTATCACCATATCCTGCAAGTTTATTACCTCTCACATCGATATATACATACATATACATATGTAACTCAATAACCAAAGGCAAAGACTAGTCCATCTCGGCTCAAGATTCTTGTTTACAATTCAATTTAATGTACACTCTCCTCCGAATGACCCTCATCAAGGCATAACTCCCCTCAAAGCACTTTGAAAACTCCTCCCAGTTATATCCTGTCACTAAATTACCTTCATAACATCATCATAAGCTGTTGGCATATAAAACTTTATTACAGATATATTCACAAACACCCCGACGACATTCAAACTTAACAGCTCTCGAGCTGTGGACACTTTATCGTACGCAATACATTTGGGTAGTGCCTAATCCATCCAAGCCCAACAGTCATCCTCGAAGAAAAAACGACAACTCATAAGAAGGACAGAAAAAAGTTCCAATGCTTCGACGGTCATAAATTAAGCAAATATTTGGGCTGTTTAGTTGATTTGCTTCCGAGGATAGAACGCACAGTTGCGGGTTGCACAGTGAAGTTGTTTTTTTTTTTTCGGACGAGCACGGGACAAAGTTTTCGATGGAAGTCCTGACAGCAAAATGTAGTTTGTTGCCTTCTTAATTTCTTGTTTTTCTCCTGCCTCATGTCTAAGCATTTATTTTTTTCGTAGCTCACTTATTCACCTGATGGTCTGACGGGAAGATTGCCTAGCTTTGAGAAGCACAAGTTTTCAAATAAATAAAGAAAGTGGTTGCTATTCTTTAGATTGATATATACAGATAGGTTTTAGTTTCGGGATACTCTGAAAGTTTTAATAAAACTTTGTGTCATACGAAAAAGTGAAGGAAATGAAACCAAACAGACGCTAGTGCAAGAGTAAAAAAAAAACAATTCACAGCTCGGTTTTAATCGGGAGTTGAAGAGCATTCGAAACCACTTCGCCAGTGAAGTAGCCGTAATTCAACAAAACTCTCAATTAAGTCGGAAACAAAGGCATCCTAAGTACTGCAGAGTCCCTCCACACCGACGCTGACTGCAGTGATTGCTTGCGTATATAATTAAAACTTCCACGACTGCATACACGGCTATGTACCTTGAAAACTCAACTGCATATAACGCACTCAATCGCTGCTTGCCTCCCATGCGCCATTATGCTTCCCTCGGGAGTGAATCTAAAAATAACCGCAACAGACTAATCAAAGTTCCCCCAATTTCCTATTGCCGCCACCAGACAGCCACCGTTATCCATCCCTTTTACATGTTCTCTCGTCTTACCAGACCGAGCGGAAACTGTTGAGTGCAGTTCAGGAAACGCGCTCAAATAGAGCAATTGTGTCTGACCGTGCTCCTATGCTGGGATGCTGACTGTCTTCGGCTGAGATTTGTTTGTTTTCGGCGGTTGGCGCACGACCGCGTACATCTATTTCTGGATATATGCAAAGTCGAAGTGTGACTCCCAATCGGAACTAAAATTAGAGATTAGTATGTCATATGGGTTGGATTCTGGGATGGGGAATCTGGATGTGTATCAGTGTATCGACTGTCGACAGTTTGAAATCTCGTGTCAGTGAGTGTGGTGCGTATAGTATGCTTTCGCCGAGGTATGTCGACATCAATTTGGTACGGAATACTGACCTAGTATGTATTGATTATTTATCGTTTCAGTATGCATGAAAACTCGTGGTGTCGGGCTACTGGGCAACCCTTTAAAGACCCCATTCTGGTTATAATTACGTTCGCTGCTATAATTGGATCATTCTCGCTGCTCTGTGGATTCGTACTACTGTGCGTGGTGTCGAAATCACTCAATAATCAAGTTTCTGAAGCAGTCCTTCTCTCTGGTACGTCACATAAGACTTATCTCAAGATAGTGTATTGACTTAAAGAAATGTTCTTCTATTAGGAATGGGCTTCTTTATAACGTCAGTGTCGTACGTGACGTGGAAAATCACCAGCAAACGACGTCTTGAAATGGCGATACAATCTATGAAGGCGGATATAGCGTAACTCGGAGATACATTTGTAGTTATTTGTATTTATTTAGTGGCGATCAATAAAGAAGACTGATAAACGTTCTCAATGTGAGCAAAGTTAATTGAACACAGCATCTGATGCAGCATTTGCCAAACAGCGCATTAAATCTTTCATTTAACTCAAGAAACAGCATCGTTCCATCCAGTTGTCCTTACATCTAATAATAATAATAATCCCCTCCAACAAGTCGAAGCTTATAACCTTTCAAGTAAACTCAAAGGACATCCCGGCATACCAATGAATTCGAATTTGGATTCTATCCAAAATTTCAGGGAGATTTTACTTAGAACAAGGTACTTAAGTCTTTTCCTTCTGCTTTTCATTTCTTTTTTCCCTTCTTAACAAACATCCTTGAAAGGAAAGTGAATTTTTGGACCAAGAATCAACGAACCGTCAAGATGAGACGACATTCTTCAGTATGGAGATTCTTTTTTATTAGCTTGCTAGATCCACTACACAATCTTGTGTTCTCGTACAACAACGATAGCAAGAAACATGGCAGGAAATTGTAATAAGGTAGTGAATCTCAAGGCAGATGGATCACAGCGGCGGGCCCGGAGAAGGATATTGGGATATCGGGAAAACTCTCTTCATGTCATATCCTGCGAAATTGATTTTTAGTTTGCATGTCCTTATGCCGGATTGGTACTCATATTTCTGTTATTTACCTAGTTGTGGGATATGGAAGGAAAAATGCAGATATCCTGATTTGGGTTGTATTTCAGGTGAAGGGGTACTCTCATGGCATAAAGAGTAAAAAGGGCCGACTGATAGCTAAGCTACCATTCATGCGATGAAATAAAATATATAAATATTCTAAACTAAGGGTTCAGTTCTACCATGGGGAGGTATGATATTCGTGTTCAAACTCATGCTACTATAGAATTTCTTTCATCAATTATGTTTATATACGTAGAGGGGAAGTTTAGAAATATTGCCAAAAATTCGAAACCTTTGTCCAGAGGACGAATGCATTTTCTGATAACTCATTTTATATGGATGGTTGCGCTGGAAGATGATGCCTGCACGTGGCTTTTTAATATTCTTCGTCGACTGGCTAGCTACTTCACGGTATCGCTTGATGACATTCAGTTTGAGTATATTCCATGGCAGACATAAACCGGATAATTGGAATAAAACGAACATGTATTATCCTCAATCAGTCTGTGGTACAGATTAAAAAATACTTTTCTGCCTTTGTGCTTTGATTTGTGCAGGTAACATAATACTCACTTTAAAATGGTTTTCAAAATGTTAACGAACGAACGTTTATCTTCGATTATTCAGTCTATTCATGGTCTTTGCTGCTATAATCTCATATTTCAGACCGAAAAATGGGAAATGAATAATTTGGTTAGATTAATTCCACCCCAGCGCCTAGTTTTGGCTTACAGAAAGTATACATACGAGGGTGGTCCGATAAGTACTTAGCTTCCAAAGAAAAACAAACATTTTGGAGAAATGGCGATTTATTTTTTAATATAGTCTCCTTTTAGCACTTGAGCAAGCGATGCCTCAACTTCTTTAACCCGTCTGAAAAATACGTTTTCTCGAGGCCTGCAAAGTAGGCCTCCGTGGCGGCGATGACCTCCTCATTCGACTGAAATTTCTGCCCGGCGAGTGACTTTTTCAAGTTTGGAAACAAAAAGAAGTCACACGGGGCCAAATCTGGAGAATACGGTGGATGGGGCAGCAGTTCGTAGCCCAATTCGACCAATTTGGCCGTGGCGAGGGCGGAGGTGTGAACCGGTGTGTTATCATGGAGGAAGAGCACTTTTTTCTTCGCCAAGTGGGGCCGTTTTTTCTTCAATTCGGCGTCGAATCGGCCCAATAATTTGGCATAGTATAGCCCTGTGACCGTTTTGCCGGTGGATCACACCTTGTGAATCCCAGAAAACGGTGGCCATCACCTTTCCGGCCGATGGGACAGTCTTCGCCTTCTTCGGAGCACGTTCGCCGGGTGAGTCCACTATTTCGACTGTTCCTTGGTCTCTGGTGTGTACCAGTGGATCCATGTTTCGTCGACTGTCACGACTGTCACGCAGAAAATCCTTCGGATTGCGCATAAACAGCGACGATTGCGCTTGTTGTCCGGAGTGAGCAAACGCGGCACCCATCGCGCCGACAGCTTTCTCATGCCCACAATTTCATGCAGATCTTTTGAAATGCCTACTGTCTCAGCTATCTCACGCACCTTCAATCGGTGGTCTACCAATACGAGATCGAGGATTTTTGTCTGAAATTTCGACAGTAGCCGTCTACTAGAATGTACTACACGATAGTAAGTTGCTCTTGCGATACTGGCGACATCTGGCGGTGAGGTTAAGTACTTATCGGACCACCCTCGAATGTATATGTTATTTATTGTGGCGGAAATTTTACAATCTTTCTCATATACGATGTTAATTTTAAAGAGATATGGTTCTTTTACCTTACTACTATAACATTTATATAATGAAGTAAAGTACATATATTGAATAAAAATATTGTGTGAAGGAAATGTCACTAAAAACCTTCATTTAAAATTATGTACCCGGTTTCGCAAAAATTGGTGCCACATTCGCAATCCCGATACTTCCGCTCCAAAGGAACTTGGGGTACAGAAATCGGCCAAAAAGTTTTAGCATCAGTCTCTTGGGATGCAAAAGGAATTTCGTTTGTGGATTATCTCCAAACTGGAAAAACAAAAAAATTATTATTAAGTTTTTGGCCCAACTAGTTTTAAAAACCGTGAGAAAAGACCTGGTTACGGAAGAAAGCAAATCACGGTTTTTGCAGATAGCGCACCCTTTCACACAGCTCATAAAACCATCGCCTAATTCAATGAATTAAACTATGAACTGTTGCAGCATCCACCCTATTCACCAGACTTGGCTCCCTCACACGTCTGACTGCTCTCACATCTCAAAAAAATGCCCCTTACATATGTATGTTGTCATTAGAACCAAGTTTAAGCATTCGACGGGTCCACTCTACTTAAAAAACAAACAATGTTAAATGGGACATGAAGTTTTTTGAGATATTAAATTTGTAAATTTTGACCAAAAGAACCGTCGCAAAAGTATCACACAGGAGCTGTTCAGTGACGGTAACGGCGATACAGATTTGCTGAAAAGTGTCATCACTGGCAACGAAACATGGGTATATGGTCATAAAGTCGTAACCAAAACCCAATTATTGCAATGCAAACGGTAACAAGAGCCAAAACCAAAAAAAAACACTATATTTTTCGATTAAAATGTCGTTTTGCATGAAGCAATACGAGGAAAACGTCCGGATTTGTGGGACAAAAATTCCTGGCTATTGCATCACGATAATGCACTTATTCACTCATTGTTGCTTGTAATCATGCCTCAGCCACCGTGTTCACCGAACTGGGCCCCCTGCATTTTTTCCAGGCTATACCAAAAAGCTTATATCATAAATATTTTGAGGACTAGTGAAAGTGCTGGCGCAAGTGTACTATATCTAAGCTGGCTTACTTTGATGGGAGCAAAATAAGTATTGATAAATAAAACTGTATCTTCCACTTGTAATGACATTTTTTTTTTTCTTAAAGGGTTCGCGCAGGCTCAAGAGTTACGCTCTCATTGTGTTTGTCACACAACCTGGACGGGATGCAGATGGTTTGTGTCGAAGACGTTTCTTCACTACTCTCAAGGGGTGGTTGTCCTAGATAGGATTCGAGAGATTCGACTGAATTTGTCGCGTTGGTTGTAGTTCACAGTAATTTTTATTGTTTCCATGTCATTAAGATATTATATTGGAAATGCACACAGAGTATGCATCTTGAAGTGATCTTATACTGCGAGTGTTATGCCTTCGTCAGCATTTTTTGATCATCTCTCATTCACAGCTGATTTTGCTATACAATTTTTGCGTATAGGAATTGTTCTTGGCTATGGATAGACTTGAATTACAGACCTTCCGCTCAACATGGCATGAGTTTACATGTAGTAATTCCTTAACTTTTTTATTCTTCTAAGTTTTGCGGCAGTCATAGCGTCCTTTATCTTCGAAATTCCTTTTTTGTTTGAATCATGGAAACCAATCTCTTCATGTCTTTTCCGTAAAAGCATGCTCACTGAAAGTCTCCGCGAGAATTCCGTGAGCTTCAGTCCAAAAAACTTGGTTATATTTCGGCGTACTTGCAAACAGTACAACTCAAGCTTGTCTACAGTACTTGCTAATAGATTCGCTACCATCTCAAATATACGTAATATTAACATTCAAATGTAGCTCTGGCAATGCCAAGTGTTGAGACATTAATTATATGAGCCCAATATTGATCATAAAATCTAAGATTGGAAAGGAGATTCTCCAAACGTTTTTTCCAAATTTCGGATTAGTTTTATTGTGTCTGAGGATCTTTTCGCATTTCCCAAAATTCAAAATGTTACTTGTCACATTCAACTAAATTTGCTCTTTCCCGTTCAACAAAAAGATAGAATTTCTATGTCAATTAGAAAACTAATTTGCATGATCTCAACTAAAAGTTCCATTTCCTAGACTATTATCACCATCCCTGTCTTTACCTCTTAGTCCACGTGAATATGCTTACAAATTTCCATATTTATTTGAATAGTTTGCGGTTGATGATTCCAATTTAACTCAACCATCCGAATAATTAAAGTAATTTGAAGGAGTTAAGAGGTCAGCGACTCTATTGTTGTCAACACAGTGTTGCAGCACTGTACCTAACTGCCACAAAACTACCTCGTTCATAGTGAAGTTTCGAAAAGTTTATTCGTTACCATTACCTTTTGCACTTGTGTGACCCACAAGTCAAAGTTTTCCCATTATCCATCCTTATTACTTGAGAAATAATGCATAACCCAAGTCAAGTTGGGCACATACGGGTCAATGTAGCGCTGTGCACTGCAATCCTATGACGCCTACAACAGCACTGTTGCGGCATGCTATTCTTCTTCTTTCGAATTTGTGAAATTCTCGAAATCACGACTAAAGTTTCTTGTGCTATATCGATATATATGAATGTATAGTCCATAAAAGCAATAAGTTTAAGTTCTCCGCATAGATAAATGTGCAAATTTTGAGTGCGGAATGAGTAAACGTAATAAGGACACTCTTCGACTTTTCCTGATGGGTATTGTTTCAGAATTGATTTGTCTGCGAACTAAAGTTGAAAAAGTTTTTAAACTTTAGTCGGATGGTGCTGCTCAGAGGATGGATGACTGGAATGTCTCCATTTGCAATGTGAAATGTTGACAAAGATCAATGAAGGATAAGGAATTTTTCTTGAATAATTATTCGTGCTTTCGCATTGGGTATGCAGTTGAAGTTGTTTTCGATTTGGTCGATTCTAATCAAACTCTTCAAGTTGTCTGTTCTCACAATCAGTCCAGTAAAAACGATGATTGTTTTAATCTTCTTTTCTAGCAGTTCAATAAATCGAATAAGAAGCTTAAGTTGAAATTGAGCTTGGCTTTAAAAGACCTTTTGAGTTAAGAACTTGTAAAGAGGACCTGGAATTTTTTATTTAATAAATGGTAGAGTCTGAGCATTTTTACGTGTAGACAGTCGGTAACACGGATCATATAGTTTGTGCCCTCAAACACGAAGCTTCTATGTGGGTTGTGTCATATGTCCTTTTTCATACCCAAAAAAAATTGTAAATTTCATACGGTTCCCTTATCTAGAATATTGGTTATCCCTTTTAGGCTCTATTGAAGATCAATTGAGTAATCACACTTGGTACACTCCGAGCTCTATAGAATAAACTGCGGATGAACATTCAATTACACACAATTTGTGCTTTCAGTCCGTCGTTTGATGATAAATTCAATTAAATAATCGCAGTTCAATGATTTTAATTATAAGTCCTCTGGCACGGAGTTGAGAGCTATTGATTTGGAACTCTGAATGATTGGAATGGCTTAATCCGGTAGTCGTCCCTTCCTCGCTCTGGGACCGCGTTATAGGCCTTATGCAAGAGATTACAAAATTATGTATGACTGTATGTGTTGGGGCTTCAAAATGAAATGGCAATTAATGAAATTACAATGAGCTTAGGTTGGTGTTTAATTACTAGGGGCAGGGGGCTGTTGTTCGTTTAATGAATGAGCTAGTTTGGGTGGTGGCGACCGGCAAGCAGTGGGATACAAAGGATGCTTGCTCCGTTAGAGCAATAACAGTTCAAAGGATTGTACGTGAATGATGAGCATCGTTTTGAGTTCGATGGATATGGAAGTATTCGATGCGATGTTACTTTAGCGGCAGTCAATTAGGCATCAGGCCTTAAAAATCGGGATGAGCTGAATTAGTGCAATTGCGCGGGGTTGTGAGTTTTTATATTAAAGTTTTTACACATGCATTGCATTGGAATATAAAAGTACTCTAATCAAAATGTAAGGTATCTTAGACGCATTAATGGTTGTGGACCAAAATATAAGATCTGCAAGTAACGTACTTTGTTCATAATCAACCAAAATGGACCACGCTTTGGAATTTATGACCAAAAGCAAGGTATATTTAGCTCAGAAGACCAAGAGCGGACTGGAAACTTAATGCATTGGATATCATCTCTCTTTTGTAATCTTAACATATTCTTTACAGACCTTTAAAATCCCATAAGAGATATATTTTTTTATAGCTTTTCCTTGCCTCGTTTTGATATCAGCATCCACCATATTTATACCCCACAGTGAATCCAGTTTCAGATTAAAGGATAAGCTGGAAGTGCTCAACCGTTGCTGTCCTCCAAATGTCGACCGTATATGTATGTATATGAATAATGTTTGTTATGCAAATTAAATTTGTTTGCAGCCATAAAGTTTTGACATATTTACGCAGCGAGACGAGGGTAAGACATGGGACAACCAAACTTAGGATATCTCTATCACGGCCTTCAAACATGTCAGAGATACATATACATACATAAGTGTATCGATGCCGAATTAAACAGCCGACTAATAAGAGACAACACCGATAAGGGAAAATTGTAGCCGTTCGGGAGGACATACTCCTATTTGTGACAAGGACAACATCGAGCGTACAAGCCCTATCGGTAGAACGCATTAATATTTATGACACCGAATTCAAATGAGATTGATGAATAAATCATTACGGCAGGCATGGGTTGAATCCCATTCAACGGGGCTTGTTTACCGAATGCAAATTTACTGATTCAATTCTATAATTTCTGCTTAGCACTGAGCTGTATGCTTCAAATGCAGTGAACAGGCGCCTTGTTTGTTGCTCGTATAAATTTCTGTCACAGCCCAAGCTACCCTAAACCTTTTGCTATAAGAATTAATTGCTGCTTGAATGGCACCGAATCTCGTGTATGCGAACGGCTTTATGGGAAAAGTAATTTTCGGAAGTCTAATTTCATCGGCCTTAAATGGGATAATTAAAGCATTTGCGTATTGTTGGGCTTACGGACTGCAGTCCAATGTTATTTCTTTTAAGTATCGTAAATTGTAAGAATCTAAAAAAGGAAACACCCTATCACGGATAAGATTTGCTAAAAAATCTTAAAGTGTCTAGGATGTTCTTCGGAGAAAACATACATATGAACAGCCATATCCTTTGAATGGTGGTAAATTCTCGTTTTACCACAAATAAACTGAATTTATCGTCAAAGAAGCTTTTACAACTTCATAAAAAAGCAACGGAAGGAGCGACAGCAGACAAGGAAGCAGAACATGAGCCATGGTAACGGATAAGGGAGCTGAGTTACCAAGCAATGTGCATGGCTCTGCCAGATATGTACTTCATGTCTTTTTACGATATCATTAGAATCGTCGAATGAAGTTTTATGAAGGAACTCTAGCACTCGTTTTAGTTGATGCTTTGATGGGTGCAGAAAGATCGGGCAATTGTCTGCCACCGATATCGTTTTTTCTTGTTTTTGCTCAAGGTTTAAGTTTAAAGGTGTGAGTGATGGCGACACCAACAGCAACACAGAAAATGCAATATCCTGTCTCACTGTACTCGTATTTATTTAACTTCCACCATTGCAGGTATATAAAAATCTTCCTATCGGCAGTATACATGGAAGTTTATGAGACCGATTGTACTGCATTGCATAGGATATTGTATTTCGTAGATTTGCATATACGAAAAAAAAAAACATATGTGAAAATGTGGATTGTGGAACAAGCAAACCTCGTCCATGTCCATAGAATCAACTTGAGACAAAAAAGTCTGTAAGCATTGTTTGGTAACAAAATCCCTTTATTGCCGCTCCAACATCACTTTCAAAAAAACAAAAAAGTGTAAAATGCGGAAAGTGGTTTCGAATAGGCACAGTTCGTATGATCAAATAAAATGGATAGACCTGAACTTATCAATTAAATTCACTGTAGCCGTGCGGGACTTTTTTAAATTCAATTTTTTGATAGTCTCACCGCTTTTGTAGTGAGTTTTCACTATTTCAACATCTTGTGCGAGTACGAATCGATCCAAACTTAATAAATTTCTTATCAAAAGTGAACCCAATAATAAATTAATGCTAGAAGTTGGATAACACTTTACATGTTTAGAAGTCGATGCCTGCTCAAATGGAGGCCAGATTTGAAGTATAAAACATGCAAACTCGTTTCGTCGTTGACTACTTACATGTTCTAAACCTAAAATGTATGCGATATTAGATGTAGTTAAAAGATCGTCTGAAAACACATCTTAGAGCCGTAGACCGGGCCCTTAATGGGCTTACAACGTGAGCCATCTAATTCCACAATCTCTTGGTAGATAAGTACTCCTATGGTGGAAACATCGCTTACTTAATTTCGCAACACTACATTCTTCATTTCCTATATGTATAAAAAAAAAACAACAAGTAAAACTATCGCCGTTGTGGCTGGTGATATTGCGACACAATTGACTGAAGCATTTAAAGTTAACTTTTACAAGAGTACATATGTACATACACATATTAAATAAGGTATGGGAGGCTTACCTTAAATACCCTACAACCTTTCTACTTATCTGCAGTCTTATACAGGATTCACACACTCATGTCAGTCTCTTTTACTCACATACTTGAAAATAATGCAATTATCTTTTGTCACCTATCCCAAGTGTTTCTAACACTTTTCAAATGTAAAAAGCTGGTAACTATCCATCTACTTTTAATTTACTCGGTTCCTCCTCCAATGATCCGACAATAGTTGGCAAGTTTTTTTGCCCATTTCTTCAGCTAATCGTTCACCGAACAGGTCTTCCAGCCCGATCATGATTACATCCGTTATATGAAAGAACGACGTCCGACGTCATACGAGTGCGACGTGAACTTAAATTTCGACTATTCGCCCTGCCTACCTGCGATACTTTCAAAATAAATAAAAAATGCACCAACTATATTTTCCTATCCCTCACGTCTTGTTTTAAAAGTTCCATTTCACAGGCACTCTTTTTATACTTTAAAAAAATGCTTACATCCACAAAAACGAAATACTGAGGTATCCGAATATCGCCATATTGTGAGTCTTTCTTCGATTCCCAGACTGTTTGGGAGTATCCTAGGATCCAATATCCTTTCACTGCAAACTTGCTCTTCTTCTCTCACCCATGCAAATCGTCCATGATGAAAGGTCGATTGACAACAACTAACCTGACTTTGTTTTAGTTTTAGTGTTTTTAGTTTTCAATTCATTTTTATTTATAGTTTCTTAGATCTATCTTACCCTAGACAAAAATGCTTAAAAACTAGCTTAACTATGTTAAAAATCTAGATATCTTACTGGGCCTAGACGGGCACTCTAATATTAACAACTTAAATCTATATCCTTCGACTACTATATCAACTTACAATTAAAATTGTTATAACTAACTTAAGCTAAGAAAAACTTAGCATATGAACCCGACTTTCTTTTACAATTTATTTTGAGGTTTTCTATTTCTGATCCAATGCAATGCAGTTTGGAAACCCTCAAGGCAGCCAACTCGGCCCACTGATATTTATCCCAACGCTTATTTTTAAATTTTATTGTTTTTTTAATTAGGATTTCTAAATGCCTTTTATTAATTAATTAGAATCGTCCTTTTTTTTTCTTATCCTAAAGCTAAACTTACCCTAAGCTACTTAGTTCTATTCTTAAATATAACCAGATTGGTTAGCACTCGTGTGTTTCGTTCCGAACAGTCACCCTCGTGATTGCGTCTTTCAGCGACTGAGTTTCATTATCTCGCTCACTCTGCATGTCCGAGACCTCATCGAGGCTAACAGGCCTCAATCTATTCTCAGGCTCATCTAAGCATTCACCCAATAGCCACTAAAATTCGGTGTGCTGTTTAGCCACATCGCCGAGATCCCAGTCCGCCATTGCGGTACTATCAACGTGTCCTTCGCTGATGAGCCGTTTATTCCTGGCGGAGAATAAACAGGCTTTTATTGCCGTAATCTGATGAGTTGGAACTGGGATGCGTTTATACTCATACAGTATAGTGCAACCTTATACACAGCAGTCGCGGTAATATGCATTTTGAGCGATGCATTTCTGCGTCACTTAATGTCACATTATCATTGGCCGGCACAATTTCCAAACTTCTTTCTTATGGACTGTTGAAGTCTCAGGGCTACCAGAAGAAGCCATAACCTCTGGATGCTATCAGAGGGAATATCCAACAGGACTGCGATCGCCTGAATTTTTCGCTGAAACGATTGAAATTGTGATAACAAGAGCTCAAACGGTGATCGATATTAACCACACTCACTTGAAAGATATCATCTTCAAGACGTGATTGAAAAAAAAACGTGGAAGTCCAAATAATCATTCAAAATAAGATAAGGTAAAATATAGCGAAACTGCGTAAAGTGAGCGTTTTTGTGCCACCCATTAGATGTATTTTTCTTGCTATTTTGTGTCACTAGCGTTATGCTGTTCCGTCAAGGAATTTTGTTACGAGTTCAGGTTCAGGTTTGTTCAAAAAATGAAGTGACCTTTTTCAATTTTTTTTCCTTCCTTACATACGAGGGTGGTCCGATAAGTACTTAGCCTACAAAAGAAAAACAAACATTTTGGAGAAATGTCGATTTATTTTTCAATATAGTCTCCTTTTAGCTCGATACACTTGACCCAGCGATGCTCCAACTTCTTTAACCTGTCTGAAAAATACGTTTTCTCGAGGTCTGCAAAGTAGGCTTCCGTGGCGGCGATGACCTCCTCATTCGACTGAAATTTCTGCCCGGCGAGTGACTTTTTCAAGTTTGGAAACAAAAGTAAGTTGCACGGGGCCAAATCTGCAGAATACGGTGGATGGGGCAGGAGTTCGTAGCCCAATTCGACCAATTTGGCCGTGGCGAGAGTGGAGGTGTGAACCGGTGCGTTATCATGGTGGAAGAGCACTTTTTCCCAAGTGGGGCCGTTTTTTCTTCAATTCGGCGTCGAATCGGCCCAATAATTTGGCATAGTACAGCCCTGTGACCATTTTGTCCTTCTCCAGGTAGTCGATGTAGATCACACCTTGTGAATCCCAGAAAACGGTGGCCATCACCTTTCCGGCCGATGGGACACACTTCGCCTTCTTCGGAGCACGTTCGCCGGGTGAAGTCCACTGTTTCGACTGTTCCTTGGTGTGTACCAGTGGATCCATGTTTCGTCGACTGTACGAAACGACGCAGAAACTCCTTCGGATTGTGCTTAAACTGCTCTGAAGTGGTCTCAAGGTTGCGCTTGTTGCCCGGAGTGAGCAAACGCGGCACCCATCCCGCCGACAGCTTTCTCATGCCCAAAATTTCATGCAGGATATGACCTACGCGATCTCAGCTATCTCGCGCACCTTCAATCGGCGGTCTGCCAATAGATCATAGATTTTGTCACGTTATCCTCCGTGGTAGCCGTTTTCGGGGCACCTGGACGTGGCTCATCAAAAACCGACGTGCGACCACGTTGAAACTCGTTAAACCAATTTTTTGATGGTCGCCATCAAAGGAGAACAGTCACTGTACACAGCATCCAAACGCTCTTTGATTTCGCTGCGCCTTTTCCCTTCCACACGCGGTCAAAACAAAACTACGAGTCCGATCCGGCTGAAATTTCGACAGTAGCCGTCTACTAGAATAGTAAGTTGCTCTTGCGATACTGGCACCATCTGGCGGTGAAGCATAGTACTTATCGGACCACCCTCGTATGTTGAGATTGTTATTTTGGATATTTAATTTGTTTTTCACAGATATAAAGGTTTGTGGTTTGTTTGTGTGCTTGGCGATTTTTTTTTTGATCAAAGAATTTGTATTGAATTTTGTGTGAAAAATAAAATTATCTCTGACCAGAAAAAAAATGTTTATAAGTGGTAAAAGCTCTTCACAGAATACCGAGAAGACTTAATGGACGATGCCCGCCCCGGGCGCTCCAGCACGACAGCACGATGAAGACGTTGAAACAGTGAAGAAAATTATTATAGGGAATCGGCGAATCACTATCAGAGAACTTGCTGAGGGTATTGGCATATTGGTTGGCTGATGCCATGAAATTTTTCCAAATATTTTGGGCATGAATCATGTTTGTTCCGAAACTGAAATTTTTTTACCAAAAGAAACGTCGCCTACGCCTACGGGTCATCTCTTGTGCCAAAATATGGGTATGACGTTGAAACTAAATTCCATTCATCTCAATTGAAGTGACCAGGAGAGCCAAGACCGAAAAAATACGCAAAGTTTAGTCAAATGTAAAAGTTTCGCTTACTGTTTTCTTGTATTACAATGGCGTGGTTCATCATGAGTTCTTGCTGGAAGATCGTCAAAGAGGAATATTATCGTGAATTATGCGTGAAGCAATACGAAGAAAACATCCGGATTTGTGGGAAAAAATTCACGGCTGTTGCATCACGTTAATGCACCTGTTCACTTTTTTTCCGTTCCCGAAACTGAAAAGATTCATGAAGGATGGAGATTTACCACGACTAAGGAGAAACAACGAATTTGCAGAAGAGCTCTATCAAAAAATGCACATCAGAAATGCTAATTTCTGCTTCTCTCACAATCGCTAGTTTAAATATAAGCCTGTTAGAATGAGTTATATTCGTTAATCGCCAATCTTCCTAAAAGGCATCAAAAAAGTATTTTTGATCATCAATCATTACCTCAGCGAGCCATCTTTTATTACCTCTCCAATCTTCTTCTTTTCCTTTTTCCGGCGTGGTTATGGTCAGAAGTGTAGGACCATAACCTTCCCACTTAACTGCATTCCTACTGGTCCGCTTGTGGGGTCCGCCGGTTTGACCTCAGAAAGTAGCGGCAGGTTTCCCGGTTTGGGATTACTTCATCGCTGAGGCCAATCAAATGCTGGTGTTTTTGCATTTGTTTACACCAATTGTTTTTCGGCCTGCCTCTTTTTTTTTTGTGACACGGGCATGCTCCAGATTTTTTTGTTTGATCTTACTCTTACAACACCGGTGATCTCCAGTCGTGTCAACCCACTGATTTGCATGTACACTTGTGGGGCCGTTTAATGGTGGTATATGTGTCCCTAGGCTCACCTTGGTGTTTTCTAAATTGCCTAGATGTGATTTTTGTTTACCTTTGTTTTAGTCGCCTTTTACGACAAGCGAGAGGTATCGCTGCAGGGATATTCTTAACCCGTCCCTGCACGGGTCTTTTATTACCTCTCCAATAAAGTACTGATTCATTTGAATTCGACTGTTTTGACTGCAATTTAAGTGCTCAGATTGAAATGTGCTGGAAAATCGATGAACCTAATTAAACTGGACCACAAATCGCTTCTCTAATAATTGACCGCGTGCTACACGTGTACAACCTCAGCAAATCCATGTTTTTTTTTCTTTTTTTCTGTAATTTACCCAAATACACCGCAACCAAAGCGAGGGGAATTATGGCTTGCGAGGCGTAACCAGGTGAGCCCTGAGCCGATTGCGGATCGTAGAATTCCCTATTCAAATCGATTAATTCCACTCGATCCACACTGGATAATGTGCAATTTTGGTTTATAATTAAATTCAATTGCGAATTCATTCAGACATTTGCACAATTTCAATGTTCACGCGTATGTGAAACCAACCGCTCGCGTTCTGTCCACGTGATTGCCATTCTTTGTTCCAGACGACGTTATAGCATATAAATGTTACAGCAATGTTAGATACAATAGCAGTCGGAAGCGGGGGCTGGCCAAGGCCTACCGAAAACTATTATGTCTGTGTGGATGAACGAAACATGGCCACGCGAGTGTATCCTTTCTATATTGCATTAAGAGCGGATTTAATCTAAATTGCTGCCACCATGTTGCGTGAGATTTCATAATTTGAATTTATTAGCAATGCTAATTTTGGTTGTGAACCTTGCACTCAGTTTAGCCGCATTGGATTGGATGAAACGAGACAGAGGCAATGGGTTTAATGAATCATGCATTTGCATAGCGCGGCATCGGAAATCCGAAAACTTTGTGAAAGTTTTCATCCGTTTGGCTTGAATGCCGCCTATTGAGACCAATAAAAATGGAGTCGATAATAAATTGTAGATTAATTTTGATTCCGTAAAATTATGCTATGCAATGGATTTTAGTTATTAGCCTTTAGATTCATGTAACCACATTGCAACAACGGCTTGCAACGATGATGCTGTTTCAGGATGCTATCGTGGACTGAAAAGTTTTTTAATTGATGATTGTACTTCAATGGACAGCTTGCCTCCGAGGCTATCAAAACCAGTCTTGGTCCTCAGAAATAAATTTCCTGCGAAAGTCTGCCTCGCCACTGTCCTATCTATACTCATCGTTATATCCGTTTTTAGGTCATTGATTTTAAGACTACAGATTTCTTGCAAAGCATACAACCTCTACCGGACATTAGCTCAAAAGCAGAAGAAAGCTGACAGAAAACAATTAACGTTCGCCCATCAATTGCAGACAAGAAGCCATCCCGGCATTCTGCGGGGGATAAGCACTTGAGAAGTTTTGAAGGACAGTCAAGTCCCTTTGCCACTTTATTGCTTGCTGCACTCGCACTTACCGTGTAAATTTCGCGCGCGTTCTTTGTTAACAGCACTCAAGAGGATATTTAATCCATGCGGCGGGGTGAGACCTACAAACTCTCGGCAAGTTAATCAAGAAGCAAACTTCGTTTATGCGCAACAACACTTAACTCTCGCCTAAAACCGCGGCGGAGTGTTACAGGAAGTTACAAGTGTTTCACTTAATTTAGCTTCATGCTGTACGGGTTTGGTGCCAGGCGTAGATGTTACCCGTCTTTAGCTTCATATCTCTAGCTTGATGCCGCAGGCACTTGCTGCTGTTATTTTCAAGTGCTGCTGTAGTCACACAAGGACCAGTCCTTTGTTGTACTGTCTCGAAATCGTCGGTCGTTACGTTGATTATTGCAGCGAAAAGAACACTTCATGAAAATAAAATCTTTCATAGCTTATCCCCCCTCGGAAATCGTCTTGTTTGTGTCCTGAAGCACACGTATCACAATGTAACAGATGTCCTAAAGTGGGCACGTATCGCCTCCATAAACAAGGCTCTGCCGTGTACACATTGCCTTGCGAGGTATGTGTGGAGGCTTTGTTTCGAGTGGAATTATGTGCTAATCGATTTCATTTGGCTTCAAGGACCCAGGGTAGTGTGGAATTGTTTTATTAGCCCATAATAATGGTCGGATTAGATTGGATTGGGTTTGTGTTCGAACACTAAGCATAATACACTTGTAAAGGAATAACCGCCGGATGTGATATTGGAGAAAAGATATTTCGAATATTGACAAGTGCAGTTGTAGTGTAAAACAGGAAACACGGGTAGGGAAAATTTAAGTTTGAGAGTACCTAGATTATCACTGTCTTAAGTCAGTTTCAGGAAACTCTTTTCATATTCCACTTTAAAGAAAAAGCTTTGTGCACACTTTAGGTTTATTTCCTAATAGCCTTTGAAATTATTACGTATTATTTTTTATAGACTCCTTTTCCTCTTCCCGTGGCTGAGAATACTTTTTTAGCTTAAGAATGGAGATAAAAAGAGGAAAGGATAGGATGAAACTCTCGTTGTGCACCCCGCAGAGCGCAGAACTTTGCCAAAGAACTATGATGCACAAGCTAAAGGACTGTACAGGATTCAAAATGGATGGCTGAAAAGCCCCTAATTTAATTCAATGATTTTATTTTTGTTCTTTTCATCAGCAGTTATACATTTTCCACTTTTTTGCAGCATTTTCATTGTTGTTTTTTTGTACTACAATTCAAAAACGACGTGCGTCGGTGGTCCAAGCTATCTGCAAGCTCACAACGACGGTTGAGATAAATGTGAGTATAGATAATTTTTCGTGTGTCTTCGTATCCTCTTTCCATGTCTCCCTTTTATCGGGTTTTTCTCTCTACTTACTCGTATCTTAAAGGGATTATATTCGTTTCCACTTAAATGACAGCGAAAGTTTCCGAATTTAGGAAAAAAGGTTCTGTGGGTATTAGGAATGCAAGGTGATAATGATGATGACGGTGATGATTCAACTCCATTAGCTCAATTTTAAGGTATCAGTGAATTTTACTTCCGTATGAACACTTTCAGGTTTCATGGCTCGCCGCACTTGCGGACGGTGCAAATCCTTATTACTCAACACCACACATAGACCAAGTTCGCCGGTTTGCACGATAAGCAGGAATGGGAGTTGATACCATTGGGAGCAGCAATCCGATTTATTAAGCTATCTCAGCAAAAACGACTACGATGGAGTATAGAAAGAGCCATTTTCTCTGCATTCACTTTTGCTTTCTTTCTAATTGTTACAATTATTTCAATACTTGATCCGTTAGATGTAGGCAAGGGAAAATCACGTTCTACATGCATATGGACAAAGGAATTCGTTACAAAGGCTTTGTAACATGTAATCAATGATAGTAGTTTGTACGACCTCGTGGGTTTTTCTATCTTGATTAACGTCATGGCTCTAAAAGGAAATGTCTACATAATATTCATTTCTCTAAGGTGAACGATATTTTTATTCTACTGATATACTGAGATACTTGATATAAAATGCTTGGAAGCCTAGATATAATTAGTCAAAGACACAAACTTTGATGATATTGTGAAGAAAATTTATGTTTTACTTACCAGAATTGAATAATCTAGGTTGCAATTGTGACCCTCCACCTCAATGTAACATGTGAGAGGACAAGGTGAGACCCACCCAGACCATGAACCATACTTACATACATGTTAACAAATACCTGAGAATAAAGGTCGAATAAAACGACTTGTCATAAATATTGACATTTCCGCAGACAGTGTCCGTCCAAGTGTCCGTTACGATTGGAAAGGTGTCATGCACATGACCATTCAAATAGGGCAAGACATTTGAATGGACGCTCATTCTTTTTTCTTTGTTTGTGTTTTTTGTTTATTATTACAACTTAAAGTGAACTTAACTAGGAGTTAAACTAAAAACTACAACTACAACAACTACAAACTACAATGATCCATCATCCACCAAATTACTACTATTAAACTACACGTAAAATAACCTATGTTAGGCAACCATTGGTGTTAAGGTTGAAATAAGAGGAGTCGACGACAGAGTTTCCTCCAGCCATCAATGTTTTTGAATTATTGGGGTAGTAAGATCAGGTTATTTACTGAAGTAATTGCTCTTGCAACGCATCGAATCAGCTTTATCAGAAAATTGTTCAACCCGTAAAATACTAGCTCTATTGTATAGGATCCCACATAAGGGTAACTAGGTTTATTAAACTATAGGTAATGTAGCCAGATCCAAGATATCTGACCACACTTTGGCTCACCAGTGGGCGCCCATCCGGTCCAAAAATTGGAAAACTGCACCAAAACTTTCTATTGTCCCGAGAGGACATAGACAAAAGCGTTCTGAACAAAATATATTCTGTTTTCTGGAAGCTGATTCTTGACATATAGAATTTTATAGGTAAATGCTGAAAAGGTTTGGCGAGATCACCATGTTCTGTTGCAATGCTTGGGTAGAAGTCACGTAGGCAATTTTTTACTTCAAACTTCATATCGGTTAGCATGTCGGTGGTTATTTTATGCCCAGCCGGCTGAGCTTGTAATAAAGACCTTCAAACCATACTGTGTTGATAGATTTTTTCAAATAAATTAGACAAGCATCCGTACATTGGTTTGGACATGGCATGAATAGTGTCATGCCCTGCTCCTATCTCGATCTCATGCTCGATCTCGATCTCGACTGAAACATTCAGCATTCAGGATTTGAAGTTTCCGAGAACCTCAGACTATAAATGCTTACTGGGAACAGTCAGCATCGATCCAGAGAGCTGATCTCTCCCGTTGTCTAGATGGCAACTTTTACATGATTGAAGATTCTCAGGCTAGACATACGCCTATGACAGATAAGAGCGTTGACCACAAACTGTCAACAAGATAGAGCCAAGCAAAAGGACCAAGCCTGCACATAAATGTCTCTCACGGGTTTCAATTCAAAAGGACAAAAAAGTATCATACAAGTATGTTAGCTGTCAGTGTCACAAAACCAATATATGTGACTGACCTGGAATCGGCGAGTATCACATATATGGATGCACTAGGTCAAAACCACGGAAACTTGCCGGTCAATGTTCCAATCAGTTCAACCGCTTTAACTTAATATATGTGGTTCGCCACCGAAGGGCTGCTTTCACTTGCATCCTACAGAAAGCTGTTCCTCTCTATTTGGACTATATGCTGAAGGTTTTCGAATGTCGAGTTATCGAATCAATATCCTTCTCCGTGTATGCAAATTTTTCATCCGTCCAAAATTGATTTTTTATCTCTTCTACGGACCCGGGACGGCAGTCACTCACTAACTGCTCCATCATTGCTTTGAATTGTGTTTCTCGAAGCACTGGGTATGTATTGAATGTGAAATGAAGTCTCTTCTGGCAACGACAGCAGGAAGTCCTTTTCTCCGTTGCATACTATTTTGCATGAACAGTGACGAGTTTTCGAAAATGCAATTGTACCAAAAACCATTGACGATTCCAACGATGTCGACGATGACGGCGACCATGACTACAGAGCGACCAACAATCGGTGTATTTCAGTTGAGAAGAAGCAGGAGAGACGGCGTTAACACAGTAGCAGTAACAGCGATAGGTCCTGTCTGTTTTTCATTTGGCATTTTTTTTTTTTTTTTACGATCAACTCTGGTTAGGTATTCCCTCACGTAGCGATTGGGAAACAACAATTGTAATGATAACTGGCACAGTTGGTGGGGGAAATGATTTAAAAGGGATGTGCACGTGAAGCTGGAAAGCATCTTGCGAATATTGATCAATTCGAAATGTGAAAATCAACTCTTTTCGTTTATTTTTTGTTTTCCATGTGGCCGGGAATAGCGCACTTCGGGTAGATACGATGACAGCGGGTGCTCTCGGATAGATGGGGTGGAAATGTTATCATTTCCTTTGAATTTCAATGATTTGCTAAGTGAATTTTAAATTGTAAGCTTAAGGAAAAGAGCATCATAGCAAATACAGTCGGGGAGGTGATGGTATGAGGATGGATTAGGCATGTCAAGTGTGGTTTGTCAATAAGCCATGGAAAGAATATGAATGCATAACAATGGGGCTTTAAAAGTTGACACCAAATGTACCTGGCCGACACTATACAAATCGCGTCTGCTCGTTATCATCACCACACAAACTATCAGAATGTGACAGGACCTTGTTCTGTCACCGACGCTTTAACTCGTATATATCATAGTTACTCACCCGTCATGGCGAAAGTTATTAAACTAACACTCAGCCGGTTGGACACATTTAAATTTTGCGTGGTACCATCTGACCATTCAGCTCATAATTCGAACGACCAGGAAGGATGTGTGATCTGTTAAATTTGATAAAGATTTCAACTGTGAGACGTGTGCAGTTTTAATTAAATAAATTAAATTGAGATGCCTGAGTCCAATATGTACGCAGGCACATAAAGCATGTATGTAGGTCTGCACAAGTGTCTCGCCACATAGTCTACGGATGTCAACGTGTTAAATTTGATGAATTTCTGCTGTACACATGATAAGCTTAGTGAGGACGATATTTCATACAATTTAAGCTTGATGAGTTTTGTGAAAGTTGTATTTTACTTTAGTGATAGTTGGTTGATAATGAGAAAAGGAGGAACGTAGAAACCTAATCCTAGCCTGTGTCATGACAGCTAAACAATAGATTTGTGTATTTCTCTAAAGCTAGTATGAGTTAAACTACCTCGAAACGTCATCCTGGAAAACTGAAAACAAATTAACATCAAGCATACAATATACAAACGAAAAGGATTCCGGGAAAATGTGCAGAAAAGTAATTTCTTAAATACAACACAATGGAAGCTAAAGATGAGAAAGCCAGCGACAAGAAAAACATAAGCAAACGTCACTTTAGCGGGTTAACACTGCTAAGAGATTAATCCACGCCTTCAGCGATGGGATTATATTCTTTTTCTAAAGTCGGATACTAGTTACCCGACGCCAGTTGAAATAAACTTTTTACTCTTCCTATTTACCAAGGCCAATCAGGTTGGACGTTGGATTCTATTGTACTTTTCTCTGATTTAACTTCTTGACTTGTTCTACCGACGGGCTTTGAGCGGTATACAAGAAATACAATTTACTGAATTGGGAGCATGATTTTCTTATTACCCGTCGCAGTGATATCCTTTTTTGCGCTTGCCTTTGGCGTAATAAATGTTTTCATCTGCTTTCGCCGTCTTGAAAGTCCGTGTTTGTCATTTACGTTTTTGTACTCTAGGGAATAGGAGGAAATGGATTTTCCATGTCGCAGTTTCACAGTTTATGATTAGATTTATGGAAATTTGAGAGGGTGGGTAGGGTTGTTATCCAGTTAGACCTTTCGTGACGACAAACGAACAAACGACTGTTTTTTTTTTTTCAAAATAAATTTAAAGAGTTGCTTGAAAACCCAACGTTCTGAGAATTTTAACGAGAAAATAACTAGTCTATGTAGGAGTCCAACATCCATAATTCACATGATCTGTGTTTATTCACCGCCCCATTTAAATATTAACGTAGCGTCGATGGTCTATTATACCAAATGAATTGGAAAATGTTATGTCCACATCACCTTAAATGGCAACGTGTCACCATTGGTCCATAGACGTATCGACATAAATATAGTCGCACGAATGCACGCGCCACGAGCTACTCAACTGGGCAGCTAGTATAGGTACAAACATTTTCTTGCTTTCCATGCAAATGCAACACTAATAGCATTTTACGTATGGATATACATATATTCAGGCACAGTGAAAATGGATTTTGATTTGATGCACATGTAAATGTTGTTCGACCGAATTTTCTGGGCCAATTTATCGCCGCATTCACCTAAAAACTTGGTCCAGTGGATCAAACCCTTTCCACGACTCACCGGTCCACCTATACCTTCTACACCTATCGGTCCACACCCACTTTTAATTTTCGATTTTCTGCTTCTATACAACACTAACACACACCCGCATGTAGTACAAATCAAATTTGATTTTCCACTGCACTAATCCCTAAAGGGGTAAACAATTCTGCACCAGAGCGAGGAGTAGTATTTCAACATGGAATCTAGATTCCACAAAACTGTGGACCATTGCAGAATTGGAATAAATCAAACTCGGTGCTGAGTTTGCCGAAAATCTATTCAATTGCGGATGGGTTCGAATCGGAGTGTGTGCGTATCAATTAGGAAGAAGGTAGAAGACAAGAAAGAAAATCGAACAAAATACGGCAATGGTTCAGCGGAAGGGTACATCACATGTTAGGAAGGACCGAAAGTCGAGTTGAATGTTTTATTATTTGGAATTTGATACTATTTGGAATATACGTATGTTCACATAAATCTTTGATCATGAGTTTTGGATTTAACGTCCGAAGTAGGACATCTGAATTAAAATTGCTTATTTAACCTTGTCTTTAAAGTTGTAATGCCTAGTGATGAAGCTTTCTGTATAATCGCATATATTGACAAGATAAGAGTCCTCGCAGTATTATCTACCAGTTTGAATTATCTATCCTTTGAATTTGTTTTTCTTGCATCGGTTTTGAGTTCATGGTATGTGAGCACAGCGATTCGAGTACTGAATTGTTCCCGGTAAATGTGTTTAAGCTTGTACCTCTGACCCCTAATTCGAGATTTATGATTGCACATGGATAGATGGTGTATAGTTCGGCTTTGAAGACACTTCGGAATCTTGCAGTTTGCACACATCCTCGAGTCATATGTATACCATCCTTCGAGTTAATGAGTTGACCTTTTAAAGTTTTGCGGGGTACAAAGATTTATTTATTCATCAATTCAATATTGTCTAATTTGTAGTTAAACGAGGGGTGATCCAAAAGTAATGATAATTGGTTATTTCCAGTCCGCATATAAATACCAAAAAAAAAATTGGAACTGAAGATTAGGTGGAAAACATAACGTCGAAATGTTGTGTTACTAGATCAAAGAGTGACCATTAGGCACATAGTTGAGCTTATAGCAATCTCATACGCCACAGAAATTCAAAGTGTCATGTTTAGGAAGCTTAAGGAATAATTATCGTGGAATATTTATGAAAAGGGGCCACAACTTCGAGATCTAACTATGCAGATAAAATAAGAAGATTGCGGGAGGTCATTAAAGAAAAAAGGCGCAGCAAACTGTGAGCTGACCTGTTGTTTCACCAAGCCAACCCGCCCTAATCGCCAAATCTAGCTCCCAGTGACTTCTACCTCGTTCCTTGGCTCAAGGAACACATCTGAGGCAAGAATTTTGAAGACGATAGCGAAGTTATGGTCGTTGTTAAGACGTTTTTCGAGGGCGTCCAGGGCGGGTATCGCCATTCACACCTTCACGACATTCGGTGAAGAGTTAAATATTTCTTTTGAACAGAGTTGATTCGCCAAGTACCACAGTCAACATTTCAAGTTCTTTGGATCACTTAATTTTACATATTTTTCACACGGCATTTAATACAGATCCTTTAATCATTTTTTCTTTCAATAGCAAAAAATCACCAAGCATTATTAATATTACTGGCCATTTGGATCTTGGGAGTTCAGAGCTTCGTTGATATAAATAGCGCAAGATCAAATTTGATGGCAAATTGTCTACGCGATCCAGCATCAAATTAATGAATTTTAAATGCTCAAAAGCTTGGATTTTATGAGAGTGTCAGTTAAGATGAACCTTACAAATTCGACGTAAGGTGTCATAATTGAGACCCAATGGTTGACTTTAACGACCAATGGAGCACCAGACTGGTTTTATACACTTTCGCTGACGTGTAGTTGCTGTCCATGTTGATATGGATTAGAATTTGACCCGATACCGACGCCCCACCACTGCATTCTCGACTCACTAGGTCAATTTTACGAAATATAACTTTCCCAAAAATAAATTGTACTTGACATCTGACAAAAGGATCAACCATATTGACCTAAGTAAATGACAGTAATTGACAGCCAACATCCACTCCATCTGTTGACTACTACCCGGTATGAATGAAGGGCCAGGGCCTTAAGTTTCTGTCGCTTGACCAAAGGTTATTTTGTTGCTTCTTATACGTACATATATGAGCTCGAACTTTCTGTTTTGCTGCCCATGGCCACAGAGAATTTTCAATCCCCTCGTTCCTCACTTAAATTCAATGCTATTTATTGAAACGTGTGCTATGACCTTAATTCTTTTTCTTTCTTTATTTACATTCATTTGTTGTTTAAACCAAGCAGATATTGTAGTTTCTTAGAATGGCTTATGACTCCCAACGAGCTTTCCATGCACATGACCTGATTTCCCTTTTCTTTCTTTATATTAAATAGAGTACTGTGCTATATCTACTTTCTTGTCATTAAAAATACTTACCCTTATTACCGAGATGAAAAACAAAAGCAAAAGCAAAGACCAAAAGGAACAACCAACAACAGCAAAATGTTGAATTTCCATTCGAAAACCAGCCCTCAGCCATTCAATCATGGCGCTCATAAGACACAGTCACTGTTACATCGACCTGCATGCACATACCTATCAACCGCATATATATTGTAACATTGTACCATGCAGGCATGAGATAAACTTTAAAATACCGACTAACCTCATATTGCAATAGAGCAGGATGTCCCCAAGGCATCTGAACCTAAAGAATATGAGTACGATGGCGCAAGGACGACAGCAAAGACGGCGCTGAAAGACTTTGTCGCCGTCGACGCTGATGAAACTCATTACACACACCGAACGAAGTATAATACGAGTACATGGAAGTAGAAGGGGATGTAGAATTATTAAGAAGAAGTTGCATGCATATACATATGTATGTACTCATGTAGTATGTAGCTTAGGAGCATTTCTTCCTAATGGTAACTGAATTACGAAAAAGGACTTTCGAGCTTCCACTTCGCATACAAAAGACTGTGACACTGCACCCGGTACACTCCAAACGTGCTCAACTTTTAGAATGTAGTTAGCAAATTTAAATTTTAACACTGATGTTCGTATAATACAGCCACCCAGACTGACTCGTTTCCGCAGGACTATCCTCCTGCCAACCAAATGAAAGCTAATTTAATGCGATGATACTAATTACACACAGCGGTACAGTAAAGTGGTGATAAAAATGGTAATGACTGCCGCACGATACCGTGTGCGTGTAAGCACATTAATCTCTCCCATCACGTCTTAACGACGACTGGTTGAAAGAAAAAAGGATTTACGTTCGATTGCAAAAGCACGACTCTGTACACAAGGACAGAGACGTAATAAAGAGGCAAAGTGTCCCATAGGGTGTGGAGATATGTGGTGTGTAAATGGCGTGAACATACACTCACTTTTTGTTTTTGCATACTCGAGCACGACTCCAAAAAAAACAGAAGCATCCTGGAAATTGATTCCTAAGTAAACAAATGTGGTCCAAATGAGGAACGCAACAATCCACACACGGAGAACGTATCAGGCTGATGGCTATTATCGCGCCCGCAGCAACACAGTCAGACGGTGGCAATCAGAGAATTTATTTTTTTTTTTTGGAAAACTTCCCGCCGAATATCCCTCCACGGACACGCAATTGAATGGAAGGACTCAATGAAGTGAAAACGGATTTTTAATGGTAGATTACTGCTGTTGCGATGCTAGCGTGAGATTGATAACAACTGTTTATGGGATCGGTCGAAAGACAGATGAGGTGTGGCGGGCGGTACTGATGAGCTGGTAGGTGTGAACAGTGGGTTAAGAAAATTGTTTTTCACCATGATTAAGGTCGAAGGTGAGTGGAGGGCGATTTCCTCTTAATGATGTTATTATAAGGATATTTGCCTGGAATGAGATTGCTGCGGGGAGGCAAGGAGGGGAAGGCAATATCATTTTTGCCTTGAATTGCTTTCTGGTAATCGATCTGATTACAAGGGCAGCAATCAATTGTACGTGTTCCACATACGCACATAATCTTAGTCCTTATCATGATGAGAAACTGGAATAACAAAGGAGGACATGAATGCGGAACATCGACAACTTTCGCCCCCTCGGTTCGAATTAAGTTACCACCGGGAGGAAAAAAACCTTCGCTATAGATCACAACGAATATCCTTCAAAACGAAGTATTAAAGTAAAAAATAAAGTATATGGCACCGCATATACTCGAACTGGAATTTAACAACAACTTCATGTGGGTGGCAACGTAAGTGGCAGGATATTTGGGATTACGATAGGAGGAACACAAAAAACAGCACCGAAAAAAAAAATATATAAACCACAGCAGTGTTAGGATTTATTGTTATTGATCCCCAGAGTTTTCCAGCGATAGTGGTTCTCCTCGTAAACACATCACCCAAAGGAAGGCAGTTAACTGCCGCCCCTTTTTTCCTTTTCCCACTCGCGTTTTACTCTGTTTCACTCCCCAAAGTCAAAGTTGGTTTATTTATTGAGATTGAAGGCTATACATCTTCGTTTCACCGAGTCCAACCAAAAAAAAAAAAATCGAAACCAAACGGGTAGTGAAAACCATAGAGGCAGTCCCGCTCAATTCTCGAACGTAACGATTCTGACATGGGTTGTATATTTTCGAAGTTTCTGCCTTTCCTGCCTCTAGTTCGCTCCCATACCCCGTCCCCGGTTCATCTGTTGTTCGACTAGATGCCAGACGAAAAGTTGTCCTTCATGTGACGTCTCTATTATTCTGATGATAATTGACACCAATTTTTTTGTTCTCTTCCTCGTTGTTTTGCTTTTCATTTTTTCCTGAAGTCCATTCGGAAGAAAATTTACAATAATTTCGACACGGGACCAACTTTTGTCTGTAATGTTCTGTGAGATTGACGTGTTTTCGGAAAAGTTTCTCACTTGGTTCCACTTTGAGATGCTTCTTCGAGATTATGAAATATTCACACAAAGCCGATGGACGGCGTTTGCTCGGCGTACAGCTGCCCAATTAGGTATGCACGGAGCATGCTGTGCACTGCACATAAAGTTTTTTTTTATTGTTTTGGAACTGAAATAATTTTCGTAGTTAAATTTAATGAGTAAAAATTAAATGAAGAGCATAAACGGCTCATTTATTCTTGTCACGAGTTTGGCATAAGATTGCTTACTGTTGGTTGAATGCTATGGGATGGTGAGCGTGTTTGTCGTCAGTTTGGTTTATGAGCTCATTTTGGATAAGACGCGTGGGCTAAAGCCATTGCTGGCGTTCTTATAAGCTGATATGAATGGAAAATTTTTGTTGCTTATATTATAAAGTTCTGTAATAGTAACATATTCATATCTGTCTAAGGTCAAACAAAAAGCTTCATCTAAAATATTTTAGACGTTTAAATCAGGGGGTTCGAAAGTATTTCAAGTGTCAGTCAATATGTGATGCCATGGTAAAATTGTTTAAGGAATAGATTTTTACAAAATACATATGTGATGGGAAAGATCAATGTTTGATTCGAAGACCTTAAAAACCAACCAACCAAATTATATAAAAAAAATTATTCAAATTTTGGCAACAACTATCACAAAGAATGTTCACTCAGAAGCGATACGAAGTATTCTTGTCATTGTAGGACATACATTCGTATGCTCGTGAGCTTTATTCGCCTCGTCTATCTCGGGAACAATTAATTATATTAATTCCGCACAAATTCCAATTTTCCCATAATTGCTCAGTAAGTTGGTGGTTTGTTTTTTATAACAAAGAAATTACTTTTATGTTGTTGGCAGATGTTCTTTTCTCGCATATCTCGAGGACAAAAAATGGGCAACTGGTAGTTTGAGCAGATCAATCGAGACTTGTGATATGTTCTGCTTCTTTATTGCTCTCTCAGTCAATTTTCAATTTCTTTGCACACAGCTACTTGGTGACGGTTCACTTGAGTTTATAAATTGGCTACAAACATCGAGTTGGTTATAGCGAACCTTATTGGTTGAATTTGCAAATAATGCAAGGTGGCCCAGAAAAGATGTAGAACTTTTGCATTTGTGAAGTGAACAAGTCCACAGAACACGTCAAGAAGCCATGGAACGCTTGTGATATTTTTTACGGAATAAACTGGTCAAGCATTAAGGCCTCGAAGAAAATGGAGCAACGCCTTACAGAGAGGGGCCAATAGGGTCCGTAATGTTCGTTTCGAAGATCTAACCGCCGCTGTGGATAGAGATGTCACGGATGAGACGCCAATGTCGACCAGACGACGTGTCACGCAATCAGTCATTAAATGTTCATCTCTGCCTTGTATTGTGATGAAAGACAGTGGATTAGTTAACGCCTGCAGACCGTCGTGATGCGCCATTTAAAATGGTGGTACCATCGAGCTTCATTTCTCGATGACTCCATGGATAATATGGTTACTGTGACTGGTGAGTGATACAGAGCCATGATCAACGAGTTTTCATTGCTGTAAATGTATGAAAAGGGACTGGGGGGCACGTGTTCCCAACAAGACTGAGCAACCTGCGTTCCCAGTCAGTCTATTGTCTTTTTGGCTATTTGTAGTGGGGAGGTATTGCCCGATTTGACAGCTCTTCCGCAGAATAAGCCACAGACTTTGGAAGTTCTAGGAGCCAACGTCCGACAAGTGTGGGAATGTGGTGAGAAGAATCAAGATGGTCATCAATAATGATGGCTGGTGCTGGACCACCATGTATGCATGAGCTTTGTTAAAAAAATAAGACGACCTTTTATTTTTCTCGAAAAAAAATTTTCTTAATTTTTTAGAACCTATTTGGTCCCCTAAATAATCCCCCCCCCCCCCCCAGATATAATACACTTGTGCTTGCGTTTTTTTCTAATCCTCGAAGCACTTTTGATATCCGCTTTGTGGTATTGCTCTTCCACGTCATTCTGCAGCTCCTGATTGATACTCGTGCGACGGTTCCTTTGGTCAACATTTTGCAATTTCGGAACAATTTTCGCTCATACCCAAAATACATTTATAGCCTGAGCCAGCCGATATGCCAATATTTTCAGCAATTTTTTTGATAGTGATCCGACGATTCTCCAAAACAGTTTTCTTCACTGCTTCAACGTTCTTTTACGTGTTATACTGGGGCAACCAAGGCGCGTATCGTCACTAACATCCTCTCGACCTTTTGCGAAGAGCTTGTAACTATTTTTTTTACTTAGAGTAGACTCGTCGAGTGCCACACTCAACATTTCAAGTAAGTTGGAGTATTTAGTTATTTATATAACTTTCATAGAAAGTTTAAAACAAATAAGCTAAATATCCAAAATGGCTGGCAATGTCAACATATGATAGGGGAAATGTGTACCAATATAATGTAAATAAGAATCGAAAATCGAATGTTCTTAGCCCGCGAAATTCAATGTCACTTTACTTTCTGAACAAACTTCGTATGTAGGCCTATAACTCTAACTTCTCCCATATGCCGTGGGGGTCGAAACTAATTTTATCGTTTACTATAAAATCCTTGTGATCAAACTCTTAATAATTACTTTTTTATACCATTTGTTAGTAAAACAAACATAACATTTGGATGTCTAAATTTGTGACAATTTTTTTTATTTTTTTTTACCTCCATTACCTCCAAGCCCAGAAGAAACCAAAGTCGTAAAAACGACAAAAAAAAAACAAATAATAAAAACTAGTACAAATGTGCAAATTAGGCAGTAAATTAACTCTTTGTTGGATTCAATTGCCAAGTTGAGTCACTTCGCTGGTTTGAAATTGCCATTTAACATGTAAATGACTGTCGATTAAGACGTAATCTGCCCCATTTCCGCGTTAAAATTTGTTTAAAAGAATTGCGGATTTTCAATGAACTTGTCAATATGTTCTTCGCTCTCCTGTTATTCAGCACTCTGGTTACTGTCGAGTTGAGAGAAGGCGAAGCTTCCTTCTTCGGATATCCATTTAGGTTGAAATCCCATTCGCAAAGGACATCGCAGGGCTCCATGGATACCTCTGGTGGCAAAGCCTTCTACAAGCAACTCTGCAGGCTTCACAGTCGTGACGCCTTTTTGCAAAAGATACCCTATAGACAGTGTGTATATTAGAGAGTACATAATGAAAAACAATCTCATATCTGCACATGTGAAGTTATTTTTACTTAGTTCTTAATAAACGAATTTTTCAATATCTGCGAATGAGTATTTACTTTCATTTCCACCCATAAGCGAGTCTCTAGCTGAAGCCGAATAAAAACTGTTATTTTATAATTGTGGCTGAAATGGGATGCGAGGAAAAAATACAATTTCATTTCCACGAAGCTTTTAAGTGAAATTACCTCATAACGAGGCGTTCGCACTAAGTAACTCGAAATCCATTTGACGGAGTGCAAATTTTCATTAACTAAAATAAACACTTTCACATCGGGGAGCGGCGGGGGAAGGATAATACATGCACGTTGTAGTGGTGATGTGAAATGGTGGGTATGTAGGTGGCAAATGAACGAGTTGAGTGCTTCCTGTGAATTGTTATGACCTTTTGGTTCCAGTGCCAACGTTCCATGCGAAAATATTAACCTTCAATCTGCTGAAGTTGTCTTCACACTTTGTGAAAGGTGAAAAAGTCCCTAGGTCGGCATTGTTTAAGAAGATTTCAGGAAATTCGTGCCAACAGCTGTAGGTGAATGTACACATGGAATTCATCCGATGAAGGGAATTAACATGCACCAAAGATTACAGTCAGTGAATGTGTAGACGACGATAATGATAAAATCTTCATTGGTATGATATTGAAAGGGTCATCCAACAAGAGGTTTCATTTTGAATCTCGAGTTATTATTATTACTGGATCAATACCTGGCTGTCGTTGCGACTTTAGAAAATGACAAACCCGGAGGCAATAAAATATTATTCAACCCATTCTAGCAAACGGACAAACAAAAAAATATGTTCGTACCGCTGGTAGTGATCAAGCGTCTTTTGACGACGACTATAATAAATTCAATCGATCAATTTGAACGTCTCGGACAGGTTAGTGCTGCAAACACTCCACATCATGTTCGTTAGCTGAAATATCTCGGTTATAGATGTATTCATTTGAACACGATCGATTGTACGAGTTGATCAATTGATAGGCTCGAGGCTATCAGTTTTCTAATCAAAGGTTAGATGCATTAAAAAAAAACAATTCTTCACTTTCTTAAATGTTCTTTATTAAAGGACTGAAATAACTGATAAACAATAACGAGAGTAGCAAGCAGATGATGTCCGAACCCGATGACTTAATGTAACCAACTGACTATTATATTGTAACTTAACAGATAGCTTATGCTACTTAGAATTGTTTGTTTTTCTGATGATTCAGGTGCAAAAGGGAGCACAGGTAATTCCACGAATCGCCACGATCCGCAGATGTTCGCTAGACGCTGAGTGAGCGTATTTATTCGGGCTATGGATTGCAACACTCTTCTGTGCAACCCTATACCTATTCCTGGAATTACCGGTACGTCGTGTGACCTGCACCATCAGAATAAATTATATTATTTTTGAGTGTGGGGGAATTTGGAATTGTAACTCCTATCCTCACCACTTGTAAAGTGGGCTGTAATCCCATTTTACAATCTGTTCGCCTGAAAGTTGTATTGGTTCTGCTTAAGCAACGATCAATTTACACTGCACTTAATGTCCCCTCCCTAGTTTTCGCCCGGTATTTTTATTAGTATGTGTTTGCAATGACAGTGGGCGATCTCAGAAAGTACGAAACTTATTTACAGTCTACAGACCCTGTGACGAAAATTATCGATTCACATAATATAGAAACATTCAATCAGAAGTGTCATTTTAACTCAACAGAAATGAAATGAATTATGGTAAATATACCATATTTAATTCTATCCTTGAACGTTCAATAACCGTTTCAAAACAAAAATTACTATTACTACCGACCGTCAGAGCCTCATTGACCACCCTTCGCCAAGCCTTCCTAGTGTGCCTTCTTAAGTGTGTTCTTCCCATGTTTCTCTGTTCGGTCCCATCTCTTCTAGTTCTATCCTTATATTGTCCCCCTATCTACGGCGTGGCCTTCAGGGCGATCTTCTTCCTACGGCTTTTCCACTCATTGTTCTTTTAACTGCACGTTCACTGTCCATTCATTCTACATGTTTTGCCCATCTTATCCTTCGTTATTTAATTATTCGGACTATGCTTGTGGCTTAAAAGAGCTCCTCGAGTTCTTGATTGTATAGTTTTCTCCATTAGCCTGTTTCTTCGTCCTGTTTGCACCATACATTCTCTTTAAGATCTTATTTACAAACTTCCGAAATCTATTTTCCTCCTTCTTAGTCAAAAACCAAGGTTCACATCCCTAAAGTGTCACTGCCATTATTATGCGGCTGTACATGTACATTGAGCAGTTTATTGAAATATCTCCTCCATTAGGCTTCAATTTTTCGTTTTCCAAAACAAGCTTCCACAGCTTGAAGTCCTAGAACACTACGGGCTATGATTTTTTCCTTGCATTTTTCGTCAAACCAAGGCTTACCTTGGGGGGCGTCTCCAATAGTCTCCTTTAGCCTACACAACCCTTTTCATCGTTGACCGTACTGCCTCTAGCTGCGGTATTTCGTCGTTAGTTTTCATACCATTATTAGATCGAACCGGCTATTGATGCTACAGAATTGGAGTCATCAACCTACAAATCAACCTAAAAAAAGGTTCAAATTTATCGATCAAAATTCCTCCAGCTTAGATCGAAGGCATTTAGAACTGACCAAAAACAGTGCTAACTTTACGATTTCGCAATTTTGTCAACGCTTTGAAATAAACATTGAATATTTCCACACGTACTGCGAATGTGTATCGATCAATGATGTTCGTTATCGTCCTTTGAAAAACCTCAACCTTCTAATACAAAAGCCCAATAGCGTAAGAAATGTAGATTTCAAATCATCATACCTCCTAAAGCAAAGAAAATTTGTTTTTCGAATATCCTCTTGACGTACTATTACAATTATCTTGTAACACAACAAAATGTTCTTTCAAATAAAAAAAGCAAATCAGTTTAATCGTTCGATAGCACGCATATGCACTCGTGGAACAACCCAGAATTTCTGGAACTGACACGTGTACCAAACTAAAGCATCTGATTTCCCATTCTTGATACACCACAACCACATGTATCCTTACGCTTAGATGGTTACAAATCAAAACAAACTATTTGTTAAATTGGATGATATTGGTAGATAATTGTGGGCGATTGAATTTATGCAAATAATATTCAACAACACCTGAAACTATTTACCATCGATGGATGGAGATCTGTAATCCTGCCTGAATTAGGGCTATTCAGTAGGAATGGCAGATCAATATCACTCAAGAGACGTTCAGAATTGAAATCGCAATGAACTGCGTCTCAGAAGTTTCACATTCAAATCTCTACTCGGCGTGTTCAGGCTAAATATCAAAAGCTTCGCGAGTATTACATTCAAATCTTTTGTTGATGGTTAGCCCAAGGCCAAAGTCATGAGTATCATGGTCTAGCACGTCAACAATCAAAATTTGCTTCCATGTTCCCTGACAATCAACAATAGGTCTTAGGCAAACCAATTTTCAAGAAAAACAAATTAAAGTTCTCCACTTCGTGACGGAATCCTCACATCACACCGAAACATCGAAGAACAATAATTTCCTTCCACACGGATACCCCTTTCTTGTCATGGTTGCCAGCTAATACCCCGACAAAATGGGCCGCAGCGGGTTGATTATTTAAATAAGCTTCATTTTCATTGTCCGTGCGTCGTTATGGAATACAAGCTTGCGTTCGCTCGCGTTTTGCGTTGGCATTCGAGTCGGGTTCCTATCTGTCCTGTTTTGTGGGTTTCGCGTAGCTACTCCTGTGTTAACTTTTGCATTTCACAGACATTAATGCCGTGCTGAAAACGGAATTATATTGTCTTAGGAACGGAAGGGAATCTTTTCTTCTCGACGTTTGCCCTTGTACGTTTCTTTTCTCGTCTTCCTCTCACTATTTTTTTTTGCCTTTCGTCTTATCATGGCATCCCGGAGGCAGGATAAGCCGGGCGTGGGTGAACATAATTGAATTTATCAACACGTTTCTTTGTCTTCACAATGAATTACTCATCTTTCTCTTATCTCTGTGTCAACTTGTTCTATCTCCTGCTGAATAAGATTATTTCTGTTCTTCTTATTCGGTATTTGCGTTCGAAGGAACCCGGAATCTTGAGAGTATTTATATTTGTGCGCTTGAATTGAATTTTCACAAATTTTCAATATTTGCACGAGAGACAAGCAACGAACGAACTGGTTTGTTTTTAGGCTTCGCAAACGATAAGACTTAATTGACTATTATGTTCTGTTTCTGTGTGAGAGGCGCTAATGGGTGGGACGACAACTCAGAGGTCGGACTTTATAAATAGTCAAAATGCAATTAAGATGCACCAAGGGATACCCTTCCTCGATTCATCCCTTATTTTGCACTCATGCGTTACGGTTTGCCGCATCAATAGCCATACTTTTCAATCGAAGGTGATAACAATAATGGTGATAGTGCCCTGGCTTGGTGACATTGTACCCTACTCATTTTTTATGTGTAGACCGAACCAAAAACGGTGAACAATTCTCAAATTGATTCTGCTTGATCCCCTGTTGAAACAAATACTGCATGCTCAGAAAAGGTTTAAAAATTCAGCTCACGTTTGACACTTTACATCGAGTCGTGGTAGTGGTGGTGGTAGAGCATGGTTTTAGGGCGTTTTGACTCCGCATGACTTGGGTGAAAATCCACTCGGCTGTGAAATCGGTCTTACCATTTGTCGATTTTACTTCTATTGCTCGGAAACATGTTCAAATTGTTTACCTACTTTTTATAATTACGACACTCTGGCTCCTTCCCCCCTCATGCCGGTACATATTTTGCCGCCAGGTATGGGGTACCGTCTCGTGAAGTCTTTGCAGCGATTGATACAGTGAATAACGTCGGAAATAAATGCTCGTCGAATATGGCAGAATGTTCCTGCGATAGACTTTGAAAGATTTGGGTGGTCGGGCGATGGAGACGCGCTGGAGAGGTTGGTTCATATTCCTGAAACATGATATCGATCGGCTTTTGTCCTGAAAACAAATTGACTTTCATGTCATAATGCGCATACATGGCAGTAAAACTCGTCGATATACGGATGTACGTATGCGTATATGTTGCCGGTGCTTTCTGACAGTGGATATGTTTTCATTAAACCTTATTCGATGATATCAATTTCTTTCATCGCATGCATAGAGAGAACGTGTACGTACATACATATATGTATGTAAGCTGGCATAAGTGTAACAATAAATTTTCGTTATGAGGGTTTTCATGTTTTCATTTCATGTTTTCATTTCATGTTTTCATTTCTTGTTACATTGTGTGATACGGGAGCGTATTGATTTCGGTTGTGACTTACATCCATGTTTGTGAAGTGAAACGTACTCGAATTGCTCGAATTGTTTTGCATGCATTTTCCGAGCGCTCCCCAATTTGTGGAGTTCTGTATTGATGGGGTATATATTTGATTGCTTCTGATTAATGTTTTTTTTTTTTCGTTTTTAATGGTAATTCGAACAAACACATTAGAAAGAGTGGATAATACATCTAAAAATAGGCAAGCAATTAGAGACCTGCCCCTACTCAGGACTGGACATACTTATGGAGCTAGGAGCTGACTATGATAAACGACTAAATGTTGTGCTAATATACAACAAGGTAGATTTTTTTAAAAAGATTTAAGCTCATTTTTTATACTCAGCTCACGATCTTCTCTTCTCCCAGCATACCCCTGTATGCATATTAACCAGTTAACTTTGATATTTTTATTTCGTTATTTGTTTCATGTATATATTTATTTATTTATATTAACATAAGTTGGAATCAAAAACATCAAAAATAAATGGTAACTATTGAAGACGCATGAGGAAAACACAAAATAAAAATAAAAATAACACAAAAGTTTACAATTTCTTCATGACGAATATGTTCGTCATAAACAGGTAACTGGTTAAGTCGTTATGTATGATATTGGCGACCTATTTCATGTGGTGATCTTCTTGCCATAAGGTGGTGGAGGAAATTGAAAAAAAATATTTTTGTTTTTATTTTCAAAGAATAAATAGTATACAGTATGCATCTCATACAAAACAAATTTTGTTCTAGGGTTCCAATATTGGCACCCTATTGAACAGAGCATGAGAACATGCAAGAGAGTATACAAAAAATTGAGAAGCTGGTGCGAGCGAAAGAGAGTAGCATGTGCGTTTTCGGTGGTTTTGTTTTTACGAGAGCAAAGCAGCTTACGATGTGTATGCAAGTGTGTGTGCGTGTGTATGCATTGATAGCTTCTTCTATCGTAAGCTTGCATAGTGTTGTATTGCTTCTCTTGTTTTCGATTGTGTGGATTGGATTCGAAATCACAATGCGACTTCTGTATACTATTTATTCTGTGGTGTAGCCTAACGTTTCTGATAGTAGAAATACATTTACACTTCTATTTCATTGGGGTTATTTTTTACACACTCATTTAAGAATAATTGTTCCGTTTAACTCAAAACGAAAGCATAGACATAGGCGCACCAACTCGAGGAATAAACGTCCCTTTCGGTTTGGGTATGTGCAGCGATTTTCACTAGAAAATAAGTTAAGAGGTAGATCAAAGGAGTGATCTGTAAGACTAACTTACAGCAGCTGTTGAAGAAAATTCAAATGCGATTGTTCTTAACCTTACTGCAAGGTCCACTGTTATCTTTGCCATCAAAAAGGTAAACATACTAGAAAGATTGTTGCTACACTAGTAAATAGGCATGATCTCATAATGCTGCACTATAATGCCAGACCATATACTCGTACAGAACAGTCAATATTTCTTAAGCTAACGCATTTGGGATATGGAGATTTTCATCCGCCTTACTCATCAGACTTATACCTGACTGATTACCACCATTCTCAAACTTGGGCAAACATCTCCAAAATAAAGAGGTCATAACCCGGAACACTATAAAACGTAGAGGGTTACTTGGACCAAAAGGATAAAAAAATAATAATGGAGAACAACCATTGATCACTTTTGAAAAGAAACTTTGTTTGAACTTTCACATAAAAATATGCAGTTTCACATGAAACGACCTATGAAATTGAACAATCCACCAAACGATACGATTTTAAATTTCGCACCTTTGTTGTATTGTATACTTTCAAGTGTAACTGCAACGACGTCTTCTTCTTCTTCTTTTCCTTTTTATCCCGGCGTCGTTATGGTCAGAAGTGTAGGACCATAACCTTCCCACTTAACTGCATTCCTACTGGTCCGCTTGTGGGGTCCGCCGTAACTGCAACGACGTCTGATGTAAAGAAATTAGAAACTTTTTAGATATGGTTCGAAATATCCCCCACAGCTTATAATGAAAGTTCACTGCAAGAACGGCCCGTATTGTTTTATCTTGTGGTCCAAAAAAAATTCCACAGAAGGATGCAGTTTCCTAAGCAGTTGATAAATCTGCTACAATAGCTCACCTAATAACTTTTGAATTGCTTCATTGTTTAGAAGCATGCAAAAGCACTAGCGTCCCAGTTTGGTTGATTTTATTTTCATTTTATTAAATAGAAAGTCAAAGGTGGGCATTGTTAGATGCTCCTAGCAATCGATGTCAGAAAATCTTTTTTGACTCCAATCAGCAATGTTGCCCGGAACTGATTTGGAAAGAGAAGGCTCGAAATCTTCAAAGAAGTGGCAAAAAAATGCGGACATTGAAAGATGAGCTCAACTATAGCCATATAAGTTTCAAAAAGCACAAAATTTCACCAGTGTTTAAGGAAAAGGGAGGAATGTGGCCAGTTACGGAATATTTTCATAGCGGAACAATTCGACAACAAACATTTGTCGGAACGGTCATATGAAATTGCTAATCTTCATTAGTTACCAGAAGTCGAGCACCTCCGTTCGTCATGATTTGGGTGGTTGTGACGGCCGATGGATGTTTGCGCCCTTGTTTTGGAATGGTGGCGACGGAAGATGCTTTGAAGCTTTAAGCTTTCAATCAGTTGGAAGAAAGTGTGAGTTTTTAAATTCGACAAAATAACCACACATGGTGAAAATAATGAAAACAAAAGTGCTGTCGGAATGATGTGGAGTCTTGAATTTCTTTGATGACATAAATAATCGATATCCAAACAGCTATCAAAAAATGATGAATTCACAATATCCATGTTTTCATTTACAATATTCACGTATTTATTCACAATTAATCGATTGAGTTACACAATACCAAAGCGAAAATCAATCAATACAATCGGCAGTTGTCGTGTCGACACTTGCAATTGGAGCATATGATTTGTCCATTCGTCGTCGTTCGCAGTAATTGGGATTGTGTTCTCTGACTAAGCGGAAGATTTTACGCAATGGGCTTGGTCTAAAACCTTTCCAAATACAGCTCAAGAATAAGCCAAACAACTTGCTGCAACGTCGAAATTACGATGAATCGGCCTTAGAAAAACTGGGGAAAATCCGTTTTTTTGTAGAAAAATTGTCTTCAAACAAACAGTCGTGATTTCGAATTTTGTTTTTGCCCAAAATGCACAAGCTGCGCTCGATCGATATGTGATTCTACCACGACGGTGATATATACTCGTATATGTCACCTAGCACGCGAATCAATCTGACGCCTTTAGCGTATTATAGGGATAGGTTAAGACACTCGTCTATGCCGATAAGCCAGGGTCAATTCCTGCCTTGGAAGTCAAATTCAAAACGCTCAAAAAAAGGCACTCAAAATTAGACTCTTGGGCCACTTAAATCGTTATCCAGATCAACATTCATACAAAATAATCTTTAATAATGGCAGTGTGACACCTTAATATGGATTTTTGCCCCATAGTGTAAGTGGGCAGTTTTTAAAACAATATGCTGTTGCCACCGTTTGTTGCCAGAAATGGGTGCTATAGTGCCACACACAACACAGCTGGTGAATATGTGGTTTCTCGTAAAGAAGACAACAATCAGACGCTGAAAACGTGCGATTTCGAACCTTTCAATTTTTGGGGGTTTGTTAGGGGTTATCCCTATGCCCGTGTTTTATCAGCGGTTTTTTTCTCTTAAAGCTTTTATTTCAAAGCTATGTAGGTATAGCCACAAAAACGGTATAGCCACGAATGAAAGTTTTATCAGATGGATGACTCTTGAAACTTTAATAGTAAACTTCAAATCTCTTTTCCTTCCTAGATAACATCGAATCCTTAAATGCATCTACCGCTACTAACCATTTCCAATGTGTGTCCTCAAACTTTCAGTTAGGGCTTGCTCATCAAATGGTCTATCCTTGGCTTTTAAGTCATTTTATTGAGGTATTATAGTATTCGATCTATTTTTCTAGCACCCCGCCGGCTTAGGTCCATTTCTTTTTATTCATTTCTTTTCTGGTAAAATCCTTTGTCCTGTCACTCTATCAGGACCACTTTAACCTAATTATTTTAACTTAAATAGGGTGGAAAAAGGAACAGAAATATCGAATATCCTTCAAATTCAAATTCAATGACCGCACGATCCTTAACAACTTTAGCAATTGAGGCTTTCTTATGTATTCTGCGGAGTGCTGCTTCCAATATTTACTATATTCCAGGCTTAAAACTTCGTCTATCTAATCCTTCAAGCCCCAAATAAACCATTAGTTTGCCAGTGTTTAAGTTAGATTAAGTTAAAAAAAAATTAATTGAAATTCTGAATCTAGTATTTATAAAAAAATATGAGTAGTTCTCCTTTTATTTATACAAAGTTGTTTGAGCAATGATTTTTTAAGGACATATTTGTACATGAGATTGGTAGAAAAGACTACAGATAAATTACATTCATTACAAAAAAAGGAAGAAAAAGAATAAATGGGACTACGACTATATTTACAAATATTTCCTAACCTACGACGGCCATCTTCCTAACGTACATGTAAGTGTTCCCTGACTTAAGTTGCAAGCCAACTTTAAAGCTACTAAAAAACAAGTATTCACTAATAGATACAAATATCAAGTGTATGTATATATGCGAATATTCAGATATCAGTCATATGCAGATTCGAGTCCAATGTAAAGCTCTCTCCTTAGAAAATCGCAAATTTCTGCACCATCAGTCGAGTTCGAGGTACGTCATCTCTTTCGGGACACGACTTTCGAAGCCATTCAATGCTGCAGCCGATGCTACTGTTTCCAATGGCTGCGGTGGCTGGGTATTTGGCGGGATTACTACTGCTGGTCCTGTTTGGATGTTAACTGGAGCGAAGGCACTACAAATAAAACAATATCCAAAATGATATATAAGACGTTGAGGAAGCACATGTGAATACTCGTACCTTAAAGAGTTTGTTGATCTATAGAGAGGCGGCGGTGTATTGATTCTGAATTGAGAATGTTGAGCCAGGGCACTGGTCATGTCGTGATGGAAAAGTAACCTGTTTTGAAAAAGGATATATATTAGAGTGAGTGGCATATGAATTGAATTTTGAGGAAAAATCTTACCCTACGGCACACTCGTTCAAGCTGGTGAGGTAGGATGGCGGCGGTGGTCTATGCTGGAATTCTGGATATAAATGATAGCCCCCGGGCAGAATGCGATTGTTGCAGTAGGGACTGTTGCAATTCCGACAGGTTTCTATGTGCCTAAAGCAAGGACATTCATCCACTTCGTCCGGTATGCTGAGTCTCCATATTGCCCCCGATATCACCAGCAGAGATACACCGATTCCGATCATAAGCAGAGCAGCACTGAGGTATTGTGTTGAGTGTTCAATAAGGCCGGTGGAGCCAAGTACAATGCCGCCCAGGGTACAGGCAACGCCACCCAATGCTAGAATTCCAATTACAAAAGGTAGGGATGGTCGTGAGAACCACTTGCGAAAGCATCCTCGTTGCACAGGACTTGCGTCGGGGGTTGATCTGTTGGATATAAATCGAAACAGATTCGTTGAATAGAAGTTTCCTCTTCTTGTGTCATTATTTGTATGTCAAAACGTAACATATGTTGTCCAGGTTTTCCAAATCCACAAAAGAAGAACCTAAATCAATGATAAGATACGCATGTGTATGTATGTATGTGCGTGTGCTCGTTAATAATGGAATTGGGAAACATACAATGTGTGCGAGCAGGTGTTGAATTCTTTCCTATTCTTGGGATGCCTAACCTATTATTGTCTCGGATAACCTATAGAAAATTCGTTTTTCTTCTTGGTCTCGTGGATGCGCTTGTGTTGCTGTTGCAAGGAAATCCCTTTTTCTTTGAATTATCTGCGGGTGTCTGCACCGATGTAAAATATTGAGCAAACGAATAGGACATTTTAAGGATCGCATTAATTTTTTTCCGCTCTATTACACATCGTGAGGGTTCTTATTTCTAGTGTTTTTCTTAGGTTTTTGGTTTCATATATGGTATGAGCATATATTTTATTTTCGTTTTGGATAAATAGGTTTGGTACTTGCAGGTAAACGTTGGGAACCAATGTCGTAAGATTACGCAATGCAGAAAGCACACTTTTCTGTTGCGTTATACGGGTTTTCAATAAGGACATAACATTTTTTTATTTGAATAAAAAACAGACTAATTGAGGTTGTAGACTAAAATTAACTCCGCGTATAGTACACATGTTAAATTTAAGTACGAAATTCGAAATTGTTCATATTATCATTGAGAGCATATTATCAGCAATCGATTCTTTGAAATAAATATTTCCACCACTCTTCCAAACAAATCGGCCGGAATATTGACAACTTCGCATTGGATGTTATTATTGAGATTGTCTATCATTGTTGGCTCAGAAACCCAAGGGGGTTAAATCGCATGAGCGAGCTGATCATTCGATCAGATAATTTTTCGAGGTTCCACGATTACCAAACTTCGCCTTCAATAGTAAAATCGATTGTTTTACCAGGGGCGTGGCAAGTGGGAACCACATATGTATGTATGTATGTACATATATGTACCTGATATCAAGTTCATGCGAATCTTGGCCAAAATAGTTTTCCAACAAGGCACGAAAGCGAACTCATGGCAATCATTTTTATCGACCAAAAAACACGGTCCAAACACACCACCTGCATGAAATCCAAAACAGACAGTCATTTTTGTCTTGTATGCAATGGAGTTTCTGGAGGCGCATATAGGTTTACCGCCCTGCAATAATGCATATTTCGCTTATTGACAAAGCGGCAAAACTAAAAGTGAGTGTCTTCGCTTAAGATGATTTTTCGATGAAATTCTACTCTTTCTTCAAACTTTTGCAGAGCCCGATCGAAGAAATTCCAGTGCTCCAAAACATATGGGAAGCTCAGTACTTGGTAAATTCGATCTATTAAGAGTATTTCCCAGGACCATATAACTCAGTAACAATGTGGAATGAGAGGTTCTCGTAATTCTGAATTTCTGATTGAAGCCTCTGGTTTGGCTCTTTTGATCTGAAGCACTTGCGGCTCCGATATTTTTGATGCTTTGACTTGTGCGTTGTATCACACTTAATAGTGAATTTTTTTGACTTGAATTTATCCACTATAGCACGCACAGTATGTATGTTGGGATGATTATTAAGACCGAAACTTGGAGTAAGCGCTCTTAAAGTTGGAACCACCGACTCAAAATTTCGGAAGTAGATTTTAATAATTTTCACACGTTACTCGTTCATGTTACTAGTTTAAAATAAATCTTCGAAATCTGCCAAGAACTCCTTTCATTCAAACTTCCGGTTTTGACCAACACCCGAGAGGATGTTCTATTTCCATTTTAAAGTAACCCTTCTCGGAGACCGCCATACCGAAGATTTATGTTTCCTAAACCGTTACGCAACCACCACCACTAACGAATTCATTAAACTTGTCCCACGAGAATTTCACACTGTCCGGTACCATATCTTATCACACGCATCAGTGACGTCTCGCTACGCCCCTACCTATTTGAACGAAATCATTAAAACGAAACTCAGCTAGATACTCTCCGCACCAGCATCCTCGACGTACGTGCTGGACATCGGGTGTTTGTAGCTCAAATCATGCGTGCAATCGTGTCGTTGCTGCCGCCGCCATGTCATATGTGATAATCGGATTTAAAATGGAGTAAATACCCACGAGAGAGTTGAGCCAAGCCGCACGGCACACTGTCTAATTTCCAGCACTACAACGGTAAGGGCAGAAAAATCTTGTGAAAGTTTTTCATTGCAGCCTTAGCGGTGTAGACATGAACGTGTGTGTACATATGCATGTACATAGGTATATGGGAATAGTGTTTATAACTCGGGGTGTCGTAAAAACACAAGGCAAAAAAGAATACGAAATCAATCTGGACCAAAACAACTTCAGTTCCCCAGATCCGACTATCTCCATCAACACCCGAAATACCGCATAAACACTAACAGAGAGTCGCCTAGAATCTATAATCGTTCTCGTACGGGTATACACATCGTCTTCATGTTGGAGTATTCAATTAAGTTTTTCCGACGATCATCGATTGCACCCTAGGGTGATGATGTGAAATGCGACCTTTGGATGGCCTGCATTCTCTGAGTGTCTTCGATTGCGTGCGAGGGAAGCAGTCGGGTTGTACTCGTAGTTGTCGTTTTCGTAGCTCCCGATGGGATGTCGTGCTCTATTGCCGTTGTTGCTGCTTTGATGCTTGGGGCTAATGACTTAAAGTAACAATTCATTTCCAGTCTTTCGTCCCGGAAAATTTATTAGCCTTTCGAGTTCGGGAAAATGCTTAATCATCACTTTGAAACAGAATAGATCTTAAGTTTCGGAAAAACCAATAAAAAATGTTCCTTTTCCCGACACTTTAGTGAGTGAAATAGGGACGAACATCATGCGTCGTGTTTAATTTGGCTTACACTTTATAATATATGGGCACAGCTGCATTCGAAATCTCGACGCATCGATTCGGCTCCAGTAGACTTATCTTATTTATGTGTATGAGAGGGAAGAGGTATGTGATAGGCTAGTTTCTTGTATCAAGTTATGATCCTTCCACCTGACGTTGAAGCCAGAAATGAGCTGTTGCAACATGATGATATGCTGTCGATAAAGTTTGTTGATTTCAAAACCCAGAAGCCGATATGATTCATTGACAAGAACGTGTCGTAAAACTAACATGACTACAATCTCACAATATTTCACGTCCCAATGACCATATATATTTCCGTACGTGAAATTTCGTTGGGAAAAAAAATCTTACACCTCGATAAATGTGACCGTGAATTGAAATATCTTTTCGTGCAAACAAATCAAAATCAATAAACGCCGACCGATGCCACCGTATCATGTGCACTAGGTCCTGGGCTACGGTGTTTTGTATGACTTTCACGTTCGCCAACAAACTTGAAGTTCTAGTAGCAGCCATAATAAGGCAATCGCACCGGTCAAACGTTTTCACAATCTATCAAATGCACACTGTATACTCGTATATGACCAAGGCATATTTACATTCGTGCTTCAGAGGCTTCATCATCATGCACTCGTAAGTGAAGTGCCCAGATATATTTCCATTTCAAGATTGTTAAGGGCTCAATAAACGTCACTCCTTCGTTTGCTCCATCGACCGACTCGTGGGTAAATGCAGTCGACATGGAGAGGAGCAATTGGAACATTTACAAAATAACAATAAATCGAGAAACAGAAACAGAGAAATAGAGAGAGGAGAGGAAAGAAAAGAAAGCATTTGAAGCTCTTGAGAATGTGGACACATTCTTGGAACAAAGCAACCGTCATCAATGGCGAGACAGGAAGTACGTTTGTTAATTACCTAATGTCCATCACGCAAATGGCTACGAAATGAAGAGCCGACAAAGCGACTGAGAAAGTGAATTTTCCTTTTTCCCTTCATGCCGGAGCAATTAGAAAACACTGAATAGCACAAAGCCGCAAAGACCGAAGGAATGAAAGAGATTTATTCAAATGCGATTGTGGCGTGAAATGAATTTTATGACTGAGGGAAAAGTGCTAGAGTACCTATTAATTGCTGCTGTATTTCAAACTCTTCTTTTAAGCCGCTTAGACGGGCAAGGGTAAATTATTTCACTATTAGGCGACGGTACGATCCTTTATCGAATCGAGGCGAGAGTGGTGTGCCTTGATCGTCAAGATCAAGGTGTTGATTTATATATTTTCTGAATGATTGGCATGTAGCTTTGTATCTAATATGGTTAACGAGCGGTACCAATCGCGCCAACCTATTCACCTTACGGCTATCAAGTTCCGTGGAAAGAAAATCTGTTGACACTGCCGACTATCAACTTTCACATTCCTTTTTAAAATACCTTGGAATTATGCAGTTCGATTTGCAAACATGCAATTGAATCAAGCTGGCGGCCCATGGAATGCCAAGCATACTGTACGTTTCGTTCAACATCCGCGCGTATTTGCGAAATGATTCTGAATCCAAATTTAATTTTATGGCATTTAGCTGATACGAACCATACACTAAGTCCCGATTTAGGAGTGAAAAATTAGTCAAATTGAAATTTTCAATTTCTAAAAAGCGACCAAAGCCTGAATAGACGTACTCGTATGGGTACGTGTATCTAGGACATGCAAAGTCCCAGTTTCGAAGCACGTCGGCTAATGCGATTTACGTTTATGTTTATGCTCGTTTATGACACCACCTTTTCAGCAGCCGTTCAAATACGCTGCGCCACTCACCTAGAGTTGATTTTTTATGACTTCGTGCCTACCGTTAGACAGATATATGTTACACTGAAACCTATCTTTATACTCGATACAGGTGTGCTCACCTTCTGATTCTATCCGATACTTTTGTAGATATTCCCATTCACAGGAGTACCAAATATTTATTGAAGTTTCTGTTCGGTTACGCTGCAATTTAATCCATCGTCTCAGGCTCACACCCAACGTGCAGCCTCCGAGTAAATTTTAATTATCATCTACGGGATGAATGGAAATGGAAGAACTATAGGCCTCCTCGCTGGGGGGATGGGGATATTATTATTTATTAATGCCTTTATGTGTTTTCTTCATAAATGTTCACTCAGCAGCTTTAATGGATTCTGGGTGTGAAAAGCCATTCATAACGTGCAGTGAGCCGAGGTGCAAAAGGATTTCAAACTGAGCGAGTAAAAGAAGGTTCCTTTAATTGCTTAAAGCTTTGATTTATGGTTTTTGACTAATTAATTTTCAGCTAGCTCTGGCGTTGTTCATGAATGGGCTTATCCTATACTACACATATGAATCACTCTAGCAGTGTTTGAGTTATTTGGTTAATGTACATACTTTCACATTGTCCTATCATTCGCTTTACACGTGCGTATACTCTCATGAGGTCCGCCACTGAAATTTGATCCTGATGTGTCTGTACTCATATTCATTCAGTTATCTCTTGCTCCATGAATGGTTCAGTAAATCAATTAAAATCAACCGTCGTGCTGTACATTGAACTCATCGACCCGTCTTTTTTGCCTCGAGGACAACCATTTAATGAAGTGAACTTCCTCTCAGGTTTCAAATGACAAGACTTGAGAGGTGGTACTCAAAACTCAAAAACAGACTTCTTTGTTTTTGAGTGCATAGGTATCATGTTTGTAGTTATACGTTGTTCGCCATTGTATGGTAAAAGGCAGTTACCAGTTTATTTGACTTCTCTAGACCTCCGAGGGATGAGTACACATGGTCATGTGAGATGAATATGGATGACATGTGTGGGGACATTATCTCTTTTCTGTTCTCTCGTATTTAAATTGAAATCGTACTAATATGTCTCGCTAAGTTCAGTTCATCGAATCCACTTCTCGTAATACATCGATAAACAGATAGATATTCAATTTCAGACTGACCTTCTATTGGTGTCTGATCGCATCTACATTATTAAAAAACACAAAAAGACAAAAACACAAAAACACAAGAAAATTAATCCCCATTAAACCTGTAACCTACTAGGGTAAGGTAGAAAGTTCTCGGCCGGACAATGAGAGGCTGTAATTTTTGGTTAAAAAATAAATTTATTTCTTTACATAATCTCCCTTGGTATCAAAACCATTGTTCCGATGCTTTTGTGAGGTTCCATTGGATCCGGAGTGCTTCCAAGAGACAAATTTCCCTAAGTTTAGGAACTGATGGAAGTCTGAGGATACCAAATTAAGGGAATAGGGAGGATGGCCGACCAAATCCTACCTCAAATCCCGCAGTTTTCCCATCACCAACGCACCCTTGTGTACAGGTATGTTATCCGGGTGAAAGATGATTTTTTATTCTTTAAGCCAGGCCTCTACTCGCGAATTTTGGCATCCAGCTGTTCAAGAAGATTGGGAAAATGTTTGCCTGTAATTTAATAATAAACATGCTGGCCATGATCTTTCTGGCAGATGCGACCGACTTCGCTTTCTTTGGCGCTGAACCACTGACTATTCCCCACTGCTTGGACTGCTGTTTCATTTGGCGAACACTACCTGCACAAAATCGGTCGGATCTCCATTGATTCGGTCTAAAAATTGCTGTGAAAATCGTTTGCGCATTTGCATTTGGCAATTCAGCAAATCACTCGCATCCCTAATTCTTTGTGCAAGATATTTTGCATCCTTTCTTCTCAGCTCAGTCTCAGTTTTTTCACCGACCATCGCTTGCTCATCATCCAACACGATATCATTTTCTTCTTCTAGGATTTCCGATGCGGTAGCAGTTTTGGTCCTTCACGTGGATCATTTTCGAGGGATATACGACCAAGTTTAAATTCAGGTGCCCACCTTTTTACGGTTGATATCGAAGGAGCAGAGTCATCGCAACCTTTATCAACTTTAGATGAGTTTCCTTTCTTTTCCATTTAAAATGAAGAATTTTATTGTTGCACGACATTCAAGTTTATCCATTTTAACGCAAAACACGCGAGACATTTACTCCAAAAATTCGTGTAAACAAGCTACTTGAGACCACAAGTTTAATCTTGTCTTACTAACTGATGACAAGTGTACTCAGGAAGGAAATATACACTTTTGCTGACTGGAAAGCCATCTTGTGTTGTAATCAAAACTAACATCAAAAAATGTACTTTTTGCAAGCTATTCGACGGTACAAATTTGCTAGATATTTTAACCCAATAAATTTGTAAATTGGACTTAAGTAAAAATTTTATCATTTTTCATAAAATCGTTGCGTTTTTCTGTTGAGTTAAAATAACACCTCTTATTGGATGACGACATAAATCTAAAGAGCAGAGTTTTGTTTCTAGTGTGAAGTTTGAATGAACATTTCTACATGACAGACTTGAACTCCAAAGCGCATTTGAAGGAAGTATTCATTACCCTCACTTCGCAACACACTTTGCTTACGTAATCCTAAGAAAGTCTTTTCAGCTTCCCCGTTAAATAAAGGCCCAAATAAACCTTTAAAAAAAAAATATGAAATTATGTGGTTTCGTACTTTTGCTATACCTTCAAAGTATAGCAAAACCACACCCAGGTAGTGTTTTTAGGCCACGCTGTACAGTGAAAAATAAATACACATGTCGGTTATTAGAATCATAGATCAGTCGTAGCCCCATTAAAATATGGATTCCTGTAATTATCTTACTTCCCCCAATATCTACAGCGAACCCAAGTTAAGAAAGAAGAACAATAAACGAATAAGGAACGAAACCATAAAATGGAACCTGTATAAGGAAGAAAGCGAAATACCCTGTGATGATGGAATATTTGTGCCCATGGTCTTTTGTCAATAGAACACCCGCATTGAGCTGGAGAAGAGTCTTTATGGTTATTGGTATCATTACCTGTGACAACCACTCGTAGGAACAGTTGACATCATTTGATGATGACGACGATCGACAAACGGGCTTGTTGCTGCTGCTGCTGCAATTTGTTCAATAGGCGTGCTGGATAATAGTCCACCAGAGTTGGCACTTGGATCCAGAAAGATTGCAGTGTACTGTGGAGGAAAAGTATTGGCAAAAGCTTCTGCAGTTCGCCTCTGCAGGGAATTGCATTTCTTCGACTTTCTCCGGGATTTCTTGCTCTGGCGCGAGTCTCTGGAACAAGTGCTGGTGTTTAAGGTATCCGTTTGCAATTGCTGCTGTACAGGTAGATGGACTTCACTATAGATACTACTTTCCAGGATGTTACTATCACTACTTGAACGGTTGAGGTCGGCATCGATATTGGCATCGTCCCTATTCAACAGTAATGCAGTATTTTCGTCCAATGCATCGATTGAATTGTTACTATCACAGATATCACCATTCGATGAAGTTATCACGATTTTGGGCACTTGTACGCAAGACAGCGACGTCGCATTCTCGCACGTACCCATTAAGAGGGTCGCACTCTGAAGAGCACCCTCAAGCGTGCCATTTTCAAACACTGTCACCGAATCACGTTTAATGCCACTCTCGCCATTACAAGTTGCTGATGCATCGCTCGAGCAGCGTTTAATACTCATTGTACCGGATTTCTTCTTTGGTGTCGTTAACATATCGTACCAACGAATCTAAACACGCGAAATACTATAATGTATCTAATAAACAAAACAAGATTAAATTATAAAACAACAATATAGCTACAACGACGAGGACGCGACGACAACGCTGTTGCACCCGAGCACACACTTTCTTTCCAACATGAAGGACCGCCAAAAACTGAATTCAAATCCAAAAATTTTGTTTCGAACCTTGTGTCTTCTGTTGTAGATGGTGTAGATGCAATCGATTGTGTCTCTCTGTCTTCCTCGATAGTTTGTCGTGTCTCGTCTTCTTGGTCTCTGTTTCTCACCCTCTATTCACTCTTCCTATGGCTTCTATGGCTTTTTCCTCTTCTCTTCTTTCCTATTAAGTTCTTCTATTTTATTATACATGGTGTTCTAATGGGTCAAATGTGCGTTGTTCTTATTGTTTTTTTGTTTTTTTTTTTATTCTACTTCGTTTGATGGTGTGGGTTTTTGGCGTCAGATAAGACACGCACACAGCCAAACGCACTTGGGATTAAATCAATGCCAAACGCATCTCTTGTTTCTTTGTTGAAAATTTGGAAGATGATGCTTTTGTGATTGGACTGAGATTTTTTTTTGGTGGGCTAAGTATCTTCCTAATAGAGATACCAACGAGCAGCAATAGATTGGGTTCAAGGAAAGGCGATAAAAGTACATATTATACATGCTCTAAAAGCTTAGGGACTATACAAGCAACAATTAAAAACAGTCTTATGGGGATGCACTTAATAAATATTGGTGGAGGACGAAATGCAACTAATAATAAAAATCAGGTCTTACCTCCCCCAAGCAATGGAAAAGCCCCAGGAGGCTCGTCAACTCAAAGGGATGAAAGGGAAACAATCAGATCAAGGCGGTATTAGAAACAGCATAGTAATCAAAACGACTCACGTGGCAACTCTGCTGCCCCATTTTATAACCCGTACCCCCTAACAGCGAATAAATCTGCTATTTGATGAGTTTCTTGTTCTCTTTTACGGTATACTGCCGGCACCGTTTCCAGCCTTTCGCTCTCCTCCCTTCACTCTATCATTACTTGGTTGTTTTCATTCCGTTTTGCTATTCTTTCGATTTACAGACATTCTATCAATCGTACCACATCCATCGCGATTGGGATAATCACCGACATCATCCTCATCATTATCATCGTGGCCGTGATACGCCGCGGCTAAGCCCAAGAAAATTTCTTTCTTTTTTGTTTTTCTATGATTTTCGACTCGGAAATTGCTCTCTCAATTCGAACAACATGTAATCATGAACATGCAACCTCAACCCGCAGAGATAGTCATTACAAAGAGCAAAAAAAAAAACTTAAAAAAAAGAAATATGAAAAAAATTGGTCAAAAAGCGGATAATGACTTCGACCTCTGCCAAACGGCATCACCTCCATTTCGAGACTTCGATGATGGATAAAAATTATCTGTAGTTTACCGTACCGCGATAGCCTGCTCGATAAAGTGTGGGCTCAAGTCTCTGACAGTCGGCGGTAATAAGACCAGAATGAAACGAAACCTTCGGCCGTATTTTAATGGTTGAATTGATGACCGATGGTCATCACATGCTGTCAAATATCTACGGATAAGGAGGCGTATAAAATGCGGAGTATGTTGCTCCATACTCTTACATGCATTTGTATTTGGACGTCTCGTGTCGTTTGACCTCGCATCAGGTGGACCTAGACCATCTGCAGAGTTTCTTTAATTTAGCTGATATCCCGTTTACCGGGATTGATAATTACAACCGCCTGCTGCGTTTTACACAGTCTGACATATGGCGAGGTGTTTTCCATCCGCATACAACCGTAGTAGTTGGGAGCGATGAAGTATCGCCGCTGGATGAAGATTGATTTGGTCACGTTAGAATCTAAATTCAATTAGAGAAAGTTCAGCTATCTGAATGCTCCTAACATCACATCGGATGGTGGCGGAATTTTCACCCATTTTCGTGCACTGCTATTTATGTACTCTTAATTGGTTTCGTGTCGCGACAAATTAAATGAACTTACGTGAGATGGAAGCAATTGAGTCCCTTCCCAGGACACACCTAATTAAAAAGTCGCTTGTTCCTTTTGCGGCAGCATTTTGCCGCCCGTTGAATTGCAATTTCACACAGTCCCGCAGCGAGGAGGACAACATTCTTTCGTCGGCTAATTCCATTTCAAAGTCCTTTTCATGAACAGTAAACCTGACCATGACGAATCATGCGCTCCTGCGCCCGTTTTAAAATCATTGTCTGACTAGGGTACTGTCGAGGGTACTGTGTACGGTGCGAGTAGGATGCAGTGTTCTGTCGTGCGACGAATTTCGTAACATCTCGCATTACATTGTTATAGGTGTAAATCAGGTATCATCTGGTGCCTGGAAAGAAAAACATAGTCACGTGGAATGATGTTATCTATTCACAGTGAGGCAGGTGGGAATAATCATATTTTTGTGGCTTATGGTATGGGGTTAGGACTGGAACTCCTTGGGATTTAGAAGATTTAGAGAAAGTTATTTGTATGTGTCTTTGTCTAAGAAACAACTGTAGATGTCGGTAACATATTTATTGTTTTATAAAGGGTCTTTCAAAAGTCGCGTCAGTACTGAATACTTTCAAACATAGCTTTTTTTCATATCATTTTTGGCATTTGTGAAGAAGACACATGGGAAATTTTAGCTATGTATATTTACACTCATATTCATTATGAACATTTGTTGTTGCGACATAATAATAATTTATTTCAATGCAAACAGCTCCTACACCTTTTTTTAAAAGCATTGACAGCCTTTATCCATGTCGTGTTAAGGTTCACAGAGGAGTTAAAAATTACTATCGAAAATCTGTGCACATGCATATGCACTTACCCCTGAACAGACAGAGCGATAATGGAGAAACTGGATTCTACATATTCAAGGAACAGCTCAAGGCTAAACCAAAAAGCATACCTATGTACATATATCAGAAGTGCTTCGAGGATTTGGAATATATGGTATTATACGAGTATATGGGTTATAATTGATAAATAAATAAATAAATATTTTTTCGAGAAAAATTAAAAAGTCACCTTATTTTTTAGGCAAACCTCGTATATCGTACCATTCATTCACAACAACTATTCAAAACTTAGTAGAAAAAATTTAAGAAAACTAGATCTGTCGAGGATCGAAGAAAGTGGACGCTCTAAAGTGGTGCTGTAGCCCATTGTCGCTGAAGAACATTCAATATCATCAAGCATCAGGCATTATCCTTTCGATTTGGCGTTTTTTTTCGCTTCAAAGCAGAGGGAAGGATAGAGCTTGAGCATATCGAACTTGCTCTAAACGAACTCAGAGCTATGATTATGCTTAAACACTAAACTGTCATTTAATTAGTAATCAAATTGCCAGTAGTCAGAATACACAAGTTAAAGACCATTTTGTGCTCCTTAGTTGTTAAAAAAATAGGGGGAATAAATAAACATAAAAAAGAATAGCTTAACCTACTAGAACAACAAGCCCTGTTGTTCTATTTGAATAACCACTGTCAAATGGTTGAGCTGAGATATTTTAGAGTGCATTCTAACCATGCCCCAAATGACAAAAGAATAATAAATTCTCTAAAGTATCTATAAAGCCCAAGCTCTGCTCTGAACTAAAAACAACACGCTTTAAATATAGATTGTGTTCTTTCGAAATTCGCTGGAAAGGATGTGATTCCATTAAGGGTTATATCCCTCTCATTTTCCTGATGGGATCTTATTACGTATTCCAGCATTAAATTAAAAAGAAGTGGTCACAAAGCCTCTCCTTGTTTCAACCCTTCATGTATTTAGAATATGCCTTGTAATAACTTGATAGCAGTGATACACTTCTCACTTGTTGCATTGTGTTCAGACACCATTTTTAAATACGAGAATGATGACATACTTTTTCCATTCGACGGGGATAGTTTCATTACCTCATAGAGTTGTGATGAGCCCATGTAACTCCTCTGTTAATTCCTCTCCTGCATATTTTTTTAATTCCTCGATTACTTATTTTACTTTCTGGATGGGTTGAAGTTCTATCTGAATCTCTGCTGCGTGTATTCCATTTTTTCTTCTTCACATCAAGCTGCTTCTCAAAATATCTCCTCCATTGGGTTGCAACTTTTTCATTATCCGAAACGAGCTCCCCATTATTCTTGCACCTGATCAAGCCTAGTATCGTTTTCGTACAGCGTTTAGTCTGGCTTACATAGCTCCTTGCTTACATTTAACCGCACATTCTTTTTCCTTTGCTATTGTCGTTTTTTTTCCCGAAGAGGACGGCTGACTTAATTTCGTATGGTCTGATGTTTTCACTATTTTACAGGGCTTGTAGTCTTAGAAGATGATGACTCTTTCCTTGCGTCCTTTTATTGTTGACTATACTGCTTCTACCTGTCTTGTTTCGTCGTTAGTTTATAATGTTTTTTGAAAAGTTTTGAAAAGCTAATATAAGAAAGAGAATTACGCCGCTTTTCAGAGGTCGTGTAATACTCGCCCCTTAACTATTGATCTTATTTTAATGAGGGAGAGACTTCTTCAATTATTTTCAATCAACATTATTCCATATTGCCCTTCCTAGCTTACTAGACAATAGGCACTTCTAATCCGAAAAAAAAGCACACACCCTCAGACCTTAATTACAGACGATGAACCTTCATGTACTGCATGTATCTAACTGCATCTGACAGATTCAAATCAATTTTATATATATGGTATGTACATATTAAAAGCTGTCAGGGGTGAGTGAAAGAGGGTCCTTCTAGATGAGGTCTAATTCAATCACCCCGAATCCCTTGGTTGGATTTATGAGTGTTTTCTGGTTATTATTCGGGGATGACCAATCAGTTTTTCATTTTCATATACCTTTTTTGAATTGTGCAGGCGAGCAATCGTAAGACACCCTGCTGTGAAGGATACGCTGTTCCGTATAACAATTACAATGAAGTGACTATGCAATAAAAAGGAGCGTATAACAAACAAAAATCTCTGTTTATCCATTTTATTCAATGTGGGTTACGATGGTATGAGGTACTCGTATCTGCTTGTCTATCTACACTATTCAGATACACACTTACATATCCAGTCCTTTGTTTCCTTCGTCCTTATCCTGCTTGCTTTCAATTCTGCACATCAATCGATTGAGGAGAGGCATACTCGTATCCTTTCGAAGCAGGACATACACGTACTTGCATTTGGACGCCCTGCCCCATCTGTTACTGCTGAGGGTGATGGAAGGGCCACAAAGCCAGTGTCATATGGTTGACAGCTATGCCATTTTGTGTGTGTGCCTTTTCTTCAGCTTGTCCTTTGTGTCCATATTGATCAAAGAATTAACGAAGTCGCGCAGTATGAGGAAATCGTATTTGCACAGTCTCTCTCACTCTTTATCCGGTGTCACATTGCACCTTGTACACCTCGGTATCGGAGGTTTACGGTAATCAAGGAAGAAAAAATCTATAAGGATCCATGTATGATGTTTTCCCATCGTACCTTTTCCAAGTTGATCAGGATATCAAAAAATCCCGAAAGGAATATGAGTAGCAGTGACATATGGTTTGCCCATGCATATGGAGGACCCGCATGGTTTTATTATTTGCTTTCGATCGAGATTAGTAAAGAGAGTGGTTGGAAAAAAATCATCACTTCCTGAAAAGTCAGACAGCTCGCTTGGGGTGTGCATAAAAAGTATAGTCATCTTCCGTCACTTAATTGCGAGGGTCGATTAATGTTGGTTGGTAATGGCAAATCAGTAAAATGGGCCTAACAGCTGAGACAGTAAGTCAGCTAATTGCCACCCTTGAGTTTTGGGATTGTCTGAATGCAGATGTACATATTTATTTTGACGAAGAGTCTTGGCTCGGTGTAAGGATTAATTTAGCGGTGACGCTAGCGGAAGTGATAGAGTGGCGTGTGCTGATACGCAGATGTTTTTTTCGCGTGGAATTGAAATATGATAATCACAGCCCGATTTATAAATGATCGATTAAGGTTTAAATCAAGTGTGCTTATTCCCCGAATGGTTTTGACAAAGGTCTAATATCTCCATTTACTCTTCAGATGAAATTGAAAGTGGTACTATCACTTCGCCTATGTTATGACTTCAAACGTCTGGTATATTGAGTTTGTCTAGGCAGTTGTTTGTGCTCATAACGTATGACACATGATATAAGGACCATAATTTGACGAGGTCGGGTTCATCTGAACGTCTGTTGAATTTCAAATCATCGTCTAATGGAATAGACTATTTGGTTCGAAAACATACATTAATAGACACATCACAAATCCTCATTGCTACATATGCGTGTGCTTGTAAGGATGTTGAAATAAGACCGAATTTTGCCCTTCAAAGGTAAATGTAATTATTGAAAGTACGAGTACTTCATGGTCTTTAGTTCCTAGGTATCGAAATGTAACATTAAAATCCTGGAAGATATTCAAAGAATCTGCCTAGCTATGGCTACATTTATATACTCGTACATGAATGTAGTTGCATACACGATGAAGAAGGACTTAAGAAGTTATGTTGGACGTTTCGAGATCCAGGTAAAATGTTTTGAATAAATACTTCGTAGAGAAGACATTCAGATTCTCCATGATAAAACTACTAATGTGCACCCGAAAATGATGTTCACAGAGATTTACGCAGAGCATAAAGATAGACAAGCAGTACGCTTTTATCATAATGAGAAAAGTTTACATGTCGTGTTGTGGCCAATGACTGTTGAGCCATTCATTTTTAAGGTAGGTGGGGGGCCTTTCCATTAAATTCTAATGGTAAAGGTCAGAATTGAAGAGCAACAAGAGCACAGTCTAAAATTCACCTTTTCGGGTTACGAGTACAGAATATTCTACGTGTACATGTTCCTTTTTGTAAATAAAGCTTAATTAGGATACGTGACATCAGATATCTACCTTGGTGTGTGCTTAACTAGAAGCGTAATGAAACATGTTAACTTTGAAAATATTATTCAGTATGACCGTCGTGCTCAACTTATGAGTAGTTGCCTCAGGTATTTGCATTATTTTTCCTTTTTCTTTTAATTAACTTCTCAGAAGGCAAATTTGAAGTTGACCTGCAATCACTTCACACTTCCAAGTCAGTACCTGACTTTCACAGCTATTTTACAACTCAAGTACGCGTGATATCAGCGGCGCCGACATTTTATTGCTTAAAGAAAATAAAATATTTTTTCCATTGAAACAAAAATTCCACCTGGAATAGATGTCACTTTGTTTGATGTGCCTCACTGGAACAGAGAAATTAAGTTGAAAAATGTAAACTCGGCCAAGTCATAAAGTCATTTTGTTTTCCTGTTTCAAGTACTTCAAGGTTACACTACAAGTGAGGTTAAGTTTGTAATTTCATTTGCCTAGGTTTAGCGTTTTGGGTCTCGTCATAAAAATGATTTACATTTTTTTACACGCTGGGCCAATTGCAATAATAAAATTCTGCGCCCGACAATCGCTCGTGGGGAGTGAAGAAGGTAAGTTGATCTGGGATTCCTTGGGTCGTCCTTGCTCTTTTTCTGTGTTGATGTTGCTGTTTGTTTTTGTTTTTTTTATTTTCACTTATTTTATTAAACAAGAGGGTTCTATAGCTGCGGTAGGAAAATTAATTAGAGGTTAATGAAATTATTGAATCTTTGGCAGTTAAAAAATATTTGGTGAAACAGTCAGTAAAATAGAATTTTCGGAGGCAAGGGTTCAATTGAATGAATGACAGACGCAAGTATCACTTTGTTTTATTTTCCCAAGGCTTTTGTTGAGTTTCCAGTTTAAGAAAAGGAATGAGCAAAGTTACAAGTTTGAAGAACGAATTTAAGGCGGAACTATACGAAAGAAGTTGAACTGTATAAATATAGAGGAATTTTAATATCTTCCGGAACCAAAAGTTTACAATGATATTAAGTCGTAAAATAAGTCAAAAGCACATGACCATGGAAAACAATAACAATCCACAGCTAACAGGGGCATGCAAAAAAACTCTTTCATCTCTTCGAACTACTTGAAAATTGAGTTTAATGCCCCCGTTTGTAGCCGATAAGAGATTGGAGGTAGTCGTAGTCTGTCCATACCCAAGAACAATTTCTGTACGGAAAACCTGTAAAACAACATCAGTTGTGAATGAGAGATGTAAAAAAAAAAAAAATGCTGCATAACACTCGCAGTGTAAGATCACTTCAAAAAACATACTCTGTGTATGCATTTCCAATATAACGTCTTAATGACATGGAAAACAAAATAAGTTACTGTGAACTACAACCAACACGACAAATTCAGTCGAATCGCTCGAATCCTATCTAGGACAACCACCCCCGGAGAGTATTGAACAAACATCTTCGACACAAACCATCTGCACCCCGTGTGACAAATATGTACCATGGGAGCATAACCTTCGCTTGAGCTTGAACCTTCGCGAACCCTATGAAAAAAGAAATATAAAAAAAGGTCGTCCTCTGAATATAGCAAACATTAAGAAAAGAAAGAATTTGCCTAATCTCCAGCATTGGAAAACATTTTATGGTCTAATGAAACGAAAATAAACCCTCTAAAAGCAAAATATATGTGTGACATCTTAGGAGCTTAGGTCTGTATAAACAAGAAAGGCAGTGAAGTATGATGAATGTGCCATCATTATTTGAGGTTGTTTTTCGTGATAAAGTATACAAAGATATAATATAGAACAACACGCTAGATGCAGAGGAAAGCATGCCCTCAACAAGATAACGACTCCAAACATTTTTTTTTAGATTTGTAAAAGCCCCAAGAAAAGTAAGGGTTAAGGTAATAAGCTGGCCGACGCAATCACTATATCTAAACTCGAACATTTAAGACAGGTGAGACAGGTGGTCCAAAAAACTGGAGTGCTATTTTCATTTAAAAAGCTGCAGAGCACTGATTGAATCTATCCATGTAAGTTTCTTGCTGTATTGAAAACAGAGGTGAAGCCATTTGATGCACTAAAAGTAAGTAAAGTTCAAATAAACTGAAAATATTTCAAATGTTCTTTTGTTTGAATGAAGGTGGAATAAGTAGCAAACTATCGGAGTGGTGTGAAAAAATACAAAACATTCAAACTAAGTTTTAGAAATTTCATAGAAAATAATTAAATACGTTTTGATTCAGCATGTCCTTATTATTTTCGCAACCACTACGTATTGAAAAAGTAACGTGAATCACGAGTATTTAATGTTGTGAGTCTGACGCACTTGATTTTTTCTTTGTTTGGTTCTTCTTCTTCTTAGATGGCGTTACAGCTCACGGAGAGCCAGAGCCAAGTTTCTCTCATTCACTTATGTTGTGTGCGACTTGTTTTTCACACAAGTGAACGGGATCTATAGTTTTAATGCCGATTCCGAACGGCGAGCGCCGAGAAGCTTTTTCAAGGCAAGTTTACTACGGGAGGTTTTGCCAGTACCCCGCCGAGGAGAGAAGCCGCGTAATGAACATTCGATGGCGTTGGTGTTATCGAGATCCGAACTCGCTCATCGTGCGTCAGAGGCCGACACACTTCCCACTGCTCTCTTTGTTTGGTTGGTAAACATATTAAATCCACGCTTCCCAGAAACAAATCTCTTAAAGTTAAGGAATAGATGGAAGTCTGAGGGTGGCAAATCAGGCATTGTCCTGGTTAAAGACGATTTTTGTCGTTAAAGTTCAAGAAGATTGGAATAATGTTCACCTGTAATTGATTTAACAGGATCCCTTTCGCATTACATAACACGCTGACCATGACTTTTTTGGCAAATGCGTTCGAACTTTGCTTTTTTTGGTGCTGAACCACCGGCTTCCACCCACTGCTTGGACTGCTGTTTCATTTCTTGCATATACTGGTAGACCCAAGTCTTATGCATGGTGACAAATCACCAAAAGAAGTGCGGTCGAATACCTATTAAATTGGTCCAAGGATTGCAGAGAAAAACATTTATGGATTTGGCTTTGATCGGCATTCAGCAAATACGGCACCCATTATGCGCAGAGCTTTCGTATCCCTAATTCTTTGTGCAAGATGTTTCACACCCTTGCTTGATGTCAGCTATCTCACTCACCTTACCCGCATATCGGCAAATACGAAATCATGCACTTTTTTATATTTTCCGGTATAGGGCGATTTTTGGCCATCCTTCGCGTAGGTCATCTTCGAGTGATGTGAGCAGCCATCTGGTAATTTTTTTTTCAATTCAAGATTGATTTCCTTAAGCGTCCTTCCTTTGTGACCTCACGATATACAACTTTATCCATTTTAACGAAAAAGATAACAAGATAACAAGCTTCCGTGCAGGGACGGGTTAAGAATATCCCTGCAGCGATACCTCTCGCTTGTCGTAAAAGGCGACTAAAACAAAGGTTAACAAAAATCACATCTAGGCAATTTAGAAAACACCAAAGTGAGCCTAGGGACACATATACCACCATTAAACTGCCCCACAAGTGTACATGCAAATCAGTGGGTTGACACGACTGGAGATCACCGGTATTGTAAAAGTAAGATCAAACAAAAAAAAATCTGGAGCATGCCCGTGTCACAAAAACAAAAAAAAAAGGCAGGCCGAAAAACAATTGGTGCAAACAAATGCAAAAACACCAGCCTTTGATTGGCCTCAGCGATGAAGTAATCCCAAACCGGGAAGCCTGCCGCTACTTTCTGAGGTCAAACCGGCGGACCCCACAAGCGGACCAGTAGGAATGCAATTAAGTGGGAAGGTTATGGTCCTACACTTCTGACCATAACGACGCCGGAAAAAAGGTAAAGAAGAACGAAAAAGATAACAAGATGTCTACCCCAAAAATTCGTGTAAGCAACCTACTTGAGAGAACAAGTTGAAACTTATCGGACGAACTAATGACATGTGCATCTAGGTAGGAAACACAGATTTCACTGATTGGAATGCCATCTCTATGTCAGGCCGAGAACTTCTCACTTTAGCTGCAGTTATGCAAAAATGTTATAAAAAATATCATCGAAAAATGTACTATTTGCAAGCAATGCCATGGGAGAAATTTGGTAGATATTTGATATGAATATAACCTCAGAGCTTGTATTTTTGCCTAAAATACAAATATGAACAGGAGATAAAATCGTTGCGGTTTTCTATTAATTTGAAACGACACCTATTGTTAGATGACGCCACAAATCTAAAGAGCAGAGTTTTGTTTCTGCCTGTTGCTGTTTACAACTTTATAGAAGTTTGGAAGAGCACTGCTCTATGCCAGACTGCAAAACGAAACCACATTTGAACGAAGTATTAATTACCCTCTCTCTTTTTAATACCCTTTGCCTGTGAAGTCCTACGAAGCATTTTCAGTTTCCCCATCAATTAAAGGCCATTAAATCTCAACACTTGTCCCGCTGTTCCACTACCACTGCAGTGTAAAATTTCGCTCCAATTACGTTTTAATAAATGAACACAATTTCCATGCATGCATCCATCCATCCAACATTTTGATTTCACACGCTCAACTTGCCATTCAGTGCACGCATAAGGCACAAGTCCGCACAAGTCTCCTAGGTGACTATATGTTGAACGCGCCCATCGGGTGAATGTGTGTATTTGGTACAAGTCTGCTTCAGTCGCCTTCCATGGCATAACGCATAACAAGCTTTTACGTTTTGAAAGTGTGAGTGGGTTTTGGAGAATGCCCTTTTCGGAGTTTTTGGGGACTACCAGTAATAGATCGATGCAGATGCCTCAAGTCGAATTGAAAATGAAGCCATATTTCTTCTCGATGAAAGTCACTGTCCATACACATTATTAACGAGAGAAGAGACATATCGATCTGCCTCGGCCCAGTGAACAATGAAAAGAAAGCCGCAATCTTTTCAAAATAAGTGGTATCCAAGCCCAAACTACTTAACCAATTCATTCCATTCACCAAATAAGCATTTATTGAAAATACTCATTTGCAGCATGCATTCGCTTCAAACATCATCTGCTCATCAGCCAACAAGCAATCACTCCATGCAAGCCCTATGATTAGCCTAATTCGAAAACCGCAAAACATCATCCCGTTCATCTAATCCCCATCGCCGCACCAAAAAGTGCAAAATTATTTCGAAAATAATGGACGCAATCATCCCGTCCCGCGAGGATTTATATAACCATTTCATCCCCATTGACCCCCACCAACACTTTGATCAATGAATAGGTTTCATTATTCTAATACACAGCTTGGTCGGTCGCGATGAGAAGTCCACCGTTTTTGGTTTCAAGCGGAAAATGGAAAATGGAAAACAAAGCCGACCGTTAGCGCAACATGTTGTTTGAGCACACGCGATGCCTGTCCCTAGACGGTCATCATCGGTGCAACGTGTCCATTGAAGCTCTGTACTTATTGCTCATAGCTTAATGCCCGACCCTTCCGCCAGTAGGGTAAACAAACACACGGATATCAAAGCTTTGTTTATCATACGATGTGGTCACGCATAATTGCCAATATCGTACTAATTTGAACAACCCTTTGAGGCGCTCGAAAACAAATCCACATCTGGAATGCGGCGAGGTCTTCTATGGCTGCTTGTGTTGTTTGTTGTTGTTTTTTTCGTCTTATTTGTCCGAACGTGGTCGGATGCTACCTAACGACGCCGCGCCGCGCCGTCAATTCCTAAATTATACGTTTTCCGTGAAAGTTGAATAATTCTTTTTTGAATAGGTCGCTTTGGCTACAAGGTTTGTACGTCGATGCGCCTCGTCAGTTGCATTGTGGCGGAGACGATGGGATGGTGGCTGAAAAGCTGGATATACCGCGCATAGGGTTGGCGGTTGTGGTTTACTGCAACATTCTCGTAATTATCTGCCGCCATTCGATAAAAGCGTGAACGTGAGCGGGGAAATGTCAGGGACGGGTCGGCTTGTGATTGAAAAGGGTGAATGGTGGCAAGGAGATTGACTGACGTTGACACAAAAAGTTCGTTGGGATGATGAAGGGCTGCGGCTTGTGGTGATTCAGGACTTAAATAACGGTCTCAAAAGGCTCTTCTAGAGAATGTCATTTAACTTGATTGGCAATGAGTATAGAGTATACATATATTGAGGGGGATTTGGTATTCGAAGGAGTAAACAGCGCTTTATATGTAGGTATATTACGAGTGACGCTTAAATTACCTTTAAGCTTAGGTAAGTATTTCCACGGGAGATTTGAAACCTACCTTTATACTTGTTCATCTCGAACCTCCACGTGCGGAAGATAAGCATGTACTTATTGTTACGCTCCTACTCGTTGTGTACCGTACATTTTAAATAGTGCCTCCCAACTGAATTAAGTCCTGCTAGGCTCGGGCTTACTCATTACCATATTTCCAAAGTGTTGTAGACATACCTTACTCAGCAGTATTCCCAAGTGGCACATATACCGGGAAGTGCGTTTGTATGTTACTACAAGCCTGTTGCATTCAAATCTACTGAGCGAATGTCTTTAACTGCATTGCGGTTAGTCCATCTTTGGCGAGGAAAAAGTACACACTTTCAGTTGTACACACTCATAATGGCGTAGTCCTTAAATCCACCTTCTTACACCCTTGGCAACCGGCAAAGATGATGTCATGAATGTCACTACGCACGAACGCACATTTTCACTCGGTAGTCCTTGGGGCTTAATTAAATCCTGTGATTGTTTACTAAACACGGGCGTCTGTATATCCTGGAAACATTCTGCCAGTACACCTGCATCGTTTGCTAAGTGTTCTTCGGAATAAGTAAAACAAAAACAATTCCCGTTCCATTACCCAAAACAAGCCCGTACACGAGTATAAAGGAGTGGAGTGGTGCCCGAATACCCTACCATCCGTTCAGAGTACCTACCCTATCCACCTAACTCCGTCATACGAGCATGGGGAGGAGCTTGACTTTTAATTCCGCTCCAACAGCGAACAAGGTTAATTCTCTATGATTTAGCGTGTTCCACATTTCCGGAGATTAAGCTATCATCCGGTTGGTAACTGGTAACTGGATTTATCATCGCTTCCCGACTGTACATGAAGGGAGCACACCAATTCTTTTTCCTTTTTTCGCGGAGGAAATGCTTTAAGGTTCATTAGAGAACGTTCTCATGTGATTGTTTAGCTTGGTGGGTGGCAAGCGATGACGTAAACAACAAGAAAAAAACGTGTACGTGGAAATTGTAAAGTGATTGGTGTGGGAGCTTTATCCTTTGAAAGGAGCAAAACATTGGGTGGATTATAAGGAATTAGGGCGAAATGAAATTTATGGAAATTTAAACATTGGAAGACGGTAGAATAGCTTAATTTGAGTGAAACAAGCCTCTGATCTTGTTTGCAAGTTTACCTGATGCTAGGCTGTAGGTGGGTTGCGTGAACCTTTAACATTTTAACCGGAAAACGGTGGTTTCAAACGACTGATGGATGCGGTGACATGACATAACCGGCTCAGGTTGATGAATATAGAATTTAAGTTTGCGAACACCGCACTATCACGTGGGCAAAGAAGATCCGACCCAACCGAAAATGACACGTTTCAACCCTTTCTTAAATCGAAGTTGTATTCCCTTCCCTTCATGTGCGTAGCTTAAGAGATGAAAATCCGAATGTCGTCGTGTTAATTGGTAGATTATGCGAAGTGTACATGATGACGAAGGCTTCAATCAATTTCCACTTTCACCTCCTTGCTGATTACCTTCTACCTCTATTGTAAGTCGGGCAGATCTCTTTGTAAAAATATTTTAGGATATCACCAAAGCTCGTCCACTTCGGGAAAATATTTCCACGGTTTCGAGTCGAGTGAGAAGAACTGCGTACCCAACATCTCATTCGGGCTACCACATTCACGGCTTAAGTCGGTAGGGAGCAGCACTGGCTGACATTTTGTTCTTATTCCTTCATTGGAAAACCACATCTTGTTCAGAAATAATCAACATCACTGCATTGCGGTTGACGACCAATGCAAGTGTTTAAAAGGTAACTGATTGTAACATCCATTGTGAAAATTGCTACAGAAAGAACTAACAAATATTATTTGAAAAAAATTGGTTTGTTGTTGGAGGCAAGCTAAGGCAAAAAGTCTTAGACTTCAAGCATGTGAGCGAATATTTCATAATAGTTAATATGTATCAAAGCTGCCATCGGGAGCACAAGCTTAAAATATGTTCATACCTGTATTTCCACAGAGGAGAAGGACGACCGACCAAAATCGTATACTATAGGATACTAATTTTGAGGCTGGGTAAGGAAGACTTTTTTGAACGAATTGTAGAAAGGTCCATAGTCTACAAAACACTAAGTCAGAAAATGGATGCAAGATAGTGGACTCTTTGGTGAGACGATTTTCACATGTCACCATTTTTTTTTTTTTTTTTTTTAGTTTTTTTTAGTTTTTAATTCATTTTTATTCATAATTTCTTAGATCTATCTTACCCTAGACAAAAACTATCTTAACAATCTAGATATCTTACTGGCCCTAGGCGGACACTCTAAAATAGACGTAATAACTTAAATCTATGTCTTTCGACTACTATATCAACTTACCACTAACATTACTATATCAAGCTTAAGCTAAGAAAAATGTTTTTTATTAAAAACTTAGCATATTATCATTTTTTGTATTATATATAAAACTTAAGCCTACCTTAATGTAACTAAACCTAACTTATTCTAACTTAACTAAAATATATATATATAAACTATATACATAATATATATTTAATATATGTACATATATATCTTTTTTTGTTTTTTTTTTTTTTTTTTTTTTTTTATATACATACTACCCTACTACTACCTACCCTACCCTACCTTACCCTACCCTAGCCTATGTAAGCCTGCCATTGGTGTTAGGCAGGCCATGCCTTGAAGAGGCTGAAGCTCTCAAAGTGTCCACTGACGTAGCTCTCTCCAGCCACCAAAAGCGTTGATGCTGGCGGACTACGTCTCCTCGATCCCGGCGTGAGACCGATCTACAGAACCTGAGGCGCTCGGGCTCACGGAGCGCGACATCGGGTTCGTAGAGGAATCGCCGTTCCACGGAATTGCGACCCACGTGGAAGATTAGCGGCACCGCCAATCTATCCTGGATCAGCCCACATCTATCTAAATAGAGGAATGCTTCTGGCGGAACAAAGCCATTAAGGCGCACTCTCTCGTGATATAAGTCGTTGGGGTAGTAAGCCCCGAAAATCAGGCTATTGACCGAAGTCATTGTTCTCGCAACGTGGCTTCGAATCAGTTTGATCAAAAAATTATCTATCCGTACAATCCTGGCCCTATCGTATAGGACCTCGTTCGGGTAAAATTTTGTGTACTCAGATTCGGGTGTCCTATGTAGCCCCAGACACGTCCTGAGACATTGTCTCTCAAACACCCGAATCTTTTCCATTAAGCTGGCTCTCACATTGAACCAGACGGGACATCCATAGGCAACCATGGGCCTGATTAAGGCCATGTAGCAGATTACCTTCACCCTAGAATCAAGTTGGCTGCTATGAAACAGCCATCTTGTTAGAGCGAAAGCGCCCCGGGCCCTTGCCAGAGCAGCATCTACATGTTTGTCAAAATATAGATACTGATCCAGCACGATCCCAAGGTATCTGACTACACTTTGTCTCGCCAGTGGACGTCCGTCCGGTCCTAAAATTAAGAACCTGCGCCAGTTTTTTCTAGTGTCCCGAGAGGCCCTAGACAAAGGCGTTCTGAACAATATAGATTCTGATTTCTGGAAGTTGATTTTCAACTTCCAGTCATCACAATACTGCTGAATTTTTTCGAAGTCACGCTGCAGAAGAGTAACAATGACGTCGATCGTTGGACCTGATCTGTACGCGATTAGGTCGTCTGCGTACGCTATTGAATGGTGAAGAGAAACTAGCAGATCGCTTAGGTAAATGCTGAAAAGGATCGGCGAATTTACTGTACCCTGTTGCAGTCCATTTTTGATTTCAAATGTTTGGGTAGAAGTCACGTTGGCAATTTTCACTACGAACTTTCTACCTGTTAACATGTCAAAAATCATATATAGCAGTGGTTTACTTATGCCCAGCCGACTGAGCTTGTAATAAAGACCTTCTAACCATACGGTGTCGAAGGCTTTTTCTAAGTCAATCAGACAGGCACCCGTGCATTGGTTCTTGCATTTATTCCATTGGACATCCGACACAAGCTTCGACGCGGCATGAATAGTGTCATGCCCCGCTCTGAAACCGAATTGGTTATCCGGGATGATTTTATTGTCCTCAACCCATTTAGACAGGGCCCTATGGATCACCTTCTCGAAGACCTTGCTGATACTCGGAAGGAGACTTATTGACCGGAGATTTTCCGGGTTAGATGTGTCTTTACCCCTCTTGGGAATTGGTTGCACCACCGCTGTCTTCCAGTGCACTGGATAATATGCATTATTCAGTGCATTGTTGAACAGGATGGTGTACCTCTCTACAGCCACTGGCGGAAGGTGCCTAAGCACAGCATTGGATATACCGTCAACTCCCGCGGATTTTTTCCTCCTCAATGACTCGAAGATCATCCGAAGATCTTCCGTCGAAATGAACAGGGTATTAACCCCCTCATTGGCGATGACATTGTTTGCCATGAAATCTTCATTGAACCTTGTAAAACCAAGGTTCTCTGATCGCCAATGATCGATATCATTTCGAAGATAGAAGTGATGAAGCAGGGTTCTATCTTCCAGGTGGTGGTTCGGGCGAATACTATCATTCACCTTGTACACCTCCTGGAAGACAGCTCCCACTGTCGCCACCTTCTCCTGAGGATCCTCGATCACGAAGAAGTCATCATCCAGGATGGCGCTCTCCGGATCGATGCTAACTGTTCGTAGCAAGCGTTCATTGTCTGACGTTCTCGGAAGCTTTAGATCCCGAATGTCATTCTGATTGTTTCTCCGAAATATTTTATTTATTTGCGGGAACATACTCGCGCTATTGGATTTTACAGCACGAATTCTTTTGTTCCAATGCAAACTTACAGATATTCTGTAATTTTCCTTGATTAACTGTTGGATATTTTTAATCAGTGACTTCAGTGTCCTGACCTCCGAGTTTTGTCTGTCGGTAAACCGCCTGTATAAGAGTTTGAGTCTTGTCAGGAGTCTACTTTTTTGTCTGTGCAGTGCGTCGATTGTCGCGTTTCGGTATACGTTTGTGGTATCGTGCTGTCTTTGGCGTGGTATCGTACTGTTCATTGTCTCTTTAATGACATCGTCCATTTGTTTGAGATACCTGTCAATCTCGTAGTTTGACAGATTCCTATTAGTCGGTGGAAAGGAGGCGCTCGAAGTGAACGCTCTCGTTAGGGAATTGGCAAAGCGCGGCCAGCACACCCTACTGTAATCGTAGGGGTGCGTTTGGACACACTCTGCCATCTCCGCGAACTCGTCAGGTACTGTGATCACGGCACATAGTCCGCAGTGGTCACTGTCGTATACAATGGTCCGCAGACAGTTAATAGACCATTCGTTCGTGTCTGCCAGTCTCAGTCGAGAGTCCATTAGCATGAGATCCAGATAGGAGCCGCTCCTAGGATACGAGGGACTATCCGTTGCGAGCAACTTGACTCTATATTCAATGCTGCGAAGAATCCACCAATGGCTTAGTAGGCTCCCCCTAGTGTTGGGAATGTTATTTCCCCAATCACTATGTTTGGCATTTAAATCGCCGGCTAGAATGTAAAAGTTTTCTAATGAGTTTAAGCGCAGAGATCGAAAAAGTGTCTCGAGTTCTGCGATAAAAATATTGGGTTGAGGTGCTTCAGGTGCATAGGCTGATACAATGTACATTCTCTTTCCATTTCGGAGAGGAATGCACACAATACAGGCCTCTAACACCTGGAACCTCCGCACTTCACCGCTATATATGACTTTATGTTTAAAATTGTTTTTAATAAAGATCGCAACTCCCCCGCCTTGAATAGCGTTGGGTCGGTCCCTTCTAATTATTCTATAAGAACTGTGCCGGATTTTGTGCTTCTGGTTTAGCTTTGTTTCGCTAACCAAGAGTACATCGGGGCTTTCGTCCTGCAGCAGGTTAAAAAGTACGGCTCGTCGCTCGATCCTTATCAGTGAATTTACATTCACCGACAGGATCCTCAAGGGCCTCTCTACCAGCGTACCCATCACGACCTTAGGTGCGCTAGGCCCGGCAGAAGCGAGTAGATACTATCTACTCGGGTCGCCGTCTCCAGGATCTGTTGCTGGAGCTGCCCAATCTGCCCTTGGATTGCGAGCAAGATCGAACAGACATCCACCTCGGCCACCGGTGCCTTAGAGACAGGCACTGGGGCTTTAGGAACAGTCATGGGCTTTTGTACCGTCTTTCCCGAACCTGCCGCCATTTGGGCGTAGGTCAATTGGGATGTGACGGCTGGTGTTTGGAAGCGACCCGAGGGACGCTTCTCCTCGACCTTCTGCTTACGGGCCAGGTTTTCTTTCTTGATGTCCTGGAACTTAGGACATCCCCGATAGTTTGCAGGGTGCCCTCGGTTCCTACACAAGACACACTCGAGCTGCTCTCTATCCGCCACCTTGTCTTTCCCAAGGTCGCATTCCTCGTTCTTGTGGTTCTTTGCACACTTAACGCATCGAGGCTGCATTTCGCAGTTCGACGCGGCGTGCCCGAACCTTTGGCAGCGGATACATTGCAAAATGTTTTATGTTTCCCAAGTGACAGTCTGGGACGCTAAGGTGGTGATAGTCCTTAACCTCTCCAGCTTGCTGCTGGGTGTGAGCTGTACCAAGAAGAAGGGAATAACTCGCTTCTCCCGTCGGGAGCTCACCGTAGAGAATGGCTTAACCCCCACGAATTTGAGGTCGTCACTCTCGAACTCTTTGAGCTCTGAGAGCATTTCCTCGGGGTCTGCGATCGACTCCACGCCTTTAAGGAGCATTGTCCGCAACCTCTCTGCCTTCGGCGTGAAGGAGAAAAACTCCGTTGTGGACTCCTTTAATAAGCTTTTAATCCGCTTATGCTGTTCCAGTGTCTTGCACTGAATAGCATAGCGTTTTTGGCCTAAACATTTAATTTGAAAATTACCTACACCAATAGCATACTTACAGAGATCGATGGTCTCTCGTAGGGCCGTGGTATAGGTGAAGATGGGTGGCACTTTCTCCTTTTTAGGACGTTGCTGCTGCTTCTGCTGTTGCGGCTGTTGTTGTTGCTGCTGCTGTTTCTGCTGCTGCTGTTGCGGCTGTCGTTGTTGCTGCTGTGGCTGTTGTTGTTGCTGCTGCTTTTTCTGCGGCTGCTGTTGTTGTTGCTGCTTTTGCTGTGGGGCGGCTGCTGCCTGCTCTAAATCCCTCTTCTTTATCTCCTTCAGCTTATCAACTACGGCCTGCAGCTGGGCACGTAGGATACGCTCTTTCTGTTCCAGTTCGCTACGCTCTTCCTCCGTAGCTGAATATAAAAGGGGGCGAAGGGGTTATTGTCCCCCGTGTAGCGGCTTTCCCTACTATAGGAAAGGTAGGCAGTATCCGCTTCCACGGGGATCGCTGGTTTTGGTTGAGCTGCTTCGGACGTCGATGGTGATGGCGCCCCTTTCCTCGCTTCGACCTGCAGCTTTTCAGTCGAAGTTGTGAGGGAGGGGCGCTTAGTTAGATTGGGCTTCTGGTTGGCCCTTCTGCGCCTCTTCATGACGACGGTCGGTGTTGCGAAATCGGATGATAAATCACCCGATTCCGACTCCGTACGACGTACGGGTTTTCCCCCGCCGTCTCCCGACATCTCCTCCTGCTACTTCCAACTAATTCAGAAGCAGCAGAAGAAACAGAGAAAAACGCACACGAAAAACTTTCCTCCCGACTTGGGATCCGAACCGGTAACCTTCCGACTGCGGGTCGGGCACTTAACCACTGGGCTAATTCGAGTTCCGCGAATACTTCGCCTAAACGCGCACTTATATTGTTTATAATTGTTTTTACACTTTTCTAGCCGAAACACTACCTACTCCTTCACTGGTCTGTGATCAACTGACACATGTCACCATCCTTGAGAGGATGTGGCAATCAATCAATCCAGCACCCTCGAAAAGTCGCCATCAACATAGATCATTACCTTGTTGACATCCAGGATGCGGAAATCGTGGAATTAAGAGAGTTGTGTAAGATCATCAAAATGTGACGTCGAAAAGCCAAATTTGCAAAAAACTGATAGAGTCTATGGCGTTTTTGTTAAAACGCTTTCTGGTATGTCATGAGCTCGGTTTACAACCATTAGTGGGCAAGAATTCAACTGGACAATTCTTAATATTAGTGCAAAAAGTTGAGAGCACATTGGAAGCATTTTTGTTATAGTACTTTTACTATAGAGCCACGGCCGAATCTTTTTAAGGAATGAAGAGTGTGGCTGTCGTGCGGCGGTAGTATAGTCGATCAACTTTCCAAGGCAAGAAATAAGCTCTGCCCTAAAAGACTATTCAATCACTACATACCAATCGGAGCAATAAGTCTCAGGTGTCTTAATGGGAATTCGCTGTTCATTTTTCGAAATTTTGGAACTTTATTTCTAAAAATTGGTTACAGGTTTATTTCTTATTTCCGCCGTTAGCTACAACCTGTCTTGCCTGTCTTTTTGGCAACGTTAGAGATACTAAATCTCTTTTGAGATGATCCATGAATCTACTCAATTTTTGGCTTCTAACGACTGGAAGCTTGCGAAGGGGCGGTGTCTGAACAATTCAGCGTCTAGGGTGTATTCCATATGTTTCTAGGTAGATTTGAATGTGGCACATTCGGCCGAACGTTCAAGTTCTGCAATATCGCTTTGTCGATCTCTGCTTATATTATGACTGTTTTTTCTTCAATGCATAAATTGTGTAGCAAGGTCTTGCGATGGTTGAACGCGTTTACGTCCTGCGTTTTTTGATGCTTCGTATTCTAGTCTTCTAATTTTGAAGATTTGAGACATTCATTAAAATCTCGCATGCTTAGATGGCATTGCCATTTTATTATAGAAAGAACCTGGTCGAGATGTGGTTCTAGCCAGATGGCGCTACATGCCACGCAGCACGCGATTCGATGGACCAATTGAGAAATGATTTCGATGAGCAATTTGTCCATGTTGGATCAGTGATTTGGCCGGCTAGATTGTACGATTTGTCCCCTTTAAATTGGGTAGGTCAAATCAATTGTTATACTTGGAAGACAACATTGCAGGTGTTATTAGCGAGATACCAGTCAATATTCTATGCTCGACAAAACGACTCGAAATCAAACTCTCTGTATGGATTCATCAACTGGGGGTGGTCGCGGTGCGATGGTAATCATCACTGACTGTAGAGCGGAAGGTCTATAGTTCCAATCTGTGAATAGCCACGAACAATTTCTATATCCGAAAAATTGTGCGACAACATCGGTTGTGAAGGGGAGATGATAAAAAAAAAATGCTGACGAAGGCATAACACTCGCAGTATAAGATCACTCCTAAATTCATACTCTGTGTGTGTATTTCTAATATAACACCTTAACGACATGGACACAAAAAAAATTACTGTGAACTACAACAAAGGCGGCATATTCAGTGGAATTTCTCAAATCCTATCTAGGACAACCACCTCCGGAGAGTAGTGAACGAACATTTTTGACATAAACCATCCGCACCCCGTCCAGGTTGTGTGACAAACATCATAAGAGCTTAACTCTCTTGAACCAGCGCGAAGAAAAAAAAATATATTTTCGCAATATTCCGGTGTTTTTTGACAGTTAAAAATCAAACGCTTAAAAAAACACATATTAGTAGATATGACCTTTAATGCATGGATGTTTGGCTTGGCCATTGACATTGATGCATGGCCGTTACTACCCCACGACGTAATTTAATTTTGATAATGGTTATGGATCCATCCTGCATTGCCAGCAAACTACAAGCAGAAAACTCTCCCTCTTTTGCCGTCTGACTTTCTTGGCTTTAATTAATATACATAGTATTCAAATTTCTTGATTAAAGACCTTTCGTAAGGCTTGAAAAACGGCTTTTTGAATTTTGATCAATGAGACTGCAAATTACGTTTGACCTGAACGTTGATCCAGTACAGCCCCAATTCTACATCTTCAAATTTTTCCTAGACGGCCTTTGTGTTGCACGTCGAAATCATCATTTTTTCAGTCATTTGTTCGTATTGAAGGCGAGAAGATATCACACGTATGGCATATATTTGACTTGGAAGTCGACCTTTAATGCATAAAAATATGTATGACGACGATGAAATAAAAAATCGAATGATGAAGAGTTTTTGATTGCTGATTTTCATAGGTTTCATAAGTTTTTATAATAGAACAAAGCTGAGCTTTTAGGGACCAACTTGATATGAACAACATCAAGGCATTTAATTTCATCAGGCCCATTTTCAAGCACTTCATCATGCAAGCACCTAAAATGCCTTAACGACTTGTTTGTATCCAATATGGTTGCTCCTAGTATCCATTTATCATTTTCGTAAGTAGAATTAATCAATTAAGTCTGTTGAAGCGAGATACCGATCCACAGAACAAGCGGCATTCAAAATACAAGATAATCAAGAGTTCACTCGACCGACTACATAATCCTTATTAAAGCAATCAATTTATATACCCTTCAGAGGACTATAACAGAGGGTGGCGGCAAAACTGTTCCGAAATTGACCATTAGTCGGGATTTCCTTAACAAACTGCTCTCTATGTCCTTGTTACGACTACGATGCTCTCTATAAACAGTATAACGTCCGCTTACATTACGACTTTAATTCATACAGCTGCATTTCTTTTCAACGACATGGGATTGAATATTGTGAACCGCACAACATTCGATTTCACTGCTTTTTAGATTAGTGCTTATTGAGCTGTGCAAAAGGAGAAGACCTTATAATCCGTAAGGTCTAAAATGCAGAATCTGGAGAATGTCAATATTGACCAAGGTTGGTAATTGGTTAAAAAAAACCGGCAAATCCCTGATCCTTGTACAACTATACGACCGAAGAGCAAAACAGGATTTTGTAAGAGTATTCATATAAATCACGGTAAACATTGAAAAGGTTGTTTTCCTGCATCTCTGGAGGAAAAATGTCTTTGTGTGTAGCGATAAAAATCAAGGAATAGGAGGACATGTGAAGAAAAGGATCTCCTATTCCATTAAATTATTTGTTCGAATAAAAAAGGGAACTCCTCACACAATGGCCAATGAAATGGATTTTTCACATCCCGGCCGACGGTGAAAAGAAGACACAAACTAGCACCTGGCATGACTAGCAACGGGATGAAAATGCGTGAGCCATGCTTACCTGGACACTGCAACTGACTTATCACTCGTTCCTAGAGAAATCATGAACGTGCAGATGGTTTGTGCTAGTGCATCCACGGACTTCAATGCACCCACATGTGGAGTTACAGTTTTTAATTCGGACACCACCAATTTTACAGGCATGTGAAATAGAGCGAATTCACTCCAGTCTCCTTGCTTTTATCCAGTCTATACAAAGGATGCCAACAAAGAGGTCGAAGGATTCGAAAATAATGACAAACGACATAAAATGTTACATGAGTCGGAGGCCTAAGGTAAGGATTTGGATGTACATAAGTATCGAGCGGTATTCGACAGAGGAGGAGACGGTTGTATTTCATCCTCGCTGCAAAACGTATCCCTTTTTTCTCTCTCTCTTTTATGAGATTCCTTAGTGCCATTAAATTTTCAAATTAAATCTTTTGTTGCAAAGCGAATCGAATCGACTCAGTAGATGAGGGTCTTCAACAGCATGGCTTGGGGTAAATGCAATCTTCCAAATATCCCGATTTATAGTGTCTACATCTGTGTGTGTCATAGATGTGAGTCCTTTTTAGGGTGGTTCACATCGAGGCAATTAGGGAGGAATCGTGTAAATATTAGAAGGCATGCCACATGGATTTATGAGTCATAATTGTTGGTTTCTATCTTCGGGATAAGGAAAGTTCAATTTGGCATGGCTGTAGCTCGTTTGGGCATTTCCGTGGTCATCAATTACGTTTCACTTCCTTGATGTCGGCCACATTTCCAACCGCTTCACGCTGTGAATGCTCTTTCTCTAATTTGCTCACGTATGAATTTCACTTCCTGGCTCTTTAAGGTAACTCGGAGAACAAGTTGCAACATTTCCGGCGGTCAACTTTCCAACTTCAAGAAGATATGACACATGTCTGAAAATATAGAATCGAAGGACGAGGGAATATCCTTTTCATTGGATATTGCCTCTCCATGGAAATAAAACAAAGAGGAATAGGATTCAAATCGCAATCATTGCCTTTGTCATGATCCTCCTTCGTATTGCCATGGCTATTGTAAGTAGGATGAGGTATGGAAACCTGTAAGGAAGATTTGTACTTTCCTCGTAAACCATACCATAATTCCGAAGTGAATGCGAGTGTACTTGCTTTGTGTTTCTGGTCTCTCCTAGCGATTGATTCCTCGATTCAATCTTACCTTACGGAGTGGTAAGGATATCCGTACTCTACCTGCTGGGCTTTGTTCTTCCGCCGAGGATACCTTATTTGTAAGGAAGTTACAATTCATTGAAGTATAAGGTGTACTCAGCTATGTTAATGTGACATTCCTGTTTCGAATACTGATTGCACCAGTAATACTGTTCGTACAATCCCGGAAACTGTTCAGATAATGCTCTTTTTGGACACAGGTCCTTTTATGTATCATTAAGTATTCCCAACGCACTTGAAAAGAATCTAAAGCCGAAGAAGCCTTCTAATCAAGGACCGCCTCGAAGCAAACTCATTGGAGGCGACACAAATATAATTTGAAGAACATCTGCTTGCATTTACGAGATTAGATTTTACGAATTCCTATCCAATCCGGACAAAACGAAAAATCCGAAAATGAAAAGCAAAAGAAAACGAAACCTCCATTCAAGATCAAACGGTGCTCGCCCCGAGTAATATTAATCGGTATGGGCGACACCCTCGTCCACTCATTCGGCTGAGCATTCAAAATACGAGTATCCATGAACGTATTTTGTTTTACTCGTATTTCGTTCACCCGAACGAGGACACACAGAGATCATGATGACGGTTTAATGGCGGCAAACAGCCCGAGGAAGCAGAAGGTAAGCCAGGGCAACAAGGGACTGTTTCGGATTTCAGGATTAACGCTTGCAGTCGGTCCCTCCGGATTTGAGGGTGTATACGAGAACATCAAGGATTGTTTTAGATTTTCCTTCTTTAAGTTGTGGCATTCATACCGCCGCTGCAGGGAATGTTTAGATAAGTGCTGCCGAAGTGATATGAAGTGAAATAGTGCATTCTAAGTGTGTTAATGGCGTTCATCTGGTTTTCGAATTCCACGAGTGTTTTCTAACTCCATTAACATTCACATGCACATATTGATGGATCTGGGTATTGGGTGTTTAGTGGTGGCATGGGTTCACTTAGATTTTTCTTGCATTTCAATGTCAAGTGGAATGGATGCGTACTTTAGCGGCTTTTTACACTTTTACGGCCGCGTTTTTGAACAGCCTTCGGATGTTGCTGTGGGAATAGCTGCCTCGACATAATCGTATGCCACTTTGGGTTAATTGAATTTTTATTGAGGCGATTCAGCAAGAAGGGTTCAATTACATTCTGCGTTGCACGCTTTATGCCTTGGCGTCAATTTGGGTTCCCATTGTTTGATACTTATACGTGCTGCCGGTTTTGTGTGTCATTTGTGGTTAAAGGAAATCCGAGGAATTCATGCTTTATCACTTTAAATAATTTGGAACTATGGAATGCAGCGTTTCGGTGTGGGGGATGTTCGGGCACATGTACTCGTTGGAAACCAGAGAAGGCAGCAATTGGTTGCGGTGGATATGGACTCTGAAAGCAATTATTTTACGGACAATTAATTAAAATGAACAGCTTGTCGTCTGTCAGTCGCAAATCGCATCATGAATCTTTTTGTTATTATCATTATAGCTGGCGTTGCAGCTGGTAAGCTCCAGCACCTCTCAATCATCTTTGTTATGTGTACGTAACATTTGGCGGAATTTTGTACTTAACATAGGCCTCAGATTACAACATATTACTATTGAGACACTAAAAGATAGATTATCTCAAACACGATGTGCGAGGCGATGGAGGATTCAGTTCTTTTATACAGTCTGTTCCTTCAGACATTCGGCCAATTGCTGACCGTCGTTTAAAAAAAAGTTTCCTTTAGCGCACAAGTTAGCAATGAGCTGGACCGCCATCAAGTAATAAATATTCCAAGGATCTTAAATTCGGAAAGTAATTTACTCCCTTTTCTTTTATCATGTGACCGCTTTTGCCGCACTGTCTCCCGTTCACACTGGTGATGGGCCTCTTCGATTTATGATCCTGTAGGTTTGTTACCAATAATTTTACGTACTCATAGCATACCCGTTCGGAAATTCCACTGTCATTAAACCAATATTACTAAGTGTGTTATGCGGCTCATTTACAGATTTACTAAACACTTATTTAAGGGTGATTGTTTTGCTGTTTAGTTTTTCAGTATTGTGTTTTTAACAGCTCACGCATGACTTGTGACATGTGTCAAACTCAAGCATACTCAGTAGGTATTGCCATTTTGTTATCTATACTTGAACAATACTTTCAAATAATTGAATTTTATCATCATAATTCAGACCCTGAGAAAAATGTTCTTAACCCTTTCGACCCGGCTTTCGGGGGACCGATTCTGGACAAATTTAGTAATTTATATCTAATCAAAGCTTTCAGAAGAAATGATCCAGCACAACAAAATTTCAGTAGGTTAGAGGGCGTGGGTGGTGGGCGGTGGTACAAAAATGTACCATCCGGGATGTTATGTGGTACAATATTGTACCAACCGTACCAACAAAGTAATACCCCTGCATAATATCTGCGTATACATCACTGTTGGTACATATTTGTACCACTAAAAAGGACGAATGGTACATATATGTACCACTCGCCGAAAACCATGAATTTTTTAGTACTGCAATAACAAATACTTATGTACGTTATAAAACAAAATTATATTTATTCACTTGATATTATAATATCCTGCTTGTTTCACCGCAAAAACTTTAAAAACACTGAAAAAATCAACCGAAACGTCCACATTCCACTAAATTATTACTTCAAATGCCATCGGAAACATGCAAGACCAAACACGCACAAGCGTGTATCTGCTGCATGCACATTTGGATACCGTTAGCAGAATGTTGAAAGACGTTGTGGTACAGATTTCGACCGAATAGTATGTAATTTGTGACTTTCAGGTAGGTTTATACTTTTGGTGGTACATAAATGTACCAGCCGGGTCGAAAGGGTTAAAGGCAATATGGTCCGATGATACCGCATGTCCATAAACCGAACCAGAGTGAAAATGGGATTAAGAAAATGCCAAAGATGCAAAGTTTTCAATTTTTGTGACTTGTAACTGTGAAATTGAATAAGGAAAATTAATTTTTCTGTTGTAAATAGAAATTAATATTCGAATGAGTAAACACACTTCCATAGTACACTGTAATGCACTTCTGCTATCTGTGCGCGAAATATAAAAATTCCCTGAATTGTGTCTCTGCTAGAAGTAATAAGAACAATAATTAGCTGGGACATGAACTAAAATTCAAGCCATGATCCAAACTAACCATATTCTCCTACCCAATGTATGACCGAGCCGGTCATGTGGCACAGGGATGAAAAAGAGGTAAAGCTAAAATGGAAAAACAGCTGCTAAGTTCCCATTCGGGAAATTAAACATTTTGACAGCTCGAATTCATCGTTTTTAGAGAGATGTGTGTGTACGTCCGTTGATAGTTTTTCGACTAAGCATGTCAAAAGTACGTCGAGGTTTGGAAAAAGCGCTAGGGTATGTGTATTATATTTGAGTGAGATTATTTTCAAGGGAACGGAATTGATATTGTCGAATAAATAAATATTTTTCGGGAAAAAATTGAGAAGTCGCCTTATTTTTCGAACTCGATATATTAGGTGGCATACTGGGCACTGAAACACGCCTCGAAGGAGTGATATGTTACCATTATCTCCATAGATGTGTTTTGTGAACAGCAAAAAGTGAATTCCGTCATTTTTGCAAGGTCTGTGTTTATTAACGAATAAATTGCATTCAATTTCGTTTATGGAATGACATGTATGTTGCAGAAGGTCTTCCATACAAATGGAACAAATAATTTCAAGCAGGCAGAAACAGTGTTCAAAATAATATAGTTTCCAAACGGCAAAAACCGTCAACTGATGAACAGCACGTCTAAGAAATTAAAGATTTAGAACTCAAAAATTTTCGATTTATCATCAGAGACCATGTTGATGTTGAATGGATCATTTCAATTCAAGCTGCCAAATATATTTGAAACATGCTGCAGACATGTTTGAAACATGTTTGTGTTTGTTGATAAATTCGTGAATTTTGTTTCACGATACATATCTTGGGAACAAATTAATATGTGTATATAACATGTGCTCCAGATCTGGTTTAATCGAGCTGTTTAAGGTGTTGGCGGAGCGTCTTAAGTACACTGGTTTCTAGTCTTCAAGAGTACTAAATGGGAAGTTGGTAGTTTCGCACACTAGAACACACTTTTAACTAGGTTCACGACAGAAAAACAAAACAACAACAGAGTAGTGTTATGGAATGGATAATTTATTTTCATGAATTTAATAACATAAGTACAACTTATTATTTGTTTTGTTTTTAGTTTACACGTAGAATGTTTTAAACATAAGACGATTCTCGTGCGTTATAGTGTTAGCAACACAAAAACTCTACAAGACACTACCTACTTAACGATTCGTTGTTACATTTCTTCCTTCGTCCTATTTCTATAAATTACTACCCACCGGTGCAGTGGGTGATCCTAGAAGCTAGTTTTACATAACTTAATCGAGAAGAGTGAGAAAAGAATTTTGAACAATTTCGAAAACAAAAGCAATAAATAAAACAAAAAAGAAATTTTTCGGTTATTTGTCGCCCGACGCGCGCAGTAGCTTATCTATCGTGCTAGTTCTTTACAATCCTTGCAAATAACGTCGCAGTTCCTCCTCAGTGTCGTAAATCATGACGGGGAATGGTGAGCCTGGAACAAACTCACCGGCCCATTTGACTTCGACGCGATAGTCGCCAGGCTCCGTTGGATCATACTAAAATGGACATAGCATTAAAAAAAAAACGCAAAAACAAAACGCAAAATCTACTCTACCTTGCATAGAATTGTTCTATCCTTTTGGCTCTCGCGTTGCATTTCAACGCGGAACGCACCCTTTGGACCACGTACCCTAACTGTAAGTTGGCCGGCTCCAGCACCTCGGGTGTCACAAATAAACCGCGACTGGAATGTGGCAAGCACGCCGTGTTCAATTCCAGGGCCATAAACACGAACCTTTTTAGAAAATAGAGATCAAGAAATATTCACAACTTCTAGCCTAAATACTAACCTTGCTAGCATCTGGAGCTCCGGCGACTTTCAAACCAAATGGCGACCCGGGGACATGTTGCCCACCATACTTGATGGTAAGTAAATGCCTTCCAGGCTCCTGAGGCTTGATATTCAACGTAAAAGTCGCATCACCATGATCGTAGAGTTCACAATAGGCAACTTTGCGTGGACCAGCGCAATGAGCAGTCAATTCGCCTGGTCCAGCTCGCCTAGTGTCAATCCAGGATTTGATTTCTTTTCCTACAACTCCGTGCCGAAGACCCTCACCGGAGCATATCACTTTTGATGCATCCATTGACGATCCAACGGCAACGGTGAGTGGACATCCCTTCACTAAACGCCCATTCCATTTAACTGCAAGCGTCAAGGGACCAGCGGATGATTTCTGTGGGGTGTATGATGCTAACCAGATATTCTCGTTCGGTCTCGGTTGGGCGAGGCTCACAGGCACAGACGTATTATCCTGGTGCATTAAAATTACTTCTGGTCTTCCTGCGGGAGCATTTGTCGCATCAATCGTAAAGTGGGCTGCTTCCCCTGCTTGGGAAGCAGCTAGACCACGACCAGTCAATATCACTTTATCGGCAGCTTGTTGAGCGGTTACATAGGCGCTTCTGGGACATTGAACTATAGATACTCCACTCCAAGTGAGGTCCAAGTCATGCTCACCGGGATTAAGGTTCTCAGCGGATACGAAAAGTCTAACTTTTCCATCACTTAGCTTATCAACGGGTATCTCGATTCCGTCAATAGTACAAACCAGTTCTCCAGGTCCGGCTTGTTCTACGTCGAATACAATCCGAGCTGGTAAGATCAGTCGACCCTCGTGATCGAGTAGCGTGCCCCATCCGCCGATTGGGGTTACTTTAGATGCTTCAACGCATGACACGTTCCAGGGCGAGCCTGGAAGCGATCCTCTGTTAGGACAACTTGCTCGGATCTCATATCGTCCGACGGAGAGGATTGTGTAGGAAATGCGCCATTCGTTGTTCCCAAGAGCCTACGAGTTGGAAGAGAACGAAAAGGACTACTTTAGAAACAAACTTCGGTATAACAGTGCCTGATTGTACCTTAATTTTAGGTTCGATCCTTTCGCCAAATTCATCAATTCGTTCAATCTGCACATTTGGAGCTATGGGAGAGTAGACGACAAACGAAGCCTCCTTATTTCTATGGCAAATTTCAAGCCCGGTGCCGGTTGCACGTGTGTCACCCTTGGTGCCCGTTTGTGATACAGCGAAGTTAAATGGTGATCCTTGGACAGTTTCTCCGCCATACATCACTGTGAGCCTATGAGTGCCAGGTGTTGTTGGTATAAACTCGATAAGGTAGACGCCTTCGGTTTGCTCTGTTACACGTACGGGGAGATTCTGGTTTGTAGGCGACACTGCGTATGCCTCAACTTCAGCCACTCCAGCTTGGTCAGTTCTTACTACAAAAGGAAAGAAAACCATTAAAAATGGTTCAACGGGACCTGGGGGTTTAGAAACTTACACGTGAAAGTTATCGGGCTATGGAGGGCCAACTGTCCTTTCGGAACGCCCTGGACTGCTATCTTGCTGGTGTCAAATGACTCACAAGTAAACGGGCTTCCCGGCAGCGGTTTGGAATTGTGTAATACCTCTGTAACGATATAGGCTTTAAAAATATGACCAAAGATGGTTGTTCAAGCTCATTACCAAGTACACACTGGCCAATTTTGTTTATGGTGAACTCGGCTTGAAGTTGACCGCCTTTCGTTTGGTAGCAACGTACCGGTAAGGCCTGACCTCCCGGTCCTGACACAACAACATCAAACTCTCTTGCAGGCCTGCCAATGGTATCAATAGCGAATGATGTGGTCTTTCCCACACGCGCCTGATATAGACCCAAGCCACTGACACTGATCTCCTTGCCGCTTCCAGCTGGTAAGACGTTAATCTCAAGTGGCTTCAAAGACACTGGTACACCATTGTACAGGATTGTGATTTTGTGCGGTGCCACCCGTGTCGGATGGTATACAATCTCCCATGTTCCATTTTTGGAGGGACCTCGTATTGAATGAGGCACTTCGGCGGCTCCACATCTAACCATTGCTGTGAGTGATCCTTGACCGGCGTCGTTTAGTGACACCGATATGCTCGCTGGTCGATGGCATAGAGCTTCTCCGACTTCTGTGATTTTCACCAAGGACGGGTCGAAGACTGTCAATGTGCGTGTGGCGATGTGATGTCGGGTATCCCGGTCTATGAATCGGATCAAGTAGTTTCCAATCATGTTGGTACGAAACTCGGCAGTATGGCGAGTGATAGTGTAAGCTACAGGCTTGTGGTCCGGTCCCACGATTTCAGCAATTTGATCATCTGTCGGGAAGTCAACTGTTGCCAAGCTTCCGATTTGAATTTGTTGGGAGGTCTGCTGGATATCTACGCGAAATGGACTGCCATCCACGGGGACATCGTTGAAAGTTATGTTGACGTAATGAGGCTCACAGCTGTGCGGGACAAAGGTCACGTCATAGAGCCCTCTAGCACAAGCCACAACTTCTGCTTTCACTGTACTACTATCAGTCGAAACAACTAGCTCTAAAGTGCCTTCACCAGCTCCAGCAGCATCGACGCTGAATGTAACTGGGACGCCCAGTGGCGACGGTCCATCGTGTTGTTCAAGCCCGCTAATGGTTACACGGGACACATCGAATACGTTGCAGGAAAATGGAGATCCGCTGATGTGTTGATCGTTGGCGGTGACACTGATGAGATGACGTCCGACAGCTGAAGGGCGGAACGAGGCTTTATAGATGTCTCCTCGTCGGGTAAGTTGGCAATTGACATTATCGCCAGATGGAGATGTGACAAAAACTTGAGGCTCAACTCCTTCGAAACCGTCTAGTTGGAATATGTTGTCCATTTTGACAGCAGCTTGCTTTAGGCCCTCGCCCGAGGCCATGGCTCGAGGAAGAGAGACCGGTGCTGGAGCAATATGACACGTAAACGGTGAACCCGGGACTGGATGGCCGTTGAATCGTACCGACAACGAATGGGCAGCTGCTTCCGTTGGCTTGAAATTAACTTTAAAACGAGCATTGCCTTCAGATTGAACGAAGTTTGGGACATTTTTTCCATTGACCGCGACGATGATTTCCAGATTTCCAGCACCAGCCTGACTGGCGTTGATTCCGAAACTGACGCTCTTACCAACGACTCCTGGTCGGATATCGGTGACAACCACCTTTTCAGCTGAATAGGCTTTCAGTAAAAAGGGACTGCCTTCCACGTGTCCACCGCCGGGAAGACGAACCTCAACAGAGTGATCGCCCACATCGACGGGTTCGAATTTAACAGTATATCCGACGTCTGATCGTTCGATTTTCGTTGACACGCTTCGACGAGCCGGTCCCAAGACCTCAACTAGCGGCATCGTATCCGACTCTACTGAAAAGTCAAACATCCTGCCGACACTAACCTTGTCCATGGATTCAGGTGATACTATACGCGCTGCAGCCGAGACGCGGCAGGTGAATGGGCTGCCGGGTACATCTTGCCCATTGAATCGAAGCTCCACCGTGTGGTTCTGTGCGTCTCGCGGTGTGAAGCTAATGGCATAGGTATGTTGGCCCTGACCTTGTGCCGAAGTCGGAACACGTCCTCCATTGACAGTTACTTCTAGGTTACCCGGGCCTGCTTGGGACGTCTCCACGAGGAATGTAACTGGCTTTCCTACTGTCCCCGTGCTCACATTCTTCACTTTAATTGCGTTTACGTCATAGACCTGAAATGGGATTTTAAGCGCTGGAAATAGGAGAAAAGGAAACTCGATAAACCAACCTTGGCTGCATATGGACTCCCGGCAGTTGGTAGACCGTTGACTGTGACATTCACACGATGCTCGCCCACCGAACGGGGGACGAATTCAGCCTTGAACACACCCTCAGCGGTCTGGTGCACTTGTGCCGGCACTGACTGCCCAGCTGGTCCTGATTTAAGGATTCATCGTCGAAGGATTGTTTTTTTTTTTTCGTTTTTGTTTACATTTGTGTTTGTATTTTGTTTTTTTTTTTTGTATTTTATGGTTTTAAATATATTTTTGCAGTTTTTGTTTTATTTTGTTTGATTGGTAGTAGCGGTTTGGTGGTAGCAATACAGAAGAAGACAATGGAGTCAGATTTTTTTTAGGTCAGCAAATACAAATATGGTTTGGATGTGAGGTTTGTTTGTTTTTTTTTTTTTTTTTGTTTTGATGGAAAGAAGAGTTTGTTTTTGTACAAAAGCCATAGAAGGTTCGAGCAGATGACTGTGAGATTTTAAGGCGGGATAGGTGCGCAAAGATTATTCGAAAGAATGCTTACAAAAAGTTAGTATAGAGGCGAGAAGCAAGCTAATTACAGACCCTAAAAGTGGAAAAGATGCCCTTCACCACAGTGTCGATACCAGGTCAGATATTTATACACTTCAGACCTAGGTCTTAGGTACTTAGACTGTCAATTGTATCTGTCTACAATTAGTTGGTTAGTTTTCGTATTTTTGTTTTTACATAAGACGGTTTTTAGGTAGGCAAAGAGATACGAATCGCTTTTATCAGTGTCTAAGGTTCTCGTGTAGGGTTGTTAAAAGTAATTAATAATTTTAATATTCAAGTTAAAAATATTTATAAAAGTCTAGTACAATAGTCTTCGTCGCCCTGAAATAATATACAGATATAAAGGTGAGAAATAAAAATAAAAAACAGATAAAAATTAATAAAAACAATTGTATATTCAATTAAGGGGGAAAACAATTTGGATTGGGATTTTTTATACAAAAATAAACGAAAGGAAAGTATTGTGCAGAGGTGTAGGATGTGTTAGACGATGCTGGGCCCAAGTTGGCCGTTTTTGGAATTATCGCACAAACTTGTGAGGCAACACTCGTCTGAAAGGTGCCAATTTTGTTACAAGTGATCGGTGGGAGAAACGTTTTAATTACAACACAAGTGCTCAAAGGGAAAGAACGATGGTTCTAAGGGACTTTGGAGAAGATGACAGGAAAGGACTTTATGAACAAAAAAAATGATACAAATGCACACAACTCCGAGACAGCTGTACAGTTTTAATATGAAATAAATAAAAATAGAAAAAAAGTTTTTAAAATTTTGTTACTTTTGTCAAACGTCAGTGAACGCATGATGTGTGCGAATGTATGAACCAAACCCTCATTATTACAATTCACATAAGACTCATGTCCACCATTTTGACGATCCGGTAGATCGGGATCGGATACCAAACTCACCTTCGACATTTACTTCAATATCTTCTAAACGACCGCCAGTGTGATTGATTACGAACGAATTGGGCTGATGAACTGGGCCAGGACCGCCGAGTGAAACTTGCGGTCCTGACATCCCGCCGCTGATACTGACTGTTATTGGACAGCCGGGGACCGGCATTTTGTTGAACGAAACGTTGATTGTGTGCTCACATGCTTCGGCTGGGACGAATGACACCGAGAATCTGAATGAAAAACAAGAAAAAAATTCAAAACAAGCTCGAGGCCGAAACCAATCTGTGGACCTACCTCGCGTTACCCTGCGGATGCACTTGTGTCGGTATGTTTAGGCCTTTAGCAGATATTGTTATTTCGAGATTGCCCTCGCCCGCATCTCCAGCGTCAACTGTGAACTGGACGGAGCGACCTACTGTTCCCCGGGACACGCTACCGACTACAACTTTGGTAGCATCATAAGCTTTCGAGAGGAACGGTGTCCCTTGCACGGGGAAGCCATTGTATTCCACATTTATCGAGTGTCCCCCAACAGTACTAGGCGTAAACTCAGCGGTAAAACCAGCATGAATATCTCCAGTAACACGCACTGGCAGCTCGCCATGAGGCCCACGTACACTGACAGCTAATTCGGCCGCACCTCCGCCACTTACTGTGATGTGAAAAGAAGCTGGCCGATTAACTGGAATCAATTCCAGATTGGATAAATTCAGCATAACGCGACTTGTATCGGCTACCGCACATACAAACGGACAACCTCGGACTGTCTCTCCGTTGAACTTTATGTCGATCAGGTGCGGTTTGGCTTGTTCGGGTGTGAATGAAACTAGGCAACGTCCTCCACCGACTACCTGCACATGATTCGGTACTTCACCTTCATTAATCGATATTTCTAATTGACCTTCCCCAGCAGCGCTGGCGTCTACACGAAACTGACATGGCTGGCCGACAACTCCACCATTGACATCTGTCACTTGTATCAAACTAGCATCGTAGACCTTTGCGACCAATGGTCCGCCAGCAATCTTCGCTCCGCTTATTGCAGCTTCGATAATGTGCGTTCCAACCTCGGTGGGGACGAATTCAATACGAACGGCACCATTTGCCGCCTCATGGGTAACACGGGCATTCAGTTTGGATTTGTTTGGCGTTAAAACTGTTGCCACGCATTCGCCTTTCGATAGGCTTGCTCCAGGAGGCGGCAGAATCTCAAAAACCGCCGGCGTGTTGGCTGGTACTAAACGTGTCGAATCGCCCAAAGCTGTTAAACCGGGTGAAGACATGATTTCAACGTGCCACGGTGATCCTACAATGAAAAAAAAGGAGAAATGAATAAAAAATGTAGAAATTGGAATGCATTCACGTAACAGTATCAGATACCCATATCAATCACAGATAGATAAAACGATCCATGTATGACGCGAATATTAAGTTTCCTTCGGATAGCGATACTCGTAAAAAGCAGGACAAGCTAACGAGGTACGCAGTGAATGGGTAAAAACTAATAAACATTTCAAGACACGATAGAATGAGTGCCTAGAGAGCTGCGTTGCGACTCAGACACGAGAAAAGTATCTTCGTCATGGCTCTGTGGAGATTTTCTTTTTCGCCTTCTCTCCTCTCAAATTTGCTTGGACAATCTCAGATATATTTTGCATGTCTGCTTAGTGCTTCTGTGAAAAATATGATACAAGGTTTTCCTCTTGTACCTCGTCCGGCTTTGTCTCGGCTTTGAGACGTGACTTAAGCGCAGTCTGCTCATGGGATAGGCATGGGTTTTATTTCGCTTTGAATACAAATGGATTTGAAAACAGAGCTAAAGCTTAAGCTACGATCTCTGCCTATCTTTACGGAATGCATCGCGAATTAATAAGAAAATATATATAATTGCTTGCGGGGTCAGGAGAGTGTATCCAACTCTAACTTGAACTTGCTGACAACGTCAATGCAACTGGAAATGAATTTTTTTCAGCTTATTACCATAATGACTTGATTTGGACGGGACAGCCATTGTACCTTCGATGAAGCCAGCTCTATTACCAGTAAGTGGCTGTCACACGGAAACGTTTCGTAACTCAACATGAGAAAAGAGAAAGTTCCAATTCAAGTTGTTGTTGTGGTGGCACCTCGTAACCTTGCAAAATTCGAAGTTTCTTCGTACAGAGTTAAAGGTTGCCAGTTCAAATTATGACGAATTACAGATTTCCAGCTCGCTGAATGAACACGTTTAGCATCATCAACATTTATTAGATTTGTATTATGATGTACAGTTCGAAAGTCAGTTTAAACAAGAATTAAGGTCACAATCGTAAACCCTAAGGTGACAGCAGCTACTACAAGCAAATATTAGTCAAAATCTCTACTGATACTCGTGAAAACTTTTGTCACCAACCCAAATATGGTTTGATGTTAAATATTAGCTTACATGATCATTGCTTGACAGATCGATTGCAACTCACGATCAAGGTATAAGCTTCCACCACTCTTACCAAATATCTCCACTTAGTCAGTTCCAAGAAGTGCCTTTCAGCTGACAGACAAATTGGTCGTCTAACCTACTTCATTATCGCACTTCTGCGTTCGTGTGATATAGTCGTTTCTGGTTTGCAGTTCTGCCTCTTTCCAATTCATTAACAAACTTGATGTCTGCAATTTCACTTTCATCCACTAAACGTGCCGATTATCATTTTTCTCTTCCATTCTCACTGGCATGACAGAAATTAACATCGCGTGGTAAAAATGTGAAGCCATCGTAGAAAACGAACGATTTTCACAGTTTCGTTTGATGTCTTATATCTTTCCCATCGTATTTGCATTTTATGGGATCAATTAATTCAACAAATTACGAAATTGACTATCGCCAATGAAAGTAGACACATTGTGGCGTTGATTATGTCACGTTCTATATCCAGACCTCTTAACCTCTGTGTAAAGTACGAGTTGGCTATTAACTACACAAGTCCACTGAAGCTTGATGAGATTATTATAGCGCTTCGCTTTGCTTATTGCATACGTAACGTTCCAAAGGTGCGAGGTCAAACTCATTTTAATGATATAAATGATTTCGCCTCTGCATGTGACCTCCTGTAATATCATCATTACAAATATTTTGTTGCTTGTGCAATCAGAGAAACGTATCACTATGAACTGCTTTCACATATGTACCTTTCTTGATTCCGGTGAAACGAATCTAGATACATTTTGATGCCTAGACATGCTAAGCGGTAGCAAATTAGAAGAGCATGCTGACAGCACAGCATTGAAAGCCAGAATTTAATAAGATTGACAGAGAGTACAATGTTGCGAGAAGGGCAATCATGCGATCTTTGAACGATGAAAAGTACTCGTAGTTATACATATAAATAAATCAGATAATAAAAAGGTTATAAAAGCATTGCAACTCATCATTCTTCAGCTTCGTCTAGTTTTTTTAGATGTTTAGTGAAGGCATTTATTTCTTAGACATAATATGCGCTTATTTTATTGACGGTCATTTGGAACTTGGAAGTTGAGAGCTTGGTGGACAACCCTTCGACAAACCTCCCTGTTACAAGTTTGTTCCCTCCATGTTTCGCTGTTTTTTTCTTAGTCCTTACTCTTTTGAATCTTTACCCAATGTCCATTCGTTCTATATGCCCAGCCCGACTTCCTTCTTACTTCGCGTTTTATTACTCGGAATGCTAGGAACTGATTAGTTGCCTCGAATTCTTGAGTGGTTTCCTTCTTTCGATTATTACTCTCTCCTTTTTCCATAACATATTCTCATTAAAATCTTGTTTTCAAACACCTAAAGTATTTTTTATTCCGTCCTAGTCAGAGACCAAGTTTCACATCCGTAATCTGTCACTGGCGTTATTATGATTTGGTTATTGCCAGACAAAGAATTTTTTTCGAATAGTTTCTTCATTGTGAAGAAGCACGTTTTACCATTTCTAATATTTCAATCTTGATGTCGTTTTTGGTAATCAATTCGCTTCCAGGTTAGATATTTGAAGTCATTTACTTTATCAAAGCCACTCACTTATCAGTCAGTTATAAAGTCACTACTTTATCATACTCACATCCGACATCCCGATCCATAGAAAACCGTATCGTGTGCCTTTCGCGAAAAGAGAGCTCATTGAGAAGTTCATCGAAGAATTGTTGAAATATGACGTAATACGGCCCAGTAAATCTGTGTACTCATCACCGGTCGTCCTAGTAAAGAAGTCATCGGGGGAAGATCGTATGTGCGTCGACTTTAGAGCACTGAATGCCATCAATACTCAACGCAACTCGACGACAGGCTATAGCCCAAATGAAATCATATTCGACTTCAAACTCAAGGACATCTCCGTCAATTATTTTGTGCAGGCCGTGCATGACCTCAACGATACTCAGGACGACGCTAGCATCGGGCAGCGACGCGCGGGGGTTGCACAGCGAATAGCTCAACAGAAAGGAAAATGGAAATTACGGTTTGACGCGAAGCACAAGAATCCTACCATCTACCACGATGGAGACCTAGAGCCCGCACCGTCTCCGACTGGTGAGTCCCACAAGCTAGAGCCGAAATATAAGGGACCCTATGTTGTGAAGAGAAGTGTCCGGCATGATCGATATGTTCTTGAAGAGATAGGAACGAGTCGGAAGAGAAGAAAATATTCGACAAGATGAAGCCATGGTGTCTACTGGGACCAGAACTCGATGACGACGATGAAGAAGGTACTGACTCAGGAGCCGGGGACGACTCCATGTCAGGAAGGGCCGAGCTATCAGCTGAACGCTGCCCATCATAAAAACCTCGAACGCACACGGAAGTGTCAAAAAGAGAGCAAGGATGACACGGCGTGGGGTGACATCATTCTTGCCAGGATTGAGAAACGACGCGACACCATTGTATTTTGCGCTTTTCCTTTTTTTTCTTTAATTTAAAAATAAAGCTTTTCTTTTTTTTGTTAAAAACCACTTTGGCATTTGGATGTACTCCTCGACAGGAGTTTAATTATACGTAGTAGTCGAAAGGCACAGGTTTAAATTTTACTGTTTATCTTAAAGTATGTATTCGCCTAGGGCCAGTAAAATATTTAGATTATTTGAAATCTAAAAGCATTTTTGTCTATGGTAGGTGGATCTAAGCGTTTATCGAGTACTACAATCAGGTGCGGGGTTTGGATAGATTGAAGACAGTCAGAGATCATACATTTTGGGTTTCTATTCATTTACATTTCCCAGAAATTTTATATCGCCAGTTTATAATAGAGCTGATCGGTTTTAATCATTCACTTTCTCGAAGGTTTGAGGTAAAATGCCTTGCAACAACTTGCTTGTAGAGACATTCCTCGGTAATTGTAGCGTTGTGTTCTTTTTTTAAATGTTACGATAATTCGAAAATTATCGAATTTAATTGTCAAAATGTATGCCCTGTGAAAAATGTTTTTCGCGTAGTTCGACTATTTTACGGTTGTCATAATTGACCTACTGAGCAAGCAATTCGAGCCTGAGAGACCAATGTCCGCACCAATTTCACGCTACTGAGCATCAAGCTACCTACACGTATCCCTAGAGTGAGTACAGAGGAAATATAGCCGCGGTATCCGCCAGTGTTACCGAAGACTGTTATTTGTCCATTCGTCACCGTTCGCTTGAATTGGGATTGTACTACTGTACTACCTGGAAGATTTTACGTAAGAATCTTGGTTTGAGACCTTACAAAGCTTGTGCAAGAATTGAAGTCAAATGACCTACCACAGTGTTGCCTTAGAAAATCTCAGGGAAGATCCACCTTTTTATTGAAAAATCGTCTTTAGGGACGAAGCTCATTTCTGGTTGAGTGGTTATTGTAATAAACAAAACTGCCGATGAGCAATCTCAGAGCAGCCAATGTACCCTGAACAATACGATGTTTGGTGCGGCTTATGGCCGGACGGAGTCATTGGCTCCAATTTTTTCAAAGATGATCGTGAGAACAACGTTACAGTGGATAGCACCCGCTTTCGAACTTTATTTGCCCGTCCGAGCTGAACCTGATTGACTTCGCGACATGCCAAATAGTACGTGACTGAGCAATTTATCTCACATTTGGACCAGTGAATTGGATGGCTAGATCTTGCGATCTTAGACTATTTTTAGAGGAGATGCGTCAAATCACTCTTCTATACCGATAAACCAGCAGCCTTGGAAGACAATATTTCACTAGTTATTAGCGAGATATCAGACAATATCCTCGAAAAGCAATTCAAAATTAGATTCTCTGGATCGCTTAAAATGAAGCTGTGGTCAATATTTACATGAAATAACCTTAAAAAAAGTGGCGACGTTTATTTATCAACTTATATAAAAACTGTATACCTTTTTTCAACATTTTTGTATTTTTGTCACAATTAAAAACCAAAATGCTTAGTAAAGTTTCTTTCAAAAGTCACGCTCAAATGTTTTTGTAAAATTTGAGATGAAAATACTTAGATTTTTGATAGTTTTCTTTATTATGATAAAAATATGGCTCCTGACAATTATATGACAAGAATAACGTCATTTAAATGGAGCATGTCTATCGACTTTTATAAAAACATCAAAGTTGTCAAAACTGACTGGCCCGCATATTACAGAATTAAGTTCATCAATTTTGGTCCGAATGTTGTTTTTCAACTGTGCAATTATCGGTAGATTATCTACATGGACATTACTTTTCAAAAAGCCTAAAGGAAGTAATCTAATCCTGTTTTTTTATGATGTCCCAGGTGGTCGGCTTATATCGCCATTACGTAAAATAAGTGACTTGTATTTCCATCCCGTTGAAAATAGCAATTATCTTTGCCTACTTCTATGAGTTGGGGTACACAAAAGCACATTTTTGCTTATGGTGCTCCCATTGATAGTAGCAACTCTTTGATTTGATTCTTTTATACATTCAACAGTAGATTTTGTACATGCTTCCAAAAAGGCGAAGATTTTATTTGTTGACGAATTCATCCAATGTGGAATGAGCTTCATCCCTAAAGACGATTTTACGTGAAAACCTTGCATCATGTTCTAGCAAACAATTGATTAATCTTCTTCGCTGATTTTGATCTGTTGGCTTCAGTTCTTGTGTTAGTTGAATTTTCTTGTTTAAAATAAGACAAACAGGAGATAAATCAGTACCTAATCGCTGATCGAACAGCAGCAATGAATAACTATGAATTTTGAAGAGTACGAACACCTTAATGACATGGAAACAAAGAAAAGTTACAATGAACTACAACCAACGCGACAAAATTAGTCGAATCTCTCGAATCCTATCTAGGACAACCACCCTCGGAGTAGTGATCTTCGGCACAAACCATCTACATCACATCCTGGGGTGCCACACCATAACAGCGTAACTTTTCAACCTGCGCTAACCCTATAAAAAAAATCGTAAAAAAATTCTCTTGGTTTTTTGGAGCACTGTGTGCGAAGGTTTCGTTTGCGTACCTGGACAAAAGAAATGAGCCTCATCGTTCAGAATAATTTTATGTAAAAAATCATGATCTTATGTTCTATCGACTTTCATCCTTGTATCCACGACCAAAAGCAGTGGGATTACGGGGAAGGTTTTTGTTCACATTTTCACCACTTCTTTATGAACTTTCACTATGTAAGTAGGTTATATTAACTTTTATTTATCTAAAGTCGTTGTTACGATAATTGAATGATGACAGTTTGACAATGGCACCTTTTGTTGAATGGCTCTTTATTAAAAAGTGTAGGAAAATTTCTACTTTTTTTCTCCATTTTCTCACTTTTAAATAAACAGAAAAACTTTCCCATGCACGGGATATGTCGTTAGTCAATCAGCGAAAGATCATTTTTATTATCACTGGAACAAAACGTAAAATTAATTTTACGTTTTCTTGATTGCGTATAGGATCTTACTTTTAAAGTCCTCGCCCTTTCTTCCTTCGAGTGAGTATCATGGAATTGATTTAGGAAAGTGAAAGCATTATTTCAAGAAACTAAGCGATATGTCCAGTCCAGTGTCCAGTTTTATTTCCCTTGTGTACCTTAATGCATATTGTAGTCTCTTTATGCAATTGATTCTAAACAGGTTTTTATCGTTCCTTCCCTCTGCGAACTGCAACTTGTTCTAGTTGATAGCCTCCTCCGCGCTCTTCTCTTTGTTTAAACATACAACATCCCTTCGGTGTATCGTCACGCACGAATGCCCGAAACCAGTTTCCACAATCAATTTATTCACGCTAAGTCAGAAGTTATTAGCAACATATGGAATGCGACCTCAAATTCAATTCAAGAAATGATTGTTGTAAACGTTGCTTTGGTCTTCATACAAGATTGATTTGGTTGCTTTAGAGTGTGACGTATTGAATTCAACACCATATCGATGATGTTAATCCTACTTTCTAGCATCTCATCGTCAAGTGCAAGTACGATCCCCTGAGGCGGTGAGTTGGATCTACCGTCACTCACATTGACATGGTAAAAGAAAAGTAGTTTGTCACCAATCGATAATTCACTTGTGCCTCGCTGGAAAAAATTGAAAATAAAAACAAAAGTTTTCAGTCAATGACATATTTGTCGAAGAAAAAGACGATTCGGGAGAAATCTTGTCGTAGTCCCTCGTACTCATCTCACAGCGGTCTTTAACTGTGTGAGATTGCCTTGTTTTGCCCTATCGTTAGTGTTTTCTCCACGCGGGGTTCGGCTTGTAGTTTTTATATGAAGAGAGTGCATGCGTCCACATACATAAAGTACGCCCGGCTTTCATTATGTTACACCTTGACTTTGGCTTTCACATTATGGTCAAGTGAATGATTGCACTAATGATGTGCATGATGGTGCTGGACCGTTTTAAATAAAATTATAAATAAGTCGAGTCAGAAGAAACGCATGAACTGGATAGAGTTCCAAGCTGAGGGTTGCCAAGTATTACTTTCAGTGGTGCATGGCCGACCTTTCCCGAAGAGGTATGACCATGGAACTACTCGTAAAAATAACCAGTTTCATTTGTCGAAGAAATGTCTTCGCTCCCGGTTATAGGTATACAATGTTAGCGAATCGTAAAATTTACAAATGATTCAGAGACAGGATGTTTTAGATGATAAAGTTAAATGTTCGAAAACTGCACATCGGACTCAGTTAGCGCCATAAACAAACAAATGAACGATGACGAACGAGCCATTAATTACCGTCACCCGGCACTTCCTCACGTAGCCGTTATAAAAGTTTACCAAAACGGTACCGTGGCTGCAAATTCAAAAGAACACCTGAAGAAGTAAATTATATAACACCAACGAGCACCAGTAGAAAGAATGCTAAGCAGGTGTGCGTAGATAAATTGGGATTTTCCTCCAACCGAACGAGTGCGGAAGAATTTTCTCTCGTCGATTCTCTTTCCTACCTGCTCCTTATACCATAAAATTCTCTTTCGACTTGCAATATTTATTTACCTGTTGAATGTATGACGAAGTAATGCGGTCTCTTGTATCACTGCACGGCAGGTAGATATTTTAGATACAAGAGACTTCCGGAGCTGCGAGTGGTAAAGAAGAATTTTCGAACGATGTGAGCACACGTATGGGAAAAATGCGGAAAATCCTGAAAATCAATCACACTGCAAGGCGGTATCGTAGAGAAGATACAGACAAAAAAAATAAACAAAATAAAACAGAACAGAGTGGAAAAAAGAAACAATTTTTGTCACTTTTAACACTTTGAAGTAAATCTGCAGAGCAAATACGATAAGCAAACTTGCTTTCGTTTCGTATCTCACTCCCACACTACGTTCTTCAGGTAACACTCCCCGAAATACACAACAATTTCACTGATCATCGATCCGATTCGAACCCGAGAAAATGTATCTATTGTCAACGTTAGCAAGCACGAAAAGCACGGAACAAAAACAAAAAAAAACACTCAAACGAAAGATCGCTTATTAAAGCAGTTCGCACGACTGAGGAAAGAGAAAAAACTAAAACCGTCACGTCATCTCGCAAAAATGTCTTGAAACGTCGACTTCGACTTGCGTTAGACTGTGCTTCGAGTAGCTTTTTGGCTTTTGTATTTTTTTATTTTTATTTTTCTTTTTATGCGTTAGCAAATTCCACTGATGCAAAGGCAATAATTTCACTGTTTACGGTATTATTTAATTAAATTGCAGATTTTTGTCAGTCGGTAACACCCAACCTGGGCCTGACGTTGAACAAAATGGCGACGATGCAGTAACCGAATAGTACTTCCCAGCTATGGTCAAAGAAAACTTTTACTTTAAGCCCTTTTCGCTTCGGTTTATGTCCAACTGCCACGATCACCACCGAGTTCAATAGCAATTTCTGAATATCCGTATCTGTGACTAGACGTTTCGTAGAATTTTCCTGTTTTATTCAAAATCAATCGTAAGCAAATCGTAGAAGCAAATGCCAAATCAGGTATCTATGGTTTCATTCAACTTTTTTTATTTCTTTTTTAGCGTGTACCGCACGCGCGAACACAACAGACTTGAGCGAATCGCGGGAAGAGACTACGGTAGGTTGACTGCAGAAACTTCAGTACACCTTCCACGAACGATCGTATCGTAGACTCTTTCCACTTCTGCTTCAGGTAGTAGTTCTCTTTGTATTTTCTTCGACTCACAAGATTCAAATCGACTCACTACAGGTACCCCGATACCGGTTACCACATTGAGTGAACGGAAAATATAGTTAGGTTGAGTCGAATTCATCGCGTTCATTCAGATGAACGCCTTAGGGAACTCGTTACTCACGTCTTAACACCTACACATGTATACGGCAAGTTGATTCGAATATGAGTTGTGCAATGAGTCAAAAATATATAAACTCAAATCGTGCTTACTAACCTGGCACTGTTTCTCCATTAAACGTTATCTGCACGGTATGCGTTCCTGACTCGTGAGGAGTGAAGCTTGCGATAAATCGTTGACCGCCAAGTGACCGTACCGACGACGTCACCCGTCCACCGTTGACAAGAATCTCCAAATTTCCGGAGCCTGCCTTAGAGCCGTCAATCTCAAACTCCACAGGCCGGCTTATGGCACCGTTTGGAATGTCTTGCACCCGTATAGCCTGAGCTCCCGTGGCATTACTATCTATTGGACGAAATCGTGACAGGGACGAGTAGCCATATCCGCCAGTGTCGCTACTTCGCTCAGTAACATGACGCTCGGATGTCTCCTTCACAGTGGTCGCATAGCTTGATTTCGAGTTATAGGCATTCTCAGTTTGCTTGACGTTGATTGCACTTGGCCTATGGACAGATGAGAGGTAATTAATCATGGATTACTCGAAAAACTTTGATTCTTTGGATATATACCTGTATTGATCGGATTCATCGGAACCACGACGGCCTGATTGATGCTTTTGCTCGGCCAAAGCAAACTTGTTGTATTGTGTATTGCGATGGGTTTCATGATCAATGTCCGGCCGATGATACGATAGGTCAGTATTGAGCTGTTTTTCCGTCATGTTGGCTAACGATTCGAGAGAGTTATGGGATAGCATATGCTTGGTCTTGTTAATTACATCCCAGCTATCGCGACGAGCTGTCGTTGGTTTTATAGACGAAACCCGAACATTTGAGGAATGGTCAATAGCTGGTTCCGGCGAGGCGGTTCGCCGGGTCTGACCAACTGTGAATAGGGGGCTTGCTCGAATATTGGAATCAGTGACGTAGTTTGACGTGCTCTTGTAGGATTTTTCTAGATGCCTCACGCTTTCATAGCCAGGTGCCTAGAGAATAAAACCATTTTAGTGAGTCTTAATTTATGAATCTTGGAGGTCGTACCTTGTGGTTTGTTATAGGGCTGCCAATGCGATGGGTTGCCGTTGTCATATAGCTACTCGGCGAGTTACTATAATGCCTGGGCGGTATTGGCGAAACAGATGGATTCCGAGGACTCGACGTCAGATTTCGCGTAGAGTGCTCGAAGTGATTCGTCGTTTTTATGGTCAACGGGCTATTTCGTGTGACTTCGCTCGATCGAATCTATACAAATACAGAAACGTCACATGAATCTTAGGCACATAGAATCGAGGAAAGGTAAAGTAAAGTGTATAGAAGTGGTGTTATTTACGTGTACAGGACTTGCGATGGGACTATCGGAGATTGTCGCTTTAGATACGTAACGATCTTCTCGAGGTGGGCTTAAGGTCAAGTGACGTTCCCTGTCTTTCTTTCGCGTATACAACTCATTCTCCTTGTCATAGTAATAATCGGTTTTCGAAGAGGATGAGTTGGTGAGTTTGCTCTCCTTGCGACTGGTCGAGTATAAGTGCTCATTGTTTGTGGTGTTGATATTGTATTTCGGGACTAGAGGAGCATCGACTGTGTCACGGGATGGTGAAGCCAATTTGGGTGAGGAATCCTGTGTGTTAGTGGGAGTTTGATTTTTTTTTTAGTGAATTTGTCGGTGATGGTTGCAAGGTACAAGGAGTAGTGCAGGATACACTTACCTCACTCTCTCGTTTATAATAGCTACTTGATCGGTAGTCGGTCTCGTTCTTTGGTGAATATTGTGGCGAATAGGATCGCTGCCTTTCCTGATTCAATAGTTCGTTCTTCGCTGTTCGATAATCTTTGTGTCTCGACGTCGTGGTGGTTGTGTAATGCAAAGACGGACTTTCAGAGCGATGCTTACTCTCATGCTGTGGACTGCTACGAGTTTTGCCGGATCGTCCCTTCGTTCCAACGCGCATAATGAACGGTGAACCTTTCACATCGTAACCATTGAAATACACATAAACGCGATATTTGCCATTTTGACGTGGCATGAATGTGACCCGGAATTTGTTTTCGACAATTTTTTCCACCGAACATACCAATGAACGTTTGTCATGAACAATATCCACATGAAGTTCGCCCTGAACACCTACGCCACGAGCGTCAACCTCAAACGAGTGGGCTCGAAGCGGCATTGCTCCATCCAGTCCATGTACCGAGACTCCAGTTGGATCGAAAACGGCACATGTGAATGGACCACCTTGAATATGTCGTCCTTGATAGGTGATGGCTATTTCCCATATGCCAGCCTCATCGGGCTTGAATATGGCACTATGTCCTTCTTGGACCTTTTTCAGCGGGCAATTGTGTGAAATTCCAGTTGGACTGACAGCTGTCACCAGAATATCTTCGGTCTTTGGCGCACCAGTGGCATTGACAAGTACTTCTACTAGACTGCCGAGTGCACAGGGTGCCATGCCCGGCGGGGCGACTTGTATGAATCGTGGTAGAACTCTAAAGAAATGCCCACCTATGCTGTCCTCGCGAACCTCGACAACTATTTCGTGCATTCCGTATTTTTCGGGAACAAAAACACCTTCACCGTGGGAATTCAATCGTATTGAATGTGGATTTCCTGTTGGCGGAAGTATAACAGCACGAACGGAACTAATGTCGATATCACGAGACAAGACATCCACGCGGAAGTGTGTCTATAAGAAATCAGAGTTTTAAATGGAATTATGTCTATAAGAGGGTATCTCTTACCGGTTCTCCAACCCTTCCCGATGTGCTCTCGAGGTACACGTTTATCATGTCGGACAAAGGCGGTCTCGGAGTTACCCATTGTAAATTGGCAGCATATGCCATGATGCCAAGATGTTCAACATCAGGACTTGCCATATCCTTTGGCGAGAGGAATGGCTGTACTCCGAGCTTACTTCCAGCTTCGACGGCTTTTCGGATATTATTCTCATAATGGAATGGATCCGTGCTTAGTTTCTCTGGTGCCGGGGCAGAACCACCGAGGTTTCGGATGATCTCACAAAATACTCGGCCGTCATTCCACTCGCTCTAGAACGGGAAAACGACATGAGAGATATATAAAGACTATTCAAGGAGGGAACTTACGGTGAAATTGGTGACTTTCTCCTTCGTTTGTGTGTTCACCCAGCGCAAGGTTGCATTGTAACCGGGTCCGCCGGGCTTCATGAAATATGAAAGGTATGTCATGCCCGATAACTCATCTAACCAAGGTGATGCTAGGTACTCAGGCTCCAGAACTTTCGGGATGCCGAATTCCCTTTGCGCGATATTCATGGCAGTCGTACAATTACGAACACTCTGACTAGGATCAATGTTGCGCCAGTGCGGAAATAGGCCAGGCTCACAATAGTCCAACAAGGCGGACAGGTAAACACCACTGTTCCAGTCAGTCGTTAGATTCGAAATCTTGCATTCTGGTAGTGCTGCTTGAAGCCAAGCCAACATCAGTTTCCGTGGCGGGAACTTGCTTCGCCCGATTTGATATCGCACAATTAAGGACCAAATGAGTCCGAGGATAAGCTTAACATTTCCATTAACAATATCCACATTTCCGATATTTACTAGTTTTATGTGATCAGCTTCGATCGCATTCAAGGCTGTCGATGCATTTTCCAAATAGTGATGCTGATTGGCCGGTCTTCGATTCCATGATGGCTTCAATGGCCTCGTTTGTAGATTTTCCACCAGCGCACACAAATGTGTTCCGTCGCAGAAATCTGTTGCCCAATCGTGAACCTGCAAATGAAGGAAACTCATGAATAACTAACGAAACAACTCCGCGGAAACTTATTCTAAGCACCTTGCCGACGCGTGTGGAGAGTGGAATTTATTTGTTTGTATCTCCGCCTTTTGTGCAAATTATTTTTGTATACATCAAACCAAAAGCAGAGAGACATGTCGGTTTCACTAACTAGCTACCGAGGGTTTGAGAGATTTCCCTGTGGTACACACATGGCTGTGAAAAAATACTTTTCAATGTGGCATGTTTGGGTGAGCTACCGCGTTGAGATTACCCGTAGTTGTATATAATTAAACTTGGTTGACGTCGATTGCACAGGTATACCATACGCATGTAGGTAGGTTCAATGAGCTTCCTTAGATGCTAATGTTTTATTCATGCTTGATCTGATGGTGGGAATGTGTTTGATATTCAATTTGAAGGCGAAACCGGAACTTGATTTCGTGTGTATATCGAACAGTCATGCACTCATAAGGAGATGAACGAGAAACGAGATTGAAACAATAAAGTATGCTGTTTTCGGAAACATAGATTCATTGGTATTGCCATCACATCTGTATCAACTGAAAGTCCAAGTCAAGGCCGCATGTCGGGTATGATTACGATACCCTTTTACACTTTCTCTTGCCGATTTCCTTAATTGGCATCAACAAGCACCACGACTTGGTTTCAAGTTCAACGAAAAACAGTGACGCGAATATCATTCGTCCCTGAATATACAGCCTACGTTGTATTTACGGCGAACGTTCACACGAATTACGTCACCGGGCTCCAGATGCATTGTCATGATATTGGCACAACGCCTACTATCGCGCATAAACGATGACTTAAGTTAGTTGTAACGCAAAAACAAACAAGCTACATGTAAACACTTCTACTGCCCTGAGAATTATGAGTCAGAACTATGAATTGAGGAACAGCGGTCACAACTAGTGATAGAGGTCGCGCTGCGTCTCATTAAGTGACACAAAGTCCAATACGCTACACTAGAGTATGGCTGTCAACACCTCTCCCCGTCGATCGAAAGTCGAGTAAATTTATTTTTACAACTTCCAACTTTGCACGCAATTAAACGTTCATTGTCATTCGGTCACACACAACAGGATGCCATATACGGCTAACTAACCAGACCAGTGAAGGTGAACCCTGTACGGCCACATTGAATAAACCTGTCAATCAATTTCGTTGGGAGGAAAACACTTTGTTTAATAAATGGATATTTGCTATCCTTAGCCTTTATTCGTTAGTGGGCAGTGACGTCACTGCGGGTCGATTACTCTCGTCATTTCCTTCGGCTCCGAGTAGACGGCGATATTCAGGCGAGTCAATAAAACCAAGTGACGACCGGTTATCTATGGCTATTTGAAGAAAGTCCTCCTAGTTGCGTCGTGCGCTTCACTTTAATCGAGAGTGAAATGAATTTTAATTATGGTTGTGGACGCTAGGCGCACGTAGCACGAAAACTGAGTCCTCGTTCATACCCGTGCATATGACACAAATGTAGGTGTGATGGATACATAATGCCATTTTTTTGTTGTTGATTTAAGCCGGCTTTATCTATGAACATGAACGCTCGGTTTATGTGTACACATAAAAGTACTTATGTATCGAGTGTTGCGTGTGGGACGTGTGATAAATCTTTGAAGTTAATTTCGCAGAAATGGTGTGGTAGAATTTTTTTACTCGCATTTCAAAACGGAAATAATACATTAACTGACTGGTATGACTGATCAGTGCGTGGATCGTTGACATTTGAGTTGCAGACTAAGCGATATCCATATCCAGGTGTTACAAATTGCCCACACGAACGATTATTCTAAAGACCTAAAGCTTCCGATTGATTTAAAACTTACTTCACATTCCTTTCAATTTTCAGTTAGATAGTGTCTCATCAAATTCGCTTGAAATCAGGTTATCGTGATCACTGCTAAAAATATTTGTGATGGCAATGAATTGTGGGAGTTATTTATTTTTGCTCATTCTACGGAGTATGAGTTCACCACATGGGGATAGCTACTTAAGGCAAATGTTTATTGTTCCAAGTATCAGCTTGGAGGTGTACATTTTGAACTAAGTTTCACTATCAGTAAATCAACTTTTCGAAACCTGTTTGGGCATTTAAAGAAACTATATCCAAAGCTTATTAAACTCGTTATTAATATGACGGGCTCTTTGAAATAGGAACGACACTATTTCGATTGGTAGTATGACGTACAGTATGGTGTATAAGTACAACGACAGGAAAATCAAAGTTCGAAAAAACTTACCTGCATACCAGTCCCGCGTAGATGCTCGTTTACCCAATTCCTGAAGGTGTTAGCCTGGATCTCAACCCATAGATCTTCATTGCCACGTATATTCATGCCCTTAGCCGCGGTGCCTTCCGGACTTCGGGCCACCAGACCGGCATGAGTGATCTTCTGAGTATCCGTCGTTCCGTCTGAATTGTGCTTTAGCAAACCCGCATGGGTCACTTTCGCTCCTTTGATATCCTTTAAATCCATTTTATTCAATTTCTATTGCACACACTTTCAATTTTTATTTTTTAATATTATTTTAATTTTATTCACCAGTTTTCTTTATTCTTTTTTTTTGTATTCACATTCGCTTTCGTTTCGCACTAATTTATTCAAAGTCTCACTATCCGTTCTCAAAACAGAATTTTCTTCTTAGATTTTTTGCACTTCATCGTTTCCGAATTATATCTACACTATATCTAGATTCGTTTGGTGTGCCTGTTTAAATATACAATATATACTAATCTCGGTTAGGTCGTTATTACTTTATCTCATGCAACAGCTTTGAAAGTTAAAATCGAACTGAGCTTCGATTGGAAAACATTCATTCAGGTGTACCTGTGTAGCCGCGCAAAGTGCCCACAACCGATGACGTCATATTTTAAAATTAAAAACAGAGAAAATAAAGGAAAAAAAGCAAACACACATAACGACATGGTATTGGAATGGAATTTAAGCAGGTTTCGTATCTTTTCAAGCTCTGTACAGCATTGTGTATCGCCATCGCCGCTACTGCTTTTGTATGGGAAACGTCTAGTATACGCATAGCAAGAGAAGACAAACAGAAAACATTAGCAAGTGAAGATTCTGTACTGGAATAAACAATACAATAGCAGTCATGTGGTCAGCTTTGAGGTCCAAGTGGGGACCGGTTTTTGTTTTTTCATCGTTCCGTTTGACTTTTGTTTCGTTTTGGCCTTAGTTTGTCGTCTTCTTCTCATCTTCCAGGAATTCAATTCACAATATAGTCTCGTGCTTCCACTATTCCCATAGGTGAGAGTGGTATGCATGTAGTGGACATGAGGGAAGCACTTGTTGCAAAGGGGCCCGCGGTGGGGTACATTGTTGACATGAGTGTGTTTGTAAACAACTTGAACTTAATGTCATAGCTGGGGCTGTAAGCCAGGTTCATTTATTCTATTGACGAATGTTCTTTCATTCTTACGTAAATGACTTACAAAGTGGCTTGTCTTAATAGAGCATAGAAAATGATTTATTGGTTAAGTTGATTACGATATTATGTATCAGATTTACACCTTTGAGTTGCCGGGGAAAGATATGGACCTTTACCATTATTAGAAGGCTCTGATAAGGAATATTTTAAACCCACGTTTTGAAAATGACCATGATTGTTGTTTGTAATTGTATGTTGTTTAGTTTGTAAACAACTAAAAACTTCAAAGGGTGAGCCAACTGATGGTGTGGAGGTTGGCTGTCAATTACTGTCATTTACTGAGCTCAATATGTCTGATCTTTTTGACACATGTCAAGTCTAGTAGTTGGTATATAAGAACAAATTGTTGTTATTCGAACTTATATAAGTTACATTTCGGTTTATACATATAATGCGTAAGCTTTTCGGATATCATAATCACCCTGGTGAAATGTGAAATCATGCAATGTTGAATGGTGCAGTATAGAGTTAAACTCTGTATCAACATGCTCGTATATCAAAATATTGCTTGCGAAAGTATTCGGAACAAGCCACGCAAATTACTTTGTCGCTGAAGTCAACAATTGGACCTCATTGGTAGCAATTTTTTGGAGAAAAGTTAACATTTATTTATAAATTACATAACAATTAAAGCCTTTAGACCACCTTCAACGTCGTAGATTCTTTAAATGGACGTTGGCCGTCAAGACAATTTGTCATCAAATTTGATATTTATCGATGAATCACATTTTTTAATAAACGAAGTTGTCGTATTTGGAGACCGGAACACCCACACGTGATTTACGAAATGCCGATGCATCCGAAAAAAGTCACTGTGTGGTGCGAATTAGGGGTTGGTCCATATTTTTTCGACGATGAGGCTGGAGAGGCAGTATTATGGAGACCGTTATCGTAATGTGCTGACCGAATAATTTATCTTTGCCTTCAAGGCAATCGTGTTCAATTTGAAAATCGCTTGAGAGGTTGATTGGCCTCAGAGATCTTCAGGCTAGGTCTATGACATCGTCGCTGGGTTAGACAATTTGGGTCCTCAAACTGGAATTGTGGCCATTGACTCACTTATTCTTTAAAAAGTCATCCATAATTTTGATGTTCAAACGATCGCCAGCTAAAAAAGCTGCGGTCATATGAACGATATTATGTTCTATTCATAAAGGGTGATTTTTTTGCTGCTGAGTATTTTAATGTTCTATTTTTAATAGTTTGCGTATGATTTGTAACATGCGTTAAAATCGATTGAACTCAATTAGCAATTCCATTTTATTGCAGAAAGACTTACATATATCCGAACAACACTGGTAAAGTATTGAATTTTGTTATCAATAATTTGTGCCTTGTAAAAAATGTTTTTCGTGCAATTCGATCATTTTACATTTTACATTTTTTACAGTGCCCAAATTTTGCACCAATTTAACGCTGTTTAGCTTTAGGCCACCTACCCCGATGCGTAAAAAGTTGTACCGTTCGGCGTGATTATGGTCCGCGGAATCATTAGTTCGTATTTCTACGACGATGTATGTAAGAACAACGTTCCTGGCAATGGCCCCTGTTATCGTTCAATAGCTTCGGACTTCTTTTTTTTTGGCCAAAACGCACAATTTTAACCTGACGAATATGTGGGTCTAGCAAGAAAACGCCATCGACATACCAATTACGGAATAGTTCGGAAGCCAATTTAACTTTCATTTTGGAGCGATGAATTGGCCGGCTAGAATCTTGTGTTTAAAGGCCTTCAGACTATTTATGCCTATAAGCCTTGGAAAACAACATTATCGGTATTATTAGCGAGCATATTCGGTGGGAATATGTTCGAAAAAATGATTTAAAACTAGACTCTCCGTAAGGATCACTTGAAACGTTATCATAATCAACATTTATCCGAAAGGATATTTAAAGAGTCAATTTCAGGTATTGATTCATCACATTGTATAAGGATTTTATACATTTTTGACAAATGTTTGCTATGTTATTGGCAATTAAAAATCAAGAGCCTTAGAAATTACATATTAACATCGACCAAAGTCCATTAACTCATAAGAATCAAAATTGATTTTACAAAAAAATGTGTGCAAGATTTCCTCTCTATCTGTTGGGTCACCCTGTGGAACTTCGTATATATTCATATCATACAGATGTTAAACCTGCCCTTCAAGTTTACGCCTCGGCATATGTGTTCCGTAAGCTTAAAATCAATTTAGCCTTAACCCACATACATACGTATGTATGGAATCAAGTTGACTGGTGACAAAAAAGTTTTATATCAAAAAACGTACTTTCTCAGAAACTTGCCGGCATTTCTGCTGATAAAGACGGTGTACCCTGATTCACAATAGGTTATTAAAGAAGAGTCTCATTCAGACAAGCATTATATTTTTCTTATTTATACAATCGTTTGAAACGAACCTGATTAGATATCTGATGTTATAAATTCCGATCTTCACTGAAAGTCGTTCGCTTTCCAGTTCGTTCACGAAAGAGTAATAAAACTAAATAATATGCCATTCTCCAACGAAAAAGGTAAACATAATTTTTGTTATACGCCATCAAGTGCAGCCTACCTTTCTCATTATGCTTTGAACAATTTTCTCGGATTTTAAATTCCATCATGAATTCATCTGTTTTTTTTAAATCTCTCTCTCCTGTGCGTGCCCAAACTTAATCACCACCATACCATGCGTTCGCATAAATCTAAACGCATTCTTCCATACCATAAAGTGCAAATCTGCTTTCCTTTCAGAAAACAATAAATCATGAGAAGCTTCCACTGATTAATATTAATTAATTACAGATCCAATTTGTGACGCCGCGCCGGTATACTATGCGGCAGTCTTGTGGAATAACGAAGAAACAGAACTCATCACGCAAAAATGTACATATTCATAACCGTCTGCTGATTAAAGACCAAAATGTATGTGAACTTTCTATTTGCCTCGAAAATGGGAAACCGAGCTAGTACCACGCCTATTTGCAGAAAGCCATTGAATGAGTCGATTTCATTCATCTACACTGGCAGTGATTTTCTTATTACGAGTACAGTTCGGCGCAGCACCGCCTTCAATACAGCTTCTTCAACAGACTTGTAAATGCTTCCCAAAACAGTGTGAGACAAAAAGGTTCATAATGTCTGACCGTATCACTGACAGCCGTAATAGCTGGAATATTTTTGAACTCGTCTGTACCCGTGAGGCCCAATTATATACGGGTTTTGTTAATGTACTCACTGAATTGAATATCAGAATATCGGAGAGTGTTGATGCTGGCGCTGACAACAACATCGTCAAGTTTCACCCGCTGTTACTGAGTGCTCGGCATATTTCAGTATCTACCTATAAGCGGGGTATGACAATTGCGTTGTTTAACAGAGGAAGTTGGCTGAAGGTATACGAGTACATAAAGGTGGTTGCTATTGCCGTCACAGCGTGCTTACTGATGTTCCTCGTACGTTCCTACACCAAATATGTCGAATTCTATCTTGTTGTGTTTTTAATTATCACAACGACCAGTCGTAACGGCGTTTAACTTGAAAGTTAATCATTTTTATATTCATTGTTACGAGTTTTTCTGTTTTTACGAGCACAACGTATCAAGGGGACATCATAGAGACTATAATACGCTGTGCTTTAAGAATGAATTTTTTAGTCACATTTAGATAATGGAAGCTAATTAGCTTGTAAAAAAAAACTCGATTGGGGTCGAATAAATAATTGAAGTTGCGAATAGCATGTCCCTGAAGTTAGAATCCATTTTATATTGGAGAAGTAATCAGTAGCAGGCACTAGCAATAATTGCAAATCAAATTTTAAATCGAAAATTGTAGTGACCTTCAATCTAAGTTCTTATTTCAGCAAAAGCTGTTTAATTCTTCTAAAAAACAGAAACGTCCATGAGAGATCTAAGTAACCGCAAAAGAGCGGCTGAAAGAAACCATTGCTTATGTATGCGTTACAAATCTTTAAATCTTTTGAGCCCGAATAATGCAACTAATTGTCAATCAAATTGTATTGCAATTTCCATCCATGCGGAAATACAATTTTCCAGCCGACACACATTCAATATCCATTTTTAATTAGCATCATGTAGCCTTATATGTATTTCAATAGCGCAGGTGATTTTACTTTTGTAATTCAATCTATCTGTACTCCACGGCGTTGCACGTCATAAGAGAACTCGATGTACATTCATACACACATTTACCTGACTTCGGATGTTGGTTGGTCATAGATAAAACGTACACAGGCGACTTTAAAAGAATCAAAAAAAGGTCCAAACAAGTGCAGGCTTTTGTTAATGGGCATCACCTGAACGCTATCAAGCGGATAAATGCCACAGCACTTGGAAAATGGTTGAAATAAATATTGTGTTTCCGATTTTTTCCCCTTTTGTATGAGACATCGAGTTGTTTTTTCAGCCTCTTGTGGCAAAAAGTGGAGCTTTGTATTACTCCACGAAATGGGGTTGAAGGTAAAACAACAAAGCAGAACAAAAAATGCTTTATATTGTGGATACAGCGGACATCGGGTTATTTTCTAGTGTCGTCATGCATGCAAGTGACCTTCGCTTATTTGATTTTACGCCGGTTGCTTTTAAAAGATAAGCGTCGATATTGGGTGAATGGATGTTGTTGATTTTAATGAAATTGGAAGCAAAAATTTAAACACGAAAATATATTCATATTTTTCAGGAGAAAAAAATGTAAAAGAGCAAATTGTGTAGGGTCGTGGGGCTTTCCCAGTGAGGCTGCCTTAATAATCGGTTACATGGTCACTTGGCTTTCAGCTGTCACACAGATAATTAAATCAAGTGTCTTCTAACACTTTTAATAATTAAACCTTTCCTCTTATTATTTGCTCCACAGCAAAAAGTATACATACGAGTGCACCCATGCCCTTTAGCCAATATCATGACGAACGACCATTAAGCTTCTTGTAGCAATAATAATTACTTGCATAACGGTTATGAATTCCTTCTCCATCAGCCTACTCTACTTTACCTGGCCATAACACACACGCTAAAATATAGTAATAGAGAAAATGAATTTAGGAAAACACGATGACATAGTATATAGTGAAACCGAACCAGTACCCACCCACTAATGACGCAATCCCAATGAAGCAAACTGACAAAATAAGCAAAATCTCACATTCTGCTTTGGTCAATTCGCATATTCACCGCGTTGCTTAGTGGGAGAATTACCAAAAACACAACACACTTAGCGTGGGTTGATTAAGTATTTGCTCAACAGCGACTTTAAAGACGCTATGCTTATAGTTTTGCATTTTTCTAACGTTGCTTATTTATCACTCCTTATTTTGCCTCAATTTCGCTCGGTTGTTTGACAGACACATTGTAAAGATCTAGTTTAAAAAATAATTAGAAGATTAGAACAAACGGCTAAATTCACATTGAACAAGTTCGTACATCAACTCTTTTGTTTCAAGCTATTAAAAGGAAAAGGAAATTCAAAAACAGAAACTTGTCTTGGTTTTCCGTATAAATAAACTTGCGCCACCTTTGTTGAAACTGCGTGGTTGAGTGTCAATCCGAAACAGACCCAAACAGATGATAATTTTTTTTTTGTCTTACTGTTGAACAAACCGGTATTTTCTCTGTCCAATAGCTATTATCACGACTTGAGTATTACGCAACTTTCAACAGCTTGGATTATCATATGCACTCTTTTATATATACAATGCAGAGCGGGCATAATCGACAGAGAATCGATGCTCTTAGAATTGCCATAACATTTACCTTCGCCATTTTTAACCAATTATTGTTCATCTTATTTATTTATGTACGGCTGTGTAAAGGTAACAAAGCAAATCATAATAAAAGCACAGAAAAATTGTGGAAATTAGGTTGCGCCTCGGCTATATCTAACTTCGACAGTTAGCTGCGGCACTGACATGTAGCTTACATAGGCACAATACACTGTTGCTTTGAGAATAGAAAAAGAAAATCCACTGCAAACAGCTGATATCACTACTAGTTCACCAACGCGCTTCGACACCGATATCAACTGGTGATTTAGTTTTATAATATAATTCATTAAAGCGTAACTAATGTTGACGTAATAATCGACGACAAGATAATTACAATAATTTAATTGCTATAATTTCGAAACCATTCGCGTTGAATGTGCTTTATACCCGACTATTAAAAATCATGACAAGCAAAAAGAGAGCTTGTTGTTTTTTCTCAAATGAAAAAATAAATAATAAATTCAATTTCCTACACTCTATAGTTAGTTCAGATGTTTACTTTTTTCCCCGGGATACACAAAACTATAAGATCGAAGTAAAATGCGTCTGAATCGTGACACAACAGAGAGACAACTAAGTGCTCGAGAGTGTCTGAGATTTGACTGAAAGCTCAATTTTCCACTGGAAAATATATGACGTACCGATCGTAGTCAGTAAGGCAGTTAAGTGGCTTAGATATCTATATATTCTTGTAGTTTAGACTTCTTTCCACTACTTACATTTTGTCAGTAAGCCGCCTCGAAAGCTTGCACTGGAAAAAAAGTACACGCTAAATTTAAACATTTCTATTTTCATTTTCATTTTATTTCATAGAAATTACAATGAATTTTTCTTCGTGTTTTTTTTTTGTTTTATTCAAGTTTTTCTTCGGTTTGTTTTAAATAAATGTATTTTTTTTCACATTGGGGATTTTATTAAATTTATAATTTTTAAATATATATTAATATTTAACTAATTTGTAATAATAAAACATTACTTTATTCTCACTATTTCTCGGTACGCAAGACTATGATAAGACATGCACACGAAGAGAAAATTAAAAATCTAATCGAGCTGGCATGTACGTACGAGTACTATCGTCCTTTCTTTTATTTTACACACTTTCAAAAACGCGTAAAACGGCTGTAAATATAATATATGAATGTGCTACATTCTGTGTACATTTTTTTTATAATATTTCTCAGTAAATACATATTTTTTACTTGCAGTTATACAACAACACAACCAAATCGATGTTTATATTTAAATAAAAAACAAATTGAAATATAGCAACAAAGCGATGGTAATAAAAATAACAATCAGAAATAATTGGATTCTCTCAAACATTTGCAACACATGGTAATTCTATAGTATGTTGGCAAAGTTTAAAAGTATTTTGATTTTACAATTTTAGAAGCAGTTTTTAATTAATTGGTTTTTCACATTCAAGCTAGAAATTTGATTTGAAAATAAAAGAGATACGATTCATGGAGATTCAAGATAAAATGCAAGTATATGAGTTGATTTTCGCGAATGAGATTTATATACAGGATGCCTTGTATCCGTTCTTATAATGCGGTTTATATATTGTAATATATTCGTTTTGTTTTCTTTCGTAATTGTGTATTGAAACCCCATGAATATGCGTTATATGTATGTTTTGCGTAATATTTAAAGCATTTATACATGATTCTTTTTTTAATTATTTATCTAAGATAATCCTGATGGAGCTGATAAACTTATAAGACATGCACCTTGGAAAATAATATAATTTCCTCATTTTGCACAAGTATCAGTGTGAGGTGCGAGGGCAAATAGCTCAGCGAAAACCGGTCAACAATTTAAACTATTAAATTTGGAAATTATTATTTGATAAATAATGTAATAAATAATTTACCCCTCCATTAAAGTAATTTTACAATAGGTGCATATCTTATAAGTTTCCTGCAGTCCATTAAAAAATAAATCACTATCAAAAATATTTCTGGTGTAAGACGTTCTGAACTAGTTTCGAAAAACCTTATTATTCTGCTACGCATTGCACCTAACAAATATTAAAATTTTCTGAAAATTTCAACAAAATATGAATTCTTTTATTTCGAACTCTTACATATTTTAAAATCATTCGAAAATGTTATTTCCACAATATATTTTCTTCAATTTTGCTAATTAGCTTAAAAAAAATTGTCTAAGTAAATTTTAAAAATTTATTTAGTAATTTTTATCTCTTCTCTCATCCAACCAATGCAGTTTACTTCCTTACAAATACAAATATCTAATTAATTAAATTGTATAATGGCAATTCAAATAATAATATTGATCCATAAAATTCCTATTTAATATTTGAATACACTTATTTATTTGTATACAAATGTTTTTGTATGTCGTTTGTCTTGTTCAATATACATATAATGTTTTCACTTCAAATTACTTAACTATGCTACGCGTAATTATAAAATTCAATTTATACTCATTACTGGTTATATGCTCTTTCTTGATTTTGGTTACGCCATTTGTGTGTTAATATGTACATATAGACATTTTAATTACCTAATTAGTCAATATATTTTGTTTATTTTTAACTCATCTCGTGTTGGCAGTTTATGTAAATTGTGTTTTTATTTCCAATTATTTTATATTCTCTTTTTCATTTGGCAAAATTTATTTTTTATAATTTAAATATTTGGTAAAATCTCAAGTCCATCGATTTGTGAGCTTTTTCTGGAGTATATTCAAACATTGAAAGTATTTCGATTTTTTTTTTAAATATATTTTCCATTAACTAATATTTTTAATGGTAATGAAAATGTCGAGCTTTTGAATTGTTTTTTAATATTTTAGTTTATAGTAGGTAAATTTCTATAAACGAAATTTCTTTCTATATACTATACGTTTCAATTGAATTTTGTTTTTCTTTATTGAAACGGAAAATACATATTTACAGTGGTCCCATTGAACCTATCAATTATTTGTTTAAAATTTATATTGGTAACTATGAATTCACAAATTGAATTCAAAATTTTATTTCATCGACATCAATTTCACTTATTATAATTTTTCTGTGTGTTTAATTTAATTTTATGGAACATTCGAATATATACACGATCGCTTAACTCAGAAAATAATGGCAGCAAATGGAGTTGAGAAGTACAATGAAAGCTACAAATAATTACCGACACATTTAATTTAATAAGTTAATGATTATGATGACTATTGAGTACTCCCTGCTACGGTTCATCAGGAAAGCTCCTTAGAATATACATATATTGCACCATTGTAAAAGCGCCAATCATTTTAGCTTGATGTATTTTTAATGCGATGAAACTATATTATTTATGTTGGATGAGCTCGCTCTAAGCTGTCCTGCTAACGCCGTGACCGAAAAGTGTATAAAAAAAATATATATATATAATAAGGACGTTCCAAAGGAACCGGTTCCCATCCTTCTCGGTTACAAAATAACCCCAAAGACATATTATTAAAAAAAAAGAATAAAATTAAGTTACTGCGGTAGGACAACCTATCATCCCTTGCCATGTTTTTTTAGTCCCACAGCTCCGCGTAACATCATCTCACCACCGGTTTTCGTTTAGAGTATCCTTAACAAAATTTCTCATTCGAATTAATTACAGTACAGGGGAGTTAGAACGGAAAAGAACAGAAGAAAGAACGGAACTTACAAGAGACTGTAATAAATGTTTAATTAGTTAGCGAAACCATTTTGCACCTTTTGCCACGCTTTACTTTCTTGAGTTTATAAGAGTATAAGACTTCAACTCCAAGATGGTTAGAAAAATTAGCGCACATGAAGTAAGGCGGTCTGGTGTGCTGCTGAGTCACGAATTTCGTTACTTAGTTTAAAAATTCCTTTTTTTATGCTGAGTAAATAATTTAAAGTAGAATGGGTGGATGGTTGGTCTTGAGCTTGTTATTAGCATGAAAATGTGATCTCTGAACAGACCGGAGTAAAAGGACACGCATTCTGACTTAAATTAATTATTTTTGAAAGATAACGCGTCTTAGTGAATGCTTTTAATTAGGATGAGACAACAGAACTGAGAATGGCTGGATACACTTTTAACATGTGACTTGCGGAAGTTGATGTTACGTTTATGCATGGGGAGCACATTTCCGGTAGATACAAGCTATCGCAACAAAGACTAGTACTACTCGTACACTGGGAGTGAACTATGGAATGAGAAAAAGGGTTCGTAGGTGTTGAAACAGCTGCCCGACTTCGATGCCGATTAGAATAGCCCGCACTGGATGATGATTTTCAAACTGGCAATTGCGTCATGATATGCAAGATATATACATCAAACCAATCGGCTGGGGCAGCTCGCTCCCGTGTTATATGATAGATTCGCGATTTCTCTCCAATTCCTCGGTTTCATTTTCGGGATCTAGACTTGATGTCGACGATGCACCACAAATTTGCATTTCGATTTCGGCCAAACGATTCTCCAAATCCCATTGCTGCTGAGATAACTTAGTATTCAAAGCTTGATTCTCAGACTCAACTGTATGCAGGCGTTCTCGTAGTCGTTTGATTTCATCCTCTAAGGCCTCGTGAGAACCCAGTAAGGGTGTTGCACCACCACCACCCCCGCCATAACATTCAATATGTGATATTGAGCCGCAAATATGACCTAGAAAAGCAAAGATTGGTTTAGGAAAAACAAACGGCTTCTTAGCATGTTACCAGTCCTACTAGGCTGTGATTGGGGACGTGTGGATTGATGTGATGTTGCACGACTTCGCGGCCGATCATCTGAGCTATGTACACTTGGACTCATAGAGCCTGGTGAATCGGACGTCCTTGCCAGACGTTCGGTAATAGTTTGAGTTGATCTAGGACTAGGGGCACGGCTGCAATCAAATGTTATTAATCGTAATATTATTTTGTTAATGCAAAATAGCATCAATACCTAAATGCTAATGGTTGGTTATGCGATATAGATGGTCCTGGCGGCAGCCACATGTCCTCCAATGTTGTCCGGCCTTCGCTTTCGACTAGCCCTGGTGTCGATTGACATCGTCCCATTGCAACTGAATTAAAATATTTTACTATATCTTAATTAGAATAAAGCTTGTTTTAAGGGCAGGTGAGATCAATTCAAATTTATTTGAGATTTTTATTTTTGACTATGGGACTGGTACATTTCTTACAGTTACATATACATGCCGTGTATATTAACATCCATTGATTAAATACCTTTCTCGAGCGGAGCTTTCTTGTATTTCTCCAGTCGCTTTACTGCTATCGATTCTAAACGTACTCTTGCCGCTGGGTACTCCTTCAGGACATCCCACATATCCTTTTTACTCAGAACGAACAGATCACTATATCCCACTGAGCGCACACTAGCAGTTCGTCGATTACCTAAATTTGAAAATAAATCATTGAAAATGTTATTTAAGAGATTTGTTTCAAAATAAAATTTAATTTCGATAGATTGTATAGAAAAACAAAACTAAATATTCACATTTGATTGTGGAAACCATAAAAACTGATAAATTTGTAATTTTTGTTTTTCGTATTGTAGAAAATATAAATATGTAACTGATTAGGAAAAGTGAATTTAGTTAAAATACGTTTCTTTTTTTACAATCACTAAATAATATTTTAAAGGACCAGGAAAATTATCAATAAGTAGCATAATTTGACAAGGGATACGTTCTCGTAATATTTCTGAATTTTTCTCACAATCAAACAAGAAGTAAAATTAAAAATATTTAAAAATAAAATTTTCTTTCTAAAAAATCTAGTTAATTAAGAAAATACTAGAAGCATTTATTTTATAATACAACATGCAATTGATTTAAAAGTTTCGAACTGTTACTGTTAAATTCGACAAACAACTGAATAAAACAAAACCGGGGTTAATTACAAGAAATGGTTACATTCGGCCAGGCAAAGCAATATATAAAATATCTCTTTTAATATTACTTTGTGTATAAGTATATAATAAAATTACCGTGTCTAAGAACAAAGGAAGAGTGATCTGTTAAAACTTTTTAAGGGATTAATTTTTAATTTTGTTTATTTTAAATATTTATTTAGGAAATAGGCTTTTAAATTGGTTTTAGGATACATACATACATTCCAGCATAAACTAAGAAAATATTATTTATTTATTTTATTTAGAGTATGATATGAAAGTACGAGAACAAATGCAATATTCCATGGATGGGGACAGGAACAAAACAAAAAAAAATAGACGAGGTATAAATAAAACTAAAATTAAATTTTTAAATCTCTCCCTATTGCTGCTTTAAAACCCAAAAATACTGGCTACACTTCAGGTTAATCTTGTAAAATATCTTTCCTCGCTATCCCTGATTCTGCCATTGACACCTCGTTCACCTTGGAGGAACGAAGCTCCGTTACACCTGAAATTATCTGTGACTCAATTAGACGTTTTCTTCGCCCGTCAGAGGGGTGTACAAACATTCCTGTTTGCCCTCCCTACATGGAGCTTCGAAGATGGGTATAAAAACATATCGTGGCAACAAAGTCGTATTTATATCGTTTTTGCCAGGGCTGGAAAGCTCTCGGGTTATCAGTGGGCGTGCGACACAATATTCAAATTGACTAAAAAGTTGTCGCTGTCGCATATGGCGAATGGATTTACGGAAATAGAACCTAGGAACGAGTAGAGTATGTTAGGGTTTGTGTGCGAATTCAAGCACTTAACTCCGATTGTCCTCGGTGTAGCTACTACTTTAACATCGCGGGGGTGGTAAACTTAAATGAGAATTTCCATTCATACGTTTTAGCTTGGTCGTCGACACTTTTAAAAGTTCATGAAAATACCTACGCCGAGTCGTAACTACTTGCTTATTTTAACAATGTTTCTAAATTGCGAACTAAGCAATTGGTACCCTTGTCAACCATTTAAATATTTATTTATGCCTTCCTATGCAAGATATACCTTCCGCTAAGCTATGCCTGTCAGAGCGGTCTAGGCAGCTTGGATTATCAACTTCAATAGATTCCTTAATCGGATTTGCAACGCGGATCGCTAACGAGCGAGCAATTGATTGTACTCTCCATCACGTCGACCTAATGCTACGAGCGATAATCATCATTAATTTTCGAATCGAATAAGCCCTTTGTCACGGCCCACATTCGAATATGTGGTCGTCGTTTTGGGACGATTCCAGAAACACCAACAGATTCGGTTCGATATGTCCTGCATACTTATGTGGCATTAATTAGAATAGTCACCACTACACCAGATGCAAGTAGGATGTTCAATAATTCATAACTATTATATATAGTGCTGTAGATTAGCTATAACTGGTTCAAATGCTTCTAGGTTAATTTTTTTAATCTATTACAATGACGAACGTGATTGCGTACATTGAACGGGAACTTGTGTAGGAAGTTACTATCGAACAGATCGGATTAACCCGGTCTATATATTTGTGCAACCTCAGGCGAGATTAATGTTCGTTTTGCCAAAGTTCAAGTGAGCAGAAAAATGCGATTAATTGAAAAATAAGCAGGAAAAAGAATGTGTTTCTGGAAATTAAGTTACAAATATTTGCTTATTTCAGTTGTGGTACTGGATAATGGAAAATTTGAAACTGACCTGGGGGTGCCGCTTGAATAAAGGATGGAGAGTAAGTGCTTTGAATTAATTGCTTTTTGCAGAAGTATTAAAGTCGAAACAAAGGAAATTGAATCAGGTAGTTGACTCCTTGAAAGCTATTCTCGACGTGAGATCTCCTTCGTTAAAACAGGATAGGAGCATGACCTTCCATACGATAAGCTGGTTGGAGAGAATAGTGGATAAAAATTAATTTAAATTCTAGATATTTGTATGGCAATCAACCTTATGAGAAAATATTCTGGAAAATCTCAAATAAATCGTCTTTTCTGTGATTTCAAAATATACAAAAGATTGTTATCATGTGATTATATTCTTCAGCCCATTCGGAGTCATCAAGTTAAGAAGCAGATTGGTTATAGGAATAAGCTGATGGCCATTGATATATTTTGATCTTAAGCTAGCACTTGCTGTCCTTGAATATTGTAGTACTTTTTGTCTCGTGGGAGAATCTGACACGTCGAGTCAATGCATTGGAGTTATTTCTGACTTTATTAAACTCGTGCCGGGATTTTCTCAGAGATATTGGTTTTTGTATTGCGATAGTGGCAATTCAAATCTAACATCTTTGATTACATTTTTTCTGGTCCTTTTGGGAAATACTTATTCACAGGGTCCGTAAGGGGTAGGTGCCAAAATCGGAAAAATGTTACGTATACGCCCCCTAGCGCGTGATATCAACAGCATTTCTCAGTATTACGGCTATTTTCTCGGTTTGAAAACAACGCAGGGAACTAGGGTCAAGTCAGATTTAACAACTTTGATTACTTGTCTTCGAGTCCTTTGGGGGAATCCTCGTTCATAAGGTCAGTAAGGGAGTAGGTACCAAAAACGGAAAAAAATGTACGTATACGCTCCGTAGTGCGCGGTGTAGACAGCACCTCTCAGCTGGTGCGGCTACTTTCTGAGTTTGAAAACAATCCAGGCAGCTAGCGTCAATTCAGGTCTAACATATTCGGTTATTTTATGTCGTTTCTTTAGTTAATACTCGTTCAGCCTCTTAGGGGGCAGGTACCAAAAACGGAAAAAAACTACCAAAAGCGGAAAGTGGATGATGTCGACAGTACTTCTCATCTGCTACGGCCACTTTCTCGGTTTGAAAACTAGCAGCAATTCAGATCTTACTTTGTCTGTATCATTTTTCTGGTCGTTTCAGTCATTCAAATATTTACTTTTTTTTTATGGAATGTAGCATTTCTTACCCAGCAAATTAATTATTGAGAACATACATCTAAAGATGCGACTTCTTCAAGAATTAGCTCCAATTGACGACAAACGGTGAACAATGATCCAATAATCAATCTTTTTTTTTTGTTAATAAAAAGGCTAAGAATTAATTCCAACTTTTTAAAGTTACTCCAAAAGCCTAAATTCTTCCTTAGAATAATTAAAAAGAAAAACAAAGTTCGCCTATCTTCATACGCTACAATTGTCACTCGCATAGTCTTTCAGAACCAAATATTAGCACAACTCTGCTAGGCATCTCATCATCTTCCCTTCCTAAAACTCAAAATAAATAAAAGTTTTCGAATAACATTCATATACAGTTTATAGGTATAGTATGGTTTAATTAATTCATTTTTTTTTATAAAAAAGTTAAACTTGAGTGCCTTGTATATGGTGTAGGTGTTTCCAGTATATCGAAACAATAAAACAAAAACAAGGATTCCAGTAAGGTATCACACTGAAAAGTAAATGTATTTAATGGAGCTAATATCGAATGCAAGGTATCAATCAAGACAAATATTCACAACATAAAATCAATTCACACCATTCGTTCCATTTTTTTTGGCATTCATTCAGATAAATTAAGAAATTAATTTTACTTTTTAGACATTTTTTTCACTTTCTCTTTAGTTTTACTTAGGCACAGATTTATTTTTTTTTTCTCATTTCATTTTGTTTGATAAACGAATATTGATCCACCTGGCGCCAGATTTGATATTTACCAAGTTCTTTACCTGCTGTTCCCATATTCAGTATACTAATTTCGCCAAAATAGGAACCTGCCTTCAATGATGCCATCACGGTTTTGCCATTATCGGCGACCACCTGCAATCGGCCCCTATTCACGATGTACATCTCTTTGCCCACCTCACCTAATCGCACGATGGTTGTAAGTGAATCCAAAAGCTTTGCAAATTATGATGAAGGATTTAAGATTTACCTTTTCGACAAATGTAATCGCCGGGCGAGAAGAGCACTGGTCGCAGACGCAACACTAGTTCACATAGGAATCCAGCTTCGGTGTTTTGAAATATTTCGACTCGCTTAAGTGTATCTAAATGGACGTTAATTGCTATTTCAGCCTACATGAAAAGGGTAACATTCATTTTAGGGTTGGACGGTGATAAATGATGGCAATGTACGAACCTTTAATTTATCAGGAAGACAGGATACTGCTCGTTCTTCGTCGGAACACTTTTGGGTGAGCCACAGGTAGTCGAACCATTTGATTACCTTCACCTGAAGATGATTTGGTACTCGACGCATTCGCATGTACGTCTTCACGCCATCCAATTTCGCTGCAAATTAATTTAAAACAAGCCTTTAACATATTGTCTATATTCGAGAGGGTTCTTTTAAGGATTATGTAATTAGGGTGAGGATTGAGTCTTTTATTAGGCATGGCAATTCATGCTTCAAAGAGTCTACTGCGGATATTGTGTGCATGTTATACGTTGGTGACAATTGTAGTCACAAAAAAGTTCTGCTGTCTGATTACAGCAAATAGTTAATATCGCAAGCAAAGGATTCCCTTATCCCATGTACATGACAATATAAAGTGCTTTCCGTTTCAAGGTAATAAATCTCATTCAACCCCAAGCACACCAACTCCGTAGCACATCTGCTCAGTCGAAGAGTGAAGGCTATAAGTTACCTGCTGCGCCCTAAGCGCAGACATAAAGGGATCATGCTTCATTGCCCTAAGATGGCACGTAAAGTAGTTTCAGACACTGTGTGACGTTTTAAGCCGCATGGCAGCTGAAAGAACTATCTTTTTTTCCTTCGTTCCTTTTTTGGTTGGTGTTTTAAGGCGAATTTTCCCATCTTCCTTATGGTTTGTAACTAGAAAATAAGCTTTCAGCTTCTGATTACAAATCGATTTATAATCACTAGATGTTAATTTGCGTCCTCAGACTATGTTTGCACATCCTGTCACCGTGCGTATTTAGGTCAATCACAGAAGCTGTAGAGTGAAAAACGAGGAAAGGGTTTTTTGTCTGGTATCCATCTTGGTAGCTTGCTTTACCTCTTTCTAAACGGCTCAGGAGCTCAATCAATATTTACAAAATGAATTATTAGTCATTGCATTTGTCCCTGCAATCCAGATTTCTACATTTCCCAACGGCACAAGGATGTGACCCCAAACCATTGAAGGACGTAATTGCATTCTGGACGAAAGAGCATTTTAAATTAGACACACTCTATACACTGCTCATGGCCAAATCCAATTCCAAATGAAGGGATGCTTTGAATACGGGGTGACGTGTGCAAATGATGATGACCTCCATATCGTTAGCATGGGCCCTGTAAATTGTCGCACAAACGGACTAACTCGTACTTTGCTGATCGCATGAGTTCTACTTTTTAACTCAACTGTGTTGGTTTAAAATTCAAATCCAACCTGAGCCTCGTCATAGCATCTACTCGTGTGTAGGTGACAAAAAACAATAAAATAAAACCTATTATTTGGGCACTTTGATGTGCTAAAAAGGGAGTATGAAATGCTTACAGCAGGACATTGCTATACACTAGCAATTGCACACTGATGACTGCAATTTCGAAGGGAAGTTGTACTTATGTAGCTTACGTAGCAGCACAACGGTCCTGGGCATTTCCTTCCCTGGATGACTTCGAGCTTACACAAGTGGATAAAAAATGAGAAATTGATTCCATCCACTGCCACGTTTCCATCTTGTTTTTACTAGTTCTTGGGAAAATAAGCACATTCGAAAGGAACAGACCGCCCGTGGTTATATAAGACGCAAAAAGGATAATTAAACAACAAGGACCAGGACAAAATATCTAACATCTTAAAATTGCCATAATAAATTCAACTAATAAACGTTAAGTTTACATTTGGTGTATAGTTCCATTGGAGCATGTACAAGCACAACAGTCACAGCATGAAATCGAACTCCGTCTGTAGGACGTCTCTTTTCGACGCAGCCAATGACCAGCAGCACTCATCGTTCTCAACCCTATTCGTCCAACAACAAAGCCAATGTCCTTTTTAAAATATGTAATGTGCATGTAAAAATACCAGTACACCATTTATAAAAAAAGAAATCCTTTTGTTATGTGAAAATTATACAGCAAGGGCGGTTTTCCAAAGTACGATAAATGGGTATGGGAGGCTGACTGAGCACCCGGTTATTGGGCGGTAATTTTGAAAATTTATTTGTCCAATGACATGTGTTGCGAAATTGATATTTCCTGTGCGTGAAATCTGTAACAAAGATTGGAAGGAACTCGAGCCGCATACTCTCAAAAGAGTTCCCATTAACGCCGGTTTCGAGCATACGAGTATATTTATTATTCTAATAATAAGCTACAAGAAAAAAGGAATTCAGCGAATGGTGGGTTGAATGAATGAAATGCGATCGGTTTTCCAATGTGTAGGGAAAGGCGCCTATGCCATTAGCCTGTTCAAGGATATGGTTTACATTAGGGAAGTGGATTTCATATCAACAACATGCTGTTAAAATGCAGTTTATTTGTTTGATGAGGTTCGAAGTTCTTTTCGGTTTTAATAATATGGGTGTTTGAGGTTTCTTTAGTGTAAATTTCGTGAGTAGAGGTCCATGATGGGATGGAAAATTTAAGATGGTGTTTTGAGTTGAGTATCCTATTTTTACTATCAATATAATATAAATAAAGGTGTATTCTAAGCCAAACACTATGAACGTTATATTGTGAATGGCCACGCCCTCACGAAATTTCTTTTTGATTTTTTCTTGTCGATAAAAATCAAAGGAAGTATTTTCTGGCTACTCTCTGAGAGCTCTCAAATTGTTTGACTTTTCTGATAACAATTCAGAGTTATTTATCGTTCTACAGAGACGTCCTGGAATACGGCAAGATTCGATTCTTTCCTTTTTACAATTTTTTCCATTTTACAATATTTTTGTTCGAACCGGGGCTTATATGTATTAAGCCCAATTGGGCACATTTTATGACAACTGTCGTTATTATTATTATCACTGACCATTTGGACATCGAAAGTTCAGAGCCTAGTCGACAACCCTTCGAAAAGCCTCCCTCTCATAAGTATATTCCTTCCACGTTTGGCTGTTCTGTCCCAACCCTTCTAGGTCCGTTCTTATATTGTCATCTACCTTGCAGCCTTCTTGGCATTAAATTTCCTGAGGATTTTCTACTCATTATTATTTTGACTGTTCGTCCACTGCCCATTCGTTCTACAAGACTTGCCCATCTTAGTCTTCTCAGACGATGCTTGCTGTTTCCTGTTTCCCAAAGCTACGAATTAATCGAAAGACACCTAAAGACACCTAGTTTAATCAGGGGTCATTAGATTCATTTGTTAACACAAAATTTTAAATATAATATTTTTCTAATTAAATGCTTAAAACTAAATTCGTGCTCAAGCACCAATCTCAGTGCGAAATAAAATGTTAATGCAATAGATATTGCTAAGATTCGAACCTGACTTGAAACGCTTTTAATTTGTTAGACTTTAGAAGCTGGTATCAAGTTTTTCCTCGGAAATTACAGGTATGAGTCTCGTTTTCGGCCTAAAGACTGTGTCAACGTCAACGTTTAACATTCCTAAAACTCGAGGTCATCGTATTTATATCTGCTTGGGCGTATTTTTTTGCCACAGGAACAAATAATGATTTCGATTCCAATGCCGCTCATAGAGTCATTGAGTGAGAAGGTATAAAAATCGGAAAAATGTTACGTATACGCCCCGTACTGCAAATTATCCACAGTATTTCTTAGCTCTCACAAACAACTTCTCGACTTAAAAATGACGACGAGAACTGCCTTAGGGTGGTCGTGGTGCAATGGTCTGTAGACTCATCGACTATTGAGTAGAAAGTCTGTAGTTAAAATCTATCCACAGCCAAGAACAATTCCTATACGGGAAAACTGTGCAAAAATGTCAGTTGTAGATGAGAGATAATCCAAGAAATGCTTAGGAAGGCATAACACTCGCAGTAAAAGATCGCTGCGAAATTCAAACTCGGTATGTGCATTTCCAATATAACACAGAAGAAGCTACTATGAATTACATACACCTCGATGAATTCAGTCGAATCTCTCGAATCTTATCTAGGACAACCACCCCCGGAGAGTAGTGAATGAACATCTTCGACACAAACCGCCTGCACCCCATCCAGGTGTAACAAGCACCATAAGAGCGTAACTCTTCGGCATTAGCATTAGTATTTTTAAAACTATGGGCTCAGGAAGAATAAAAAAGACACGTAGTCGAATGGGCAGTTGATGAAAGTCAAACCAATAATGAGTGGAAAACCCGTAGGAAACTGAACACCAGGAAGTCCACACTGTAGATGGGAGAACATTATAAGAATGAATTTAGAAGAGACGGAACAGAACAGCGAAATATGAGGAGTGGTCAACGAGGCCCCGACCTTCCGATCTAAATGGCTGGTATTAATAATAATAATGAATTTGATGGATGACTACCTAATGCCTGAGTCGAGATCAGTAAATGTTCTCGCGTACACTTTGTGGTCCACCATTTTTTTTTTTTTTTTCGATCATAGATTGAACCAGCTCCTGCAATTTTTATCACTAAACTTTGGATTGTTCACTCATTTGTATGATGTCTTACACCAAAAAATCACGAATCTTATGATTTATACTCGTAAGGAATTGGCTATTTTCATGGTAGGTTTGAAGAACTTTAAGGCGATGCCTTAGCACTTATCTACCCATGCAACTGTTCACGAAAATTGTACAAATGTCTGCTTGACATATGTCAAAAATGGCATCAAAAATTGCTTGTGTTCAAAAATTATTTACTACTAACATCTAGTCGGGACTTTTAAAAATTTCACAAGCTCAAGATGACTGCCTTTAAGACACTCATCATCAGAATAAGAATCAACATTTCGCAATAAAAGAATAAATCTTCTTTCTCAAATTAATATGTGTCACCCTTCGGAGACACAAATAAACGAATGCCATTCATCTGAGCACGCTGTGATACTTTCTTATGAATATGGTATCCAAAGCTCAAAAGTCGCGGAGCCGACAGTACCAAAATGATTGCAACGATTCTCGCTACCGTTTCCCGTGGTAATAACATTAATTAATGTACATATATTTCAAAAATGAAACAAAGGAAAACCATTAATCCACTCGGTACATCCGAGAAAGGGTAATAGATGTTTCGTATTCACAAAACATATACGGCAATAACGTATATACATGAACTGAGTGGGATGCGCGAATACTTTGCAACAATTTACCCAAAACCGTATCACACTGCGAACGTAACATAAAGCAGTTTGCCTAATAGCCAGGGAGTAATTATGTCCTAAAATGACCGCAAACTTACGACTAACTACCGCTTACATTTCACTTATCGGATATTACTGAGCTATTAATTTGCATTACTAAAACGAAAACGCCAAGCATTCATTAGAAGTACCTTCGTGTATGGCCGGATATAGTAAGGCAATTTGCTGGATTTGTATTAGGTATATCATCATTTCCGGCACGATAATTTCTGACTTCCTTTGGCTTTTACTCTTGGAGATTGATTTCTAGTGCTATCAGAAAAGAAACATTACTTCCGACTGACGTTGCAAAATCAAAGCTAATCGAGAGTAACACTTTTCGAGGAGTTACTCTTAACCTCTTAACCTATTACATTCACTTTGTTTTCCTCCCCGAAATGTATGTCGAATTAGGATGCCACATATGAAGAAGCTTAAAGCCTCATTGCCTGCCTGACTGTCGCTTGACTATCGATCGCTTACGATATCCATACCGACACGAATTGAGGGAGACGATTCATCAATTTTGGATGTCATTTCTCAAAAACCTGGAAACGGAGAGATTTCTTTTCTCCTTCCTCCCTAGAGGCTTTTCCAAGGATTGCTTACTTAAAACCTTCTTGATTATTACTCAAAACACAGAACAGGGGTTTCTACGTTAGCGAGTTTTGTGTTGGTAGGTTGATATCCGGTTGGCGGGAGGTTTGTCCCACTCACATATGTATATCGACATGTGGTCGGGAATTCATTGTCTTATTCTACTAGGTCAGTGCAATTTCTAATGGAAATTCAATACGCTTGGGCGGAGAAGGTTTTGATTTTTACGTGAAGATAAATTAATGTCTTTGCTTGGATTTTATTTCTCTCCCTTTTTTGCAACCATAATCCATTAATCAATGTCGAAGGAGTTCCACTCAGAGGTCTTCAATCCCTATTGATGTTTTTAGTAAGCAAAGAAAAAAACGGCATTCCATGAGGAGATTTAGTGTGACCTCGATTAAAATAAAGTTAGCCGAAGACGAATAAGTAGGCAACCAACTTTAAGGAGACAACTAGAAAAATATCAATTTTGACAAAAACTACAAATTCAATTACATTCGAAAAAAAAATTCAATAAAACCGTATCCAATGAAGAAAATAAATGAATCTATTGATCTATTAATTACATTTTCATGCAATGAAAATCAGAAACGTGCATAGAGCCTTTTATTCCCGAACGCAAAAATGAACTCGAAAATAAACGAATCAAACGCCACCCAACTGGAACGTTGAGTCCAATCTGCTCGGCTCCACCGGAATTTTCCATTCCACTTGTTCCTTTTTTTACTCCGATGCCACCCTTCGAACTCTGAGAAAATAAGGAGGCGAGCTAAAAACGAAGGGGGGCCCGAAAACGGAATCAGGAATATCAAATCCAAAAGCGCAAAGCGAAACAAAAAACGGAAAATACAGAAAACGAATGTCGGAATATTCAGTTTGATAATTTTATTTACAAGGGGTGGTCAATTATTTCGTTAAATAAACTTGTTCAAACCCGCCACCATGCCTTGCAGCCTATTGAAGTCGGCTTCTTCGAGCGTCAAGCTTCGGTTTTTTTCATGTCGCTCTGCATTTTGGTTTTTGCTTTCGGTGTTTTTCGCCTATTTTTAGGCTGGTGCGTCCTGCTGGGTGAATGCTTTTTGTTGCGGAATCATGTCGGATACTTGCATGTGGTGATGGATGATTATTTATTTATTAAGCGACAACATAAAGTCCGGCCATCATGTAGGCTATAGATTAAAGTGTAACTTTTTGTACGCGACTCTATTTAATTTGAGTGCCATCGAAGTATGGCATGTGGTTGCGGGTTTTTTGTACTTCAAACTATTTAAGCTTGCAAAGCTGATGCATATCCCCTTTAAATACCGTTTGGAATGATTCCGAACGCCAAAAGAGGTGCACTTACATGGTATGCTACAAAAGTAAGTGCATCCCTTTGAAACCCAACCCAACGACAACTACGTGTAGGGACACGTACCCTGGGGAGTCTACACCCTAATGAGAAAGTAGCCACTCTGCTTTAACCGAATTTCCAAAAGCAAAACAGATATTCCTAATTGCACCCTAAAGAGATCTGGGACGTAAGCATGAATGAAAAAGGGCAAGGGTTTTTGAAAAGGGGAACCTTGCCTGCGGCGGGTTTCACCACCATAAAGGACGTGAAATTTAGAAGAAGGTATTAGGAGCGTATATGCGTTCTATGAAAATGAATAAATTAGTATCCAAACGAATTTAAAAAAATTAATAGTAGAGCGTGTGGCGTGCAATGCATCAGCAACAGTGTCGTGCGAACTACGAAGGATGCATGCATTAGTATTGATTTCCATTGCAACGAGGATCATGATGACGATGATTGTATAAATTTCATTTCATCAAGCAGTACAAATGCCGGTAGACATTGTGTACGGAATTACTCGTGCAAGAAAAAACGAAACCGAAATGAAAAAATCGTCTCTCAATGCCATCGCGGGAGGAAGTGAGGCACAAACGAAGAGGGAAAATCGAAAAAAAAAATAGTTTTGATGCTTTCGCTGCAATTCTTCCACCTATAGAGATGGGGATGGGTATCCACCCTAACTGTCACCATCATGCTTAGGGTGAGCTAAAAATAGAAATCTAGTCTCTAGGACGTTTTCCTTTTCTATTATTTCTTGGTGTTTGTATCGCCAAGATGCTTGCAACGCAACTAGTACCCGTGCGGTTATGTGTATGCAGTCGGAATTCGCAATAGAAGAGAAGCGGCAGATATTAAATGGGGAGACTCAATGGGTACTGCGCGTAGGAATGCCATGGAAGGAGGCGCCAAAGTCGAGGACGCGAGCATTGCTGAAGCAACAGAATGAAATGAGAACTATAAGCAATAGCGTTAGTTGTATATGTTGATAGGAACAATTTAAAGTGTTGCCGAGTACGTTTTCCTGTCTGTTTGTGTTGAGAATTATTTTATTTAGTCCTACTTGATAATGACTCATGTCGAACACTTCGAAAATTGTTTGAATTCTTAGTGGTTAGTTTTTTAACGGTGGACAAACGCCGGAAAGCCATGGAAATTACCTTGTTCCCATACGAACTGAAGCCAAAGGACCTTGAAGAATCTTTTTTTTCTCACTTGGGAATAGCTGTTTAAAAGGCATGAAAAACAGATCCACTATAACCTCAGACAACGTAGATCATGGGTTGATCCCGGCCCACCTTAAACAGAAAAGCGCTTTAGAGCTTCAGCCTAGGGCCAATAAGATATTTAGATTTGTAAGGATAGTTAAGATAGTTTTAAGCATTTTTGTCTAGGATAAGATATGTAGATCTAAGAAATTATGAATAAAAATTAAATAAAAATTGGGCAAGAGTATTATCCATGGTGCCACACTCGTGCTCTTTATTTGGTGGAGTCAGGAGGTTGCTCGAGCCGAATGAAACTATTACAGTAGATTGCAACAGCCTGAATACTCCGAAAGAGACTACGAAGTGATGATGCAGCATGATAATCATCCGTAAGTTACACAACCGATCAAAACATATCTATTTAGTAACGCTTAAATTTAAAATCTTATCTCGCGGCTCATAACCCGTTCGATCAGCAGAAAATCATAGTTCTCAAAACGCCATTGTAACGACGTCATCAATTAGCAAAAAGATGGTACATACATATGTATGCAAGTGGTCTTCTTATGTGTTTAGATTTTCAGTGTTTTAGTTTTTGTAGCTCGCGCTAATCTGACATATGTCGAATGTTACGCACGATACCAACAAATACATTGGAAAAAGTGACTCGAATTTAGACTCTTCTTATAGATTAATACATGGCCGTGTAACTCTTACACAAAATAATCTTTAAAAAGTAAATAACAAGCATCGATTTATCAATTCTAATAAGAAATTGATAAATTTTTGTAATTTTCTGGTGTTTTCTTTAACAATTAAAAACCAAACTCTTAAAAAATCACATATTATATCTTATGCTAAAAGAATTTGTATGAATGACCCAACGCCTAAGATAGGCAACCCAATCTGACCAAACTGAGTGTCTGAGTAGAAAAGTCATCGAAACTCTACTTCGCGATGTTTTTCCTCATAAAAATTCTAACCAAACCTTCAGTAGTATACTTGTCTGGAAACTACTTTTCGAAATTCGCCGTTCGAAGACGGCTGCCTCTACTTGCAGCTCTTTCTGTTACGAGAAAAAAATTATCACATACAACTTAGTAAGTAAAAAATGTGGAGCTCATGGCTTACTGAGAGAGGTACCACGCCGTTCAAATTATTGTGAAAATGTTGAGAAAATACTACAAACAGTTCATGAAAATCGTCGAGTATATTGGTAAAGAACTAAACATTAACCACAAAATAGTTCTGAACCACTTCCGTAAGGCTGGATACACTAATTTGCTCGTTGTTTGACTGTAAAAAACGTGGTGTACCGAATCAGTACAGGTGAAATGCTATTAAAACTAAACGAAAAACTGAATGCAATAATGGGCAACGAAAATTAGGTAAAGTACCAAAAAATCGTTCGAAGAAGATAGTGAAAAAAGCGGAAGAACCAACATAAACGATTTCGAAGACAGGACTCACGCCGCACAAAGTTATGTGGGTGGCATTGTCAGAGAATCGTGAATTATGCAAGGAATTAAAAAAAAATCGTCCAGAATTGACCAATAGAAAGTGCATTGTCTTCCATTGTGACAAACCACACGCATCCTTTACGACGCGGCCGGATGTAAGAGAGCTTGACTCAGCATCCGCCGTTTAACCCGGAACTTGCACCTACAGGTTATCATTTTTTCAATCTCTGCAGAACTTAATTAACGAAAAGGAATTCACCTCAAAATAGGGCTGTGGCGATTAGGTGCTTCAGTTCTTTCGCCAGAATTCCCAGAAGTTCGGGAGAAGAAGACGGTAAAAGGTCATAGATAATAAAGGCCAGCATCTTGTTAAATAATTTTCATTTTATATAAAAGAAGCATTTAATCAGAAAATAATGTGCAGCCAAGATTTATTAATTCATTCGTACTACGTACCCTTACTACATACTGTAGTACTAATTACGGTGTCCACATACGTCAGCAACACTTTACTACCATGTTCCAGGAAATGGAAAAAAAATTGAGAAAATAATTCACGAAAGAACGACGAACGAGCGTAACCTACTTTCCTTGGCTTGTTTTTCTCCATATCCCCAAATGTACTCAAAGACCTCACAAGAGCTAAAAATAGAATTCCATGATGTCGCATGAGGTCGATCAATATTTTGACCGGCGATTCTATTTTTAGCAAAATGGTTGTCCATGAAAATCCTTGAAAGCAAGTATAATCTACATATAGACTACGTATGTACGTATATACGGTTTTGTTGTTTTCATTACTGCTACTGCTACTGCTATAGCTACCTTCACAATTACACTGTGCTGAGTGGTATTGCTTCGTGCGCAGGGTGCTGCACCAACAGTCCTATGAATGCAACGTTCACTCATTCACTTGCATCACCGGGGTGAAGGTACACAATGTGTATGCAGTGCAGTGCATGCCCCTGATGGGATATTGAAGAATAAATTTCCGCACACGAATTGGAAACTGTACGAAGAAAATAAAAAGCTTTTTGTTGACTTCTTACTTTTGCTACAAGAATGTAGCCCCGAGGTGTCGTAATTACTTCACAAGCTGAATCTTCATTTCGGACACTCGAATAGAATAGAATTACGCTGCTTATGGATCCACGATACCACTGGAGTGCTTCATTATCGTAGGGAATGACTTCAACGTCACGGCTTTCTCAAAGTATTCGAAAGTTTGACATTATTCTGCATATAACTTGGGAAAGGGGCAGTGGCTTAAGTGCATAGTACGAATTCTGTCACAGCGCGGATGATTCTCAGTGAATTCGTGTGGATTATTTACCCCCTGGGGTTAGCACAAGGCCATTCCAATAAAGTTTGTCAAGCAGTAGTGCCACAAAATCGCACATGTGGTGGCTGTTCAAGAGCTTCCATCCTCTGACATTGCACACCTCTACTTGCTGTTGCATAGACTACCTACGTGCTGATACACATATTCAAGAAACCCAACTTATTTGTGAGTTTATGTGAGAAGGATAATAAAGACGGATCGGATGGAACATAAATCGGGTTCTGAGTGCAGTATGAGATTAATGTTTTAGTCACGGAATGACAGCAATTTCCGGTGGGTTTCGAAAGAGCAGGACAACGAGAAAACAAGGATCCTTATCAGAATAGAATTTAGAACTTTTGATGTATTATGCTAGAGTATCAATATTAATTAGTAACATTTGTGCAAGATATTTACTCACATAAAATTGAGGAAAATATCAAATATTTTACGGTTTGACAGGTTTTATATAATAGATGGAGACGAGGTTTTTGAACCAATATATCTAGTTAGGCATTTTTTAAACACCCCATTTCCGGAAAGATTACATTTTTGAGTGAGGATGAAAAGCATTTGGGTAAAGCGGTCATACAGACGTTGTTAACTAATTGGAAATGATAGCAAACTTTAGGAAAAAATAAATGTCTTTAAAATAATATACGGATATCAACCCAGAAAAATTGTTGGTTTAGTTTCACAAGGGAAAAAATAAAAAATGCACAAAAATTATGGATAGGCTCATGGAACAGAAAGGTTTCCCAAACGGCACCCAGTACATGGGACATCGCAGCAAGGAAATAATTAACAAAGAAATTACATACGCCCATCACAACTATATGGAACAATGAAAACTAAATGAATATTTAAAAGAGAAACTAAATATACTGACTTGTTAGTAGACTATGTGGAAAATAAACCATTTTTTTTATCTATAATCACAGTGTTTTATTTTCATTATTCTTATTTTTGATCCACCCAAAACAATACCAGTAATACTTTACGGATGCAAAACCTGGTCTTAACTAAGAAGGAAGAAAATAGATTTCGGGTCTTGAAAAACAGATGTTGAGAAAAATCTGCGATGGAAAACAGGACGAAGTAACAGGCGAATGGAGAAAACTACACAATCAAAAACTCGAGATAAAATCGTGAAGACTAAGATAGACAGGGTACGTAGAACGAGTGGACAATGGACGTACACTCAAATAAATAATGAATGGAAAGCAATATAAGAATGGATCTAGAAAAGATGGGAAAGTCAACGAAACATGAAATAAACTCACTCATAACAGGGAGACTAAGCGAAAGGTGGTCAGCGAAGCTCTGAACCTTCGAGTTTCACATAGCCGGTTATAATAATAATAATGATGATGTCAGTGTCAGCGAACAACTCACCGGCATACGTTAAGGTGGGCATAATGAGTACTAGAGACTTAAATATTTTTAACAAAAACGGGAGAAGGTTGAGGTTGATATTCCGCCGAATTGGTTGTCGTAAGAACGGGTATACTCATAGCTTTCTTACGGATCGTACGATAAGTCGAAGTCAGTGTTGAAAATGTGGATGAAATGTGGAAGTAAAGTCTGAAAATCTGGGTTAATATTTTCAAGACACACAGATTTGGTATAAATTGAGAGCTAACTAAATAAACATCAACTCTGACTCTCGATGATTGTTAGGCAAAGAAAGGGCCGTACTAAGACCTGCCCCTGTCTTAGCAGAAGCAGCATAAGCTAATTTAGGATTCAAAACGTCTGGGCTAATATTGCCATTAGATCGTTTATTTGTTTTACTTAGCCCAATATTGCGAACCTGTTTCGCGAAAAGTTTGGAGGATCGTTCAGAGTTTAACTTCGAGTTATAATAATCACTCTTGGTTCTTCTTATCAAGCATGTGACGTGATTTCTGTAAGGTTTAAAATCATTATGCATTTCAATCTTCTCCAACCTAGAGAATCAGTAAACCAAATAGATGTTTTACTTCCAACGACAGAAGTACTAAGGGGAATATGTGGTTTGAAAAGATGATCAATGTTAGTATTAAGTTATTCAATTTTTTTATTTATGTTGAAGATGCAATGTACTCCTTCAACGTTATAGCAATCAGAAAACAGGTTAACAATATTAATGCTACGAAAATCACGAGAGCGTAAGGTCTGTGTATAACTTCTATCCACATAATTACAAAAGGAAGCAAATATAAGGGCATAGTACAGAAATACAAAAAAAGAGAGATGACTTAGCATTTCACAAGTCTTTGTTTGTTAAACATACTATATATCAACGTGAACTGTTTGGCATAAAAAGAGTAGATTCCGTCACAATAAAGACAGATTAAGAAAGCGATTGGTCTTCAATGCTTTGAAATTCAAAGTCTAATAAAAAGTAGCAAGACTCCGTGAGACAAATAAGGTTGTCCGTCGAAGAATTGTTCGAGTTGCGAAAAATTCCATTGAGTTTCAACCAAGAGGAAGTTTGCGTGTGCTTTTGCACGCTCGATTAGGGAATGAAGGTTAGCTTCTGAAAGTGTTAGTCAGAAGAAAACATTGCTTTTCATTGATTTTTTTGTTATGCTATTTTTTTTAAAAATCAAACATTTTCTTAGTTTAAGTTTTAATTTAATTTAATTATTATAATTCCTTTTATAAGGCCGAAAGGTAATATTTAATCTGTTCTGTTCACTTTAGAGTGTCCGTATAGGGCCAATAAAGTATTTATAAATTACTTAAAATATTTATGGTACTTTAATAATGTATGTCTAGCGCGAAAGATAGTTCTACTATGAATAATAAAAGTGAATGTAAAAAGAAAGAAAAAAAATGTTCTTAGTTTGCAAAGAATTATAAGAATAGGTCGGTGAAAAAAATATTATCGAAATATGACTCTCAATTCACAAAATTGCCATTGGAAAACAGGGAATTCTGTATTCTCTCAAGCATCGTTATGTCGCATGGAGGGGATAATGAGCAACAAAAGATGGTTGCAAAAAATTAAGTTGATGTGTCAGAGTAGCTTTCGTATACATACTCCCAACTTAACTCCCATATGAACTTAAGGCCGAAATATTTTTTTTCTTTGGAATTTAATTTTACAACCGATAACTGATGGTTACTTGTTTCGCTGATGGTAACTTGTTTCTCTACTATTATGACGTATTGAATAAAACACTGCACCTAATTAACTCACCACGACTGTATATCATTTTTAATGAAACAATCTGAAAGGAACTACTTAACCTCCCCAAATTATTCGCACAATCATCTAGACCCAAATTTATTCAACATTTTCTATGTACAACTTTGAAAGTAACTTTAATTTTCTTATTGAACATCTCCTCTGTATATTCAATAGTAGTACACATGATTCAAAGTAACGCCTCTGATGCAACTACCCCGAAGGGTAGTTTTTTATCCGACTTCACCGAAAGCAAACAGATAATTATACTCACAAGTTCAAACGTTGCGTTAATATTATATATCAACAAAAGCAGCTCATTCGTTGAATGCTGCGATCGAGGCAACAAGCAGAAGGATAGAGGATATTTCTGAGAAAATAAAATAAGAAACACGGAAATAGACAAAAATGGAACGAAGAAATTCGGAAACTTCCCTAGAAGTGCCGAAGCTTATTTTAAAGTTAATATGCGAATGTAAAAAATACTGAGAGGCCAGCGAACTTGTTCGAAGGGACGTTGTTCATAAGTCCTGAAATGAGGGCTATTCATAAAATATGAGATAGGGGTCGCAAAAAAGGAAATATTATCGGAGATGAATGAGAGGCATATTGTCAAGAAAATTAAGAAAATCTTCAAGACGCCAGTAAAATTAAAAAAACACTCTCTGCCGAAATAGTAAGGCGAGTTTTACGGTGAAATGGTGCGTCGCATTAAAAGTATGTTAACAAAGGCTCTAGAAATTTGAAATTATTAATATATGATGTCTGGTTGAAGCCACATGTCGCAAAGTCCTTGTCTTTCAATGAAGGCCACTATCTACCGCTCACCATTGTCAGTCCCGTCTTCCACTCTCGTTTTGGAGATGTTCATAAAATAAGGAAAATTGTTAAAAAAATGAGGTAACTTGGAATTTCGTTATTGATTTTCGACAAATATATGTGTGCCCATGTCCTCTAACATATGTTGACATTGCCAACTCTTTTTGATATTTAATAAACGTGTTTCGGTACTCTCGGCGAGTTTTTGTTATTGAAAAAAATGGGTTAAGGAATCTGAATTAAATTTTGTGCAAAACAAAAATGTATTATATAAGTGGTATGAGCTCTTCACAGAAGACCGAAGCTCGTTAACAACGAATGTAAAGTTGAAGCAGTGAGAAAATTACTATTAAAAATTATCGAGTCACTATCAGAGAAGTTGGTGAGGATATTGAAAATATTCTTGCTTAATCGCGTGCAAGAATAATAATTCGATTGATTGCTCAGTTGGTTGGACGATTATTATAGCTAAAAATATGTCATAGCTCGTCGAAAAAACTTGGTGAATAGAACACGACTTTATACTAAATATTAACTACTTTGACAGGTTTTTGGATGGTGTAGCGTACTCCCTTATTAAATGGCAACTGTGCCAAAATAGAAACGTCAAAAACGATAGCCTTGCCCCGTAACACTAGGAAAACCAGCTATAAATTTAGGACATAGCTATTGAAAAACAAAGCGAATATTCAAATAGCTCATCTCCACCAAAATTACGCTAACGCTTCGAAGTATCAAAATGAATGAAGTGAAGTGAATGTCCAACATTTAATCAGTATTTAAGCTTTTCGGGGACTTCACTGCAAATATGTTTCATTTTTTCACGGAACTGTTACCTGCCCCATTACACGCTGATATGCCTCTCATAATTACTGCAAAATGTTAAAATGCAATTAAGGTTTATACCCAGCATAAATAAAGTGCAGTGTTGCGCAACAAAGCTTAATGATAATCGTCTGCAGTGTAATTTGTATGCAGATTATTTTTCTTTTCATATTTTTTTCACCGCTGCATATGAGCTACATGTACATACATTTTCAAAACCACAATCCCCCTTCATTCATCTCAGCATTTACGGCCCCGATTATATTAACATCGTTCGCCCCTTTCCTACACCGAACTGAAGCCATGAACGTCTAAGTACCGTTTCCTATTAAACGTATATAATATATTTGAGCTGATATGCGGGTTGGCACGGAATCCCAGAAAGCACTTGTGAGTTAAGGGGGGAATACAAATATTTTTTGAAACAAGAAGTTAATCCAGGGGAAGGCACATAAACCTGCTGGATTTCGACGGTTTCCGAATTCGAAATGAACACATCCTGTGCGTGGGCTTATACAATTTATTTTTGAATCTCGATATTGCATAATATATTATTGTAATTTAACCATACGATGGGAGGTCAAACCGAAATGCGGTCATTTAAATCATTTAATATTAAGGTTTTATCAAATTGTACAGAGGTGAAAAGACCACGACTCTTTAAGGTAATGATTTGAATACAACCAACAAACTGAAACTTCTAAATGACTAGTCTAAGCAATCAAGTAAGCATACCCATCAGCGGAAATGCAACTTAATACCCATCCAGTTCAAATCGACGCTCGTCGGGGGAAGAGCTACTTCGAATTGGAGAAAAAAAAACGAAAACATTACTAAGTGAATAAAAGCAACCCACCAACCAGATGTTGTTTGCTTTTGCAATAATAAACCAAAACTCAATTTGGAAACGCTCCAAAATCAACACAGAACTATGCAGCGAATTATAGCAAAAGGCAAACTTTTTCCTCCAATTGCACTCCTCATTCGAATCCAGCGCAGTTCTTTTGCCATAACTTGCTCTTAGTTCTTCGCACCAATACATCGGCGTCGCGTTGGTTGTCCCGCTCCCCTAGCCAAACGAAAACAGTTAAATTAATTCGGACTTGAACGAGTTGGTAAATAGCTTCAGTCATTGTCAAATAATAGCCATGTGTACGGGAACGTAGACTTGTTTATATAATGCATATAGATCTATACGAGGATGGGGGGAATCTCATAGAAATTCTCCTAAAGTACATCAGAAATATGCAGATTTCTGGCGTAAATATGTTGCTTATCGGTTTATTTGTAGATTGAAATGATTGAAACTACATAAAAGGCTATCCAACAAGAAGTGTCATTTTAAATTAGTTACCATTGTTGAACTGTCAACACTTAACTCGAATTGCAGCGATTTTCGATAAGTGAAAATCAGAAAAGCTATCAAATCACTCGCACAATAGTGAAAATTTATTACAAAATGTTGAGATTTCGGTGAAAACTTTTTAAAAACTTCGTATTGCTTTAATCATCATGAAGTGACTTCTTGAACAGCTATAATTGCCCCAGATAGTTTAATGAAGACTCTAACTTACGTTCCTTCGACAAGGTCAGCTGAAAATATAATATCGTCATAGCACGAGTGATTTTCTTCACAATTTTAGTTTGAGTGGATTGGCTCATTTCTCTAAAAACCCAAGATAAACAGTGGACCAACCTATTCAACTACAGCAAGTGACAATTTCACGGTTTTTAGATTGTTGTTGTTCATATTAAGGTTGTGCGACCGTTTCAGTAAGTTTACGTTACCGAACGATGTTGACTGTTGGTATTATACTTAATTGATGCTGTGAATGCGGAAGAGCTTATGTTACACATCTGGTAAAACAAATATCCTGGACTCTGCGGTTTCTCGAAGTTGAGACTTTGATTAGCAGCCGAGCGTGAGTTTATTACGTAAATAATGCAAGAATTTAGTCGTCAATGAAATTTCTTACATTGGATAACATTTCTGCCCGAATCTTAGGCAATTTTTTATTGCTGTCACTAAAAAAAAATTACTGGGTTTGAGGAAAAAAACTCCCAAGAGCGTCTTGCACATCATCCTGAAATCTAAATGTTTTCTTCGGAACAAATGGAAGTTTTAAGAATAAGGCGAATGCACCATTTTTTTCCTGTACGGGTATGGGATAGAATAGAACACCTCTTTGATTAACCTGCCGCTTCTGGGCAAGTGTTTCATTCAGACGGTTTGGTTCGAAGTAGATGATTCCCTTCCTATCCCACCAAACACAAAGCAAAACCTTTCTAGCCATCAATCCTGGCTTGGCCACCATTTGTGATGACTCACTGCGATTCAACCACTTACAACACCTCGAACCTAAAACGGTCGTAAGTGAGTCACTTTCTTATCATCAGTCACTAGTCGCTTCAGAAATGGTAAATTTTGTGTGTTAACTCGTGTGGCACCTATACATCGAGCTGCCTTTTGTATCAAGCCTTTTTCAAATGGTTTTAACCGGTTTGCAACGCTTAAGTCCTAGGTGACTCCCACGGTTAATCGATATTTTCGACAATTGGCATAATTGGACCTAGTACTGGGGCCTGAGGGACACCATGTATAATGTTCATGAAAGATAGACAGGGTTGACTTAAAACAACCTTTTGCGACCTACCGGAGAGAAAACCTCTTAGCAACTGAAATCTCTGCCCGCGAGTGACTTTTTCAAGTTTGAAAATAAAACAAAGTTGCACGGGGCCAAATCTGGAGAATACAGTGGATGGGGCAGCAGTTCGTAGCCCAATTCGACCAATTTGGTTGTGGCGAGGGCGGAGGTGTGAGCCGGTGCGTTATCATGGTGGAAGAGCACTTTTTTTTTCGCCAAGTGGAGCCGTTTTTTTTTTCGATTCGGCGTGGAATCGGCCCAATAATTTGGCATAGTATAGCCCTGTGACCGTTTTGCCCTTTTCTAGGTAGTCGATGTGGATCACATCTTGTGAATCCCAGAAAACGGTGGCCATCACCTTTCCGGCCGATGAGACAGTCTTCGCTTTCTTCGCAGCACGTTCGCCGGGTGAAGTCCACTGTTTCGACTGTTCCTTGGTCTCTGGTGTGTACCAGTGGATCCATGTTTCGTCGACTGTCACGAAACGATGCAGAAACTCCTTCGGATTGCGTTTAAGCAGCGTCAAACACTGCTCTGAAGTGGTCTCACGGTTGCGCTTGTTGTCCGGAGTGAGCAAACGCGGCACCCATCGCGCCGACAGCTTTCTCATGCCCAAAATTTCATGCAGGATATGACCCGCGCGATCTTTTGAAATGCCTACTGTCTCAACTATTTTGCGCACTTCTAGTCGGCGGTCTGCCAATACGAAATCGTGGATTTTGAAACCCGTTAAACCAATTTTTTAAGGATCTACTAAAATGTACTGCACCATAGTAAGTTGCTCTTGCGATACTGGCGCCATCTGGCGGTGAGCATGGGTACTTATCGGAACACCCTCGTGTTTCTTAGAGAATGCTTACAATGGCTGATCAACAGCTGTGATTAGGTCTGAAGCCAGATTACCCAAAAGATTATTGAGAGATAGATATTTTATAAATTGGGTAGCTGTTATCTTTTCAAAGGTCTTTGACTAACAGGGCAGAATGCTGGTTGGTCTTAAATCGGTCGTGGAACCTAGGTGGGTTTTCTTAGCGATAGATATGACTCTAGCAGTTGTCCAAGACCACGAAAAGTCGATGTAATTACACAGCAATTTACTGCATGCGCAAGTTAAGAGACAATGTATGGTAGAATGAATTTAACTAAACGTATTGTAAACGATTTGATAGCGTTTACGCATCTAATAATTTCGTCTTCAATGGCCACCTCAAAATCGTCTTTCCCAAAGAAATAAAATTAAGGTCGAGAAGACATTTACGGTTCTGGTCACACTCAAATATACCAATTTTACGTAGGTTTTTGCAGAGTTTCTTTGGAGTGTGAGATGCGTTTAATTAAGGGCCGAAATAGCCTCCATTTAATATATGATCGATTCCTTTCGCGCTGATCACCTCTTGCGCTAAGATTTCTTGAAAAATATCGATTCCGTCATTTGGATCGGAACTGAGGCGATATTGCTTCTAAGAGGTAGAAATGGTAGCTTAAAAAGGTTTAGGTCGATGACACCACTTAGAAGAAACTAAGTTCCTCAATTGAAAAGTGAGGGAATCAGATTTCAATACATTTGTATAGAAATCTTCACAGCACAACTTCCTTTATTAGTCTAGCTTGTATTGAGCTTGTTATTCAACAGAGTGCAAGTATTTCTATTTCCTTGGTTATTCTTTTCCCTACTCGTTTCGGTTTTCTTCCCCGAATCGTCTTCATTATCGTCATATGATTAACTTAATATTTGAAAGATTAAGTACGGTGCAACGAACCTTACCCTTTTCCTGTGAAACAACGTCCCGCCAGTACGATAGAGATGACATCGCATTTTGGAATTTACCCACTTAGGGTACCCTTGTCGTCTAAACTTGCCTTCATCCAAAGTTTGTTGATTAGTTTCCCTTATTCGGATAGAGGTTAGTATGTGCCTTTTTTCTACAGTTATCAGTCGCACTAGTGCCCAATGCTGATGAATGGGTTCATGCATACGTACGGGGATGATACTCTCTTTGCATAAAAATTTAAATAAAACTGCAGTTTGGATTTTTTTGACGAGAAAAGTTCTTGAGTTATGCTGTTTTTGTACTGTTTATGCGAGGACAAGCAGGGATTGTACTCTTTTATGAAACAGAAGAGGTTGCAAGGACTCCCTGAGAATTCTCCAATGCACACGTTGCGGGATTATAGTGGGAAGCATTTGTCATAATCAGGATTCAGCTAGACTCATTGCGTTAAAGAAAAAATCTTGTGAAGGATAACCGCATGCCTTTTTGAACAACTTTAAGGCATCGGATTGTTTGATGTTACCTTTGTGATGCATCTATGTAGTTTTTCAGGAAATCAGTGGGGAAATAAACTTTTTCTCTGAGTTCGCTATGAACGCTTCCCAACAAATAAATATGTGAAAAAGGCTAACACAATGCCTTTTCGTCAAGAAAATAAGAAAATGTGACGTGTAAACTTATGACAGTTTGTCATAGTTATTTTTAAAATACCGCAAATGCACATCCATCCTCCATCCTCTTTCGTGCGATATGAATTTCTACAGATTTTATAGACATGTGCAAGCAATGCCACTACGAGTGCTTATGAATTTTGCAATTTAGCAAGAGCGTGGCCGAAGAAGAATATGTGTGTTGGCACTTTTTGAATATTAAATACTAATTGGTAATTTCTCCGTACTCACAAGTTGAGTTTGTTTCCCCGATTTGAAACTTAATGCACGTCTATCTACTCCGAGGAGTGTGATAACTCAGTTTATCATCCGAGTGACAGGCACAAATCCTTGTCAGCTCATAAGCTCATGTGCATAATAAGCAGGGATTTTTACGCCAATATACCTGCTGACAAGGAAACATTAAGCATTGTGTGTACGCACATGTTCCTTCGACCCGACAACACATCATTGGACTTATTTAACAGGTGGTTCAACACTTTCGTTAATCATCTTCAATCATAGTATTAACAGCCCTGTCACGGCATATATTTATGCGAGCAAGTTCGCATACACCAAACTCAAATCTTAATCCAATTCTGTCGCTCCATTAGGTCGACAATAATATCGATTCATATCCTACGAATTTTTTTTTCTTCTCTCCGTATCTTTAATTAGTTATTGAGGCATACCTTTGAGGAACTGGCCGTGAACTGAGAAGGTGCACAAGATACATTGTGATTTCGCACTAAAACTGAGGTCCAGGTGACCCAAGCGAAAAGGACCCCAAATTCCAACGCTAGTAATTCGAGCAAAGGTAAAGTTTGTTGTTATTGCTTTATCCCATTATCCTTAATTCGCTTTTTGATGAAAATAGGTGGTTGTGCAAGACCACAGATATTTGCCGGAATCCATGAATCCATGAGAAATCGAGCAAGAAATAATTAATCGTGGAACTCGTGGAAAAAATTCCTTTGTAACAAAACAAATAAAAAAAATGTTTTTCTTTGTATGTCGCTTTATAAGTAATTGGTATCAACATTCGAAAAGTTCTTTGAATATTTCACTCTGGCTGGTCATCCTATAAAAGCCCCTCAACCATAAATACCGACTTATGGTATACTCACACGTACACAGTAGACGCATGAAGGAACTTATACGTGATTGATGGTCGGTCTGATGAATAATTTGCAAACAAGCTTGGGGATTTTGTGATGAATCAAAAATTTGATTATCTGCAATCTGTTTTCTGGTTGAATGTACAAAGCGCTTTATTCTTTCGGCATATACATACATGGAAAAGAGAAACAAAGTCTTTGAGGTTTGTGCTTGATTGGGTGGCATCATCATCCTCTCTCTACATCTACTCTACTTATGGTCTGTCAGTAGTCAATGGAAAGGTTTGACGAACCCAACCGATTATCGAGCAAAGAACCAATAATGCCTGATGATTACTCTTCGAATGGTGTGAGTTATCATCTCCCAATCATTTCCAGGGAGTTCTATTCTTTTTCTATAGGGACATAACAATTTCGTATTTTAAGGCAAACGTGTCCTTAAACTTTTTTTATAAGCTGTTAATGCCAGAATATCAATCAAGGTTGATATTTTTATCTTAAAGTTGGTCATAAATGAGCAATATTTAAAGATTGTTAAAAATGTTGAATCGATAATTGCAAGTTTAAGATAGTTACTCCGAAATTCGTTCGTGAATAACGTCCCACCAGACGAACTTTGCCTGCTTTAGTAGATAAGTTCGAGTTAACATATTCACTAGTGAAAGATCCAGTGCATTCCAGTCAGCCAGTACATTCGCAGTTCCAAAATTATCCCAGCTTCAGTTTAAAATGAGCCAAATCAGTCGATTCAATGCTCTTCAGAGAAATTGGAATCCTTCACATTCTGGCGAATTTTGCGTAAGAATCTTGTCCCTCATCCTTACAAGATTTCTATTAATACCTCTTCGGACTTTACGAAAGTTTGGAAAAGTTCTGGATTTCATCGAAAAATCGGCTTAAGCCTTAAGGCTCATTTTTGGCTTAATGGCTCTGTCAATAAATGAAATATGCGTTATTCGAGAGCAACAACCAGCCGCGTCGAAACTCGACGCATCAATGCCCAGCTGCCTGTCTTATTGATTTGGAAAAACCTTTCGACACCGTATGATTAAAGAGTCTTTATTACAAGCTCAGCCGGCGAGGCATAAGTAAATCATTGCTGCATATTTTTTTTTTTTTTTTTTTTTATAATTCGTGCAGGTTCAAGAGTTACGCTCTTTTGATGTTTGTCACACAACCTGGACGGGGTGCAGATGGTTTGTGTCGAAGATGTTCGTTCACTACTCTCCGGGGGTGGTTGTCTTTGGGATTCGAGAGATTCGACTGAATTTGTCGCGTTGTTTGTAGTTTTTACAGTAACTTTATTCCATGCCATTAAGATCTTATATTGGAAATGCACACGCAGAGTATGAATTTTGAAGTGATCTTATACTGCGAGTGTTATGCCTTCGTCAGCATTTTTTTGATCATCTCTCATTCACAACTGGTGTTGTTGCATGGGTTATTTTTTCCGTATAGGAATTTTTCTTGGCTATGGTCAGACTTGAACTACAGACCTTCCGCTTAACAGTCGGTGATGATTACCATTGCACCACTACCACCCCATGATTTTTAATATTTTAACGGGTAGAAAGTTCGTTAAGAAATTTAATCGTCAAAGTGACTTCTGCACAAAGAGGGTACCGTGAGTCCGTCGATCCATTTCAGCGTTTACCTCACTGACCTGATAGCTTCCCTCCATTTCACTATTCACCATTCAATAACGTAAGTGGACGAATTAATCACGTACAGATCAGATCCAACCATCGACGTTATTGTCACTTCACTTCAGTGGTATTGTGATGACTGACGTCGACGATCAGCTTCCAAAAATCAGAACCTATTTTATTCAGAACTTCTTTGTATAGGGCCTCTTGGGACACTAGGAAAAATTGGCGCAGGTTCTCAATTTTCTGACGGGCGTCCACTGGCGAAACAAAGTGTAGCCAGATACTCTGGAATCAGGTTAGACCAGTATCTGTAATATACTTTGAATGCTACTCTAGCAAGGGCTCGGAGCTCTTTCGCTCTAACAAGAAAGTTTTGCTCACTCTTTTCTTTGATTACAATAACCTGGTTCATTATGAGTCCTTGCTGGAAAACCGTGCGATCAATAAGAAATATTACCTTGAAGTTTTGTGCCGTTTGCGTGAAGCAATACGAAGAAAACGTCCGGATTTGTGGCAAAAGAATCAACAATCCACCCGCTCACACATCGTTGCTTGTGCGTAATTTTATGGTCAAAATAATGCTTTAATCATGCCCTGCTACCTTATCCACCGAGCTTAGTCCCGTGCGTCTTTTTTCTCTAAATTGAAGACCCATGACCGGACAGACATTTGACACAATTGAGGAGATAAAGACCGCATCGTTGGAAGAGTTCTAAAAATCATAAGGTAAAGGCATAGTTCTGTATGCTTAGAGTTGTCCGAATAGGGTCAGCAAAGTATTTCTAAATTAGATAAAATATCTAAGCTTGATTCAAGCATTTTTGTCTGGGATAAGGTAATTCTAAACTATCTAAATAAAAATGAATTCAAAACCAAGACAAAAAAAACTAAACATTTGACTAGGTCATTAAAGAATAACTTCCGATATAAATCTAACTTTTGATGGTGGCAACGCGTTAGTTAAAGCATTAAAACCAAAAAACTCCATTAAAATTAATTATTCATTGAATTCCTGTTCCTTTCATCACTCACACCCATGCGGGAAAGGAAAACTCATAAAAATGCCATAATATCCACCCTACATGGCATGATATAGTTCACATTAATTCAATAAGGATAAGGTGGCGATGATAAGTGTGATTTGATGCCGAACGAGGTGCTTGCCATGTCGTCTGCGATGGCATTCATTGAACCCTTAATAGAGTGAAAACGACATGTAAAAAAATCCGCTTAAGTTTCATTCCGTTCGATACATTTGACATCATTCACGATTCTCAGCAAAGTATATCACTGGATGAAGCATCATTAATGTTGAGGCAATGAAGTGTTTTAAAGAGAAAACCGAGGTTGATAGGCTTGAATAAAATTGATAAGAGTGTCACAAAAGAAAATTTGTCGATCTATGATATAATTTTTAATAGCAAGATAAAAGCAATATCGTAAGTCCAGAGGAGACTCGTAGTTATTGACTGCTTTTCGAGTCGGGCTAAGAACGCACTTAAGTATCTGGTAGATGCGTTTTCTCTATGCAAAGTATTTCTGTCGCCGGCGGTATAACTTTGTTTAAGAAGTATTAAATGAAAACTTCTCTTTGGAGCAATAACTTTTATTTTATTTATGACGCCGATAGGATAGAGAACAAATGTACTGACTCAAAATATGGAAGATATAAAAGGACAGAGAGATTTGAATATAAATTTGTTGAGAAAAAGAAAAGGAAACTCACCTTGAAACTCCTTGCGCGCCGCACTCACCGATGTCACTATATTCGCCACATGCCCCAGCACGGTGGCAAACAACATTAAGCCGAAAAGCAGCTGCAATATCACAAATATATATTCACCCTTCGATCGGGGCTTCGGCAGATCACCGATCGTCGTTAAAGCTAACGTACACCAATAATAACTCTGTAAATACTGTTTAACTACATCGGCCGATTCCGAGTCGTGGTACACCCAGTTCCGCGAACCGAAACCATTGTTTTTATGTATAATATGATATAAGCATCCATTCCAATGGAATATCACAAGTAGATAATGTATGAGCGCGGTCGATCGGAACAGATTCGGATAATTCGTATGACGTTCGGTACGATCCATGAACGCCCAGAACCGATATATCTTAACCAGTCGAAACGAGCGCAGTATCGAATTAAAACCGATCGATAAATATAAAAAATCTAATGGCAGTAGACACAGGCAATCAATGTAGAATGTCGTTGAGTTCATGTAATGTTGGCGGAGTTTTGTTGAATCTGTCTGCAGGACACCGTCCTCCAAGTAGCCAGTTCGAAAATGGAATAGTATATCTACAAGATACAGAAAATCCGAGAGGTAGTCTAAGCAAAACCACACGACGATCGTTTTGCGATTGATCTCTTGAAAGGCGAACCGGTAGATTATCACCCAGAAATTGTACAAAAACGCTAAACTAACAACCATTGACCAGTAGTAACACAGGCGACCCGCCGGATCGAATACGAATGTAAATTTGGCTGCCGAACCTGCCGTTACCGCCGAGCTTGTACTGTTGCGAAATCGTAGATGCGATGTATTGCCGCTGCCCACGTTACCACCACCCGACGTAGTCGGGCATCCAGAACGTCGATTTAACCTGCAAAAACAATATTTTATTATTTTTCATTTTTCTATTGCAGAAATTCCGAAAAAATGTATGAAAGGCAAAATAGTACATTTTTTAAACGTCACCAATTACTTTAGAGCAGTTTAATTTTCGAAATGGGAAATCTACTGAAGATATTTTATTACCGTCTTGTACCCTAGCAATGTTCAAACGTATACAGCTGATTTGTTCATTCAAGGCCTTTGACATGGTCAATTAAAATATTTTGGTGGAGATATTGGAAAATACTGGTTTTCGTGGTTTTAATCTTGATTGGTTCAATATTTACCTTAATGATCACAAAGAGTGACGATAGAGGAGATAAGAAGCAAAGGAGTTTTTAACTTGGAAGTACCTCAAGGTTCTGCCTTGGGTCCAATTTTGTTTCTCAGATACATATATAAATTCCCTCTTTGCACTTGATTCTAAAGACTAACCAATTGTTTCCGCTACTACTTAACTATTTCTCATTATAATATTTATGAACTTTCATGGGCTTATGATGGAACGCTTAAAAGTTTGGTTTTTAATTGTCAAGGGAAACAAGAAAAATTGCAGAAATGTGTACAATTTTTATTCGAGTTGATAGCCCAATTCTTGCTATTTATTTCGCAAAGATTATTTTGACCAATTCAATTATGCATACTAGCATATTTGGAACTCGGAAGTTCAGAGCCACGTTGTCCCTCCCTTTGCCAAGCCTCCCTGTCATGAGTGTGCTTCAGTCATGTTCAACCGTTTTGATCCATTCCTTCTAGGTCCATTCTTATATTGTCTGTTCCAATTTACAGTAATCATCTTCGACTCTTGAGCGGAAGGTCTATAGTTCAAGTCTGTCCATAGCCAAGAACAATTCCTATACGGAAAAACTTTGCAACAACATCAGTTGTGAGCGAGAGATGATCAAAAAATGCTGACGAAGGCATAACACTCGCAGTATAAGACCACTTCAAAATTCACACTCTGTGTGTGCATTTCCAATATAACACCTTAATGACATGGAAACAATAAAAAAAAAAAAAGAGTTATTGTGAACTACAACCAACGCGACAAATTCAGTCGTACCCTATCTAGGACAATCATCCCGAGGAGTGAACGAACATTTTCGACACAAACCATCTGCACCCCGTCCAGGTTGAGTGTCAAACACCATAAGAGCGTATCTCTTGAACTTGCGCGAACCCTTTAAAAAAAATAATGTTTTTTTGTGTCCTACCTAATAATACGTGTAGTGTTGTCTTCCTGCAACTGACATTGGTTTATCGGCTTATCACAATCTAACCGGTCAAATCACCGGCTCAAAACGATATAAATTGTTCGCTCAACTCATTTCCTAGATGGTCCATCGGGACATGTAACGTTACTCTCACGCTCAGCTTGAGCGAACGAACCAATGATTCCGCTGAGTAATAAACTCCACCAAACAGGAACCCCACTCACCAAAAATTCGGAACAGTGGTATGTCATTCGGCTTGAGTTCTGGCACGATCTGTATTTTGTAATGTTTTAGGTCAAGATCCTTGCTTAAGATCTTCCACGTAGTCCAGTAGTACAATCCCAATTGCTGCGAACGACGGCAAATAAATCACGGTTTTCATAAACACGAACAATTTATTCACAGAGCACATACTCATAATAAAATTCAATAATTTCTAAGCATTGTTCGAATATTAATCATCCCATAATAAATTGGCAATACTAATTGAGCATGTTTGATTTTAATGCATATCACGAAACATGCGTGACCTGACAAAAATAGAACAATAAGAACCAAATAGCAAAAAAATTATACTGAAATATACTCTCCTACAGATAAAACGCTCTCCGATCTTTCTGGCTGATGACGCATAGTTTGGCTAACCAGCATCTTTGATCTGTCGAAGTAGCCAAAATTTTAGTCGATTCATGAATGACCTAAAAGATGCGCGTTCTGTATGCTGCCATAAGGACGGAGCAAAGTTGTAACTAACGATCAACAATATTTTCAAAAACAAGCATAAAACCGTTTTTCCGAGGTGAAGCTCCAAATTTTGGGTAAAAACGGCGGATTTTCACTTGTTTGCTTGGAAAAATATGGAAAGTCCAAAATAAATCAATTTCTGTTACTTAGTTAATGCAGGTATTCAAACTCCGTGTCTCTAGCCAACACACCGATTCAGGTTCTTCAAAACGAAAGATACTAAGAAGATGATGTACTATGCCTCCTTCCCGAAGAAGTCTTAAAAGCCAAGTGGCGCATAGCTCTTAACACTCTAGCTAAAAATTATTGCTTACAATGAACTATTTAAAAATTAACCCAAGTGGAAGGAGTTTCGAATTGCTAACCAAGAGTCGGTTACCTTCACCTCATAGACTTAAACGCCTCTTCCATTCTTTCCGAAAATATATATCCAAGCATTTATAACAGCAATGACCTCACATTTTTCCTCATTAAGCAATAAAACAATGGTTTTGAAATGACTTTGATGGAGCGCACTTCATTTAAAACTGTCCCATTACGGAATGTCCTTAAAACTCACTCACAACATGGTCCCTACTTTTCTCCTTCTACACTAACCGAATAAGGACTGTAATGAAATTAATTCTTTTCTTCCTTTTTGTCTTAGTAATGAATATTAAAATCACAATGCTTGTTTTTAAGTCCGAATCGCGGGTTTTGCAGCGCCCAATTGCTTGTGCTCTCAAACTCTTATTTTTCTGTGGCGTGTCCTTTGAGTTGGGAATTGGATTTTAATTACAAATTGCAAAGCTGCCACACTTTGGCAACGAAGATTAAATTGTTCTTTTATATGTAGTACATACATATAAAAATTATGCTCTAAAGCTGTCGCTTATGGGCCTGTTACTCTCGTCATCGCCATCACCATCATCTTCAACGTAGTCACTAACATCACCTCGCGTCGTAGTATTTTTGTAGTGCATCCAACATTCTTGCAGCCGCCAAAGGCAATGCGAGTCGGGCGGGAGGGACCCTGTCTAAAACACAGAGGCAACTTCAACTCAAAGTATGTGTGTTTTGCATGACATGCATATAAGATTCCGACGAAAAGTTCGTCATAGCGAACACGTACGTGAGGTATTACATATCGCGAATGTGAACAATTACCTGAAAATTGCTCTTAACTAAATTTCCAGGGAAGATGGAAAAGTTTCCTTTTTTTCTTAAATTTTTACTTAAATAATTAATTAGGTTTGGAAGTGCACAATTTTTAGCGCTCAATGAATGCGGAATACGAAGGCTTACCTATCAGTTCCATTGCAATAATTTCCGCTGTTTATTTGGTTACTGGAGGCTAATGTGCCACCGCCCAAGGTATTATCTTGGGAACCCCTCATTCCAGATCGGTTCCATGAGCCGAGCAAGGGTTGCTCGCCAGCTTTCAGACGGCCGCGCGATTTTCGTCGTTGTGGCTTTCGTGTCAAATCCATTTCGGAGGCAGTGCTGGCTACATGCGGATTCGAGGCACGTGTGACACATGGTACTGTTAGACTGTCGTGTGATGAAAAGAAACCTTGCTGTGAAACGCTTTGACCGAATTGCGGTCGCGACATACCAAACTTTGATCCAAGATCTGTGAAAATAAAAATGAAAAATTTCAATTAGTCAAAAAAAATAAATAAATTCATTGAACTCTAGCTAAACAATAACAAAATGAATCTTTCCTGAAATCCTAACATCTTCAATTGAATGCTTATTGTTCTCTGCTTACCATTGAAACTTTGCCGGTCTATCGAGAAACGTCTCAGACTTCCCAAATCAATATATTGCTCGTCACCAGTCATAGATGGTGTTATTGACAGTTCTGTCGTATGCATGCCGCTGCCATAGGCGCCACTGCCACTCTTCGCTTGGCTTGCACTTTCAACGAAGGGATGTATCGAACGTGAACTTTGCTCCCGAAATAATGGCCGCGGAGACGGCACTAAGTGCCGGTGACCGGTTACGGCCCCATTTAAAGAGAGTCTCGGCTGCAACAGTTCCGGATAACTGCTACGAGGCTTTCGCCCGTCGCCCAGCATCGGTGCCCCGGGATTCTTCAACGACGACAAATAACGATTTGTACTACTACAAGCACTGCCACCGCCTGATAAAGAGGTCGATATCGTTGCAGCAACGTTACCACCAATCCTATGCGGCGACAATGTCACATTCGAGGAACTAAAGTGTTGCTGAATATTGGGCATTCGAATTAGGTTGCTGTGTGAAGTTGAAAAGTTAGCCAATTGTTGATCGAAGTCATTGCCACCTGATTGGGAAGAGAAACCATGAGAGAAGGACGAAAAAAAAAGGAACAAATACAATGGCACAGTGACAGAGCACAATCCGGATAATCATAGTGTGCATTTCGTGCAATTTGGTTTTTGTATGTCGCTGTCGGGGTTGATTGTGGGCTACGGATTTCTAGCTACATCTTCCTGACATAGATACGAGCATCAACTTGAATTTCTACAACATGAAAAGTACGAGATCTTCAACAAGCTCAAGAGATACACAACACCAGGCAGCAAGCAGGCACATGCAGAACTATATAAGTATATATCTGTGGGTGTTGGGTTGTGGCCGTGGTAGGGATCGAACGAATTCGGGACAAACGAAACATACAAATTCACACATTTATGTACATACATACACACTTTTATTGCACGACAGGATGGGGGATGATTGGGATGGGCAGGGGCTTGTCAATTGGTTACATACGAGTACACTACAACAAACCATTAAAACGCCGCAGTCAATGCGGACAATACAGCAGCATGTCGCACTCGCATAATCAACTGTGGAATATTATGATTTCAAACACACAAACGCCGACAGTGCAGGCAAACCTTCTTCTTCTTCTCATATATGCGGCAACATAATGCGGTTGCAAATAAGCCTAATGTTTGCTTTACACATTGTAAATTTTGCGGGTAAATTTGTATGTTTTGGATATGCTAATTGCCTATAATGATAATAAGGAAGCTCAGCCTTTGAGTGAAGAGCATTTGCATGGATAAGCTTTGAGTAAACACTGCTTAGCTTTAAAGGGTGGGTAGGTAGACAAGGGTAAATGATGGCTTCCAAAAAGGCTTAGGAGCAACCAATTAGCACTATAGTTTCGCAGAAACTTGTATATCTAATTGCAAAAGTTTATCTGACGTATTGTATATGAGCAAAAACTCGAGTCGTCCTGTAGCTTTTAAATAAAATATTAGTTCACTGATCCAGTACACCTACTGGGTAATAGTCCCCTGATTAATGTTCTTATGTTCTTGCAGATATGGAAGTAAGCTTGGTCTTACGGTCTCCGATCGACCAGTGGCGATGTTCTATTTTAACTTTACTCAGAGCATAATCCACGAGAAGTGTTTAGTTTCATCAAAATATTTTTCATTACCAGTAGCCATAGTATGGGTTATGACCCCCTTGGGAAGGTTTTGTCGGTACCGGGGTAGGCTGAATAAATTTGTTTTTATTTGGCTAATAACGCCTAGGAACATCGTGAAGGATTAAAAATTGCTTTACTAATAACATTTTTAAGGGTTTCTTTGTGTTCAAGAAGGAAACACTTTCAGCTTTAACATCACCTTCGTCCTTGACTTTACCTTCAGCTTTAACGTCTGCTCATCCTCTACAATACATCATTTTCTACACCAGCTCAGCTCCTTCTCCAACTTCAATACCAACTTCAGCTTCTACATCAGCGTCAGCTCCTACATTAACTTCAGTTTCTCCATCAGCCCCAGGTTCTACAACAATTACAACTCCTACATCAGCTTTAGATTCAACATCACCTTTAGCTTCAACTTCTACATCAATTTTAGCTTCTATAGCATCTTCAGTTTTTACCTCAGCTTCTGCTTCTACCTCAGCTTAAGTTCCTACATAAGCTTCAGCTTGAGTTTCAACAACAACTACAGCTTTTACATCAGCTTCACCTCCAACATCAGCTTCAGTTTCCACATCAGCCTCAGCTTCTACAATAACTTAAACTTCTACATCATTTTCAGCTTCTAAACACATAAACGTCAGCTTGAATACCTGACAGCTCCAATATCAGCCATGCATTTATCCTAGCTCTAACCTCTATAACAGCTTCAGCTTCAGTTTCCACACAAGCTTCATCTCCTACATCAGCTTCAGCTCCTCGACCTGACTCAGTTTTAATATCAGCTAAAGTGCCAACATCCGATTCAGCTTCAACATCAGCTCCAGCTACTACCTCAGCTTCCCTATAAGGATCAGCAGCAACATTAATATCATTACATTTCAAACCGTGATCATCGGCGTTAGCTTCATGGTCTGAATTAGAAGCCGGGAACGCACTGGCGAAGCGTTTCGAACAAACTTGTCCGGTATCGTGTCAAACTCCATATTGAAATGCAAGCTTGAACATCACCACTGGAAGCGAAAGTGTTCGAAGCCTCAATTCGGCTCTGAAGTAAAAAAATTGGCCTCATTAAAGGCACTTCACGGCGAACTTTTAAAGTCAAACTTTACTTAAGCACTTACAAAATCCTAAATATACAACAACTGAAGTCTGTTGACCATCGACGACGTCATCGATTTTTAAAATGAATTTTTAAATCTCCTAAAAAGTCATTGTGTAATGCGGATCATGAATAGACAGACTCATTGGTCCGTATTTTTTCGAAGATAAGACTAATACACCGACTTGAAACGACTGGCAACTCATTTTCAAACTATTAAAGTTTAAGTTCAACAGAAATTATAAGACTTGACTCATTACGGATCCATCGAGCTACATATTTTAAAGTCATAGCCCAGAAGTCGGAAACACACAAAAAGTAATCACTGTGAACCATTTCCATCACTGTGTACGCGTCTCCACTCATTTCCACATTTTGAACTTTTTTTTTGTAACTAAATTATTCTTTGAATAATTTAATTGTGCCTTACCACAAGCCATAAACATAAGGTGAATAGCATGGCATCCGGAATCCTGGTCTCTTCAAGCAACATGTTATTTAATGCTCCAGCGAAATAGTAGCTTGTTTGCACACCATTCAACAACGGAATGTGAAAATCAGAAAAATCACCCAAACGGGGATAATAAACAATCGTATTTACTAATTTAGGTCCGCGGAGGGCAGGTAGACACTCCAGGATGTTCTTTTCCAGGCTCATAACAAATTAAAATGTTTATCTGGCGCAAAGCCGACGCTCACTCTTCGCTTTCGTTTCGTATTCATTTTGGTCGTACTTTTCCGTACTTTTGGTCGGTCATAAAATTTCGCGAAGCTACAGGAAGGAGCCGCGTCTAGAATAGATTTATTTAAAAGTATGTTTCGCTTGCCTTGAGATTTTTCTTTTTATTTCATTTTTTATTAATTCAAAAACACACACACAAGATTGTATCGCTTGACATTAGTTCAATGAATCAGTCGAGGCCCTGAGCCTGTTTGGTTCACGTACCTGACGTAAAAATCTTTATGGGTTCAGAAGGAGATGATTAACAAGAAGTATCTCTCTCATAAAATGCTCGAATCACTGGGTAGGTGGCTTCTCCATTGTACGACAAAGTGATAACTAGGTCTTAACTTGTCATTGTACTTATACCATACTACTACGCGCAGGGATGAGGTAGCAAGGCTCTTTAATAACCCTTCCATGAAACTTGATAGTGAAGATGTTACCGGCGTGGGCAGGAAAGAATCCATCGACTGAAGTGATTGTATTGTCATCGTTAAAGAAAACAGTTGCCCACTTGAGGATCTGTTTCCACACTATGCATGCACATGGCCACGTACCTATTAGGCATGTGTATCCATGTGTAGTATACGTACTTGGGTTTAATGAAGTGGGTTTTCATAGTCACTTTGTGCCGCAGGTAAGCATTAACCTTCTATTTGGCCTTTCTCTTAAGTAGATCTGCTGTAGTGCATTTATGAGTGCCCAACAAAGAATGTTTCACTTCAGATGAGTGTTTTCTTTTTTGATTTATGAGTTAAGCACGCCTGAAAGAGGTCATCAGCTCGGAAGACACAAAGAACGAAAACTTGAATTTGAGAATAGGGGACAACCGAGTGAAAAGGGAAACCGACACTGCTTCAAAACACCGAGGTGAACTACTCTTTCTCCGGCCTTTGACATTTAAGTATAAAGGATCTCCATAAATGTCAAATGATTTCCTTCCTGTATCGGGTATGCACATAGCTTAGTTTCGCAGAGATACCAAATGAAACTAGAAATTATTACGAACGTAAAGGAGCTCGAGGATTCGAGGACGGTCATGGGAATCTTTTTTTCGAATCTCATTAGTGACGATCTCGACACCCGATTCAATTCTATCAAATCTATCGCTACATTAAATCCAATAGAAAAACTTGTCCACGATTGTCTCCATTCATTCATTTGACTTGGCACAACTTCTAGTAACATTAGCCGCTGGGAAAACACTTCAAGTGGAAAAACAAACAGAAAAAAATGAAACAAAAATCCAGCAATCCTTAAACTGGAACGGATCAATTCGGATGGGATAGGATGAAAGAGGATAGTGCAGGATGGCCAAAGCTGTTTGCAATTCTAATAGACTGTCAGTACGTATTATCGTCAAATAGTTGGACAGGATTACTCTGCACATGTGACGGTTGGATAGTACACTGGACCCGGGACAATTTACAATCCTCTCTCCCCACAGTCCCTTCATTTGTTTCGTTCGCTACATTTTCTCTACTTGGAGGAAAACAGTTCTGATTTGACAGGAAAAGTGTCAGTAGAATAGACGTACCATAGATACATTTGCACATGCATAGTGAGATGTTGTCACACACTCAAACGCAGATTCCCAGTTTAATGTTGTTTTGGCGAATATATTTTTTACCCCTGTCTTTTCATTTTGTTTATGGTTAAGTGGAATGCTGTTGTTGTTTATTTAACACTTAGATAGGATAAAGGGATGGATGTGAAAGGACATCAGCCGCACCCACATTCGATGTACTCGTACATAGTAGCGAAGTCCATCAGCTGCAGGTTTAGCCATTACCACTAACATCCATTAAAGAGGTTAAAAGTTTTCAACTCGGTTTTGACTTTCCCCTATTCTATTCGCCCTGGTCGTCCGTTACCGTTATACTGATGGAGTTTTCCATTCGCATGGATTTAGAAACAACGTTAGATTTAGGGAGAACTCCTCTTGACATTTATTGTTAAAGTGGTATTTGCCGGGCACAAGGGAGTAGGAGTGGGAGTGTCAGTCCGCAAGTGGCGACATAGTGGAAGAAATTGTTTGAGTCGAAACTTGTGAATTGGGAATTATGGCGTCATTCTTGGAGAAAGTGACTTCTTAAACAGTTTTCTATCCCCTTCGGAGCAATATTTTCTGGACTACTTTGTGTATCATGTTAGTAATATTAATGCAATTTGGATAAGGAGGGCAGCTCCTTGTTGGGTGAATGAAGTTATAAAAGTAAAGAGCTCTTGTAGACGCGATTAACCTAAATGGATGTAGTTTATTTTGATTGGGGCCAACAATTGGGATATTCTCTGAGGAATTTCAATGGATGCGAGCCAAAAAAGGTAGCATTTGGTAGAAGCTAATATATCTCCTCAATCTTAGCCGGCTTTCTGACTTCATAAAACAAAACTAGTCAGACTGAGGAAGTTGTGTGTGTTTTTTTTTTTTTTAAGGGAATTGACGTAGATTTATAATCAAGCCACCATGCTTAGCTAACAGTGTTTTATGCTTAATGGACTAAATGGAATTAATGAGCAGAGGCTGCTATACTCACGCACAAATAGCAATCATGGGTTTTTGCGAATACTGTGTCGGAGCTGTATTTCATAAATTGTTTATTCTTGAAAATATTGGGCACCGCTGACTTCAACTTTTGTACATCCCTCGGACGTACGAATTCCGTCAGTTGAAAAAGTGCATAAAGTAAATAACAACATTCGCCCGAAATACCACCTGGAAAACTGTGCCCTAATTCATAAATTCTATCTTTAAAATGATATCGATCATTCGCGGTCTGGTAAATCCAAGGTTCAATGAACATGTCATTACGAATAATGTCATACCCCGTGAAGTGGCTAATACCCTTCTAGTCATTGAAGAGAAAAAAATTCGCGGGAATCAACTGTTGTTCTCAAACCTTCTCACAGTGGTTGAGGGAAGGTACTGTTCAACAACACACTGAATAACGCTTATTATCGGGTGCATTGCCAACTTGATTCCAGAATGAAGGTAATTTTTAATACTACATGCCTTAATAAGTCCCATTATTGCCTAGGGATGTTCTGTGTTTAAGACTCGGATGTTTGAGAACCAATATCTCAGGACTTGCCTCGAATATTATAGAGTACCCGAATCGTAACTGACATTTTACCTCAAAGAGGTCAGAGAGGGAAATGTGACCGAACACAATGCAATAACTACGGAGGAACATCACCGCTATAAAGTTGTTACAAGGTATTGTCAAATATTCTCAGAAAGAGACTGACAGCACAAGCTAACGAAATAATCAAAAACTACCAGCGTAGCTTCAGCAATAACCGCTTCACTAGTGACCATATTTTCACTAAAGGATAGTTTTTGGGAAAGAAATGGAATTTAACTCAGCGTCGCACCGATTATTCGCAGATTTCAAAAAGGGTTATAACTCCAAAAACCGATCGAAAATGTATCAAGGAATTCCAAAAAAGTATACAAGTATGCCCAAAGGGAAAGGAGGAGTGCGAACGAGATACATGAAGGATTAACACAAGAAGATGTCTTGCTTTTATTTAAGTAAATGCTGAATTACACACTGTAGCTTACGCTGACATTCTGGACCTTCTGTGAGATAAAGGTAAAACAGATAAGATACCGTATGTATAGTAGATAGTCTATAACCAAATGTATGGTCACTGATCAACTTGAATCGATTCAAATCTGACACCTGATTGTACTCGATAAACACCAAATTCAAACATTGACAAATTCAAACATTGACTGCCAAAGACGACGTAAATGTCGATATAGAAAAGCTGCATGTGGGCAACGTAAGGATCTCTAATTAGCCTCAAGCATTGTTGGAGTAATAAAATCGTGAAGGCTAAGACGGGCAAGACTCGTAGAACGAATGGACAGTGGACAAACAGCCAAAAGAATATTGAGTAGTTCCTGAAAGAAAAAAACTGGCAGAATAGATGGGAGCACCATATAATTATAGGGATGGAATGGAACGGTGAAAAATGGAAGCAACATTTTCATGACAGCGTGACTTGGCAAGTGATTGTTTAAGAGGGTCTGAACTTCCGAGCTCCAAATGGCCGATAATAATCATATTAATACAGACGGTTTCTAACACTCTTTTTATGATCTGTCAATGTCAAAACTTCAGTCAAGACTTTAGTTTTTATTACAATATAACGAAGTTCACTAACACGCACTATTTGGATTTTTTTAAAAATTCCAAAATCCTGATCAGTGGTCGCAACTTTATGAGCACTTACTCCAATTTTTGGTAGTAATAATCGTCCCACTAGTGACTAGACAGACTTTGGTGGGGATAGATTGGAGTCAAAGTATCGAAAATATCGCCGCCCTAAATGCTCAAAATGAGCCAAATCTCCCACTTTGTTTGTTTTCTTCTTTCTCTCAGTCCTCTTTATGGGGAATTTTGCATAAAAATATTGCCCTAAACCCTTACCAGATTTAATAAACTCAAGAACTGAAGCCTTCTGTTCATTTTAGCATCAGCAAAAGTTTGAACAAAATCCTAAATTTAATCGAAAAAATCATCTTCAGCACATTTTTTTTTAATGTGTCTGTCAATAAACGAAATGTGCTTTAGTGAATATCCGTTACATCCACAAAAACTGACAGTGTGGTTTGGATTTCATTACTAGACCGTATTTTTGTGTTGATGAAAACGATCGCCAATTGAGTGCGCTAACATTCCATTTTCGAAAACTATTTTTGACCAGAATTAGATGGACATGATATTTAGTGATATGTGGTTTCATGAATATGGTATGTATGTATGTATATATAGAGGAGTAGTAAAATATGGCTCTAAAAAATCGATCGCTACAAAGATGCTCGCGATGATAATGTGACAAGATCGAAAATTCCATTCCTAAATTTGGAATATATTTTATGCCTATTTTCTAAACTGTCCTCTGCTCATTAAAACACATATTTGTTACGCCCTCATTAAAAACCCCTGCAGTAATGCCTCCCATTATGCACCTTAAAATTGTTTCACTGGTTCAGAACCAGTGTTCCAGCTTGATCTTCCATGTTGAAATTAGCACTTTATAGCGTTGAAATGGTTCGTGACACGTTCTTCGCCACAACATACATTTCTATAATCATTCGACGCACCTGAGCTGAAAATTCTTATGAATTGGAAGCAAGAGCAAGACTTTCTGTAAATGACGCCTTTGCCTCGAAAGCCGACTTTTTCCCGGGCAAAAAAATGTATGACGCCGATTAGAAGCCGCAAATTTTGAAGAGTACTATGTGACTTTTCTAATCTGATATTTCCGACTTTTATGTACCGCTAGCGCCATCTATTGTAAAACAATGGATTCCCATTTTCCATATTGTATTTATGTGAATATTGTCCTTTATTGTCCTTGTAAATATTGGATATTCAAGTCATTTGCTTTATCTCTCTTGTCTGGTCGTACCGAGTTACCAGCTTGGTCACTTGGTTATATGCGAGAAGGTTCCGTAAAAATCATTCCGAGAATATTAGAACCGAAAACACATATCGAACCAGGTTTCGTCCTGAAACATATTTATTTTTCAACATAGAATTGGAAAAAAAAAACACATTAGCCAGCAAGTTAACCAATTTTAACAGAACCTTTGTGCTCTAAAATGCTTTCAATACACCAAAAGTGTCTATTTTAAATCCAACGAAACCATCATGAGTAAAGAAATGTCGAATAATTCATCTGCTCATAATGAGCAGCCTTTCCGCAACAATACTTTTGCAGATTTCTACGGTGATCCAAGAATGACAGAGTGAACAAAGAAATCATATTTACATAAGCCAAGTGTTGTCATTTCGCTCTTACCGAAGTGCACATTTTCTTCCCCTTTTGTTCGTTGTCGTCGTTACCCTTGTTGTCTCTTAGCCTCCCCTGCTATTCCAAGGTTGTTAAAAAGAACAAGGGAAACTTCAAAAATACGGGAAATGAAATTAGTCACTTGTGGGTAAGAAGAAATGTTCTTCTCTTTATTCGTTTTTGTTTTCTTGTTGTTGTTAACAAGGACTCGAAGTAACCTTGTCAGGGTGACTGTCCTACAGATCTAATTTGAAAATCAGCAAATATTATGATTTTGGATAATGGGGCATGAGGTGTACACGTATTTTGAAAACGCATTGTTGCTTTAAAGTATGTTTTCCGCCATAAGTTATTCGCTATAAAATACATTCATTAATCATGATCCCTACAAGACAAGTTGTCAACTTATAGAAGGACTACAAAGGAAAATCAAAGAGAAGGAAATATTTCATAGCATCCTCAGTTCATTGGAGCAACTAAGGTCACTCACTTTGACAAGCTTGTTAGTGTCGACTTCTATTAAAACCAAACGACAGGCTCCCACGATTTAAAGTACTTCTAAGACCCTAATAATGACGAGACAACATTGATTGCACCGTGATGCTCTCAGTAACAATGTTACAATATTCCAATCGGTTACACACTGTGGCAGTACCAATATCATTCACCCTCCCGCACCCCACAAGCTATCTGTGTAGCTGCGCCCGCCGTCGCCATTGTCTAGAAATAATTTTCTGAACCATTAAACGCACTTAATGGATTCCACCCACTTCAGATTCCATTTTCAGATTCTCTTTGCATTGTAAATGGTTCTTCTTGATCATTTCGATACGGCCAGAATTGGAGGTAAAGCCACGTATCTGTACTTCCAGCCTTAGACGGTCCGGTGGTGACGTTATATTTATTTTTCCTGTCCATGTTATTATTGCTGCCGCATGCGGTGGTGATTCCTGGTCTCCCTTATGCTCTAACATGAAATGATGAAAGTTCCCTTTGTGCTTGTATTTTGACAATGAATTAACTTAACTACGGAAAATATGTCTTATGGTCGAAATACCGATATGTGTTATATGAAATCCTTTCTGAATGTCCACTGCACACAAAAGCACTAAGAGCCCGATCGAGCATTATGGGCCTTCCATCTGACTAGAGCTTGGAATCTTTTCTAGCTAACCAGATTATCGAAACACATTTCGATTAATATCATCGACGCGTCTGTATATTTGGACATATCCGAGACAGCATTTTGGACGAGTGTTTGTGCACGAGAGGGACGAAAACGACTCAAGCTCTTTCTATCTTTTGTTTGCGCCCGACCGACTAAAGGGACGAAAAATGTTACCCAAGCGGCTTGGTATTATTTGACGATTGTGCTTTGTGGATTGGGCTTGTACGGCAATGTGATAATAAAACGAGACAACCATCATCTTGAGTTGCCCGATGTCAGGGGAGCAATATTTAAGTGGTCCTTCGGTCAACATGTGGGTCAACTTCAAAAGACTTAAGAGGTTAATAGCTATTTGATAATTTTATATTTGTTTAGCATATGTTCCCTCAAATGAGGGGATAGTGTGTGACACTGGGAGTGTGTAAAATACTATACCTGCCCATCTAAAGCACATTCGGCTTCAATATCGTAATTGCTGAGATGGCAAGGGATAATTTATTTTTGATTCTTGGAGCAATATAAAGTAAAAGTAAAAAAGTGGATCAAAGAACGAAGGGAACAAAACAAACCCTGAAGCAGAGGATTTTTCGCCGCACGTACATCCTAAATCCTGCTCTTCATCCCGTGCAACGCAGAAAAACCTATTGTCCTTACCTCGCCCAGTTTTCAATTCTCTGATGTCTACCCGTACCACAAAGCGCTTTTATACTTTGCAAACCGGAAAAAAGACAGAAAACCAGTAACAAAGAGACGCGAAAGCAGCAGTAGCTGCAGCAAAAAGGTACTAAGGTCATAAAATTGAATAATGGAATGCAGCACCTCGCTGATAGGGTCCTGTAACACTAGTGGAAGGAAGTGGGAAATAAAAACGAAAACGTAAACCACAAACAGGAATTATTTCATCACTGTGACGACCCCAATTGAATTGGAGCATTTCGAAAGCTGGATGGCGCGTTAAAACCGTTATTTTAATTAAACTTTTTCCATAGATACGTTTTCATCAGTTCATTTTCGTTCACTTTGAAGTTATTGTAATGGATCCAATTTTTCGAATTAAACAATCTGATATATCTCCACATTCCACGGTGGATAGAAAACGGATGATATGTTTTCAGAGAGTGTGTGCGCGTATTCGTGCATTTTATTTCGTCTCCCATATCCCGAGAACCCATGATAATATCATCTCCGAACTAATTTAATACAACGAATAAATGTATAATGAGCACCTGACTCATTTTGCAAGAAATTTGAACTCAAGTCGTATATTTCACAAGCAAAAAATGGGACGTTGGTAGTTTAGTTGGACCCATCGTACACATGAACCTAATTTTTGAGATTGAAATAGCACAAGGCTTACGCAAATATGAATAAGGCGATTAAACAATCGGGCTATTAAGCGATTAGGCGATAACCGATTAGACGATTACTTAATAATTAAACAGACTTTAATTATTATTTTTATAAGTGAAAGTGATCATCTAAGTGAGTGCTTGGTGCTTGGCACTTGTATACGATTCGAGAGGGTGAAAAACAATTTAGTCAAGTAAATGGTCCAAGGGACTGAATCAGCTGGTGGCGGTTACTTAAGGTCATTTGGATTGAGTCAGCGAATAGCTGGGACAGGTACAAGGTCTTGTGAAATGTTTTGACATTTTAAGAATAGGAATGGATCATGAGCTACAATTTCAAAAATTATTTTCGAATGCTGAACTCCCCCTTTGTCATGTTTCTGAGTCTTCATAAGCCAACGTATGCTATTTTATAATAATTATATGATTGAGCCGCTTATATCAGTTTGATTGACTTGTTTTTTTTTAAACATATAATAAACATGTTTTTAAGATGCTGATAAGTGTTCTTTAAACATGTTTGGAAACATGTATATCTATATTGCTTATTTGCCTATCAAGGTTCTTTAGTTTGAAGTCAGCTGATAAAGAGATTACGTGAGATGATTTATTCTTTTTTACGTTTTGAGGCGATTAAACTTCGAATGCGCCAGATTTGGAAAGATGTATACTAGTATCTATATCATATTTGAGTTCGTGAACCTTTTTTAATTACAAATATATAGAAAACGAATTAACATCCGGACAGATTTTATTCGTCGCGTAATAGCGTAGTGAATAGTTGCCTAGGTTTTCATCAAATTCGTAATTGAATATGAAGTTTGACCAATAGTTTGAGTAAATCATTCGCACCTATGTTTTATTAATCGTATCTTGCATTAGTTGCCCGTTATTGTTCAGGCCTAGAAGACATCCAAGTCAAGCAAATACTAAACCTCCCCACCACAGTCCGCAAATGCCAAGAAAAGGAAGGAATGAACCACACGACGTAAGTAAACCGCAATATTCCCAGTCGTAGGCAGCATGTGCTTATCGATGGTCACTGCAAATTATTATGAAACAACCGGTGCGGATGGAATCAGTCGTCGTACGAGCATAGTGATGTCGCCTTAACCGCAAATCCCACGCCAGCTGCCAGCTCGACAGATCCAACGTCATAACATAATTTAACATTTAACATAATCAAACTTTACATCCGCATGGTAAGGATAATCGAGACTGAGAGTTTCCGAGTAGGTTGGGATTTAACTTTTTGACATGCAATGTTTCGGATGCTTCTGGCGTGCAAGTTGCGGTTTGCAAATGCAACAAGGCAACACGAATACGATAGGAGTATTGGGTTAGTATGTGGAGTGTTCTGGCAAAGATTAGGGTATAACGAAGAATTAGCGAGCATGTTGCTTGTAAGATAGCGATCAGTAAAGTTTTAACAACTTTTTAGATCAGATTGAAATTGTTTTGTAACGTGTCGCCCAGGGATGTTGTTCTATGTAATTGCCTATGTATATGCATCCACACAGACACTTTTAAAATAACAATGAATAAATGAATGGGTTTGATGACTTTCTAAGTTCAACAATATTGTGAGAACAGGGTTTGTTAAAAAAATAAAGTGACTTTTTGAATTTCGCGAGCTAAGTATTTTTTTATTTGTTTTGTTATGTCCCCTAACATATATCGACATTGTGGTGGCACGGTGATCAATGTGATGTGTATGACGATGCCCGATCTGAACGCCTCAACATTTCAACAACGGATGAAAACATTGAAGCAGTGAAGACAAGGGTCGTGGAGAATCATCAAATCACTATCAGTAATTGTTGCTGAGGATATAGGGATATCAATTGGCTCATGCTATTAAATTTGTGAAACGTGTGACTGCGAAGTTTGTTCCGAAATTGCTAAAAAAAAATTGCACAGGAGCTGTTGAACGGGCACAACAAGATATCTTATCTCAAAACGTAACAGTTTCCGACACTTATACCTATCAGGGATTGACTTAAGGACGTGAGTTAATTGCAGACTACCAAAAACCGCATGTAATTTGGACTAAAACACATGAAAGAGTGAGATGGTGGTACTAAATAACATGAGCTCGGCGTTTTTCGCAACATCAGGCTCAAAAAGAATTCGTCGATCTTTTGTACGGCGCTTAAAGGATAGAAATGTTCTTCCTGTTTTGCATATCTGGCTTGTTGAGACCATCTATTTTCATTTGATACGTGTACTTCCATGTTATAATTCACTGAAACAAAAACTTTCAAACAAACCCCACTTATCATAATCTCTTGAACATGATATCGAATCAACATAACAATGAGATAAGAGAACAATTTATGGGCATGCGATTCGTATATTGTCTACTACATAGCTTATGGGAGTAAGTACAGATTTATCTTTAGTTCGTAACTTATACTACGGGGAAGTGATAATTCATAAGTTATAAGGTCATCCAATAAGAGATGTCATTTTAAATTAATAGGAAAAACCAACATTTTTATGAAATATCCTAAAACTTTGTTCTGCAACGAAACCGTTGTTTCGCCTATCGCTTGGCATGTAGTGCCATATCGTTGATAATAAACGTCGTTCACTAATCAATTCGATAAATTTAAATTTGTCTATTACAATCCGATAACTATGCGAGAAGGCATCTGATGATGACCAAAAATAGTTCGGACTTTATGTGACTTTTTGTCAATATTTTTACGGCTTTTTGTAGTCAATTTTCACTTTTTAACCTATTGTTTCTGTTTTTAATCTAAAGTTGACAACCGCTGAGTTTTTAATTATTCAAAGTCATCGCAATGATTTATTGTTTGTGGTCAAACGTGAAATTGAAAATGACACCTCTTGCTGGATAGCCAGCTGGAGGACACACATAGAAAGGAGCAAATTATTTTTTTCTGCTCTATTTTTTTCAAATCCGCAGGGAGGAACTAAACTTTATTAAAATCCAATTGATTCCGCATATGTGTAATGAACACCTGTAAATATACACGGAAAACATTCGAAGCGAGGATACTACGTTTCGATTTCGCATTCGTTTCGAAACAAAACATTCAATTCCTTTTTCACACAAAGTGTACAAATCCAATTCAATATTAATATCTCGTGAGGTACGAGGAACAAGAGAAAAATAAACAAAACGAGAAAGGAGAATTGAACAAGTCCATAAATATTCCCTCTAACCAGAAAGGTAGACGTATGTTCAAACTATCTCCGTTTCTGCAAACTGAAACAAGAAAGAGAAATTAAAGATGCAACACAGTAGAGAAACATATTGTTTCAACGTCCCAACGTGCAGGCAAGCATTCAGCTGAGCAGACAACAGACAACCAGGAAGGAGAACTTATGCTTTTCGCCTTTTTCTGAATTCCCTTTCCCGCTATTGATACTCCGGAAAATTTCGTAAATTGAAATTTTTTGCATCAGAAATTCACAAGAGCCCATCATCCTTGTCACATGACTTTTCTGTTTACCATGCATGCGTGGAGGCCATTGCAGACTGCAGTCGCCAAGGTCTCTCACAATGGTGGAACAGCACTCAAGAAAACTCGTGCGAAGTTCCGAAGTTTAATCCATCAATGTTATAAGATTGCTGCAGGACTCCCATGAGTGCGGCACCGATCATTCCGTGTGACAAAAGTTCCGATTTGACAACTACGACAAAGTAAACTCCACGTGATCAATTATTCAGCAAATTGATGGTGCAACTTAATGCTCAGCGTTGTCCAACACGCAAAAGAAACCTGGTGGTGGACAGACGAAGCCAAAGCAGTGATACACGAAAAGAAAATGGCTTTCCAAGCTTGGTCAAAGTGCTCTTCTACTAATAGAGAGGAAAAAGCTCGCCGTGAAAAGGTATATAGATGTTGCAAAGGTATCGCGAAGAAAAAATGCGCCGAATTCAAAGCGAAAAGCATGGAAGGCCTCTATCAGAAGTTGGAAGAAATATCGTCTTCCGCGTCTGACAGGAACCAGGCTACCCAGGAGCTTCGACAAAACAATTTGAACAAAGGAGCAAATATCTTTAAGATAGCCGCCCAGAGAAGGAGAAATGCTCAGGAGATTCGTTTCCCAAAGTTTATTAACAATGCTGAAGGCCAACTCCTTGTGGAAGACGAAAAAATTCTCCACAGATGGCGACAGTATTGCGAGGAACTTCTGAACGAACAGTTTCCCCGAGTGTACTTTCCAAGAGCCGCCCCGAATCATGCCGAAATACCCGACATCACAGTCGAAGAAGTTCGGTACGCGGTTAAAAACTCCAAGAAAAGAAAAGCTGTTGGGCCGGACGGGATACCCTCTGAGTTCTGGAAAAAGATGGGAGACATCGGGTCTAGATGGCTCATGGTTCTTATCTCTAAACTTATGAGAGGCGACACTATGCCTAATCAATGGAGGGAAAGCTATCTTCTTCCATTGCACAAAGGAAAGGGTGATACGCGAAATTGTGATAACTACCGTTCTGTCAAGCTGATGTCGCACACCATGAAGATCGTTGAACGGGTATTAGATAGCCGACTGCGGAAAATAATACGACTATCTGATGACCAGTGCGGGTTTGTCTCGGGTAAATCAACAACAGATGCAATGCAAAGTATAAGGATCATGATGGAAAAGCATCGTGATTCTTCAAAGGACTTGCATATGGTGTTGGTTGATTTCGAGAAGGCCTTTGACCGGCAACCAAGAGATCTTTTATGGGTAGCGCTAAGACAAAAAGGAGTTCCAGAAACCTACGTGCGAGTAATTATGGACATGTACGAGAGAGCAACGACAAGAGTAAGATGCACCGCAGGAGTCACCGAAGAATTCGCAATCAAAGTCGGTGTACACCAAGGGAGCGTCCTCAGCCCACTGCTTTTTATAGCAGTCCTTGATTGCTTGCTTGAAGGAAAAGTGACGGACCCCAATGTGCACCAGCTATTCTTTGCTGACGATGGGGCCATTATAAGTGATGATCAGGCGTCCTTACAACGAGCACTTGATGTGTGGGTGGACATTTTTGAGGGACACGGGTATCGTATTAGTTCAAAGAAGACAGAGTATCTGTGCTGCCCGTTCTCTGACCCTCATCAGCCTATTCCAGACATTTACTTGAATGGAAGAGTGCTTCCCAAGTGTGAAAAGTTTAAATATCTGGGATCTATGATTAATAGAGAAGCAACTTGTGATGACGACATCAAACATCGCGTAAGCGTAGGGTGGATGAAGTGGCGGGAAAACTCCGCCATCTTCTGTGATCGAAAAATGCCCCCTAAGCTGAAAGGAAGGCTCTACACTTCAGTTGTACGTCCGGCGCTCACATACGGTTCACAATGCTGGACAATGCACAAAAAGTATGAGAGCAAATTAACGGCAACTGAGATGAAGATGCTTCGCATGACAGCGGGAGTAACAAAGCGTGACAGAATTAGAAGTTCAAAGATCCGAGGAAGCCTCCACGTAAAAGAAACCATCACAAGAAATATAGAGCGCGACCGACTCAGTTGGTATTGCCATGTTCAAAGGAGAGATCCTTTGAACCCCGTCCAAAAGGCGTTATCAATCAACATTCCAATTTCAACACGCAAAAAAGGCAGGCCGAAAAACAATTGGTGCAAACAAATGCAAAAACACCAGCATTTGATTGGCCTCAGCGATGAAGTAATCCCAAACCGGGAAGCCTGCCGCTACTTTCTGAGGTCAAACCGGCGGACCCCACAAGCGGACCAGTAGGAATGCAGTTAAGTGGGAAGGTTATGGTCCTACACTTCTGACCATAACGACGCCGGGATAAAAAGGAAAAGAAGAAGAAGAAGAAGAAGAAGTTGTCCTGGAAAGAATTATCGGTTTGATATTCTGAAGCACATGTCGCCGGTTTTCAAAATTCATGAGATTTTCATTTTTTTGATTCCATGCTGATTTTCCCCGTAACCGATAACACAAAATTAATCTGCATGTAGCTGAAAATGATCACGGATAGGAACATAACATAGACATTAGGTTTCCAATTCAATAGGTTTTAGGGATAAGCCCCCAGGGAAAAATCAGCTTTTTATGGGTAAGAATTTAAAACAAAATAACAATCTTACAGTTGTTATCCTATCCGAAAGGTATATATGTTACATATCTGTATGTGAGGGCCGACCTCCGACAACACATCATGATTCCTACATACCAAAATGCCCCTCTGACCTTTTAGTGCCAGACGATGTGGCAAAAAAACGATGCGAAAGCTCGCAACCCTTTTTAAGGAATGTGCGTGTCAACCCAATTAAATATGGAATTCAATAACAAAAAAATCTAGTATCTCTACTCCATCATACGTATAAAAAAGAATGGAGATAAAACCCCTTTCGGCATAAGATTTTCGATTGTTCTGCTGTCTGTATTTAAAAAAAGGACAAAACCAAGAATAATAAAAGGAGAGTAAGCATCGAGAAGAAAAAAGAAACCAAAAGGAAAAGATTGAAATTGTAGTTCTGGACACATGTTACGGCAGCAAATAAATACATTCTAATGCAAGAATTCAACTCCGAGCCACGCATCCGACCGACTAACCTTCGACCGTCCTCTTACCGAGCAGACAGGACATCACGGCGACAACAAGGGGTAAAAAACCCAACTTGACTCTGTTGTCCTGGATAGTGGTTGTTAGTTGTTACTTCTTATTGGATGCCACAGGCATTGCTTCCTCAGCAGCAAGTACTGACAGTGACATGAATATTCAACCCTCGCCCGGCCTAAACAATGGGCTTCCTTTAGCTTTTGTGGTTTTTGCTTTTATTTTTTCTGTTGTTTGAAAAATATTTTCTTTTCCAGAAGTATTGGCAAACAATCGTGTACGATGTACACGTTCGTTTAGTTGGCTGTTCGAGAACCCTTTCGGGTATTTCTCATCCTGCAGCAGTAGATACAATATCGACCATCTTTCCGTAACAGAAATTGATTTAACTATACAAGTTTTTGTATTGTCATTGGACGCTGATGCTGGCACATGCATGCTTTCGACTACCTGCGCATGAAAAATAAAAAAAATTGCAGCATGGACCTGAGGACGGATTTGAAATAGCTAGCGCTTTGAGCAGTGTTATCGCACACATAAGGTGATCCAAAATGTACTACGTCGTTGGAAAATGCTATAACCAAAAGCAATACTTCTGAAAGTACATAGTCCTACGGAAAATAAAGACAAAATATTCGACAATTTCTCGTCCTTCGATGTTAAAATTGTAAAATAAATTTCAACGCCAAAATAGGAAAAGAAACGATAAACAAGTGCATGACTCAGCAAACGACAACAGTTTTAGGACAATTTTGTCAACTCAGAAAACATGATGAAGCCAGAACATTTAAACACAATGGAATACAAAAGGCGACTTTGATATCACAGGACGGACCGGACAACCAAATTGAACATTCTCTTATATACAGAAGATGTCATACCAACGTCAAAGCATACAGAGGAGCGGATTCAATCCTCATTATAATCATTGCGAGAATCAAAAGCCAAATCCACATTCATAGAAGCGAGACATAGGAATTTACCTAGTCAAGTCATAAATACTGGTACACGGAAAATTCGATGCCAAATGAAAACGAATTATTATTTAAAATTTTTTTTTTGTTTTTATCAATGGTTACAAATCTTAACAACTTATTCGAAATGACTTCCATTTGTCTTCCAGCACGACTTGAGGCCATCTGGCCACTCAGCGATCGCGAGACGCACTTCATGCATGGGGAAATTGTCCACTGCACGGACAAGTGCTCGCTTCAACGACTCAATATTTGGGTGTCCAGTAGAGCAAGCCATGCCCTCTAATACGGACCACAACTTGTAATCCATCGGGTTGAGGTCTTGACTACCAGCTGGCCAATCATCCATTGATATGAAGTCCGGAACAAAGCACAGTTGCTTTGTGGGTTGGATAATGCGAAACATGGATTTTTGCGAAATTTTAATTTCCCGCGACAAGATTTTCTGTTTTCGCAGCGGTTTTCGGTCGATTCGTTTCTTCACGGCTTTGATCGCTTTCGGAGTTCTCACAGTGCGCGGACGGCCGGATCTTTGACGGTCTCGTACACCACCAGTATCCTCAAACAACTTCACAGCACGATACACAAAATTGCGAGTGATTCCAAGCGGTCCAAGCGGATTCCAAGCGATCCCATTGTAAACAATTGATGTCTAAAACTTTTTACGTCGCAATAAAGCATAAATGTCAAGTGTCAAGTCGCAAACAATACGAAATGGACGCACCCAGTGTTGCATTCGTAATGAGTGCATTCGGTTGTGGACCAGTATTTATGACTTGACTAGGTATAACAAAATCAACAATGAAAATTAAAGGACCCTCGTACCCAGCGTCAATAACAGGACAAAATTAATTGCCGGGTTGCCCTACTGGATGACCAGGTAGAAGTAGTATAATCACCGAAAAAACTGTTGTAAAGGGAGCAGCGGGAAACAAATGAGGCCGTGATAAAGCTAACAAAAAAGTTTACTAAAATTCAGAAAAAAATCTGGCTAAAAACACGAGAACGCTGTACGAAAATGATTCCAAGCCAAGAATTTATACGTAGCAATAATGTTGAGTTTGTTTTAAACAAGGAAAGAGTGGCAGCATGGAGGAGATATTTCTCAAACAACTTAAGAGAGGCAAGAAAGCGGTAGGGATAAATGATATTATCTCCAAAGCAGAAATATTACTAGCTCGAAGGCACAATGTATCGGCTTAATAAAAACAAGCCCGCAGGAATTGAGCTAATGTTATTGGAGATGAATTAATTAAAGATTTACATGGGCTTATCACAACTATATAGAACATCGATACTATTTCCAAGGAATGACATAACTCGGTCGTTATTCTCGTAACCGAAGTATATCATTGTTATTAAGTTGTTACAAAGTGCTGTTAAATCGCTAATAGGAGACTACAAATGTGGCTTCAGTAGGGACAGCTGGACGAGTGACTTGAGAATGTTCCTTTTCAAAGTACAGACAGCCCATCAGCAAATGTCTGTAAACCATCAGTCGCATCCAAACTATGCTCACGGTCTCTCAAAGGTCAGCAACGGATGAGATAATTTTCAGTCCGAATTTCTAAAAAGAACAAGGGCTATATCCATTTGAACAAACAAAATTTGCATGGGGGTGGTTGTGGTGCAATGGTAATCATCACCGACTGTTGAGCGGAAGGTCTGTAGCTCAAGTCTGTCCATAACCAAGAATAACTCCTATACGGGAAAACTGTGCAACAACATCAGTTGTGAATGAAGGATGATAAAAAAATGCTGACGTAGTCATAAGACTCGCGTAAATGTAAGATCACTTCAAAATGTATACTCTGTGTGTGCATTTCCGATATACCACCTTAATGACATGGAAACAAACAAAAAAAAAATATTGTGAACTACAACCAACGCGACAAATTCAGTCGAATCTCTCGATTCCTATCTAGGACAACCATCCCCTGAGAGTAGTGAACGAACATCTTCGACACAAACCATCTGCACCTCGTCCAGGTTGTGTGACAAACACCATAAGAGCGTAAATCTTGAACCTGCGCGAACTAAAAAAAAAAAAACCGCATAAATGAGGTGACTTTTTATTTTTCACCAAAAGTATTTATTTATTCATCAATATATATTTTGGCTCCTTCAAAGTAGTTCGCTTCAAACATAAAACACTTGCACCAGCGATTTTTCCAATTCTTGGAGCACATCCGATATGCGCTATTCTGTACAGCCTTTATGTGTGTGCGACGGTTAAAATTTAGCAATTTTGGAACTTCGCTGACACACAGTTTATGCCCAAAATATCTGAAAAAAAATTCATGGCATGACCCAACCGATATGCCAATGTTGTCATTAACTTGTCTGGTAGCGATTAAAAGAACTCCCAGGACAATTGTGGAAACGATTGAACATGTGGTAATAAGAGCTCATTCAACAATGACACTTCATGACTGATTTCATCATTAAAAAGTAAAGTGGAAAACAACTTAAAGGTCCGAATACAGATCCACGAAAATTGTACCAAACCAACACGGGGTGACTGTTTTTTTGGCCACTCTTTAAATATAGAAAACCTGTATCCAATACTAACCGCACTAATAGATTAGAAAATAAAATAAATCCACTTGATGCAAAACTTATGTAGACAACAGCCCGCGGCCGCTTGTTTACGGTCGTGGATCCAGTCTATAGGCACATACTCCTCGACCACTGAGGTATAAACATTCGTTAATTGATTAACTCACAAATTAATTCTAACAGAATTAATTTAAAATATATTTTTGCATTTAATTTCTGGATTAGCATGTGGTGCGGCGATTCATTGTTCACTATCGATTCCATTCGCATCACCGGCTCGAGTATTTATGTTTTTCGGTTTTACAGAAATCTGTTTGCCAGAGGCTATGCGACGAGTATGTTATCCGAAAATTAGTCTTGTAATTAGTTAACGAGGGGCTGATGAACGAGTTTGAGGCGACAATTAAAGCCACGGGCATTAGTTGATTATTTTTATTATTCCCAGAATGAATGATGTGAAATGCGCGTAATATTACAAATAGGCAAAATGCTTTTTGATTTCTGTACGCCTAATTTATTTATATATGAAGCCATATTGTAGTAAACACCGAACCACAAATCGGAATTCTGACTAACTGACATATAATTAAATGTGGTTTTAAGTACCGCATGAAACAAGGTCGGTCTACCACTTCTATGTGTATATAATGTACAAAATTAAATTCTGCATTGAAGGTACATAGCTTATTTCACTCGGCGGAAAAGCTAAGCTCGAGTCTACCTATCAAATCTCGTATAGTGCAAAGAAGTTAAGGGTACTCTGTACATACTCAAGTTATTGCCGCATCACACATGGACCGAAATGGGTTTTGCCTGTAGCGCCTGAATTCAATTACTTGAAATTAGCTTTATTCCCCTGCCAGTGCTTCGTATAATTCAGTTACATTCCCCCAAATAATCCATTTACAATTGCAACGTTTTCAATTACAGTTTTGAGGCCATAGTCGTAGTCTAGCCCATAACCATGGTCACATCTTTGACCTATCTCTATCGTGATTTTATTCTCCTTTCCAGGAAACGCTTAAATAATTGAATTTGCCACACGGGATAGTGGAATAAAGGGATGATGATGCACGTCAAACTTAAACAGGAAAGCAATGTACTCTTCGATGAATAAACAATACAGCAGCCCGTATTGTCAGAAAAGAATAGTGTCGGAGGTGGTTTTCTCGTGCATCCATCTTGCCAGCAATCACCATCTATCATTAGTACTTCCGTTGCAAGTGAGCCACACCAAAAAGTACCGGAATACAATGTGAAGTTCTTTGCGGGTACCGAGTGTATCCAGGACGAATAATAACAATAAAAATGGCAACAATGCCACCAAAACAACAACGGCAGTAGTAAAAGCGTCAATTGTCGTAATAACAACCAGCATACTACTCGTACCTACTTACAATAAAAACAATGAAAGTGAAGCAGAAAACTGAAGCAGAAAACTGAAACCAGCGGTGTGTTTCGTATTCGTACTCGGATGCGGATCCTTTTCACTTGCATGCCATACTTTTCATTAACTTACCATAACTCGGATGGATGGGTAGCCATCGTCATCATCTTCGTTCGGGTGGCGATGGGCGGCGGCAACACAATGGCAAAGAAAATGATAGAATTCGAAAGAGGTAACCGGAGAAGTTTTACACTTTCTCGTTGTTTTCCTCGGAACAATAGCTCTGTTGCACAAATGTTCCGTATACTAGATGTTACAAGCTTACTAGTTTGCTTACACCATGGAGGGTATTGTGCACAGAAGATTGCCATGCCGTGGGTGTTGTTGGCACAGCAATTCGTAAATCATGTTGTTGTTGCTGCCAAATACTTGCCGCTCAAGTTGAAAGTTTATCCATGAAACGGAAAGAGGTTTCAGGGTCGAATGGCTGTACGAGGATACCTCTGCTACTGACTGGAATGATAATGCAATACAATGTAGGCGAATCCGAGATACTGCTGAATACAAAGTGCAAATACATGTTATCATGGTGCTCTTCTAAAATTATTCTTAATACACTTCCTGTCTGTACAGCAAACCTGTGCCGATCCGCTGGGGTCAACCAGAGTTAACCCAAATAAATATATTGATTCAATAGGCTTTGAAGTTGCCCCCAAGGTAACAGAGCAACAATGACCTTTTATCACTAAATTTCCAACATTAACCAAACGAAATGAAATCACTGTGAAAACTTTGTCGGCTCCACATACATTATGCAATCCTCGAGAGAGATCCTTCCCTCTTCAAACTAGATTTTTGCTCACGCCTTACTTAGGCCTTCGCAGTCGTCATAAAGAGGAAACTTTCTCAAGCAAAAAACAAGAATAAAAGTAGTCAGGCCCACATCGCACCGTCATCATTATTACATCCCATTCAGTTTGCCCCCTTGTGATACATTTTAAAATTTTCATAGGGTGATCCCGAAACTCGTAACAAGACAACTCTCGTGTAAACATATTCTCGCGTTTAGTCTTGCGGAGCGCGTCGTGTTCCTACAATCTACTCCCATCCCGTGGGAAGGAATTCACTCTTAGTTTAAAAGTTTTCTTTTTTTTCAATGTAAATCGACATTAGCCTACTTCTCGGCAAAACCAAAACAACACGTAACCAAGGAGACTCAAGTAGAGTGGAGTTAAACGCTTCGTTGAATTACTATCCATATTCGACTTCACTACCTCGGTGATAGAGGTGAAAGGGAAAAGGGAAAAACCAAAATGCAATTACCGTGAACGCGGTCGAGCAGACTTTGTTTTGTTTTCAGGGCGCCCGTTGAAGAGGACACAACTCGAAGGAATACAACTTTTCCAATTTCTGATATTTTTGGGTTCGCGATTCTTTTCCTTTTTCTTCCTTCAATAGCATGCCAGTATGGTTTCTTAAGCCAGCATGATCAAAAGTTTCTATCAATATGTGCATTCAAGCATTCCAAATACGGTATGGTGAACGTCCTGGTTTCGGGGCCGGCAGGTATTGCCACACAGACATAGGAAATAACATACGATAGGCGAGTTATCTTAAGAAACCCATCTACGAAATGGAATTTTGCTCAAAAGTGAAAACTTGCAGATGTGCGATAGAATAACTTTTGTCATCTGCAACACAGAGGGTTTGACAGACCGAAAGACAGATATTGTAATGAGGAGCGAATGCTTGAGTCAGTCGAACTGTAAAGTTCGGTTGCGGTATCAGAGCAGTAACCGAATTCGGGGCTAGACAACGGGTACATCGCCTGCTATCATCAATTTACGCTTGGATAAATCTACACATAACCTCGAGACAACATTAGCGGTAAAGCAGGCGTGCTATTTTGCAGGGCGCTTTTGTGAAGTGATGAAGAAGGTGTGTGTATATTGGTTGTTGCATGAGTCAACTTCATTTAAAGCGCTCAGTCATCGTCCATGGAGCGGTTTATGGAGCAATAAATTTCCGCCCCGTGGTTTACAGTATAACTTGATCATAAAATTGAGAGGAGCTCATGTTTATCAACCTGCCACTTTTATATGAAGGATTGTGAAGAGCTCTTTTCACTCGAGAGGAGCTACTATAACGTAAAAGAAAAAACGTGCAAATATAAGCCCTTAAAGTGAAAGCCTTACGTCGAATCACTGGCAATGCCTGAAGAAAAACTGCTGAGGCGAATACACAAATGGGGTGACAAATACTTTTCTATATACTCGTACTATAAAGGGTGAGCCAAAGGATAGTGTGGATTTTGTCTGTCACTTACTGTCATTTACTGAATTGAATTTGGCTGGAGAGCAAAAGAGTTGGATAAGTCGAGAATTAAAGGCGCTAGTAAAATCGTACCGTAATATCGTTCGAATCGACGGCACCGTAGCGTGTCACACGCTGCCTCTAAATGAGAGCAGTTCGTCCGCTGGATGACGAAATCCGTTCAGCAGCTTTTCACTACCGTTATACACTGTAGGATGACCAAATGCCACTACGACATGGACTGCATGGGGACAATGAATAGTGAGGTTTTAAGATAATATCAAAATGGTATAGTAATTGTGTTGAGTTGTGTGAGTTTAACGAACTTCCGAATGGGTAAATTTAGAAAATATGGATTGACAGTGACACCAATTATGTTCCTAAAGTCAATTTTGAATTTTCGATGTAGCCGCCTTTAGCGCTAACTAATTGCACGCTTCACGAATGCGTTCTTCTTCTTGCATTTTTCAAAAAGGGTTTTCTTGATAGCATCCAGGCTTTGATATTTTTTTGGTGCAAATTTTGATCTGCAAGATGCCCATTGGAGCATCCATTTCCTTTCACAAAAATGTTTCGTCGCCCAAGGCTTAAAAGCAGCTTCCTAAGCACTTCCACTTTACTCGTAAGTCCCAAACCACAGCAGCTAACGTCCATCGACCGTCAAAGCTGCCCTAACCAATCGAAGGTTAACATGTTCGCATAACTTTTCGTCAAATAAAAAAACGATCATTTTGTCCTCGAATTGGTCGATTGGAATATTTTTTTTTTCGATCAGAGAACACGATATTCGGCAAATGGTCAAGTTCGTGTAAGCGCAACAGTTCCTCTACTCTGCCGAAACTCTCTTTTCATAGCATTACGAGGGTGGTCTGATAAGTACGTGTTTCAACGTGGTCGCACGTCGGTTTTTGATGAGCCACGTCCAGGTGCCCCGAAAACGGCTACCACGGAGGATAACGTGACAACAATCCACGATCTCGTATTGGCAGACCGCCGATTGAAGGTGCGCGAAATAGCTGGGACAGTAGGCATTTCAAAAGATCGCGTGGGTCATATCCTGCATGAAACTTTGGGCATGAGAAAGCTGTCGGCGCGATGGGTGCCGCGTTTGCCCACTCCGGACAACAAGCGCAACCGTGAGACCACTTCAGAGCAGTGTTTGACGCTGTTTAAGCGCAATCCGAAGGAGTTTCTGCATCGTTTCATGACAGTCGACGAAACATGGATCCACTGGTACACACCAGAGACCAAGAAACAGTCGAAACAGTGGACTACACCCGGCGATCGTGCTCCGAAGAAGGCGAAGACTGTCCCATCGGCCGGAAAGGTGATGGCCCCCGTTTTCTGGGATTCACAAGGTATGATCCCATCGACTACCTGGAGAAGGGCCGATTCGACGCCGAATTGAAGAAAAAATGGCCCTACTTGGCGAAGAAAAAAGTGCTCACACCTCCGCTCTCGCCACGGCCAAATTGGTCGAATTGGGCTACGAACTGCTGCCCCATCTACCGTATTCTCCAGATTTGGCCCCGTGTGACTTCTTTTGGTTTCCAAACTTGAAAAAGTCACTCACCGGGCAGAAATTTCAGTCGAATGAGGAGGTCATCGCCGCCACGGAGGCCTACTTTGCAGATCTCAAGCAAACGTATTTTTCAGACGGGTTAAAGAAGTTGAAGCATCGCTGGGTCAAGTGTATCGAGCTAAAAGGAGACTATATTGAAAAATAAATCGCCATTTCTCCAAAATTTTTGTTTTTCTTTTGTAGGCTAAGTACTTACCATCCTTGTAATAAGATTCTGTTCCTTGTAAGAACAGTAAGAAATGTCTTACTTTGACATCTCCAACTCAGCAGCTATTTTTCTACCACCCTGTCGAGGATTTCGTTTAACTTGTGTCTGAGCATTCCGAACAATTTTAGACGCTGTTGTATGTTTTTTCAATCACCACCATAGAGTTCTTCAACATGGCCAGCATTGTTGCAATGTGTTATTAGGTAGACTTCAATGGTGATATCCACTTGTGACTTTCTACGTAAGTACGAGGTTTGTTCAAGAAATAAAGTGACTTTTAATTTTTCACCAATAATATGTTTTTATTCATCAATTTCTATTTTGTTCCCTTCAAAGCAACGCTTTTCCCAATCCCCGAATTAATTAGGATATGAGTTTGTTGGTATGGCCTTAAGCTTTTCCAGCCAAGTGGTCTTTGTCTCCTCTATCGTGGCAAATCTCTGTTGTATTGTGGATCTTTTTAGTACGGGGAAGAAAAAAAAGTCGCAGGAGGCAAAGTCTGATCAATATGGTAAGGCATGATTACGATATCGTTTTTGCTAAAAAATAATGGAAAAGCAATCATCAGTGAACACCATTGCAATCGAAGAAACCAGTGAGCAAAACTCTCACATTTGATCGAACCTTACGTGCTTTATGCGGTCTTGACTCTTTTGGTCAATTCCATTGGAATGATCGGGTTTGGATTCGACGTCATAAGCATAGGATTATACCGATGTATCTCTTTCTCATTCAACTGCTCCTGAGTGATACTCATGCTTCAAATCATGGTATGAGCCAACTGATATGCCAATATCCTCGGCAACTTCTGATAGTGATTCGACGATTCTCCATAACAATTTTTTTTCCTACATTAATATTTTTGTTCGTTGTTGATGTGCTGGGGCGTAAGAATAGGCATCGTCATCAACATCTTTCCAGGCTTCTGTAAAGAGGTTGTAAATATCTTTTCTTGCTCATAGTAAACTCGCCAAATGTCACAGTTAACATTTCAATTACGTTTGAGCAATTAATTTTGTTTTTACGCACAATTTAGACATAATTTTGGTCCGATATTTTTCAGTAACTAAGAACATCAAAACACATTTGACGCGAATTCTAAGACCGAATGTGCTTAGCTTGCAAAATTCAAAAAGTCACATTATTTTTTGAACAAAATTCGGATAGTGCTAAAAATCCTAGAAACTAAGACGCGAATACTCGTATGTAATTAATGCAACTGCTATTAAGTAAAATACTAACTCAGATTTTCTAGCCGCTTACAGCTTCCTGAAGTTGGTTGTAGTTCATTGGAACAGTTCAATGCAGTTCCTATAATTACGTCCAGACCGCAATACATATTTCAAAAAAATTCTCAAGCCGCACGTGAAGAAAATTCGTTTTTCTTTTGTGAAGATAAACATTAAAAATTGCTTGATAATGAAACACAACGCAGTCAATGCTTCCTCTTTTTAGTTCATCATCTTGAAGTGTCGGGAAATTGATAACAAAAAAGACATACTTATTTGGAAAATGTTCTTTCGTTTTATTTTTCATCGGTTTAGAATTATTTAAAACCATTCGAAAGCCTCTTTGGCTGTGTTGCTCCTTACTTAACTCGAACATATTTACCACCTAATTCCTTATTGATTGAGGAAGAGTTCACTGAACACGAAAGTTCACTTAGATGAACATTTGCTTTATTGAATTAGTTAAAAATCTGATCGATTGTCACCGAACCAGTCGAATTTCTCTGACTACAATTTCGAAATGGGTGTGGATATAGAAGTCGAACCAAGGAGGAACGCTTAAATGTTAATTAATTCATCGCCCTTTAGGCCTGCGCCGTAAAAAAGGAGTACACAAATTATCTTCTGCTTGACTCCAGCCCCAAAGTTGTTCTTCCGGCAATACCCTTTTATCCTTTAATTGCCATAAATTATCCCATCGTCTTTGTTTCTCGGGACACAAAGTTAGTCCTTTACTCAATAGCATGGATATATGTACATATATAGCCAGCAGTTGGCTGAAAAATGGAAATTCATCAGTTCGTTGTTAACTTAATTGCTACACATAGCCGAAAGGACAGTCTTGGAAAGGCATTTTATATTTGTCAGTTAAAAACAAGGATGAGGATCAACGGGTAAGCAAAGTTCAAAAAACAAAAACCGAAAACACTCTGAGTAGTAAGAATTGTAATCATATTTATGCAAATCTAGTAGCTGTAAGCCTTCCCCGATCGACCAACTTCGACCACCTACCTACGTACAGGCGGGGATTAACGCATCATTCCCGTCCGACTGTCCTTTAAGTCGCCACTATTTTATCTTTTTTTTTCCTGTTCAGTATAATATTTATGGGATTTGTATTGTCAGCAGCAGGTATCAAGCCTTGAATGGGATTAACTGCCTATCCTATCACTGTCCGGCATCAACAGTGAATTGGTGGTGGTCTTCAACGCCCGCGCCAACTTGCCCTGGTAATACCTTAATCATATTATAAGTTTGCTGACATCAACTTTTTCGTCGCGTGCTACCCACCCGGTGTCACCGAGTTTCTTTTCTGTCTTAATTGCTTCCTATTTAAATCTGTGTCGACTTGGACGCAGGCCTGAAGAAAAGCTACTCGTATTCCTGCAAGTATCAGAAGTGTATTCGATAAGAAAATTACTTGGTTTCGAATACACTTGCCCACATCATTGGTATTCTCACTGTGGCCGTTACAAGGATTGCGTACAATTAAAAGTGATGTCAACTACGTTGCAAAAGGGAGAAATTAAAGTAAAGTAACACCCTTCGAACTGGCGGATAAAGTTCGGATTGGCACTTCAATAATTACTTTCTCTCACTCCTGCTGGCAGCGATAACTTAATGAAATTTCGACTGTATGCGTGTGGAAGGTTTAAAACAGTGTTGGGATTAACGAGCACATACTTCCATGTCATTCGTCGAAATTAAATCCTTCCGGAACCTTAATTCAACGCACGTGACGGAATGGTCTATCTGAAAAAATGAAGGCAATTCCTAGTCATGTCAAGTAACATTTTAGGCGGAACGTACAAACATCATGGCATTTGAATGCGAGTGAATTTCTTTTTCGTTTCTCGTCAACCGAAAAGGACGTCAGCCTAACCTTTGATGGAGAGACACTCCTACACTACCCAGGTCACAGAAGAAACCACAAAGAAAATAACTTTTCATGGCATATGTAAAACTTGTTATTCACAGACCGGAACAATACGAGTTGGATACTTTTCCAGCACTGTCACTTGCAATAACTGTCATGTTCAAGGACTTCCCTACCTCAACACCATCCCAAAGGGATACTTTCACGACACAAAACACCCATACCCGTGTGAAACTCACTCGTGATTATGATCATCTCTTATACCAGCAATTACCCAGGACCCCTCACCCCACCTTACAGGACATTGATTTATACACACCCTTATCGCACGACGGATATAAAATGCAGACAAAAACCTGCCATAGAATTATTCATAATCCAGTATTATAATTAAGAACAGCCCATGCCTGGGCGTTGGCTTAAGGCGATATGAAAGATTGGAGAGAGCACTATAGTATCTAGGAGTCATCATCATCCTTTATGCCTGCTTACTATACAAACTTATTTTAATGCCCGCATGTAAGGGACAACGATTTCCGAAATGTGTGTGGTTAATCATAGGTAGTTAGGTCATAGTTTTACGATGCCGGCCCTATACTAGAGGGCAAACGAATATTGGGTGAGTTTAGTCCTTAATGCTTTATTTAACTGCGCCATTAATTGGGGTATGGTTTAAACCCTAATCAGTTCAATGAAAAACAAAAAAGTTAACCCTCGAGTAGGATGCCCCAGGCTCGACTGCTCATACCAAGTTCCATGGAGTAATCTCACGCTCTATTCAGGTCATCTCTGTGCATAAACCGACAATGATGTTTCCTTGTCGCCGGCGTATAACGGCACAATAACGTGTACATGCAAGGGTACACGAACATGTCCCTCTTTCCGCTGCATTTATTGTCATATATATGCACACAAGCAAATAACAGAGCTGATGCTGCAAGTAGTAAGCTTAGGATTTAAATTAACTAGCTATTCAGCTACTAAATGCTGGGAAACTTCTGGCCCGGCTTGTGGCCACCGGGAACGGGTGTGTACCTCATTCGTCCAACTCAACTTTTATGTATCTCTGTGCTGCGGATAACAGCCGCATATTTGTCCATAACAATTACGAGCACTTTGGCTGGAAATGATTGCAACCGGCAAACCGAATGGGATAGACATCGGAGCGGATACTCGTGAACGTTCAAGGCGTTGTTGGAGGTGTTGTTAATATGGCTGATGGTGCACTCCCGTCGTTCTATCGCCCCCCAGTACGCACATACACATGCTCGTAAAACCGCACTCGGTCATTCGAAAGTTGGGCTAAGCTTTACTTACATGGCTAACGGGCAGGGCGAGGTCGTTAAACAATTCCACCCTCAAAGCTTGTGACGCCAAATTTCACTTCGATGAATTTTCAATTTTGCAAAATCGTTTCCTTAGACCAATGCGAACGAATATGACTGCGAGCATAGCCAAACGAACGGACGGGAGTCGCAGATGCATGAAAGTGCTTTCAAAAACCAGGGTTTTATGGTATGTCATTTTGTTGAGGAGGTTTTAATGTGAAGGTGAACTTTGTCGTTCAGAGGAGGCACTGGCAGCAATAGCTCCCGAATCCGGGCTTTTCGGCTTGTATTTTAATTTACTAATCTCTTTGTCGCCCAGGGTACGAGAAATTGGTTCGGACAGACGTGAGATGGGAGAAACCATTCTGGATACAATTTGGACGCGCCCCATAAAACCCGGAATTAATACTATTCGGTTTGAGAAGTTGGAATGTTCTAAGTTGGACGAGGCTCTGGGTGTGCCAGTATACCCAACGCCAAATTAAATTATGTTTCATATCCTCCTATATCATAGGTCTTTTGACATAGCGACTGCTCAGAGTTGAGTTCCGTGTTCCACATTTTCTCAGCCCTTCCCAGGGACTACTATAAGACCTTGTATTGTGAACCAATCGAAGGAAGAAGCATTTTCTAAAAAATAAAATAAAATCGAAAAGAGGCAACGTGGACTTATGTCGGGAGCCAGGGTACATTGCCCTTCTTTACAATTGAACTTCAAAACAAAACAATTTATGTGCGGAACAACTTTTCCGTTTTTACCGTGCTTGGAATATTAATCGCCTCAACTCGAACCACCTAACCAAAAGAAGAACAAAGATAACCGATTCGGCACCGTCCATTAAGTTGTTGAGCGTCTACCCCCCACTTACATACTTGGATACGAAGCTGCGAAACTCAAGAGCTGGTGTGCTGTTTGTGAATTTCGTCATCATAATCCTTTAATCCCAATCGATACTCAGATCTCAATTTCAATTAAAATACTTCGATACGGAAAGTTGTTCGGAATGTCCTCGCCATAAATCAACGTCAATTGAAAGGGAATCCAACAGGTGATACAAACAAAGTACGGATATGGAAAGCTTCTTTTCGAGAAATGTATCCTTTTCCAAATCCCCATATGTACCACAAGCAAACATCTGTTCATGACATTCAACTTTAATGAACGATTGGGCTGATACTTTATGTAGATACAAAAACCCATGCATAGGTGTGCGAGGATGTGCTATTGGTTTTCAATAATAAAGGCAAACAGGCCCTCTGCATCCAATCATATTGGTAGATTGGTAGACGGTAGGGACGAGTAATAGTTTCACAAGTAGTTGCGACAGTAGTGTGCTGAAAAAATAAAAAAAAAAACCGCTATACATACAACGAACAGAGACAACACAGAGCAGTCAACACAATGTCGGAGACATGCAGCCGCATAAGTTGAAAACAATGAACCCTATCTATACTCGACAATAGAGTCACGTTTCTCACATCAAAAAGGACATCAGCTTTTTCTGCTGCTTCAAGTATGAAGAGCCCCGAGCGGTTTTACATCGTGGCAGAAACAGAGGGCGAACGGCAACAAAAATAGCGCGGGCGAATGAAAATGAAGTAGAAATCGGTTGGTAAGCAGACAAGACCGGGGAACATAGTTGTCGTCTTTGTTATGGACGTGGTTCCATTCAAAGTAATCGTCAACATAGTCACTTGTATATAAATCTAACGGGCATATTGATGAAATACGTGACTGGAATTCGGAGGACAATTTTAAATTGTACAATTGCTGTTTTGACCAACTTTCTTTTCTTCGTTTGTGTCTTGATGATTGAGCGAATTAAAAGCTGGAAAATTTATTTAAGATACCTTTCATCTGCCTTTGTCGGTTGAACGTAATGGGTTTTTAAGGAAGGTGTAATTTTAAATTGCCTTCAAATATTTATACAGTTCAAAACCATAATCAACAAGCCTTCACGGTCACGGATCTTCGAAACTATGTTTTCAATTTGGTCGAGGCTTAAACCTTAAATGCGAGTTGGAATCGATATCTTTATCTATTCCTTGGCGTACGATGAATGTATTCTTCATTCCTAGGATCTGAAGAAAGGACTAATCCCTCCAAAGGAGTAGAGCAGGTGCCGTAGAAGTTCTTCGAATGTACCCACTTTCACGATCTTGTTTTTCAGCGAGGTAAGTCCTAGGATACTGGGCTTCAAAACTTAGTTTGGAGAATTGAATAGGTTCTCTACAAAAAAGTGTATATGCCGGACAACATCTTGTCCTGATCTTGGTATTATTGTTCAGAGCAATGCCAGTACACAGAACTTTACTTATTGGCGCTTTCACCAGTGTGTCATGTCTGGGATAAACAGACGCTGTCAATAAGGTTGTTTCTCTATCAGATGTTATAGTACTCGTACATGATGTCGACTCTCTGCTCGATCCTCTAACCATTTCTGCAGCCTACGACCAGACCTATACTTTAGGCTACGCTGGATAGCTTCCTTCAAAATGTCTATTACACATCGTCCTGTTGAAACCACTCATCCTTCAGTCCCAATTCATCATTTTGCGGTAATAAAATATAGTTGATCATGATTCTATGCTAGGTAACAGGGTTACCGAGGATACATCCGCCATAAATGGCACGAAATGCAGTGACTTTGAGTGGATGTTATGGGTCTTCGGGACGAATAGATGGTTCACACAAATACTTATTCTGTGTGTTTACGCATTTGTTCAGAAAGAAATAGATCGCGTGGCTCATGATTGAATTCGATCCAAAATCGTGCAATTCGTCGTTGAGGTTCTGCAGTGAGTGAGAGTAGTTTAGACATGATTGACAGTCCGCAAGCCGAAAGGGAATATCTTCAGATCTTCCACAAAAGCGCGCTGCATAGACGTTTTGGACAACTTGATATGGGAGTTACCCTAGATAGTAAGCTACGTTGACCAAAACACGTCGAGTCACAAACGGGTTAATCATCTTAATGGGGTCCTCTATACATTAGGGTAGACATTTTTCTGATAAGGTTGATTCGAAGCAGCATATTACAGGAGCAATGACATCAGTCAGTAACCTGATCTTCGGAACTTACTACCCCAATAATTTGACTTATATACGTTAGGCAAGATTTAGATTAGGGTAGGTATTATGGTGTAGTTTCTAAGCATAGTTTCAAGTAGGTTAAGCTACATAGTTTTAGATAGTCATCAATTTTATATAAAATTAGGAGACCTCAATCAGATGCTAGAAAACGTTTGGTTTTAAGAATGTACTGTCTGAGGATAATTTTATTAGTTAAGATAGTTAAGCTGTGGAACCCATGGAGATGTGTATCTCAAGACCAGATTGCAGTTTATTTAAGATCTAAAGAGTAAGTCAGGAGGAGGGGGAAAATATAAGACCACGATCAAGAAAGACCATTTCATTGAAAGAAAAAAAATCGTCAGCAGACAGCTTCTGACTTGGTGTCTGCCGTGGACTTGATATTAACTCTAAAACTTTTGGTTATGGACTTATGGAACTTAGCCTCAAAGATAGAAAGGCCCCACATAATCGTAAGCCTTTGCTTTCAGAGGCTCACATAAGAAAGCGACTTGCTTGGCGAAAAGCTATTAAATTTGGACAGCGTTAGACCAGGAAAAGGTTTAATGGTCCGATGAGTGCAATATCGAATTAAGTTCAACACTTAATAAAAAATCACAGACCTGTCTACAACCATATGTATATTTTTACGCTCAAACTTAGCACAGTCCTTGCTTGCCTCTATTCGCTTTTGACTCTTCTGTTGTAATGCATGTACGTCGTAGAGTTGGGTAAGCTTTCAATCCAGGAATGTATGCTTCCTTTCATAAAACATGATTTATGTGTATGACGTCCAGTGGAGGCGGAACGTTTTTTTTTTTAGTACGGTGAACTCAGAGAAGTATATTCAGATGCTGGAGCAACCTCTAAAACTATTGGGGGTGGTCGTGGTGCAACGGCAATCATCATCGACTGTTGAGCGGAAGGTCTGTAGTTCAAGTCAAGTCTGTCCATAGCCAAGAACAATTCCTATAAGGAAAAACTGTGCAACATTATCAGTTTTGAACGAGAGATGATAAAAAAATGCTGACGAAGGCATAACACTCGCAGTATAGGATCACTTCAAAATTTATACTCTGTGTGTGCATTTCCAATATAACACCTTAATGACATGGAAACAAAAGAGTTACTGTGAACTACAACCAACGCGTCAAATTCAGTCGAATCTCTCAAAAAAATCCTATCTAGGACAACCACCTCCGGAGAGTAGTGAACGAAACCCTTCGACACCATCTACACCCCTTCCAGGTTGTGTGACAAACATAATCTAAAACCATAAATTACAAAATTATTTGGAAGGCGGGAAAATCAAGATATTTTCCAACAAGACTTCGTGTCTCAGTGCGAGCCAAAAGGAGCGTTGCTTTCAGCAAAATGGGATTTAAGTCTTGAAGTGGCCTACGTAGAGCATCCTAATTTACATTCTTTGGGCTAATCTAAAGAAAAAAAATTCGTCCTCAAAGCCGCCAAATTCAAAAAATTATAAAAAAAAACTACTGTATGTAAAAATTATAGAACAATTGAATTTTTGTTTTAACGGCTTTCAATTATAAATCGAAATATGGGGGTGCCTAATAACTTTGTCCATGATATGCTCGCATACATAAAATATCTAGTGGAAGAGGACATTGCGCGAGCATGTTATAACCATTCCACCCCCCTAGGTGGTCGCCTTTGTTTTGAATGGCTTGCTAAATCTGGGATATACATCCAAAACTAATGGCTTTTGGTATATTTAAAAATGAAACTCTGAAGGACTTACGTGAGAATTATTACATGGATATCGCATCTGACACAATGACATCTGCTTTCCAGTTCCAAGAGAAAAAATATTTAAGAGGAATTGGCTAAAATGGATTCAGACAAGGATTTCTCAAAAGGTGAATCTGCTGAAGCTCTGCCTATCCCCTCGGTAGGCTCTTCCAATCTACACGCAAATGGCGAAACTATATGGAGTGTAGACTAAGCACCGATATCTGTAAAAACTGTGCAGCTTCCCTCTTATTATTGAGAAGAAATGACTGCAGAAGACTAACAAGTATTTTTACGGGACTTTAACTAAGCTGCATCAATGAAACGAACAGATGGAGTGAGGCAGACAGCACCACGGAGCATTTTCACTGCCCTGCTTTCCTAGCATCAGGTGTGCCAAATATTTTAGTTTACATCTTCTCGTGTTTCTTTCGGAAAACGGAGAAATGGCAAGACAATGGATTAGATTTGTGTCTAAGTGACCCAGTGGATAACAAAAGCTGCTAACAAATAAAATGACAAAAAGAAAATGAAGTCCATTTACTCCACAAGGCCAGATAATTATAGGCGCAGAACCAACAGAAGTCTAACTAGGTCGTCGGTAGCACGCATTATTTTTTATTTGTAAGAACTCATAAGCATGCCGACGAATTCCACTGACGGTTGAGTGCGATTCATCTCTCCCTATCACTTGAACACTAAACATACTCGTAATTGTCAATATATTTTTCATATACAATACCATTCCACTATCTGATCATCTCCAAAACTAAGCCGGAAAAAAATAAGTCAAGTCGCAAGGAAATTGAACAAAAATATTTGTAATCCTTTAAGCACACATGTCGGAAAAATCAAAAACAATATCCAAATATCCCTTTTTAATTTGTAGAACATCACCAAATGGCAATAGCAAAAAAGAAACGCTTTTATCGAAGCTTTGCCAATCCATGTGAAAAATGCAAAAGTTAATTCTAATGCTTATAACAAAGGAGTTAGATATGTTCCGATTCAATTAATTTCGTCTGATTGGATTCCATTCAGCTGAAAAAAATGTGGCTAACTGAAAAGATATATTTTTTTCGAATATTTCTGACGGATTTACAATATATTGATTACGGAAACGTCGAACTATATTAAATCATGGATTAAGTTGTGTAGGACTTTGTTTTATGTATGGCACTTTTAATCCACAACTAAAAACACACGACAACATGCTCGTTCAAAAGAGGCGATTAGTATGAAAAAAAGCTGGTAACCACCCATCCATCAGCCCCAAACGACTCCCATAAACTTTTTACATCCATGGACAAATTAAATACTAAGCCACCCAATAGTAATCAATTTTCCTTTGTTGCCATAACCACGTTGACAGTTTATTTAAGTCCCAACAATCACTTCATACGTCCCTTCACTGTGGCTTTATCTCCACAACATGCAAAAACTATGAATATAACCGGCAAGTAGTAGCACATTAAGCTCAAGCAAAGATACGAGTAACAGCGGTAGAAGACCTCTTTATGCCCGACTTGTAGAGAGTTGCTTTGCCGCTCCATGGGGAATCCTTTCATATTTTAAGACCGTGTGAGAAAATTGCGTCACTAAACCTAATCCTTAATTTCGGAGTGGGTCGTAAAAAAAAAAACCCGCCTGGGGAATAAGGACATAACCATGGATTTCCTCATCCCGGTAATCATACTGGCTTCTCAATTTCTTGCATGATTTTATATAAGAAGCGAAAGCAGGTTTACAACTTTTCCAAATCCCCAAGGAAAGGGTGAAGAACCTTCCCAGAGGTGGCCAATCGATTCAGAGCTTTATTTCATAAGCAAAAACGGCAAAGTTGCCAATTAGATGGAAATTAGATGCGGACGGATTCAAAAGGCCAAATGAAGTAATTTCCAGTAGATGCGCACATAAACATCTGGTCATCTAAAGGGTTTGACATTTAATTTCGTTTTAGTGTCGAATTTGAATAGGCGAAATGGGGGCATGTCCACAGGCAATGAGCGAAACAAAACCGAATAATGGCCATTTGGAAGCCGATTTTCTCAGGAAATTTACTGCGAAATATGCTGCCAGCCCTCCCTCAGGTGCCAAAGGAATGTTCCTTTAAGCAGCATTAAATTGACACCAAGGAAAATCTGGATCCGGGCAGTACTTTAGGGAGGTGAATGTCCTCAAATGTCTTTTAATATGGAATTAAGGTGTGGCGAGTATACAAAATAACTTTGGAAAGACATTTGGTTAAGGAATAAGCAGCAGTAAATCTTGTGCGCTTCCGATTGCGAATAAAAGTTACATAATGAATCCGTAGTTGCAAGGAGCGCTAACGTGAGATTAACATACACTTGGAGACTTCAATACAATACAATATAATCGAACGACCGGCGTTAATGATTTCTTAAAACTTTTTTTCATATTGGTAAACCTGTCATCTATTGCGACGCTGAGTTTGGGCGCCATCAGCCAACTAGTATGAAAGAAGTTAGAAGTAAAAAGAAAGAATTGCTAAAGACATGTTAGAAAGATTCAATACAGACCCCACATTCAAGTAACACATTCATGATAGGAACTAATCAACAAAGGTGCGAATCAAATGAACTAAAAAGCCACTTCAAAGTCAGTCACAAGACCAGCTTTTGTTCACTGTTTTTTTCGATATCCGTGGACTTAAGAACAGTAGGTTAAGGGCTATGAAGCGTTGAAGTTTAAGTGACTTTAAAAAAAGTGGCAGAAAAAAATAGTTGAGTAGATAAAAATTAATTAAAATAAAATAAATTAATTAAAAATTAAAGAAAGTTACGTATACGCCCTGTAGTGCGTGGTGTCGACAGCACCTCTCGGCTGCTACGGCTTTCCGAAACTTAAAATATCATTGCCTGGGATATGTTTTGAATCAGTTCAAGGTAGAAAAATTTGTGTAATTTCAGTAAGGGCCAGAAAATCCTGTCACCCGTAAAGCGGTTCGTCCCGAAGCCACACTGTTTTCCGATTATTTCCTTAAAGTATAACATCACAATCATATTTCTTGGTAATTGTTTTATTGTGTTCGGTCATCCTTCTTTAATACGGGAATGATGATAGTTTCCATAAAGTTGTGAAGAGCCCATGTAACTGCTATGTTAATTTGTTATCAGCATAGTACTGACTTATGAGCTGTTGCCTGCCTTTCGTAGGGTCTGATATCTTGTACGGGGTACCACTTCAGTATTGTAGTGCTTGAAGTCTTAGAACATTACGGGCTTTACTTTCTCCTAAATATACAAGGTTTGTTCCAAAAATTTGGTGACTTTTTACTTTTCTAGAAAAATATTTATTTAATCATCAATATCTATATTGTCCTTTTCAAAGTAACCTCCCTTAGATATAATACCCTTACTTCAGCGCTTTTTTCAATCCTCGAAGCACTTCTGAAATTAGCTTTTTGACATACATAGTCTTGAGCTCTTCCACTGCTGAAATATTTATCTCCTCAATCGATGCAAATCTCCTTCTTTTCAGCTTTGGGAAGATAAAAAGACTAGTAAATGTGGTAGCTCAAACATGATTGCGGTATTTTTTTTGGTCAAAAAATTAAGTACAAGCAACGATGAGTGAGCAGATGCATTACCGTGTTGCAACAGCCGCAGACAGAAGTTAAGCAAATGGTGCATAGCTTCAACTTAATGTTCCTTGACAATACGATCTTCTGGCAAGAGCTCATATTGAACCACGACACTCGAAGAGACATTGAACGAAAACTTTCACATTTGACCGAACTTGGCGTGCTTTTTCTGTCTTGGCCTGACTGAGCTTTAGTCTCGACGTCATAACCATATATCTGTGTTTCGTCACCCGTGACCCTTTTCAGCAATTCTGGATCATCATTTATGTCATTCAACTGTTCCTACGCGAGGCTCAAGCGACAATTCTTTTGGTAAATATTTTGCAAATTCGCAATAAACTTCGCAAACACACGTTCACGTTTCATGTCCGAAATATCTAAAAAAAAATTCATGGTATGAGCCAACCGATATGCCAATATCCTCAGCAACTTTTCCGATTGTATTTCAACGATTTTCTTTATTGCTTCAAAGTTTTCATCGGCTGTTGACGTGTTTCCAGAGCGGGCATTAACACCATCCCGACCTTCTGCTAGGAAATAGTATGTACCAACATAACAAAAAAATTCAAAAAGTCACCTTAATTTTTGAACATTGATATGACTGGATTGTTCGTTGGTCAAATTGAACTGCTTCAAATGGAGCCTATTTTGAATAATGACTTCGTCTCAGTTGTATTTTGACAGAATATGGTATATTCTGTCGTGTTAAAATGGATTCCCAAAAGCTTAAATCAAGGCATTGGTTTCCAGAACCTATGTCAATGAAAATGAACCTTATCGCTGGGGTCAGATTTCACAACTTCCCAACTCACGTCCAAATAACTACCAAAACAGAGATACTGCACAATCACAGATTACTTTGAAAGCACCCAATTTCCTTCTGATCAGCACTATGTTCAAATGGCAATTTCCTTTGCCCAAATGCACAATTCGAATCACGACTATTCCAACACTTTTGCAACATACAAGATTTCAGCTACTGCAGCATCTGCATCGTAGGGCTCACATGTGAACCATTTATGATGATATTAATAATCATCTACGGGTAGGTCTGAAGTCCAATTGCATTTGCAGGTTTCCAAAGGATTGCTGCTGCACGTACTTCCAAAGTCTACGATGACATCCTTCCGGCTATACTACACTTATAACTGATGCCATACCATTGAACATTTTTTTTCTTTTAAATTCCTGTCCAAGACAGGAAGTGAAGGAACACGAAGAAATAAGTAGAAAGATTAAATAAGAAGGAAAAGCACCTAAACAAATTGCTTTGCAGATGGCAATGGGCAACCGAGCCAAAACAGATCTAATTAAGTTCATCAACGTTATAACTTCGTTGGCGGTGGCACTCATTTACATTTCCTCTGCCTTCCTCTACTCGTACTTTCTCTTCGTTTTTCGTTTTTTCTCGATTTTCGTTTCCCTTTAACATCCGTTCTCCCCTAGACGCCGTTTGAATGAAAGCCAAATTGCAAACTGTTCTGAAAACCTTTCTAAATCTCTAATCGCAGCGTAAAGGAAATAAATCAACGTAGTCACTAAAATGCTCCAACTCCTCCCGAAATACGGTCGATAGTTTCACCTTTTCGTAGAGAAAGTTCGCCTTTATCGTAGAGTGGTGTATATATGGTGCATTTAGGTGTATGCGCTCATTTACTGGTTCGGTAGTCTGCATATGCAGGACCCTCAAAGCCCTTTTCAACCAAACTTTTGGCTTATTTAGCGCGATGTTAGGCTGTTGGTGATGGGTCAGCTATGATGTAGTATGTGTTTGGTTTCGGCAACTACAAATTTTTTTTTTTCGGCAATAGAGCGAGTGATAGGTGGTTTGGGGGTAAGCTTATATGCACGTTCCGGACAAGTCAACAAACAAACCACTGGTGTATAGTTGCACCTCTATTCCACAGGCGAGGGGAGTGAAAAGGAGCTTATGGCTAATATGCAAGAACATATTTGCTTATACAACGAAGAATAAAATAATAAAATGCCTTTCTGGAGTGGCCGCTCAAAAGATAGATCAGCGTGACTTCTGACACTGACAGGGCATCTTGAGTGAGTGCTACTAGGCGGATACAGATAATTAGAACCATAATTGATGCTTAAGCATTTAATGAGCCCAGGAAATACTCATGACTACACTTAAACACACACAATTCCAATCCATTTGTGTCCTATTTGGATACACCTGGCGGATGGACGGAAAACACGTAATACCAACAGTGCAGCATGCGGTCATATTTCAAATTTCATGACACTACATTTCAGCATCAGTAGTTCTACGTCACTAGTGGGTATGTTTATCATATTCGCTTGCGTATCCAGAAAACGTCGGCAAAACTCAAAACATGACTGAGTTTGTGGTTGACACTAGCCTATGCCCCTATGACCAGGAAGATACCTCCATTTCTCCCTTTGTGTATTAGATTTCTCCGAAAACGCAATTTGACAAATGCAATTTTCAGTACACCTACTCTCCGGCGAATCCAAACACCCATGCAGAGTAGGCTTAGGACGTTGCAGTATGCCTGGTGGCCAATATTCGCCATGTAGACAGGAGTCTTGCGGTGATCACTACGATAGCGATGACTACTTCGTTAAATAGTCGATTTAATGAAATTAGCATTTAGCCGGAAGCTCGGGGCGCATGATGTGAGAGTATTCATACCTGCTATTGCGGGATTATATTTGCTCTTGTTTCACTTGTCACAGGGATCTCTAGTTGCTTATGCCCAGATGGGCATTATTGACAGACAATCTATGTGCTACCGAGCAATGAGTTGTTATTATAAGACCCATGTACGAGTATGTGTTATGAATGGTAACACAGATTCCGAATATTCTTATCACCCACTTGGCACTCATAACCGCCATTTCGGATCCAATAACGAATTCCATACCAAAGGAAAACGATTAGCAATTGAGTCCCTCACTCATTTGCATAAAGCAATTCTGAACGATATCCCGTGGACACACACTTCGGAGATCAATCCACTCATGGTGACATGTGACAATAGTCTGCGGTCAGTTTTTATCCCTCGATGGGACAATAACCACGTAAATGTGTATCTCTCCGAAGTGAGTGGGAAGAATTCAAATCGGATTCCACGGCTTAACCAACGTCCCATGGGTGTTGCAAAAGCAAATTGAATGCTTCGTAATCGTTGGTCGGTAGGAACCTTATGATGAATAAAGGAATTGGAAATGGAATTAATGCGGAGAGGCCAAGTCGCAGTGGGATATTTACTTTCGATTGAGTAGAGACGAGAGTTTGCTAGGATTTGACGTTTTTCATCAGAAATCTGAAACGTGCCACATGGACGATGTAAGGCAATATATGTATAACTTATGAATCTTTTATATGTAGATTCGGTACTTGAGAAGGATGTCAATGAAGATGAAGTCAATGATGATGTCTTTAATTTAGTTCGTACTAAGACTAACGTTTCTAATCAAGTTTTGAATCGAGGCCATCACTCACCGGACACTAGACATATGACAGCGAGTGTTAACATCTCTTGCCCCTCTTCTTAGAATCCAATTTCATAATTAGAACATTCACACACTCAGGTCAAAACTAATTTCTTAGCTTGACACTGACGTCTATGATTATCTGCTCGTAATCTGTGATGTTATGTGTTGGTGTGACATGCAAATGTATGGCCATGAAATGTCAGGCTAATGACTTACTTCTGCAAGAACTCCATGTTATACCTACATATAGCTACATATCTCGATTCAGCATCCATTAAGCTTATTTCAAATATAGTTTACCGTCTTAGACACCGACATAGGGCACTCATATTACCAGAAAACATTATACCGAAATTGGTAGACGACCTAGGAAATTATTAAATTTAAGAAGTAAACGAGTCGCATAAGAAAAATCGTATCTAAAAGCCACGTACATCATTCATTCTCTTAAGCACTACCACTTATAGAGGTAGGACCGAAGAGTGCCGACAAAAAGGCAGAATACGGTGACTACGTCAAGGATGACGAATAAAATGATTCGAATAAAACGCACAGTAGGTATCACCATAAGCCAGCTTGGATCTATATTTTTCCTACTTTTGCGGAAATACATTCTAACGAGATTTCTCTACCGTGTCACCCCGAAAGGCGAAGCCAGATGCTCAACGAGAGGAAATAAATCATATTTTTATACTGTAGCAAAAAAAGGCTAGACTTTCTATTTCGAATTCTATGGAGTCATACTCGGAACGAGGAAACGAAACTGGAGCTCCTTAGCTGTCCTTAGCGTATATGACGGAGTAGTTTCTCTTTAAGAGTGGTATGTTCACAGTTCGTTTAGGGGGGGATTTATTCAACGGATTTCTGTAACTGGATTCTGTATTCGGTTTGCTTAAAGGACACAGTGAAATCATGTTTGGGTAAAGGGAATTATTTCTGAGGCAATTTCGGCACAGGAAACACAGCAATTTCATTTGAAGGCATTAATTAGTTGTTCATTAAACAAGTTACTTTCCTTATACATATTTCCTTATATTATCAGATAGCTGACGTTAAGGCCAACAATTCTCTCATTCTCCTTCATTATGTGCTATTAATTTTTTCTATAGGTAAAGGGGACTTACTGATTATTGCCCACTCCAGGCGAAAAATTTTGAAAAGCTTTTTCCAGATAAGCATACTACAGGGGGTTTTGTCAGTGCCCCGCTGAGGAAAAATACCGTGAAATGCGATGTACACATTCCGTGTGTCATTGACCAACACTCCAGCCTCTGAGCCACGGTGCCCGCAGGTTGCATATCGGTGTTTCTAATATTACTCCGGGGATAGTCACGAGGGTAATACTTGGTCCTCATGTTTGCAGTTATCGGATTCAACATCTGCGAAATATGCCGGCGATATCCTCTGTGTCGTGGGTCTAATCATCGGAGACTAATACCGACGTTTCTAACTCAAAATGGCTGCTGCCTTTTTTCTATCAGCTATACAACCCCGTGGATTGTAGCAAATATGACATAAATTCGTGCACGAAAACACGAGCGTTGTTGCACATTATGCATCAAACAAGAGATGTTATTTTAATTTTAGCGCCTGAAATGAAATTTCATCATAAAATTATCATTGCAATGATTTATCACAGAAACACTTTTTTGAGATAACGAAAATTCTCTAAAACAATTAAAGAACAATTTCATAACGCTCGTACTGCTTTTGATCAATATCAAGAGGCTTCTACACGGTTATAATAAGTTTAAGATAAAATAGTCAAGGCAAATGGTGTAGATGTTTACAAAATTCAATATAAATGATGACAGATTTTGACAGATGTAAAAGTTACATTTCGTTAAAGTTTGGAATTTTTAGGTCAACATAATCGTCCTATTGAGTCTGGAATCTTTATGTGAACACCTACACAATCCAAATTATTGTACAAAACACATGAAGCTTTTAGACCGTCTATGACATCAGCAAGTGTTTTCGGATAACTCACGTGTTTGGACTACGTACGAGGGTGGTCCGATAAGTACTTAACCTACAGAAGAAAAACAAAAATTTTGGAGAAATGGCGATTTATTTTTCAATATATGTAGTCTTCTTTTACACTTGACCCAGCGATGCTCCAACTTCTTTAACCCGTCCGAAAAATACGTTTTCTCGAGGTCTGCAAAGTAGGCCTCCGTGGCGGCGATGACCTCCTCATTCGACTGAAATTTCTGCCCGGCGAGTGACTTTTTCAAGTTTGGAAACAAAAACAAGTCGCACGGGGCCAAATCTGGAGAATACGGTGGATGGGGTAGCATTTCGTAGCCCAATTCGACCAATTTGGTGGAAGAGCACTTTTTTCTTCGCCAAGTAGGGCCGTTTTTTTTCAATTCGGCGTCGAATCGGCCCAATAATTTGGCATAGTATAGCCCTATGACCGTTTTGCCCTCCTCCAGGTAGTCGATGTGGATCACACCTTGTGAATCCCAGAAAACGATGGCCATTACCTTTCCGGCCGATGGAGCACGTTCGCCTGGTGAAGTCCACTGTTTCGACTGTTCCTTGGTCTCTGGTGTGTACCAGTGGATCCATGTTTCGTCGACTGTCACGAAACGACGCAGAAACTCTTTCGGATTGTGCTTAAACAGCGTCAAACACTGCTCTGAAGTTGTCTCACGGTTGCGCTTGTTGTCCAGAGTGAGCAAACGCGGCACCCATCGCGCCGACAGCTTTCTCACGGCCAAAATTTCATGCAGGATATGACCCACGCGATCTTTTGAAATGCCCACTGTCTCAGCTATTTCGCACACCTTCAATCGGCGGTCTGCCAATACGAGATCGTGGATTTTTGTCACGTTATCCTCCGTGGTAGCCGTTTTCGGGGCACCTGGACGTGGCTCATCAAAAACCGACGTGCGACCACGTTGAAACTCGTTAAACCAATTTTTGATGGTCGCCATCGAAGGGAAAGAGTCACCGTACACAGCATCCAAACGCTGTTTGATTTCGCTGCGCGATTTCCCTTCCAAAAACAAGAATCGAATCACCGACCGATATTGCTCTTTTTCCATTTTTATAAAATCCGCGGACACTCCCGCTTCCATACGCGGTCAAAACAAAACTACGAGTCCGATCCGGCTGAAATTTCGACAGTAGCCGTCTACTAGAATAGTAAGTTGCTCTTGCGATACTGGCGCCATCTGGCGGCGAGGCTAAGTACTTATCAAAAAACAGAAGTCTGCGAAATTCCGAGAAATCTGGGTCTGGTCAAGTTCTGCTTTCAATAGCATGACGCTACAGCTCTCGCAAATCTTTAAACAATCAAATTATTGCGTAGGAAATTGATGGTCATGTGACTTGATAAATTTAGGCTTACTTCTGTGGAGTTATTTGAAGAATAAGATCTAAGATGATAGCCCAGCGACTGGATTAGTAATGAATTCAGTTTAAGATTAGTGTTGATATGAGCCGGCGTTCACAGAATTCGGGCCATTCTTACGACACACTTTTGACACATTTTGCAGGAGGATTTTAAACTACACCCTACGAAACTTAAATGAACGTAAGAATTAAAGCAACAACCATGTATGATCGGAACCGGTTGTAATCAGAAGAGCCGATGTCGGAAAAATACGGCGGGTGATATAGTATATCCCATTCTACTCAAACGCCTGGATTGCAGTCGATAGTGACTCCAGTGATGGTTTCGTTCGGTATGAGTACCTTAAAATAGACTACATCCTGATGGAAACTAATCATAAAAAAAAGAATAGGTCCGTATGGTCCGTATAATTTATTTAGGCCAAGCTTATTCTACACATAACTCACAAGACAATGAGATTGAGGAGAATGAAATTACAATTACACTTACTGAAAATTACTAGACAATCGGGTGTGCTTAGACTTTACTTTTGTCGTTGCCCTAAGAGTGTGACTCAAATATCAATATGTCAATATCGGGAAGGTGCTGGAATTCGACTTATCTTTAGGCAATTCGCTGATTGAGTGCTGGCAATGACTGACAAAGGTCATGATTTTTGCACAAATTTATCTCATTTCTTGGGTGAATAAAAAAACAAAACTCTTATCTTGGATCTAGAAGCTCGAGAAAAATGTTGCTGTTACGATCCATTCAATAAAAGTATGATTTCCTAAAATTGAGACTTAAATAAGTCGCCGAAACCGTACATTTTACTAAAGACTAAAGTGAAAATATCACTACTCTTCGTAAAAAGATCGTGTTTTTCTGTTAATTTAAAATGACTCTTCCTGTTATAACCTGATCCAAACATTAACATGCGTTAGCCGATATGTGCGCGTTTACATCTAAATGAGGAGGATATGCCTTGAGGTAACATTCAGCAAAATTTGTTTCACATCTTACAGGAGGTAAAGGGTTAACGTTTTCTTGTTGTCTGTCGTTCACGTGCAGTACATACGATCCTGGAACGTTAATGTCTGTTGTTCAGTATTTTTTTTTATCCCCCTTTTTATTGACTTTATTTAGGTTATTTGCTTCAGCTGTCAAGCAGGCATGCAAGGAGAAGCACAAAAGGTCCGATTACAATTTTTTTTTTTGAAGGCAAATGATTTTCTTGGAAATGCGTCTTAGGATTCGCAATCAAGGCACTTCGTAGAAATAAATCTTTTTCATGGCATTCTGCTAAAGGAAATTAAATATTTTTGTGTGCACAGAGTCTTGACTAACGAGGGCTATAGGCCTCTTATTTAAATTAAAGCTAATTAAAGCTAAGCCAACATAATTTGACAACAGGTGTTGATTGAAGTTATGACGAAACATGTGAGCTCGCATTAAAATCGATAAAAACATGTTCTTTTCGGATGACCAATATTAAATTAGTGGAAATGAACTACTTTCTAAGTAGTCTTAGACGATACGACATTATGAGTATAGCCCCACGCAATCATAACTAAATCAAATTCACTTCCATCCCTAGTCTACAAACTACAAATGAATTCTATGCCACTCATTCTGTCGCTTTGCCTGCGCTCATTATTCATGTATGAAAGATCCATCATCCGCTTGCTACTTGTGCCTGTTCATTTGGCGCATGAACATTTGCACTCGATTCAAGTTCATGAATATTGGATACATTATGGTAGATAGTATCAGAGATAGAACCACTTGTTGTGAGCGTATGGCGATAATATCTACATCAATGTGTAACGCGTTTGTCTGGTGGAAACTTTAGCAGCATTTGGTCAGCAATCTCGGTTCCCTAAACTTTTACCTCGAGGGACCTGATCGGGAATCTTTAATTCCAAACACGCGATTGTCTTCACCTTAACTTATCGGTTATATCTGATTATCTAGTGAAATGCATTAATATCTTAAAACCTCAAGCCACATGGGAGCTTCGACACTCTTTCATCCCCTTTCAATGTTATTGCAGATCACGCAAGGACTCTTCGGGGAAATAGATTTACAGCCTTGGTAAAGTAAAGAATTCTCATAATTCAAGCAAATGGAAACAATCCACTGGAAAATGGAGCCCGCGTCTATAAGCACATGGTACATAGAGTACGATAGGATCTACTTTGAATGAAAATGCTATCACAAATGAATTCACTATTAAGGCGTCAGACATTCCCGTCAGCCCTCTCGTGGTAGGCCGTCACCATACTCATCCGCACGTTCGTACATTGTAAAAGGCAGGGAGAAACGTAATTCAGCGTATAATTAAAAACGTTCCATCTTCACCTGGAATGACTTTTCACCCCGCCTTTTCACCTTTCAACGCCCCATCATCCCGGTTCACATTGTTCGAAATTCTAACCTTGTACGAAGCTCTTACTTGTAATTATACAAGTTCTTGACGTAGCAGGAGTAGATGAACCTCACTTGCGCGTATTTCGTCTTTTCTTCTTTTTTTTCGGGTAGATGCAAGCCCGTTACCTTAGAAAGAATTACAACGAAGCAAACAGGATTTTTAATAGCTACATCCTACCATTTCACAATACCTCGCCCAATTGCCACCGGCTTCTCTCTGATGGGATAGCATGGAGTTGGAAATGAGCTGTTCGTTGAACAACCAAACACCCTTGGCACGTAACCGGAAAAGCCAGAATGCCCGTCACTACAACAAAAGACGGAAAAGCGAAAGCGTCAAATGGATGCCTCCTTGACAAGCGCAAGAAGTAAAACGTCTTGTAGTAGCATAGTTAATGTGTTTTCGGGTCCAAGGGTTTCTAATTCGTCAGTAAACCCGTAAATCGCCCTTGTAGGATAGCAGGTCGACAGTGTGAGCAATAAAATAACAGCACGACAGCGACAGGCTTGCCGAAGAGACAGCAAGCGGGACAGGAAAATGAAAGCACATCATGGAGTGAAATCCGAAAGAATTTCAAAGGTGATTCATCAGAAAATGTAGTGGTGGGCAACCTAAGATGTTACTTAGCCCAGTTGCTTTCATTCAGTTGCCAGTTTACCTCGGGGGTTTTTCTCATTTTCCCAACCCAAATGGAGCTTATCCACTGCGAGGGAAGCTACTTCAATCTGTTTTCGATTTCGCTTTAATTCTCCTTCATTACATGTTGATTGTGGTGTAAATGGTAGATGGTTTTCTGGTGCGCATTAGACGTTAAAATCGACGATAACGGCTAGTGCTGATGGAGGTGTGTCACTTGACACTCAATCACTTCATCTCGTTTGAAGATTTATTACAGTCCTTCGAATTCAGTGGTTTTAAAGTTGTTCGGCCCATGGGGGCGTATGTGGAACATTTCTAATCGGCTCACAAGATAAAGGCAGATTGATTTCGAAAAGCCTCAAATCTGGCCCTTCTCCTCTGATTCCCTATTTTTCATTACCAACAAGCAGCAACCCGTATGAAAACTTTGTATCCATAAATTACGGAAAATTATTTTGCCTCCATTCTTCCAGCGTCCCGCTCTGGCCCTTCACGAGATCCAAGTAATCTTCTGTCTGAATGAATTCCAAAATTAATATCGCATAGAGACGGAAGCGACTGACTTGCTTTATTTACAACCATAGTCAGAAAAAGAATTCCAAAATTAGAGTAAAACGTGACAATAAGCCCCAAAAGGATATCCAAAGGAAAATGAGATGCAATCCGAAGACGAAAAAGCGAGCGAGGGAAAAAGGGCTTCAATTTTAAAGAGATTATTTCGAGCTTGAAAATTGCTATTATTTCGTAGGAAGTCGGTATGCTGGAGGCTGCGAATACATATTCGCCTCTTCCGCCTCGTCGTCCTGCAATGGATGCAAAATGTTTAATCTTTTATTTGTCTTCCTCCGTCTTTGTCTTTTGGTTGTTCCTTCTGTTCCTTTCGATCCCATCACTGTCAATCCCTTTGAACTTTATCCTCACGTTTCTGTAATCCTGTTTCCGTTTCTGCTTTCAATTTCCTCAATTCTAGGGTTTGATTTCGTCGAGCTCTTTGTTTTATTCTCTTTGCGTGGAAGATGTCCTTGGCTGTCCCTGCCTAGATTTGTGTGTTTCCCTTTTTAAGTTCGTGGAATCACTTACTCACGATGCCGCACTATGTCGGCTTTAAGGAAAATACGAACGGAGCTACCTATGGTTAACTTTCCTGCGGCTTAAAGCGAATTGAAATATACCAACTGGTGTCTATGTATAATATATATTTACAATTTGTGAGGATTGGTTGAGTGCACCCTAACGCTGGCATGCAGATGGAATTGGATCGTGTAATGAAAGGAACGCAAAACAATTTTTTTTTCATTTTCGCTCTCTGAAAAGTCAGTTTCGATGTTCGTTCATGATTCACTAGATTCACTAGAGTGCACAATGGCAATGCATCTACCCAGAATAACCACAAGAGAGATTGCATTTCCTTCCAAATATCGAGGTCGCTACACTACAGTAGTCATCACTTCACTTTTAAAGATGTACGTCGTTGCTGCTTAAATGAGTGGAATCCCCTACTCATATTGTCCAATTCAATCGAAATCATTCACACATCCTTCATCGCCGATACACATTTAGCAATTACAATCAATCCTAGGCTCACCCTCCGGACAACATTGCTTTCATTCGTAGAAAACTGTGTATGATATAATGGCTCTATTACTAACACATCAAAGTCGAGCTGCTCAGTGTCCCTTGTTTGCCTTCTCCACCTGTTTCTGGATTTCCACCCTCGACGATTTCGAACTGATCAATCTCTTCGAAGAAAGGAAGAAAAGTTTTTTTTTTGTTTTCTTTTCCTCACTTTCCCTGCCAACACCATGACCGAGTAGCTTTCAAAAAATTCCCAATTCCCAGCTTCATCTTTTGTTTAGTTCCACGAAAAGCAAGAGGAAGCTGCGAATGAGGCACAAATCAACATACCTATTCTTACCGACTGAATGCATCACGACCAGGTAGCAAGGAACTGTTTTCAGTTGGTCTTTCGATTTTGGTTTCTTTCCGATCCTGCTCTTGTATCGCTTTCGAGCGAATTTCATCTTTTCCACCGCGTCGAAGGAAAAAATAAATTATGTTCCAGAAGTTGTTCGGTTTGTTTTGCAACCTCGCACGGATAACTTTGACGGGACCTGGGAGAAATGTTGTTTTAATTTCTCCTCCGTTGCCATTGTTTTGTTTCACTTGGATTCGGTTTTCCTTTTTCGGGGATTCGTACTATTTGCTTTACCTTTTTTGTTTGTCAACTCAATGCTGAGAAAGTTTTAGTGCTGTACTAAAAGTAGAGGGAATAAACAGACTTGATTAATGCTGGGTAAGTGGCAACGGGCTATGGGTATTAGGTCCGCGCCCTAGAGCAATATTCATCGGAGAATTATTCAATAAACAAACAAAGGAAAATGGGAAAATTGGACGGCAGTAGCTGCTCGATTAACTGCTTAAGATTATAATAAAGCCATGAAAACGTTGTGCTGACGAAAAAGGATTTTGTTTTAAATGGGAAAAAATTACGAAACTTTTTATAACTAAAAATCAAAGAGTTGTTGCATTTATAAAGCGCATTTGATCTATGTATGTAATCCTTATCATCAAGGGAACGATTATCTCCATCTCCAGCAGGAGTGTAGACAGTAATTATGGACAGTTCAACCAAGGTACTGGTCAAAGACAAAACAAAATGAGCCCGTATACCCATATCACTCAGAGTCAGTTGTCATTCAGGTTAATCAAATCGGGAAATTCAGATAAACTTCCATAAGAATAGAGACAGAAACACTATCTCTACGCTGTCTGTCGTGGAACATGTGGCAATTTTCGTAGTTCCGGTGACCGAAAGTATTATCAAAAGCAACTAAGTATTTCCGCTTCATTTGAAGTATACCACGAAGGTTAGGGAGCTTAGGTGCCTGCAGCACATTTTTACTGAAAATTCGAAGGCCGAGGCTTTCGGACTGCTACCGGAAAATACATACACATTCAGCATCTCCGTTCTTCGGCGATCATGATTTTATCTTCAAAAAGAGCGTTGGCTTACGAGATATGGGCATTTGAGTTTTAAGGTCCAGAGATTCCTGAGCTTATATGGCAAAATTCGATGGTCGTGATTTGAGAATCGAAAGCATGTGGGCTGATGGCTTAAAAAAACTCAACTTCTACAACATTTATTAATTCAGCTGTGCTAAAAATATTTATCGATTATAGACTACCGAACAAAAAATTCGATCCAGTTCAGGTAAGTTGACATTCATAATTACCCATGCGTTGCTCCAAAGGTGACATTTGTACATTTTTCACATTTGACATTTACTCCACAAGCAGCCGAGCGTCCACTCACTTCTCAAGTATTCCTAGAAATGTCCCTACCACTTCGTCTACAAACAAAACTTTGCTGATGGAATTTGTCATTAAACCAAGCATTTGTCATCAATCAAAAGCAAAATAATAAATATTATTTCTGGTTGTGCAAACTCAGAATGAAAACATAAATAATTGTGAAGGGGAAAAATATTAAGTACCCGGAAAAAGCTTTTGAAACGAAGGTACAAACCTCATACGTATGCACGCCCATGTGTACGATTGAACGACCGATCAAAATTTCGTCAAATACGGCTCATTGAATATTGCCGATTCCTCCGGACAGATTGAGACGATTTCTGACAATTTCCTTTGTTATCCCTCCCGGCCGTAATGATACGATGCGATATGCTCTATGATACAAGACGTATGTATTTCGAGTGTGTTGGTATACGATTGAGTACCTACATAGGCGGTAATGTGATTGTCGTGTTTTCTTGCTTCCATCACGGTTTTGTTTACATATTTTCTCGTTTACGTATACAAATCCCCAAGTAGACTCCCAGAATTGATGGTGTCCTCAACTTTATATTGTGGAGATAAACAACACACAGACATCCGATTTCGGATATATGAAATGTATTTTTTTCCTGCGAGGTTAGGTAGGCGAGTTTGAGGGGTTTTTCCGATGAATTTTTCTTTATGGAATGGGCCTAGCCTATTCCTGTAACGGACAATGCTCATATCTTTTTTATAGCTCCCAGAAATTTTGATTGATTTATCCCCCACTGTGTAGAGAATGTAGGCAGTTTAAAGAGGGTGACAGCAGGGATTGTCATTTTATGACTTATAGTTAAAATCGTGGACAACGATGAGTTAAGGCCAAAAATGCACAATGTACCCCTATGAATGTCGACTATGACAGATCAGGCTAGCTGCAACAGAATTGTTGATTACTTCTCTCCATGTCCATTCGCTTAATATTATTAAATTTTCATATTCGAGTACATTTTGCAACCACTCGAATTCTGTCTCGCATCCAAATGCATATCACGTTCGTAAGGAAGCAGATTGATATGTCAAAAAAGGACGCCCTTACCATACATAAGGGAACGTATGGAGCATGTGCATACACAAGTCTACCGTGCGGGCTGGTAGAAATGAAAAATACTCTCGTGTGTGTAGACAGTCAAAAACAAAGAAAACCTCAGCACCTAACCGCGACAGCTTTTGTGGGAAAATGAAACAAAAATGAGCTGTGAATATTTCATTACACGACTCATCGTTGAACTGTCAAATGTTGATGTCAAATGTCAACTGAAGCATTATGCAATGTTCTCGATTTAACATATTCCTCGAAATCCGCATTTTTTCCCAACCAAAACCAAAAATATTTTTTTTTATATACATATATAATTTTCATTTCGACATAAAGTGTTGTTTTCATGGCCTGACAGCTGTGCTTTTGCAATGATGTGTTCTACCACCCCCGATATCAGAAGGGCCAATACAGAGCAGAAACGTCGTCTATGTGGCATGCCATGTGGTCTCGTAATTTCGAAGTAGGAGCAGGAAAAAAAGATAAAATAAATATTGTACCAAAACGATAAAGATAGCAAAAAAAGGTTAAATTTGAGGTTTAAACTCTCGCTTTTGGCAGTTAATTGAGGTTTCAAGCATATGTCGGAGTTTCTGGATCAAAACTGTCGCAGAGAGTTTACCATACTAATGGCAATTATTTCAAGCAAATAATGTATTTCCACGTAAGTTCCTTGGTAAAACTGATTAGCAGAGCAAATAAGGGCTGAGGGTATAGGTCTTTGTTCAACAAAACATAATATATTTCGGTAATGTCTACTGCAGATGTCAACATGATTTTGCATCACAACTACCCTTTAAAGATACAATCAAAGGCAAAAAGGAAATAAGTGCTTTCAGAGTGCCTATGGGACTACAAGCCTTAATATCGCTTGTTTTACAGTTCAAACATCGTGCCATGGTACTTGCCTTTTCATAACATTTTAACATACATATGAAAATTATGTTAAGCGAAAACGAAAACAAAAAAAAAACAAACGAATGTGAACCCCAAATATTTTGCCAAAAGGACCCCAACTCGGATTTGGAATACGACACTGTACGCGGTTTTTTTTATTTGAATAACATTATCAGAAGAAAATGTCAATATAGTATGACTACCCAGCAAGGTAATGGGTAGAAGAGTATAGAACAAACGAACATCATATCCCTCAAACGTAATAAGATCGGAAACGTAATGATAGCATTAATATCCTTCTTCTTGATGTGCCCATGTGGAGTCCTTGCTTTACTTGGGAGCACAATAAAATATAAGTCGTAAAGTTAGGATTCCCCCACGTGCCCTGCAGTGTGTGCAAATATACCAAATATGTACGTGTAAGACACAAGAATACAACATCATATATAAATACATTCGTATGTTTAAAAAAAAAGAATCTAAAAGCATGAAAACGAACGAAACAAGTTTTACAAGCGAACTGTGTAAAAAGGACAGATGAGCCTGTGCTGGGGAGAAGAATCTATGTATGATGCAAAGGTAAAGGAATTGGGAACAACCACAACACCGAATGAAGCTATTGATATATGTATATTCTCGTCTGTCTATTTGGGGTCTATATTGCTCTATGTTAGCCTATTAAAATTATGCAAAGGAAAAAAGGAAATTAGAATACAATGGTGTACTAACCTGTTGAATATCTTGGATCATTATTGTCACCGCCATAAATTAAATGATGACTTGAACCGCCGGTGCCGGAGACAACGGCGATTTCATCCAATTCATGACCAGGTGATGTACCGGCGGATACAAGGCGTGTGGACGAAGTCGTCGTCCCAGCTGTGCTTTGTGACTCCTTACGACCTCTGAGGGAGAGCACCAGCCGTTTGGCTGTTGACATCACACTGCTAACTGGAAAAAAATCAAAAACCAAACGAAATAGGAATGAAACAAGTAGAATGATCAAATGAAGCAATTAAATAGTTATGAATTTTCATAATATGCCTTTAAGACATACATACATACATTTCACTAAGGCTTATCGTCTACTTGTAAATAGCAACCACTTCCATATGGGAATGAGGGCTGTCACACCCCGATACCGAGTGCATTTACTCTCACACAGAGAAGGAATCCATCGGCACATGAAATATTTAATTAATCCACACTCGCCATTGACACAAGGAATCAATAAATTCACACAGAAATGTGTCGACCATCACTATTTAAAATTCACATCCAGCAAGAGGTGAGAGACAGTACTGTTGGTGTGAAAGCGGAAGTTAGTTTTTTTTTTTTATGTATTGTACTTTCCAAGGTGAACACGGCATGGTGCGTCGTATCCTGACATTTATCAAAATGACAAATATTTTCTGCAAAAGGACAAGAGAATATCCCATGCCGCTTCCCATTTTTCTTTAATTTTTCCGTTAATGGTTAATGAGACACCCAACACGGTGGAAATATTATATCCGTGATGTCCACTTGAATTTCCCCCCTTAGCTCTGTCGCAATTACCGCAGGCATGATGGCAACAGTACATAATTTCGATACCAAAAAAAAAAAAATGGTTTGTAAAGGATAAAAGTGATTTTAATAATTAAAAGAGACATTGATTAAAAACTCTGAGGAGATTCAGAGTTGGCGATCTGAGAGCCTTAGTTTCACCAAGTTCAATGGCAGCAACTTGGCTAATAATGTCATCGCCAACCAAACAATACGCCCTCCGCTCATATCGAAAGACCTTCTTGGTGATCTTCGAATCTTTGAAGAAGAAAAAATCTGTTGGAATCAAGAGATTTCCACTACCCTATTAAACAATGGCTTGAGTAATACACATTATCCAGGAAATTTGAAAAATAGCGGTGGTTAATCCCATCCCTAAAAAGGACAAATCTAATTCTGATCCGGTCGATCTCCGAACGATAAGTCTTCATCCAAATTTCAGAAAGGTATTCGAGAGAGCGATAGGTAAAGCTCCGATCAAGTACTGTAGAGCCAGAACCCAAGATGAAAACAACAATGCCCAGAATATTTTATTTATTGGTCTTCACGCCTTGCTTGCTATTCGCCGACTTCCACTGTTGCACCGACTCGGTTGCCTTTTATAACCGCACACGCATGATGATTGGATAGATGTTCAGTTCATCCGCTATACCAATGCCATGGGCGGCCCCTAGTGACAAGGGGCGCAAGGCGCCTATGCGTGTGAATAGGTATTACAGTATATTGAAAACAAAAGTATAACTCCGGATAACCAAATTGGCTTAGAGCGAGGCTCAATATCCATGAAACAAAGGCAAAAACCAATGCAAGGCTGCTTGTGTGATGACTTGAAAAAAGGCTTTGACACTCTAGGGCTAGAGGGACTTTTCTACAAATTGAATAGGCTTAGTGTGCTTTATGTCATACTACCTGGTAGACAGTACTTAGACAAAATGTGCAATGGAGATTCTTCCCAGGTATTTGATATTAAAATAGTTTCCAACTGGGAGTAATAAATTCGTCGATCTTATTCAAAATAATCACAGGCGATCTAGTAGGCTCTCTTCGTCATGTAAGTTATCGCGAACGACTTGGTTGTTGATCAGGTCTAAAAATCGATTCCATTGTAACTTTGAAAAGATTCAGCAATATTAGGACAGCTGAATAAATCATTTTTTTTAAGTTAGAAACCATTCTGTTTAAAACGCCGTTGTCAAGGGCCTAGAAAAAATAGTAAAAATTCCAAGTTATTGGATACGTGGGTAGCCACTAGTATGCAAAAATGTAATAAGATCTTTGGGCATCTGTTGGATTAGTTTCTAAGTTTTTATATAATTATAAATGCTGCTCGAACCAGGCTGAAACTGCTTTGCCTTGGGTCCTAAAACAGTCAAAATGCTCTCATTCCGCCTATACTTACTAATGTTGCCCGGTATAACTCATCCGGAGCTAGAGAGTAAGCCGGACAGAATGGGTTCAGATGTTTGAGAGGTATTAGCTCAGGACATGTCTGAGTTTGTGTCAAAGAGAGAAATGATTTGAAAACCTGAGGCTTTCTACCCAAAATTGCAAAATCACGAAAACTTACTCTTTAACGGCTTTATCCTCCTGAAAGAATTCTTACATCTCGATCGACTCGGTCTGATCCAAGATATGTGTGTTATTCCGCTTATTTACCATGTTGCCCCATTCGCTTGTAAAAGGAGACTAACTTAAGAACAAGCAACTCACGAACACGAAGCATCGCGGAGCGTCTTCGAATTAGAAGAGCAGTATTATAACTACCGCATCGAGCGTCAGTGCTAGACCTTTTGGTCGTATCCTTTTGACCAGGGGTATCTCGTGGCTTACCTAGCTTAAAATAGTTCAAGGTTTACAAAAAAATCGTTAAGGCAGCTCAGTATGTGACTGAATGACGAGTCATATGGCTTGTTTCCTATTTATCCAGCTCACAAACGCCAGAAAAATAGCGGAACAACACCTCCTGGTTAGACCATATTTTTTCGGAGACAATTTTTTAGGTGCGATCATTTCAGTTAATGGATTGCGTTACCTACGGATATAAATGAGTTTTTTAACTTTCTCGAATCAAAAATATTGCTAAATTCAACATTTTTAAGAAAGTGTACATGTGTACTCGTGAGTACATGTGATTTTCGCCTCGATTATCTCAACAACAAATAACGACATGGAATTAGCAATTTTATTAGACTCATAATTGAATAATCAACTCCTGATAAGACTTGCCAGGAAGTTGAATTGACATTTTGTAATTTTTCTTTCAATGACAAAAAAAATTAATTTTGTGGAGCTGATGGTGGCGTAAAATGATTACATTGAATAGTACAGTAAAGTTTCAACTGTCTAGAACTAAGAAAAATATCTTACACCAAATTTTTAAGCACGGAACTCACGCTTTGTACTTACATATAGGGTGATTCTTTTATTGCTTGGTTTTTCAATGTATTATTTTTGACATTTGACGACTGATCGGTGACTTATATTAAAGTTAATATACTTAGCCAATATTGCTATTTTATCGTGAAAAATATTCGAACGATACTTGAAAATTATTGAATTTTTTTTACAAAATTCTTATTCTATTAAAGATGTTTTGCGAGTACTTCAACCATTTTACGGTCGCCGTAATCGATCTTCTGAACAAGCAGTTCAACCAATTTTCACGCCAATTTCATGCCATTGGACATCAAGCCATCTAAGTATGTATAGAATGCGAACAGAGGAAAATATTGATGTTGTATCCACCAGTGTTAAGGAAGACCGTGATTATTCCATTCGTCGCCATTCGCAGCAAATGGCATTGTATGTCTAGACTACGCGACGATCTTGGCCGAAAATCGTACAAAATACAGCTGGAAAATACGAAGCTCATTGCTGCCAGAAGAAAAAAACTCTCAGACTCAGAAGAAACCCCAAAACTCGAATAATTTGAATCTATCATGTCTACGAACGCCCAACGCCCAGATCTATATACAAGAACCCTATCATACCCGGTCTTATGAGAGTCTTTTCGCCAACCATTCGAATCATCATCCACGCTTTCATAACAAACGCTCTTGAATTCCAATTAGTCTGCTGAGACGTCAAAACATATTCCTCCTGTCATCACAACGAATAAGACTCGACTTGTATCCATGAAATAGAATGCATGCCACACTCATGCAACTTGTCAACATTTTATCGAGAAATAAACAAATCCGTGTTCTGCTTAAGCTGACAAGGATACTTGTAGGGAAGAATAAAAATCCTTGCATTCCAGTGCACCGCATGGAATCAATGGATAGATTCTCGTTATTCTACACTCGTTCGCATAAATTCAACACTGAAAAATATAAAACGACAGTGTAACGAATCTCTGAAATTACATCCTTGTCAATTCTACTCTTCATGGCGTTCGGTGTAGTTGTGAACATTGTACTAGATACTGCGTAGCCGTGCAAGTGCATGTAGTAGAGAAGCAGAAAAAAACAACGACACCGTCAAAAGGACAACAATGCAACTCACAACTCACAGCTCACTGGTAGCTGCTGATCGATGAAGGGTAAGAACGAAAGCATTCAAACCGATGGTGATGGTATCCTAAGAAACGTGTACTTCACTCCTCCACCATTCGTCCTTTTTCTTTCTTTTTTTTTCTTCACACGTTTGTTGCGAGAATGTTGGCTTTCCTTCTCCTATATACGTGCTCCTACATATCTATACGTTTTTTGGCTTAAATTCCCGCCGTTGATCCGTACCGCAAATGTTGACATTGCTCTGCTCCGCACCTCGAGACGTATCGATTCTGGCTCTGTGTCGTGTTCGTGTAATTTGTTTTAATAAGATTGAGTAAAGTGATAGTAAAGGAAGAGATACAAGGGTATTGGATTGTCTATATCCAAAGGCAACGTTTTCGGCAGAATACGGCGTCTATGAATGCTAGGACGCCTCCTCCTATACTGAATAGGTATTCAGGCGAAAAATGAATTTTCCTTATCCTGTTTGGTAGGTAGTGATTGAGTGCAGTTTTCCTGGGATTTCGGAAAAGTATCGAATGGTTTTCCATTTCTTGACGGCATGGGATGGACGTTTTGAAATTGTATGCGACTGAACGCGATTGAAAAAATGAATGCTGGCAATAATACAGCCGAGGACATTTATGCAACTGAATTATACAGTAATTGGCTAGAAATTCCTCTTAATGCAAAAATAATTGCAAAATGATCGGCCTGACACCGGGTCTGATGTGTTATTACGCCATTTGCATAGACCCGGGTGTGCTGAGTGCATGCTGGATATTACAACAGAATTCGATTATAGCATGTGCTCCTGGATGTGTTGTGTGTGGACATGCTTGGGAGCACAGGTAGCTGGATACACACTGTGTACGTACATATGTCCTTCTCACTGTGGTTGGGGGGCCAAAGTGGTACGGTCCAGGTAAGCGTCTGCGTAATTGTGGGAATTGAATCGATTCGATATCGACTTTAGTCAGTTTGGGTTGATTGTTTTTAGAGAACCTTTAGTTTATTCAAAATATAATGCAAATTTCATTTTCATAGACGATATGCCCATTTGAGGGTTTGCTGATTTGAAATGTTTTCGGCTTGTTGAACGAGTGTGATGTGCACGGCATATGAAGTGATTTTGGGATATCATGAAAGAGTGGGGTGATTGTAATAAAACGATTCGTATTAGATTGCAAACAGATTAATCTCGACGATATCGTATTAGAAAGGGGACAACTTACCATCAAACATCTCAAATAAAATAAATTCCAAGAAGAATAAGGTTTTATATACCCATAGTAATTTGGCATAATGGACTTGATAGTGTATAGAAGAGTTTTTCGTATTAACCCAACAGAAGTTGTTTGAGGGGTAATATAAACTGAATGGACAAACTCGAATCTAATAATCATAATAGGTTGCAAGAAAAAGGTTAACAGAATTTCTGACCGGATTCGAAAGTTTTAGCTATTAAAGAATTAAGTCCAGAAATAGTTCTTTACCATACGAGAGGTATAATATTTAAACTAAGTCTTGGCATACATTTTGAAAGCAGGACGTGCTCTTATTCATTTATAAGTACACTAACTACTTGAAAGCTTTATATTAATGTCGACCATAATACTATTATTGTACCTTAAATTCAGGCAGTATTTTCTGTTTTACCAAGAAATAAGATGAACATGCCAAGTCCACAAACATAGAGTAAAAGCTTTCAGGGATGAACCTGAACAACTTGTAGTGGCGTCCATTAAAAGACCACTTATACAGACTGTATAACGGTAATGAACGTATTGCTCTCAGGAAGAATGAACCATTCAGCTGGATGAAGGCGAAAAAGGATTCCACTTATTTGAAACAAGATAAAGATACCTACATCAAAGCTGAAGTCTAATAAGAACAGGCTACCTCCTAGCTACCTATAGAAGTTGGAAATTAGTCGGTTGGGGACATGCATCAATTTATCTGTAAGATATGGTCGGAAGAAAGCATGTCGAATAAATGGAATCCCAGTACCAATTGTTTTGTCCATTTAAAAGCGAATAACTGGACCAACTCGACCGACACAAATCTCCTAAGCATCACATACATACATCTCTGCCATGTTATGTGAACTCGATGCTGTTCGTAAATAATCATCCGTTCGTTCTTTGTGTTCTGTCCATCATTAGACTTCGCGAGTTTATTACTCGAACAATGCTTACGCTTGCATTGCTCATATGCAACTTTTTATTTATTTTTCTGTCGTCTTTGACAGTTAATACGGTTCCCAGATAATTGAACTCACGCACTTTCTCAACACGCTTATCGAGTACAGTCATGTGCGAGGTTTGGACCGATCCAAATCCAGAGACTACATATTTGGCTTTCCTCATTTACTTCCAAACTTATTTTCTCTTTTGCTTTCCTTTCCTTTCCACGTTTCCTTGCTTTTCCGTTTCCTCATTAACTCCCAGAAGGTCAAGTTCTACAAGGTAAGCTAGAGCGGGTGTGATTCAATTTCTGAAGGGTCCTCATTACGTTTTCCAGCTACAAATTAAAGAGAAGTGTTAGCAAGGCGTCTCTCGTTGAAATCTTTCACGTACATCGAATGTACTCGTCCTTGTATCAGTTACAGCAGCATTTTCGGGATTCCCAACCTTAGGGGATATATTTTTCATCTGTGTATAGGGTCATAAGCCTTATTCAAAATCTACGAATTGTTGGTGGACTTCGTGGAATCCTATTTCTTTTCCAAAAGCTGTTGTATAGTGAAAACTTGGTCACTCGTCAAGCAGTTTCTCTTAAAGCCATGCTAGTCTCCAATTATTTCTTTATCATATGATTAAGTCCCTTAGATAGAATATTTAACAATCCCTTATAACAATTTAATAGGTATACTATTCCTTGGTAATTGTTGCATTGTGTAGGGTCACCCTTTTTAAATACAGAAATAACGACCCATTTTATAGATTTATGGTTCCATATAATTATGATGAGCCCATGTAACTTCTCCGTTAATTTGTTTCCTGCATTTTCATAAGGTGTACAACTTTGCTTCCAACCAACCATGGTGTTGGTTGATTTCGAGAAGGCCTTTGACCGGCAACCAAGAGATCTTCTATGGGTAGCGCTAAGACAAAAAGGAGTTCCAGAAACCTACGTGCGAGTAATTATGGACATGTACGAGAGAGCAACGACAAGAGTAAGATGCACCGCAGGAGTCACCGAAGAATTCGCAATCAAAGTCGGTGTACACCAAGGGAGCGTCCTCAGCCCACTGCTTTTTATAGCAGTCCTTGATTGCTTGCTTGAAGGAAAAGTGACGGACCCCAATGTGCACCAGCTATTCTTTGCTGACGATGGGGCCATTATAAGTGATGATCAGGCGTCCCTACAACGAGCACTTGATGTGTGGGTGGACATTTTTGAGGGACACGGGTATCGTATTAGTTCAAAGAAGACAGAGTATCTGTGCTGCCCGTTCTCTGACCCTCATCAGCCTATTCCAGACATTTACTTGAATGGAAGAGTGCTTCCCAAGTGTGAAAAGTTTAAATATCTGGGATCTATGATTAATAGAGAAGCAACTTGTGATGACGACATCAAACATCGCGTAAGCGTAGGGTGGATGAAGTGGCGGGAAAACTCCGCCATCTTCTGTGATCGAAAAATGCCCCCTAAGCTGAAAGGAAGGCTCTACACTTCAGTTGTACGTCCGGCGCTCACATACGGTTCACAATGCTGGACAATGCACAAAAAGTATGAGAGCAAATTAACGGCAACTGAGATGAAGATGCTTCGCATGACAGCGGGAGTAACAAAGCGTGACAGAATTAGAAGTTCAAAGATCCGAGGAAGCCTCCACGTAAAAGAAACCATCACAAGAAAGTTAGAGCGCGACCGACTCAGTTGGTATTGCCATGTTCAAAGGAGAGATCCTTTGAACCCCGTCCAAAAGGCGTTATCAATCAACGTTCCAATTTCAACACGCAAAAAAGGCAGGCCGAAAAACAATTGGTGCAAACAAATGCAAAAACACCAGCATTTGATTGGCCTCAGCGATGAAGTAATCCCAAACCGGGAAGCCTGCCGCTACTTTCTGAGGTCAAACCGGCGGACCCCACAAGCGGACCAGTAGGAATGCAGTTAAGTGGGAAGGTTATGGTCCTACACTTCTGACCATAACGACGCCGGGATAAAAAGGAAAAGAAGAAGAAGTACAACTTTGCTTCCGCCGTTTGCCGATATGTGGCGATAACGGTAAGTAGCGGTCGAAAAAAACAGATCGCAGACATCAGGCAGTTTGCTTCGACCTCGGTCAACAGAACACCATTCAAACTTTAGTCGGTTTGTGTCTGCATCATAAAGTTATTCTCGATTGAAAATGTCAGTTTACGAGCCAAATTTTCGTCATTTGCGGGAGGTGTTACTGTTTTGTTTCAATATGAAGAAAACAGCGGCTGAATCTGATCGAATGATCTCAGGCACGTATGGTGAAGACGCTTTTAGTGAAAGAATGTGTCGTGAGTCAACGCTTCAAGAACGGTGATTTTAACGTCGAAGACCAGCATACTGGTGGAAGAGAGAAAGTTTTCGAAGATACAGAATTATAGACATTGCTGAGTGAAGACTCGCGTCAAACTCAAGAAGAATTGGCACGATCAGTGGGAGTGACACAGCAAGCCATTTCAAAACGTCTCAAGGCCATGGGCATGATTCAGAAAGAAGGAACTTGAGGCCCGTATGAGTTGAAACCAAGAGACGTTGAACGGCGTTTGTGTGTTTGTGAACAGTTGCTTCAGAGGCAAAAACGGAAGGGATTTCTGCATCGCATTGTGACCGGGGACGAAAAATAGGTTCATTACGATAACCCCAAATGCAAAAAATCATGGGGATATAACGGCCATGCTTCCACGTCGACGGCCAAACCGAATATCCACGGCTCCAAGATCATGTTCTGCATTTGGTGGGACCAGCTCGGCGTCGTGTACTATGAGGGGTTAAAACCAAGTGAAATAATCACAGGTGCTCGTTATCGAACGTAATTAATGCGTTTGAGCAGAGCATTAAAAGACAAACGGCCGCAATACAGCGAGAGGCACGATAAAGTGACTTGCAGCACGACAACGCTCGACCCCACGTTGCAAAAAAAGGTCAAAACGTATTTGGAAACGTTAAAATGGGAAGTCCTACCCCACCCGCCGTATTCTCAGACATTGCTCCCTCTGACTATCACCAGTTTCATTCAATAGCGCTTGGCTTGGCTGACCAACAGTTCCGATCTCATGAAGAAGTCACAAATTGGATAGACTCGTGGATCGCTTCAAAAGATGAACAATTTTTTCGACGCGGGATTCGTACACTGCCCGAAAGATGGGAGGAAGTAGTGGCCAGCGATTTAACATACTTTGAATGTTACATGTAACCAATTTGTTTCATTAAAGCCTCAAATGTTGCCAAAACGGCGGAAGCAAAGTTGTACACCTAGTATTTATTCCGATGGTTATAAGTTGACTCCCTAGTCTTTCCTCTGACTCTTTCGTGTAGCGTTTATCCTTGCATTACTCTTGTTTTTCCACCCGCGCATTCTTCCTGAACTTTTCCTTTTTTATTTCCTTTGCCATTGTCCGTCCAAAGCAGAGGACTGAGTTACTTTCGCAGGGTCTGATACATTGCGTGATCTCTTCACTATTATTCAGATCTTGAAGTCTTAGAATATTATGAGGCTTTCCTTTGAGGGCTTTGCAATACTTTGCAAAAAATTTATAAGAGTCAGAATCGTAAACTGCTCCTCTGTAGGCTTTCACATTTAACATCTTGGCATTGGGTTTTCCAACTTGGCAAAAATAGTCCTGTGTTTGAATATTGTAGTCTTTACGATGATGTTTTTGAGCTGATGGAACTTATCGTCCATTATCATTATACCAAATCCCATCGGGAAATTAGTTTACCTCCGAAATATTTATCCAAGGAAGGCTATCCATATTTAGCACCAAAGTGAAGCTACGACTTTTGATACTATTCAGAGTTTAGCGTTGTGAAAGTGAATTGATGTCACCAGCTCACGTTTTGATTCATGGGAGAGAATTCCTCTAGAAATGAAATCCATTCCGAGCTGTTAAAAAAGAGAGAACGACGAATGGTCATCTGGTCATGATAAAGGTATTTTGTTCACCTTGGCTTACTAGTGATAAGGAAACAGACGGACAGAAGCAGAATAATTTTTGGCACTCACAACTGTGCTCTTGTGATTCAGAAGTACTCGTAGAGAATTTCTCGAAAAACTCCAGCTTATCTTCTCTACAGCGTAGAGGCTTGAGTCCCTTAACTGATAGAGCCTCTTGGCTGATTCCAAAAAACTAGAAGAATCTCTGTATTAACATGAAGTGAAAAAGAACATAAAACCATGTACTCAATGAACTATATGGGCTTTGCAGCGACATAGGCTTAGTACGGTATCAACGGAACCAACATCTTAGATGATTGGGACATGTAGATCGAACGGACTCCGGCCCGAAGGGTTCTGTTTGGGTTCTGGTTCGTGCCTAATTGTAGCACCATCTTAGAAAAGTAAGAATAATTTAGTGTAAACACTTCTAAAACATTGACTGAGGTTCATTCAACAAGAGGTGTCATTTTGTAAGTTGCGCCATTGTTGAACTGTCAACATTCAACCACCATTGCAATGATTTATGATAATAAAAAAACTAGGAGACTATAAAATATGGATCGATGTATACTCTCACAAGGTGTTAAAATGTTAATAATTCACTACGAAAATGGGTAAAGTATCGCGAAAATGTTTCGCAAAGCTCATAATGGTTCTCGTCATCATCAGGGGCCTTTTCGCACAGCTATATATAATACAGCGCTATATTTCGAGGCTTACTCTACGTAATTGCAAGATAATTTATGACTTAGGTAATACTCGCAGGTAATATCCTTAAATCTCTGAAATCCTCCTCTTCATTGAACATAATAGAGAGACGCGCTTTACATAATTAGTTGTATATTTAGTATCAAAATGAGGGCAGAAAAACATCTAGAAAATTGGTAGCAGGATGATAATTTACGCGTCACATACTCACAATTCCCGAAGTGTTCCATTTTGAATTTCTGCAGAAAATGTCATAAAAGTAAAGAAAAATGAGGTTATATCGAACGAAACCTTCAATCCTTAGGTAAGTTAGTGTCACAAAATCAAGCTCGGATGTCCAGCTGACAATGATTGGCCAAAATTGACTCCCGACCAGTGAATTAATTCTCGGTTCTCAAACTACTTTCGACGAATCACAGATATTTTCAAAATCACCAACCCTAACCTAAGAAAATTTCATTATAATGTTCCAAAGTCATACATAAGTTGATATACGGATAAGTAACTCGCATTTTCCAACTACAAATTTCATGTTATTTCGGTTCTTCTCGTGGTTTCAAGTCGAGCTCAACAACGCAAATTGCAATGCATTGCAGCAATTCGTTTACAGCCCTTGACTCATACGTATAGAAATACATTGCAAACGCGATTAGGTGAAGTGTAACTATGCACATTCATTACATTTTCCACCTCATTTAGCATAAAACAATACATCTTCTCCGATTCAAAAGGTGTATTCCCCGAAGTAAGGTCGACTACGTTTAGATACCCAGAAAAAGGACCCCACACTTCTTGCCGCTGAGAGAAATAGAAACGAATAACAACAAATCACGAAAAAGTTGTTGCTTTTTTCTCCGCATTCGTCTTCTTTAAGCAATTTAAAAAGCCCTGATAAGCGAAACATTTATTTTTAGCCTTTACATTGCATCCCTTATCAGTGAGGTTCACACTTTCTGTTTGCCCTTAAGTTGGGAGGAAAATGCTACAAAAAATATCCGAACCATCAACCTGTGTTATCTGTTAAATGGTGTCAAAATTTATTGAAGCATAAATTCACACGAAATGTGTTGTTAGTGGTATCGTAGGTATCGCTTATCACACTAGCAATGCTATTGAAGTTCTTTAACCTCTTAAACCCGATGCCCAATGATGCTAACTTACCGAGTATCCTCTTCTCGATCCATATTTCGAACGCTTCATTGAGCTTTAATTAAAATATTTTTACAACCTCACCTTAAAATTTCAGTCACTCGACAAAGCCAAAAAGTCATTGGTTATAATCAAAAAATTGTCGACTTGCCGTGTTTCCGCGCGTTGAGTACAGGTATCGGTACAAGGTATCAAGTTATATCGGGTTTTGCACTACGCACTTGTAGTACTACACCTGGAGCGGTATTTCCGAAATTTAAGAGCCCCTATTACTCAAATTGTGCATGTAAAAGTATGTATTTACACATTCTCATTCCCGTGGAGGCCAACAAGACTATAACTTTTATGCTCGTCGAGATTACTTGAGGCCCGCGTTAATGACCGACTACAGCGTGGCTTTACGTTACATCCCTTCACAGCTACGTGAAATCCTTTGCCGAATCGGCGTATAAGCACGAGACATTCTCGTACATTGTCGATTGCCCTCTGCATTTAAACAATGCTTTGTACGCCCTCCTTAAACGTGGCAACAGTTGGTCTTAACGTTATAAGCAGATACGTGTCCCGAACGCCCTTAGCTATAATTAAGGGTTTCGTTGGAATAATCTTCCTTGAAACAACAAAAATACCAGATATCTACGAAATATGAGTATTGGAAATGTAAAAAAATAGATTGTCTGTTTGTTGGAATAGATTATGACAGCTGCTCACTGACTAACAATGTTTGAGGGTATTCGATGCCGTTGGACTTGTAACCATACACTTTGCCAAAATACGCCAATAGCGTAGCAAATATTTACGCGACCGGAATTTATGCTTATGCGTATTAATGTGTTTATATATAAGAGATTCTACGGTAGGGGTGCTTCCCTTAAAAGAATAACTTTGTTGGTGAACAGCTGGCTTGGTGTATGATTTCAGTTTAATTAGAAGTCTTGACGAAAGGGATTCTATGTAAACTCAACGACGATGTTGCCGTCAGATTGCCTATATACAATTTGTAAATATATGTTTTACATCTACGCCGTGAGGATTAAAGAAAAGGGTTGAAGGTCCAGTGTTCTTATATAAAGGCAGTCAAGGAGATTAGTATGACCTTAAGAGTATCTTTTTGCGCAATATTAGAGCTCGTTTTAGAACTCCAATCAGCCATTATAAGAGCGACAATAAATCAGTTCTCGTTCTAAGAGAGGTGGCAAGGTTTTGACAAAACATGGTTCTGCCCCAACGTACCCTTAAAATTGCTTGATTCAATGCTTCATTAATGACGAAGGCTGACATGAAGCTGAGTAATTGAACTCTCGTTGGTTTCTGTGGCCCGAAATCATGCTGACCGAGACCCAGCAGATTATTCACGGACGGCTTCAGTCGTTCACTCATCATGGCAGAGAAGATCTTATATGAGGTGCTTGAAAGACTTTATCCCTTATAGTTGACGCAATTGTAACGATTTTTTGTGGATAGGACAAATGATGCACAGACTCCATGGATCAGGCATGCTTTCCTCCGAACATAGCTTACAGATAAGTTTGCTTCATGTTGTTGAATAGTTCATAAGGCAATCCAGTCAATATCGCTACCTTTACCGCGTCTAAATGTTATCTGAATTCACCCTAGGTGAATGGTTCGTTCTGGCTGCAAGCGGTATTTTGACTATCATCACCATTATGCTGTCTTTCCATATTCTCACCATCCACTATGACACAACTAAGAGATGTGTGTGTTCACCCTTGCAGGCTTGCTTTCGATTACACTTTCTTCAACGTCCCTTCTGCCATAGAGAAACAAGATCGTATTTTCTTTTCGTAGAGCTCGATGTCATGTAATCATTTATTCATCATCGAAGCAGAGGCGGCTTTCATGGCAGCGCTTCGGCATAGAACAGTAGTTCTTAGATATTTCCCTGAAGTCTTGAATAAGTTTGAGAGGGATATGATCGGCAAAGAACATGACGGTCTCTTGCGACTATGGCTTTCTGACATCAAATTTTGTTGTTTTTATTCGACTCGATTGATTCCGCGAAATCCGCGTCGAAAATAAGGATCCGAGTCGAAGTTGACTGATGTCATTAGTGGCCCCTTCTAGCTTCATCCTTATATTGTCTTCCCATCGACGGCGCCGTTTCACTGGCGGTCTTTCCACTTATTATTCATTTGACTATTTGTCCACTGTCCATTCGATCTACGCGTCCTGCCCACCCTACTCTTCGCAATTTTCTTACTCGGACAATGCTTAGGGCTGAATAAAATTCCTCAAGCTCTTGAATAGTTTTCTTCACTTACCTGTTTTCCACTACAGATTTGAAGATTCTTAATAATCAGAGAGCACAGTAGTGTCACATCGTTGACACACCTTATTGTTAAATTAGTTAAAAGCTTTCCAAAATTATTAAATTTTGAAATTTCGAAAGTTAATTTCGATCAACCTGGTCTCGTTTTCAAAGTTCTAGAAGCGCAACTTTTGGTTATGTATCCGTTCAGATAGAAATGGGCATCATCGCTCTTGACAAATTCGACCGAAAATTCCACAATTCGTCGTTGAGATTCAAAAGAGTTTTTGCGTATTTTAGATGCGGTTGATGATCTACAGACAGTTGCTGATAGAGTTTGAACATTATATTCGTCTGTTGTTCCAGTCACTTGAAGGAGAGCGGTTAGATGCTTTAGTGTCTTACTAGTTTTTGTATGACGGTTGGACAATTGTCGCGGAATTTCAAAATAAAGCTATGGCGTCTTCCAATAAGATGATACATTCTGGACCACTTTGTATATATGCATACCTCGTATCGTGCTAAGTTAGTTTAGTAGTCATACAGCTGCCATCATAAAAGACATTAGGATAGCTTAGACTATACTTAAGTCCTCTTGGACCCGACCTTTTAATACAAGTTCGAAACCGATTGGACAAATACCTATTTACGACAGTGATTAAAGTAATGTACGAGTATTGTATAAGGAGAAGATGTTTTTAAAAAAAATTTGTAAGCAAAAAACATGCTGGAGTAAAATGGATTCCAATCAATCACACATTCATAGTCACTCACTTATGACGTCAATACAATTCCCTTCATTCGCAAACGTGTTGGCACCCACATGCCTTGTTAGGACGAAAACGATGTGAAGATTTAATTAATAGATATGATTTTCAGTCTACTCGTATCTGATGAAACTGCAATGAGCGTGAAGAGGAACTTCCACATCACCAGTCAGTGGTACATAGATGGAAAAAAAACAACTGACACACTACACGCTGACGATGCCAACGTTGATGGCAACAACCGAGGTGTAGCTGCCACGTGAATGAATCAACATTAATTGGTGACTCACATTAGGAACGACTTCGTTCACGGTGTTATGAGAACAAAACGTCGAGGAGTGATTTTCATCGTCTATTCCCTAATGAATTTTATTTGTACTACGATTTTGATATTATTCTACGAAAAGCACTTCAGTAACACACGGGAACAAGTCAAGCACCACATGGCGGTGAGGTGAAGAAGCGATGAAACACAAATGTGAAACAATACAAGGAAGACGTGCATATAATACAGGTTCCCTGCAGGCAATATGTGCTATGAATTTTTATTGAATACCCGAGTGGAACTGGAAATTATTCAACAATTAATTACTCACAGTAAGTGTTTTGGCACAGAGCATAATTTATTGTATGAGTTATATACAATGTTTATCAGGTCCCTTTTAATAATTTTTAATAAAGTTCTTTGTCCGTGGCTTTACGTCTATTCTTCGGAACCGTGATTTTTTCCCATCGCTCGATGTACAATACTTTTAATCAAATAACAAGCGCATCCTTGAGTGTCTGATACTGGCAATTACTTTGCATTATACAAGTATCGCCAACCCTATTCTATTGCTGCAGACTACTCCTATTCAAGGACTCTTTTAAGGAACGCCAACCACGAAGTAATAATGCCGCCACAAGAACAGCCAAAGAAAAAGAAGGACGAAAGGAAAAATTAATGGCTAAAACCAAAAAAGGATAGTTGCCATCATAATAATAATCATAATAATTTTTAGCATACTCCTCCATTATTTCATTTCGCCAGAGCTACGTGGCTCGTTGTCCCAGTCAGGCGTCTACTCTGTTTAGTTATCGCATATTGTGTACTTAGTGGAAAAGAAATTTAACAAACGCGAACGAGAAATTGGAACCAACAGGAGGCCATTTCATTCAAGTACGTCGTTCTCAGTTCTCGGCTCTTAGGGTGGTTGAAAAATATTAATCATTTGTCCTGAAAACGAGGCAGAATAGCGAAAAAATAAATTAAAGCTGATGCTTTCCCATCATCCCCAGGACTATTTAAGCCTAACGGTCACTACTTATCATTTTCAAATACGACTCTGCACATTTCAGCCCATTGCGGAGGGGGATTTAAAGAACCCGTCGAAATTGTCGAAATCATATCGTAGAAAGTAGCCCCAAGAGCAAATCCTGTTATCACCGGTTTAGGGGAGGCAAGTTGCCTACCGAAATTAATTTCGGTATACTATATACATATGCATGTGGATATCCCATTGAAAATCGATCGAGAATACGAGATAAAGCTAATAAAACAATGGAAATGAAATGAAAGGAAATATCCTAAAAGTGCGTTTCTATCTGGTGACGATGTAATGAAGTCGGAACTTGTTTGGTCGAGGCACAGAACAAAAACTCTACATACATTCGTCGAAAGAAAAAAGGACGACATAGTCCCCGGGAAGGACATATTCGATCTCCCTTATGGGAAAGAACTGTGAAACCATTTAGGACCGGAAAATTTTGCTCTTTTAGCCGACATTCGCTCGTTAGACGCTTTTTGTTTTTTAACATCAACTGACCCGAGGGGAAACCAACTCCCAGCAGAGCGATTTCTACCCAATGAATGCCAATTCCATAGTGACTGGCAAAATTCGTTCGGCGACTGACTGGATACTTGCTGTTTCAGACTTATCCTCATCTTCTTCAATTGACTGACAGTTTTAGTGAATTTCGTATGTCAACAGTTCATAGGCGGCATGACTTAGAATATAAACATAAATCTACGAAGCTTTTTAAGAGTTTCAATGGAATGAATAGAGGATCTTCTATTCCGAAGGAATGCCAAGCGGCAGCATATGCGAAAGACATTACTGAATTTATATTTCCTTTTCTTCTTTCATCTGATAATCTCTCAAAAGCAATGGGAATACGATTTTCGGTGGGATAGAAATTATAACCTGAAAAGTTTAAAGCGGAAGAGTGATTTTTTTTAATGCAATTTTTCTTCTTTTTAAGGATGTGCATGAATTTTGAACCTGAGAGGGACGATGGCATTGCTTAATCCAAATGGAAACTGAAAAATAAAAATCTACTTCCTTGAAAGCTTCGTATTCGTTGCTTATTCCTCTCGACTCACGTAACCGGAAAACACTCTGCGGAGCTTAATGTTCTACTTTTAGCGCATGAAGGAGAGATTGCTATTCACTGGATCCCCGAATCCTTGAAGAATTTTCCTCTCACTATACAAATTCTTGAAACGAAAACCTTTTTAATATAAAAAAAAGTCCAAATTAATATACAGATGCAAGAGTATGCCTGTTCCATAAAAGATTCATCAGAAATCCTTGCTCCTCCATGTGCAGGACACAAGCTACATGGATGCATAAAGCGTCTGGCATAACACTCGAATCGCAGGCAGACAAATTTGAAGACCATTCTTTCGATTCATTAGCAATAGGCATCTCGTGTACTATCACCATTTCTATAGAAAAGTACGTCATGATAAATTATTCACACAAACCAGCACGTAGGCAAGCCGGATTCCCTTTCGAGGACACCAATTTTTGATTTTAATAAGACGAAAGGAAAAAATAAGATGCCCACAAAGGCGACCATAAAAATACGATGGGAAAAAGTAGAGAACAAGAGCTAGATAAAGACGGAGGCAACCTAGCATTCCTCGAAAATGATGAACAGAATCAAGTAAGTTGGTACGTGCGTACGTGTATACACAGCATAGTCGATAGCTCCTTATCTATCGTTCTCAAAGATTACAATGGGAGGATTTCAAATCGATTTTCTCGATAGTCCATTCCCCAGGTATGCAATTTATTAAAACGAGCGAAATACCCACTGTGGTTGACGATGAGGAGCGAAAAGAACAAATTCAAAATAAGTTTCCAATATGGCTTTGTCGGAGAGGAATAAGGATATTGCTGAATAATTTAGGAATCGATCGTTCTGCTTCACGCTAGGATATATTTTTTGTGTCTTTATATTTATCTCTCCAAAATAACTCTTTCTTGAATTGAAACCAAAACCAAGCATAGGGTAAGTATGTAATCGCATTTTGGTAAGTGGAAGGATACATGTGAGAGTGTTTTTGTGCATGTGGACAGTTGTCATCGGCGAGAATCTGAGTTATCTCTTGCCGCATGGAGTACGATGGTCTGGAAACATATACTCCGCTATATGTACCGACAACAACTCGATTTGAAATGAAGTTAAATGGGAATCTTCCATATCCTCGGTTCGTACACTCATGTCTTCGCTCCGTCGGCACCGCACAACGACTAGGAATCCTTTTGTTTCCTCATGACTGCACTAGACTGTCAGGTGAAATATTGCAAAACAATTACAGCTGTGAGAGAATACGTGTGCAAGTGATAGAGTGGAAGCGTTTGAGAGCGACATCTCTGCATTTACGGATTGTGCGATATTTGTTGAGGAAACCGTAGATATGCTTTGAGGACTTAAGAAGATAAGTCCCCATCAAACAAAGTCTAGAGGAAAATTCTTCCGTGCAGGAATGTGCACCATCTGCTGAAATAGTTTTGAAAAAAAAATTAAGTCCATCGTCGTAATATTAAATGTGTATTGTGGAAGAGGGATGAAAAGACATTTGCTAAAGTGCCACCAATTTAAGGTACTCGTACTCACTAATGTGAAGTCCGAAGCGAATTTTGTTGGCGAATTTCTCTGTGACACTACTATTCTTACCGCGGATCCCTGAGGCTGTCTTTGTTTTAATACACATTCTATACTGAGCTTTCTCAGCTCAATTAAACGTTTTATGAAACACACTTGAGCACTTAGCTGTCATTTCGTCAATCATTTCTACAGCGCACTTTAATATATAAACAAAACAAATAAACATAAGAATAGATAAGTAAATTAATGCACACAAAATATTCACGAACTTCATATTGCCTTTTAGGTGAGAACAACAAGTCTCGACTAACATTTGAATGGGTGCAGTCAGCTCTTTTTTTTAATCACAAACCAGAATGAGATCTCTAACATGTGTGTCTCCAACACATTGTTTACATTGCTGTAGTTGTTTCTCAGATTCGTCTCGATAACTACTGTTTTGTAAACCAACTGAAAAATACTGTATTTTCTGTATTTTTGACATGATATCTGATTTAGGTTATGTGATTGTTCCTCATGCTTCGAGTTTATGACAATTCCTTATGATATTTAATACCTCTAAAAAAAGATATAGCTTCGATAACAGATTCTTTTATGGTAGCGAACTTTATTATTGCATTGGGAACTATGAACAAATTCCATGCATCGTTTTGTTCTCTCGTTGCCAACTTGAAGATAATTCCATATTTCCATAATTCTCTCATAAAACTGTCGATCTGTTGGCAATAAACTGGATCAGCTTTTCGTCGCAAGCCTTTCCTAAGCCAATTTTTCACCAGCAAAATCGTTCATCATGGGCAAACACTGGTGGTAGTTACTTGTTACCGAGTCTAAAATATAAAGTAAATGCATAAGAACCATTCTCCCGGAGTTTCTGGTGAGGCCACGTGTGTGGCCTGGCATTGTCTTAATGGAACACAATTCCTGGCCACAGCTGGTCGCTTCTGAGGGAGTGCTTGCTTCAGACAATAAAATTGCTGACACTTAAAGTCCGAGTTAAGAGTCTTGCCTAAAGGGAACAGTTAATAGGAGATGATTCCTTGCCGAACCCAACAAACACACAACAGGACCTTCCTGGCATAACCACAATCAGCGCCGGCTCACCGCAATTCGACCACTTGAAGTTGTTGTTGTAACCAGTCTGCTTCATAAATGGGTCAATTTTGCTGCCATTGAGCAGCGATTCGCAGATGGAAATTCCGTCCATAAGGTTTTTTTTTGCATTACCTCGTGTAAGACATTCTTTTTGTATCCAGTCTTTTTAAAACGGTTCCAGACGGTTTCCTGTGCAAGTGTTTTCACGACGATCAGACTCGACGACGTGCATGAGTTTATCGACATTTTTGACAATTAGATTTTATTCTTCTACATAATCTCACTTGACTTCAACATACTTGATCCAGCGTTTCCCCAGCATCAGTATTGGTTCCCAGAAGTGAAAGTTTAAAAATTTGTGAAAATATTTTTAATTGAATTCGAAACGCTTCCGAGAAACAAATTTCTTCAATTTTGAGAACATGTGGAGTGTGGAGAGTGAAATCTGAGAATGGGGAAAATGGCCCAGCAAATAGTATCGAAAATCCGCCAACACACCCTTATGTTCAGATGCGTCATCGTGGTGGAAGATTATCGTTTACTTCTTCAAGCTAGGCCTCTTCTTTCGAATTTTTATCAAGCTGGTCAGGGGATGTATCACCAATACATTGTACAATATACCGAACAAATCTTAGGTACTGCCACATCCCGCGTTATAATTTGTAGACAAACGTTAGCGGCCACTTTAATTCAATCGTATCGATGGCCTCACTCAGCCAATTTATTCTAAACTCATAGGGCCCTGATCATGTTCTGAACGTAAAATGAGCTTTGATGTGTCTAAACTAAAAAAGAAAAACAACTATAGCATAGAAATAACAGGCTTAGAGCTTTGAAATTATCTTTGCTCTTATAAACCCAAGTTACCGCGATAATAATGGTATTTCCAATCATACCGGTAAAAATGTAGCGCTTAAAATTGTCGACATATTAGCTCATATTTTTAGTCTAAGCATCTCGACCGGGATTTCTCGTGACAAATTGGAATATGTTAATGTGGTTCCTTTTCATAAAAAAGGCAGTAAAAATGCCAAACACAAAAATGCTGTCGGTCTCTTTAATAAAGCATTTAACATTGTCGACCACAAGGTACTTTTAAGCAAACTACACCACGCAGAATTTCGTGGTTTTCTGTTATACTTAACTGGTCTGAGTCTTATTTAACTGAAAAAGTTATAGTAGATTGTAAGCGACCTAAAGTAGTGACCTTAGATATGCCTCAGGAGTCTGTCCTAGGCCCCACAATGTTAATTGTTTTACATCAACTCCTGATTAAGGGAACCGTTTATAGGAAAAGTTACACCTTTGAGTCCCACACCGCCCTCTAAACACATCGAGATAAATCACGTTCACCTTCTGAGATTCTGGTTCTCGGAACACATCACAACCATGTAGAAGTCCCTTAACTATCGCTATGAGAAAAGTATATGGGCTTACTCATTCAGCTCCTTTTATAACTTCGTTTAGATCATCAAAAATTCTGCCACAAAACATTTGTAATATTTTAATGTTTCAAATTCTTTTCCTGGCTAATTACAAAGCCCAATTTATAATAGCTTGCGAAGCAATTCAATTAATGTCGTGGGTATTCCTTATTACCGCACCACTCTACTCAAAAACTTTTACTCCATCGTGTCGTGTAAATTGCTTCTTCAGCGAAGCCGAATCTCTTTCCCTGGACCATTCTTTTTAAGTACCCAAACAGATAGTAGTCGCTGGGAATCAGATCTGAAGAATATGGTGGATGGGGAAGCCATTCAGGGGTAAATCGTGGCATTTTCTTCAGTTGTGGCCGCAAATATTCGCTTTTAATGATTTTTCTTTTCTCAAAGTATTGTAATTGAACATATCACCGTGTGTATCCAAAAATACGGAAGCCTAAACCTTAGAATGTGATAGTTTTAATCCTTTGCGGTCGACCCAGCTGACAACTGATTTGACTCTGGAGTGTAATGATGGATGAAAACAGCTGTTATTTGATCGACTGTGAAGGTGCCAATATCGGCCAAAATTATTCTGTGAAACTTTTAAATGCAAGACGAATCCCAGCATTTTTGTATATTCATATACGAGTGTATGGATTAGCCTTCGATTTCAATAGTCCGTAAATTAAAATTCAAAAAGGCATGTGAACATATTTCTCGACATAATGGATTGTCGATTATGACAGCCATTATTTAACTCTGGTAGCCACGCATACACATTCAGAGTCGAGATGAATTACATGTACAGTTTTCCAAAATGATTTCGAACATTTTTCGAACATGGGCAGCTTGCAGGCATATTGTGCACAGCCCTTCAAGAACTGTGCATCTTTGTTTCATTCTTGTCTTCAGTTTGTTTATGGCTTGGGACATCGTTAGTTCAAGTCGCGTATTATCTTCGGCTTAGAAGTTACGGTTCCCACCGCAATATCGAAGAAGAATATAATTTAGTAATTTGACACATACCAAACGCGTAAATGATCGGATGACCCCACGAATTGCAAGCCAATCATCTGCGGCATATCCGTTCTAATTACGAAACAACAAACGAGTGATATGAAAATGCAATCGTGGAATCATCGAGCACTTGTGCGAACAAGGCAAATGCGACGACCTATTTTTTGATTTACCTTTTTCACTTATCGATATTGCATCAGTCAGTTCTATTCGAGACTCAATAAACTACGGACGAGTTGTCCTCAAAGAATAAAAGTTGTTTTTTTTTAAGAAACGGAAATTCGGAGTTTAAATTTCTTAGACCGTATTTCACCCATCAAAATGACATCAAAAATGACATTTTTCTTTCATAGGAGAGGCAGAATCATTATGTAAGAACGCCCTTTCGGTAACTACGCCCAATAAACTGATTTTAAAAGTCACCTGTCTTTAACACATAACAATTGCTTCTGGATTGGATTGGAAAATACACATAAACCTCAAATGGATTCCAAGTATAAATTTAACATTTCCTCGCGACGTGACATTTAAGTGGTTGTAGGAACAAAAATGACAATCTAGGCATTTCAACTGACACATTGACAGTTCCACCATGAGGGTGCCTACTACTGTAGGCTGAGAGCATCCACACAACATCAGTTGTCAACAAAAGACTAACGCTGACAAAAGACTTAGTTGATTGCACATATGTACCCCATCAGCAAAGAAATTCGCTTTTAAATCTTGCGTAATGCCATAGATACGGTTGCACGAAGTAGCGCATGAAGTCAAATGACAGATATGTTATATTACTTTGTCAGGTGTGTGATTTGCGTAAGCAACTCTTTCCAACTGGCGTCATCCGATAGTTCAATGTTGTTAAATAATAGTACAGAGAAAGGCATAATAAGGAATTCTGAACCAAGGCTTCTGGCCACCTACATAACCAAGACATATCCTTATGCGGAGGAAGATGATGTTAACGACCGGGTTACTTTCGTACATCATGCTACGCAGTTACTACACCAGTACTATCAATCAACTGCTGGACATCGGAAAAGATAAACCACGTAATCTGAAAATTACACGAACTTTCCATTACCGAAATCGCATTAATATGTACGTAATAACACCAGCACGTCTTGTGCTTTCATTTAGAACATGAATTAGTTCTGAAACAAGACAGTCGTAATCAGAACTCCAACCCACCTTTACGCCAGCCAAAAGCAGATACTCACTCGAAATGAACGAATATACTCATACGTATCTACTATATGCTGTTGCTGTTAACGAAAACCATTAAATCATTTCCAAAACAATGTGTTATTACGAGTATCCATGTCGTTTTAATCGATTTTATCTACGGGTTTATTTACATCATTTTTCGTACCCAGTTTGGCCGGTAGGGACCCCCCTTCAGTTTTAGAAGGGAATTAAAAAAAAAACAGAAACACGTTATCCCAAGAGATTCCGCTCAGCTAAATTGATGTAATTTTTCCCTGACGCTATGACGCAGACTTAATACAATAAAACGAGGAAAAGTTTAAAATAACAACGACGATCTCTGGACGAGCTATAGGTGGTCATAAATTTCTCTCGCCATTCAGCAGCGGGGCGCGGCCTCGAATGCGAAAAATTAAACAAGTGGAACTTTATGCGCTCGTCCGTAATAAATTGACTCTTAAATCATCTTTACGTCAAATAGATAATCGTGTTGGATTGGCCGGAATTTTTTTTATTATTTTTATTTTTTTTTTTTTTGATATGTTACATCTTAGATGCGGGATGTGTGGCAATTTCGCAAATACGACAGTAGTTAAATATTCCAGGATTGTATTCCAAAACAGAACACAACTGATTTAGTATAGCAAACTTTAGTAAAGTGATTCCAGTCAGCCCTGAGAAATATATATTTTAACACAAGATTGAGTTTTTAGAATTTAAAAGCCTATTCAACAAAAGGTGTCAGCTTCAATACCGCGCCATTGTTGAATTGCCAACATTTAACCTGAAATCAACGAGACTTAGTCCCTTAGGCACACGTTTTGAAGCGCGTCAAATTTCAAACAAGCTTTGCCCATCAGTGGCCTGATGACTGCGTATCCTGTTTTTTCTTTTTTTTGGATTACATATTTTTATCCACCTTTTCTCAAATCTACAGGCGAGAGCATTACATACAATTAAAACTGCGCTACTAACCTCGAAATCAAGCAGAAACTCTTGAAACTATACCTTCTGACCAAATGTGCTATGTAATATCAGTGAACTAAGAACATTTAGTTTAACTGTAATACCAGGTAATACCAGGTCAGTAAAGACTTGCGCATGATTATGATTTCGTTAATTTTATATAAAAATTATCTTATCCTCAAAGCCGTTGGCAACCCTGCAGACAGGCCAAATGGCAGTGATGACTGGAATGATGCATCGTCGATGAACCAAGCCCTACAAAAGAGTGAGGTATTCGGGTGCGCTTAATTTTTCAATTTTTAATTTTAATTTAATTTTTTTTAATTTTCGTGAGGGCAAACACCCCCATTTATTGAGCTTAATTCAAGCTAAACTTATTCTAACTTAATAACTAATGAGAACGGGTGAGGGAGCGCAAACCTTAGAAACTAAGACTCGAAGGAGGTAAGGTTATTGAGAAGACGGAGTTTTAGGCATGGAGTGCTGAGGTTGAAGTCGAAGTTAATATTCGAAATAACACTTACCAGCATATGGGAAATGGGTTCATTGGAGCCGTATGAGGTGCGGGGGGTGGATAGATAGAAGAGACGAGGATTGCGTGTATTACGGGGGTTAGTGTTAAGAGATATGGAGTTATAAAGGGTGGCGCAGTCAATGGTACCTGTAAGAAGTCTATGAATGAAGATTATATCGGATACTTTTCTTCCTTCCTCCAGAGTACTCAAGTTGATTAGTTTAAGACGGTCTTGATAGGGTGGTAAGAACAAGGTATTGTTCCAGGGCAGACCTCGAAGAGCGAAACGTAGGAACCGACGTTGGATGCTTTCGATTCTAGATATGTGGGTTTGTTGATAAGGGGACCACACTTGAGATGCGTATTCGAGAAGGGGGCGAACAAAGGTAATATAGAGGGATCGAGTCACGTAGGGATTGGAGAATTCTTTACACCAACGTTTCACAAAACCAAGTGCAGAGTTGGCTTTATGAATTATATAATTGTTATGTGCGCGAAAATTGAGCTCTTGGTCACATAGTATACCAAGATCGCGGATAACTTGAACGGTGGAGATGGGCTGATTACTCAGGAAGTAGAGACGAGGGGGAGGTTTGATTCGTTTACGTGAGAAGGTAATTGATTGGCATTTGGAAATGTTAAGTTCCAAACAATTTTTGAAACACCAAACGGAAAAGCTGTTCAGATCCGATTGAATTTCCTTGTTGCGAGGAAATAGTCTTGAAGAACTTGGTATCGTCCGCGTACAGTGAGAGGTGGGAATGTTTTATGACAAACCCAATGTCGTTTATGGTAAGAATAAAAAGAAGTGGACCTAGGTGGCTGCCTTGGGGAACGCCGGAAGGAGCTAAGAAGGGGTTGGAAAAGGCAGATCTGAAACGAACACTGTAGTAGCCAGGTTGCTTGGAGGAGATTAGAGATTTGCTGTGGAAACTCAGAGTGTCATACAAGATACTCTCAAAAAGTTTGGGTATGTGTGACAGTTTGGCGATGGGCCGATAGTTGTTAACGACATTCTTCGAACCTTTCTTGTAAACAGGAGTTATAAAAGCGGTTCTCCATATCTGGGGAAATTCTCCAAGGGACAGGGATAAGTTGAATATTTTTGAGAGTGGGACAGAAATAATGGAGGAACATTTTTTTAGTAGTTGGCAGGGAGACCATCGGGCCCAGGAGTAAATTCATCATGAAGTTGATTCAATTTATTTTCAATGATATGGGGGTCAATAGTACGTGGGAGAAATGGTCCAAGGGAGAAATTTGGTGAGTAGTCGAAATAGGCAGTATCCGGTACAAAGGAATCATCGGCGAAAGATTGTTTGAAAATTCGAGTTTGGGATCATTCGAGGTTTCGCCATTGAAGGCGAGTGAAGTTTCCGTTTGTAGTTGATAAACTGAAAGAAGGACTTAGGATCGTTAATAACACTGGCTTGCGTTTCGATTAAATGGCGTTCATAGAGCGACGTATGCAGCTCTGTGAATTACAGATAAACACCAATGTAGTTAGAAAAGTCATTGGGGGAATGAGTTCGAAGGAAGATTGCCCACAGTTTGTTTCTTAGTGAACGGAGCCTGCGATTATACCATGGAGGGGAGGTTGATAAATGTTTGGATCGGAAAAGGGGAACGTAAGGAGAAATAGAATTGAATACTTCTCTGTAGAAAATAAATATGGCGTCGTTTCTTGTATGGCTGTCAAAATTGAGGGGGGCGTTACTGAGATATTCAATGATTAGTTTGAAATTGCTTTGTGCAAGTCGTATGACTTAAGCGAAGGGGAAGTTCAGTGGTGGAGAGTCGTGAAAAAATGAGAGATGAAGGATGGGAGGATGGTAGTTGTTTATAAGGAAAAGGGACAACGTGAAACAGAGGAACTAAGGGGGTCTGTTGTGAAGATCAGGTCTAGCTGCCTACCCATGTAATTCGTGATGCCACTAACTTGGCTAAGATTTGAATCAGCTAGGCGATCTAAAAAAAGACATTCTTTGGCAGCAGAGGGATTAGTGGCAATGTAAAATGTTTGATCGTCTGATGGAGCCCATTTAAGAGAAGGAAGAAGGATTTCATCATGAGGATCCCGTAAATCATTTATGCTATCAATCGTATTAATGGCGAGTTCATAGGATTCAATAGACTGAGATGGCAAGATGTGAAAGCAGATGACAGAAGGTGCTTTACGGGGCAGTACAATCTTGATTGAAACGAAGTCGAGATACGGCGAAGAGGATATTGCAATAAGAGATGAGTCGATTGAGTTAAGGACGGCTATTAAAACGCCAGCTATCGGTAGGTCGATTGAGATCGTCGTCACGGTAGACGTTAAAATTTGATGGGAACAATTCTTGGTTGTTTATACTAGGTATCAAGTTTTTTTCAGTCAGAGCGAAGATTTGGAATGGTAAAGCATGAGACTGTTGAAAGGCTGCTTGGGTTTTTGAGCGAAGACCTCTTACATTTTGATAATAGAAGGTGAGAGGAAGGTTAGCATGCGGGGCAGGAAGAGAATGGAAATTAGGGTCGAAAATATCTATCGTGGTCGGCTCTGCTACACTGGAGGTGGGATATCCACTTTGAGTGGATATATTGACGAAAGGTATCTAGATCGTTCGATACTTTTGGGAGGGGGATATTGAAGAACTCGTGATACTTAATAAAGAGGCACTTGAGGTTGGCAAAGTCAGTAGGGAGGCCTTCTTGTTGAATAGAGACCATTACACTAGTCTTCGTTTTACCTTCATAGCAGACCGAGTCTGGTTTATCATGGAGATAGGCCAAAAAAAGACGAATATTTTCATATGTCTTTTTATCCCTTAGACGAGAGAGAGCATAGCGGCATTCAGTGGGGTTACTAACTTGCTGGGTAATTTTGACTGAGGGGGGCAAAAGGGGATCAATGAAAGACTGGGTGGAGTTAGGAGGAGACGTTGTTGAAGAGGGAGTTGAAACTGTTGGAAGTGAAGTGGAGTTGGCTATAGTGTGAGTGGGCGAGTATGGTGTGGATGTATTAGAAAAGGAGGGGGCTGAGGGATTGAGGACGTGGGAGCTGCGGAAATTAGGATACTTGGCACCAGATTTGAGATCGAAATTAGGAAAACAATTAGGAAGAGGTGCTAGTGTTTGTGGCGAGGGGGGATTGAAGGAAACTCGTTGTTTTGGTGGAGCAGCGGAAGAGGTTTGCATATGGGAGATGGAGGGGTGAGTGAAAGATGGGAAAAGTTTAGTTTTTAAGCTCCAGTTATGGCGGGGGTTAGATTGAAGGTTAGGGTTTTTATCACAGGTGTTAGGCTTATTTTTATGTTTCTTAGAGCTAGGTACATAGATTTGTTTTTTAGAATTATTGGGCAGCTTGACGCGGATATATTTCTTTTCGTTCCATCTGGTAAAGGTAGTTTTACCAAGAGTGAAAGGGCGGCCGTCAGGGTTTAGGAATAACCACTCGTATTTCGATGATATCGACAGCTTCAGTTTAAACGATCTGGACCGTTGAAGTGCTTGGCAACTTACTATTGAAATTTTGAATTCCTTTGTGAACTTTTGTGCCCATTTTTTTTTTAGTGTCGGGGGTCAATCCATCAATAATAAAGGTAGACATTTCTTCGTTGCTTTTTTTTAGTTTTTGGAGTCACTGGTTCCATTCATTTAAACTCCATATTTGGCCAAAGCACTCAATATTTGTTTCAACAATTGCAGTTCACTGCTGACGTCATTTAATTTACTTGCAATGGCTTCAAGCAGAGGGTCGGGTTGAGAAATGGGTGGAGCACTTTTATTGGATGAGGTGCTAAAGTAAATGTCAATGTCTGACCGGAGGGAATTTAAGTTCTCGTTTAATTTATTTTGGTTTAAGGGATTTAGGTATGTGTTGAAGGTCGAAATGAGGTCGGGTTTAAGTTCGACACTACGGATGTTGGGTGAACTGCTTTCTGTGTTTATATTGGCTAATTTTGTGAAGGTGGCCACTTGTTTTTCCAGCCACGGGTCCCGCGCGTTTTAATATTTAATTGATGAGGTAGAAGTTTCTAATAAAATTATTATGGGGACTAATTGGGGGCACAGTTGGACACTCGCGTATTTTGATTGTGAAGAAGAAAAATTAAATTATGGGTCATTTTGAAAGAAAAGGAAAAAAAAACAATTAAGAGAGGAGCGAGCTAAAATGCGACTTCACAGGCTAAGGAACTGAACTGTCATCCAAGTGATGTACAATAAGCCATAGTAGTGAGACAATTCGAAACGATAGACCGAAGGCGAAGTGGATTTAATAAGTCTACTGTCAAAATGAACCAACAAGGAAAACCAAGAGGCGACGTAAGCGATTGCTTACCCTTACCCTAACCTTCCACTATATATGTATATGAGTTCGTAGAAAAAGGAATTAAGTCTTTAAACAATCACAAATTACAGCTGGCGTTGACATCGAAAGGTGAACCGGAGAAGGAGTCAATAGCGACGACTCAGAAGAGTTTTGGTGGATACCGCGAAGATAAGGGGTCCAAATCGGGCTTAGTCGATGGTCTGGCGTTTTCACCGCACGGTTTCCGCTACTACTTCAGCTACGTATTCGAGATTTCGACCCGGATTACCTATGCATAGCTCTATCTTCACTTGACATTCGTCGCAGGTGTCATGTCAGTCAGCAGAAGCAGCTGGTCCGTGCCATCGTCACGATACCACTACGGCGACTTTTTAACCAGGTGAACAAAAGTACTGTTACTATCATGACGATACAGCCAACGAGTCTGCTAGTATGGCAAAAACAAATAAATGTACCCGACCCGACAAGCAAACTCCAGTCTAGAAAATTCGTTACAATTTTAAAACCCAACTCATGTTCGTCTAGCAAGGTCAATTGAGAACGTTGCTGCCATACCTGAGAATTTATCCATTTCGAAATGTCCAGGGGAATTAAACCTGTCCGCAACTGCTTTACCGAGCATATTGAATTTTGGCCGGCATACCTATAAGGTCACGTTGATATAAAAATCGCAGCCAACTGTCCAGGATGACGTGTTATATCGGGAATTTGGTCGCCGATGTTATGTTAAAGACTAAAGTGCCAAAAGAAAATATTAAAGCGGAAAACAACGAAAACGAAAACAACGGAAAAGGAGAAAAAAAAATTGTCGAAAAGCCTGTCTGTAGACAGACCCAAAATGAGCATATTTTCTCAGATATAGTATTTTATTAATAATTTCTTAGCTCGTATTTTAGAACCAACTGAAAAATTCACTGTTGACACCTCTTGCTGGATGACCATATTATAGGGCTTCGCTTACAGGCTGTGTTTAGGTTGTTTGCCGTAATTGTTGTACATTACATTTATATTTCTGTTGTATATCTTTCTAGTTTTCTGGACGACATATGAAGGTCCAATTTTTAATTCTAATGAATCTGGTTCTGTGTTTTTTCGTTCTTATTAACGTTCTTTTTAGGAGTCCGACCCTAGCTTATAACATATTTATTATAGAAATTTCTACAACGCTAAACTCAAGCACATAACTGAAAAAATAGTAAAGGGAAGGTTCGCGAGATCTCTGTTTATCTAACTGGAAAGATTGAATCCTACTTCGCAAAAGAGCCTTTTCATAATTCCCCATAACAAAAAACTAAATTAAGAATTACCGACCAATTGCTAAACTACTCAGCATACCGAAGCTTTTCAAAACATTGTCTTTTCAAATCCATTTATCGCCCAAGCCAATATTGATTACTTTAAGGAAGATCACGAGCCACTCAATTGATTGAATTGGCAACGATATCGGTGTAAAAAGCTTTTGATGACATCCCATACGAAATCTTTTTCTCTAAACTTAAAACCCGCGAGCGTCAGTTTGGACTGGAAGAATTGATTGATCTTGTCTTAAAAAATAGAAACACAAAGTCCTCTTTAAATGTTCTACATCTGACCTCTCTGCGGCCCCTATTTACGCCGACGATATTAAACCCTTTTTCTCCCACCAACTATCGCCTACTCAAGCTGGCCCTAACAACATTTTTTCTTTAACTCAATATCAAGTAGCATATGGTATATTCCCGTAAGGGTAGTCCAACAATTGCCCGAATTGTTATGATATACAGAGAGCCCGTGTTATCTGTTTTAAGGAGCTTTATTTTGGTTATCATATTAAACATTTTTAGCAAAGTCAATTCCGTTCTTAATTGTGTAAAATTTTGGACGAAATAATTCGCTAATCTTCCAGTTACTCATTTTCACCAATCCTAAAATAGACATGGTCAAGTATGGTCGCCCTCTCAGGATATTCTTTCCCATTTATTCGAACTGCTCTAAGCAGTCTCCACTGAACTTATTTACTTACTATGAAGATTGCCTAATATGATTCATTAAACTTCATAATGTCTCAACTCCGAAGCACGCGATCGTAGATTTGTAAACTTCTTGCGCCAACGGCTCAGGTTTCATTTTCAATGCACCAAATCCAAACCTGCGAAACTTGTTCTTTAACTTTACCTCATTTCAAAGCTTAGCAAGCGTATACAAGCGCACATTCTGAGTTTCGGCATCACGTCTCAATTAAATGACTGCTAGAAGCATCTAAACCTTCTAGAATTGAAAAGGTTATTCTGGATCTTAAGAGAAATCACTTTTCGCGCCTAGCTAATACGAGGGAGAACGATCTTGTTTCCGATTTGTCTTACACTATTTTATAAAACCTTTGGCGAATGGGTATATCTCACATCAGGCATTCTTCCGACGACAAATCAACGTATCCCTAAGGCCGATTGGCTTGGGTGATAGAAATGCTGACATCAGTAAGAACGATATCGCTAACGACCATAGATCAAATACGAGGAAGTTATTTTGGATCGACTGAGCTGATGCTTAGATTAAGTTGACTAAAACCCTTATCGTTGGGACAATATATTATGCAAGCGATTTTATTAGTCATTTACCTGGCTGACGTTTCGTTCCAGTAATATTCGTAAAAAAAAAGTTAAAATCCTTTTTTCTCTTTCTATAGACTAAATTAAGTTACGTTAATGTTTAATGCTTTTAATGAAGTGTACGGAAATAATGTCATCAAATTTTAAAGTTTACTCCGAAGATGATCTCAACCCACCTTCGTATGGTTGCCCTTATCGAGATGTCCTGTCAGTTGTCCTAGACTTATACCTCATTCCAATGTTGCCTTACCCATATCCCATCCATATTTTAACTAAAATTCTTCTACCTCGGAAGTCGCTTTACGTTATTTATTTTTACGTCTTGCCTTCACAACCTATTGAACCCTTCGAACTCCCCACCAATACGCTCGATCATTTGATGATGAAATTCTTCTTTCCGCTAACTTCAACCTTTGTCATTTTAAATGGACGTCATCAGGCGATGAATTGTATTATATTACCTGTAATACCATTTTTACAGAAGAATGTCTCTTTTCAGATCGCGTAACTGATTCTAACCTTTGCCACGTTACATGACATGGGTAGACAACTAGACCTAATTTTCCCGATTGATCCATTTAACTCTTCTCTTTAACTTATCCCTTTTTCTGTATCTTTCATCGACAACTACCCTCCTCGTCTTCTCCTCTTATTCTTTCATGATTTTCCTTTATAGAAAACTCTCTTACAGATCGAAATTCTTACTAATTCCATAAAGTAAAATTTTGACAAATTAATTAATAGCTCAACAGAGCACCTTTCAATTCTGATATTCTATTCTCAAATGAATTTAATTTATTCTCTTTTCACGTTTCCTCTTCCTCCGACATAAAATTTCGTATACCTCCCACCCTGGTCCAATCGTACGCTTCGTTCTCTGAGAAACAAAAGAAACAAGAAATCAATGGATAATTAATTTTCCAACTATTTTGGTACCGAACTCCACAACTCCCTTTATCAACGCTATCTCATCGATATGCAAATCAACCCTATAGATGATCGTAGGTTTCCCTTTTAGTTTATCAACTATAAAAGAAAATCTGATGACTACCCAATCTCCCTCTCCTTCAATGATGGAACTTAAACGACCACAATACTATCAGCAACTTCTTTAGAACCTTTTTCGGAAAATCTTTCTTCGACGATTCCTTCGTACCTGAATCTGCTTAACTCAACAACTTACGAAATTTCTCCCTTGGACCATTTCTCCCTTGAGCTATGGACCCCTATTTTATCGAAAATAAGTTAAATCAACTCAACAAACAACCCCAATGGTCTCGCTGTCATATTTCTAAGAAAAAATGTTTTACCACCCTATCTCCCCCCTCTCCTACAAATCTTAAGTTTATCCCTATCTCTAGGAGGATTCACCCTTTAATAATAATCCCAATAGACAAAAAAGGTCCGAAAAGCGATGTCATCAATTATCACCCCATTGCCAAAATTCCCAAACTCCTCGAAAGTAAAGGGTGTTTTTTATAGAGGTATAGAACTTTGAAATGGAATAAAACAAAGATGATTTTTTTAAATTGTCATGAAATTGACTTTATTCGAAAGATAATTTTCCGACATTATAATTTAAATATAACTTCTGGCATATGACCGCTACGGCTGGCTTGGACGTAGTCTAATCTGGAGGTCCAATTTTCGATGATTTTTTCCAACATTTGTGGCCGTATATCGGCAAGTCCTCCGAGTGGTCAATTGTTTCGGGATTATCGGCGTAGACTAGCGACTTCACATATCCCCACAGAAAATAGTCAAGCGGCGTTAAATCGCACGATCTTGGAGGCCACGGGTCCGTAACGTGAAATTATGCGGTTACCAAACGTTTCCTTCAATAAATCAATTGTGGCACGAGCTGTGTGACATGTTGCGCCGTCTTGTTGAAACCACAGCTCCTGCACATCATGGTTATTCAACTGATGAACGAAAAAGTCAGTAATCATGGCTCTATAGCGGTCACCATTGACTGTAACGTTCTGGCCAGCATCGTTTTTAAAGAAGTACGGACCAACCCATAAGCACACCAAACAGTTAGTTTTTGTGAATGTAACGGTGCCTCAACATACACTTGAGGATTATCATCACTCCAAATACGGCAGTTTTGTTTATTGACGTATCCATTCAACCAAAAGTGAGCTTCATCGCTAAACAAAATTCGTTTATGAAACTTGGGATCAACGGCAATCTTGTTTTGGGCGGTCATATGCCAGAAATTATATTTTACTTTGTATGAAGTTTTAAGTTTTTGCTGAACATCTCTAATCTGCCCTAGACAGCATGGCTTCCCTAATTGCAAGTGCGGAGCCTGATTGAATTTGTGTATTTTACTCTCTCGGCCTTAGAAAATGGCAAGGAAGTCGACTCTATTTCAACCGATTTTAGTAAATCTTTTAATATATAGTAATTTCAGACAGACCAATATTCTTCAAATTGGGAATATCTTCTCACCTAGAAAGCCACTATTAGGTTATGGCTTTTCCACCCTTTCCTTTGCTGCCTCCGGCGTCCATCAAGGCAGCCACTTAAGTCCATTTCTTTTCATTCGTACCATTAGCGATATTAAAATGCTTATTATACATTCTTATATCTCATTTTAGGTCGATAATTCTTCAGATCATTTTCTCAAAAACATGACTCTTCCCTTGTTCAATCGGATTTCATCCTTTACTCTAGAAACTACTCGGATCTTAACATACTCAAGTGGCAGTCAATCACTTTTTCATGGAAATGCATCAAAATCAAATCCAAAAATTTAAGGCATTTTGCCTGACATGGACCTTAATTTCCTTACACATATTGGCGATATAATTCAGCACTCAGTTTCGTGAAACGATGGCCTACGTGAAACGTTCGTATATAACCTTTGTTTGCCCCATTTTTTGAGTACGCCTTTTAAGTAGAGTTCCCACATTTCCGGAATCGAATTCAACCTCATTTCTCACGTTTTGCTCTTCGAGGACTGGGTTGGAACAATCCTTTGTGTCTATCTCCCATTTAAGACCTGCTTAAACTACTCAGCAAAAGGAAATATCCGACATTTTCCTTGTTCCGGCACTTTACAACTCCAGCTTTTTTAACATAACCCTTGCAATATAAGGAAGTTACTTCCTGGAAAGTTACTTCCCCAGTATCCCATGCTTAAAACTCCGTCCTCAAAACCCTCTTCTTAAGCCCAATCGTAGAAATTACCTTCAATTTTAAATAAGATCAAGTATAAGTTTGTATTAAGCTGACAATGAAAATTTTACTAGGCCCATGTCATAAAACCATTGAACTGCCATGACTAAATGTATTTCCCTACTTTGTCGAATCGCGCAGGCGAAGCAGGTAAAGTTCAGGCACAGATCCCGCCATAACTTCAAGTTTTCTGTAGTTTTAGGACTCTCAAAAGGAAGATAATCAAGACTATATTACTCCTGTCATCAGTATCAATGGATGGAAATCTGCTGTTTTTTTCACAGTTTGGGGCCTTATTTCGGCAAAATGCTGAAACTTTGTTCTCGTCAGCCTTGTCATATGGGAGCATTCAAATTCCGTAGTGGAAAAACTGCCCGTCTTTTGAGCCGATCCGCGAATCGATCCAGTTCTTAGCTTTTTCGAAAGATCAGAAGCACTGCTTAGCCAGGGCAAGCAACATCGGCACAGGTAGTAGTCGGAAGAGGCTTTGTCTGGAGACCCTGGCAGGTGGAATAGGACGTCACATCCCAATACTTCAAGTAGGCTTAAACGACGTTAGCAATAGGTGGTTGAGCGTTGTCATGATGCAAAATAGCTTGATCGAATCTTTGCTCGTATTCCTTCAAACGGTCTAAGCTCATTCGCTGTTTTCGGGAACGATGTCTGCGATGGTTTCACGCGGTTACAACAACCTATAATATACCATGCCGAGATGACTCCACCTCATGGATGTTTGGTCTGTCCATCGATGGTGGTGAATAGCACCGAATTATCGTAATCAGTGGTTGTGCTATTTACTTTTCATCACCAGTCGCAATACAATGCAGATGAAGCAGCAGTTCACACAAAAACAAAAAAAAAAAACTCGGCTCCAGCACATGGCACCCTTCCATGCTTTGAACCATTAGGCTTTCAAATGTTTTTCACCAGTTCTTAAACCTAGATCATAACTTTTGTAGCGTATTCACGCCACGTTTTTTATTAATAGAAGCCTTACCGTAAATATTTAGCATTATTTGACGCACCCAAGTAGCGAAAAGCAAAACCTTCTCCTACTTGGCTCCAAAGTTTACACTTTCACCAAAAAAAAAAGGTTGTGACACATGTTCCTTATATCATTTTTTTAATCAGCATGCACCACAAGCGTCATCTATCGGAAAACACCGAATCCCCCTTTATTCACTTGACCGGTTTTACGTGTGTATTAATTAGAAACAGCTTTTTTAATTAAAATGTCAGTAGGCACGAATTTAAACGAGCGCTCGTTACATTTTTTTGGCGAAAAAACTTGAATAACACTCATGTCCTTTATTGAGAGCAAAAATCCTTTTTTTCATCGTTATACTCATTAGGAAGGCAGCATCATTAGTAGCGCTCCGAGTAGAATTTATATAATGCATCAGGTTAATTGCAACGTGATTGCTAGTTTATTATTCTCCCCCTTCTCATACCGATTTTAACTGCACACACACGCTATAAACGAAATTTATGAACGTTCAAATATATTTTCATTAAACTCGAATAACTCCGACAATGCAGACTCTAACCGGGCAAAACTCACGCTCATCCGCGACTGAATCCCACAGACAAATTAGTATAATTATATTTTACGCATTTTGTTTGTCTAGTTAATTTTTTATTAGTCCTCTTAATAGGATTCAATAGTTCATATCAAAATGTTCACACATGGTCGGGCGCGCTCCAATTCAGTGCGTGGAGTTATTTAAAATTCACCGCTTCATTTTGGATTCGTTTTAAAAGGCCCGCAAACCGCCTATGCCATGTGCGTTCATCGACCGAAATTAAAATTGCATTCTTCTCAATTCAAAGCAAATAAACAATTTCGTTAGCATTTAACTATCAGGTTTCCCGCCAAATGCAAAAGCAATTAACGCGGATCTAATTTATATTCGATTTTCGAAAATTTTAATTTTGCATTCGCACTCCAGGTTTGGGGTCCATCTGTCCTAAATCAGAGTCATTATTTATTAACTCGGACCACGTGCTTGGATGCGGCGACGTGGAAACAGGTAGCGTTAACGAGATACACAGGCGTACCATACCTAGTATGTGGCGTCCAAATATAGCGTCAATTTCTTTTTCTGGGAAATGAAAATGACGAAGTGAAAAAAGAAATGAACTCAATGTGAAGAACAAACGAGAACGCTTTGCATTGAAATGAACGAATCAACATCATCACATATCACTGTGGAGCGTTCTGGCAATGTACCCGGTATGGTTGGATGATTTATTGAACGCGCCTAAGGCGATTGATGAGTCCTTATACAGGGCAAGGGTATCATGCTCATCGGAATGGAATAAATATGATTCCAATATGAGTTTACTCGTTTGCGAGTGTTATTATGTTTGTATAACAGTCGATCATCTTGCGGACATTGTTGTGCTAAGGACTAAGCCGTTCTTATTTAATACAGTTTTGCCAAAAGTTGTTTTCCAAGCATGTTACCTTGTAATATAGCAGCTGCTTGCCATTAAGGGAAGAATGTTTCGCGAATACTCGTACATTTGTTGCCCTCCCCATCGTAACTTTGTAATAGAACTTGGCAGTTTGGAAAATTTCTCTTCGAGTGGTCCGTCAGTTTTTGTTTCCCACGAAGCAAAGTGCATCAAAATGTGCCGCATTGTCAGACGGCAAGATGAATAAAAACGCAAGCAATGCAAACGTACGACAACGAAAAATATACGTGCACTACAAATAGCTCAGAGCTACGTCATAATAGACATGACGCATCCACTCGGTGCAGTGTATGCTCCAGAGTCTGATGCCACCATGTAGATATAAATACACAGAGCTGACGCTTGCTCTGAGGGTGGCTCGATTGTTCAGTGTCTAGGTGACGGTGGCCTGTAGAAGCTTCAGCCCCGGCAACCTATTCATGCGGAAAAGCTACATATATTTAGGAACTAAACTCCTCAAAAATTGTTATATCCTGTGTACTCCATATCCGTATATACACTGTTGTTTGACACGGTGGCCCAAGTTGAATGCATTTTTGCTTTTTCTGCGGCACTGTCAGTATGCGAATGAAGACGAATTCTTAGCATTCTCTCTCAGTGCTGATAGTGTCAAGGATAAATGTCTTTTGCATTCAGTTTTTGTTTTGTTTTAATCGATGTTGTCCCATATTTTGCTCTCTTGACGTCATCACATTGTCTCGATTCTGCATGCCCTCGTATAAATTCTTTATCTAAGAAGAATACGAGAAGAAGATAATGAACAGTTGCAACATGATACACGAATACACTGGTAGGCAGCCACAAACCATTCGAAAAGCAGCAGCGGTGGTCGGTATAATTTGATTTTTGGCTGAATTCAATTGGCCGTTAACCAGATGCTGTTTGTATTGATTTTGGCGGAGGTGTACCCTGTTTCGGTATACCAGCTTATATCATAGTCAAATCAAGCAATCTATTCACAAGTAAACATTTGAAATCTCTTCTTTTTAAACATAAACAATTTATTAGAGGAGGAGAAAAATGTAGATTTATCTGCATGCACTTTTCCACGGTGACCCGATAAAATGATATATTGCCGTCGTCTCTGAAAACCTTAACTCTGATCCGCCAAAACCTTAATCACTATGCATTGACCCAAATTCAGCTCGACACCATCTCATACTCGTATACCTACAAGTATACTAGCTTATGAAAATAACTGAAAACAAAAACCAAAAGCTCAACAATAACTTCTTGGAGAGCCAACAAATGATTTTTATAATTATGCAGCTAAGCTTTCGCATACTAACAAACATATTATACATGCAATCCTTAAGACAAGACTAAAATGAAAGCTGTACAAAGGACATCCCCTAGCACGGAGAGAAAAAGGCAAAATTTAACGTCATGTCAAGTAACCATCCATTAAATTCTGCCAAATTCTTCCTCGTTCATTTCACTTGTTCTTTTTATTTTTTAGGTCAAAAATCACCAAAGATAAATGAAAAGAAAATTTGTTTTAACAAATTCGCCGTCGCACAGCTCTTCAACCGCAGCCGGCAAGCACATTTTGGATGCCCTCGCGTGATGTTTCATTCTCCTAAAGGTTTTATTTCGTCCCACTTTCGTGGATTTTATTAAATCCCCAATGGAAAATGAACATTTTTCTGTTTATTGTTGAAATTAGAGACCGAAAAAGCTGGAGCTATAGCAGAATTATACGAGTAAGGCTACGCACGGGACGATGCTTTTGAGGGAACAAATGAAACGAAATTGCTTCATATATACAAACATACTCGTACCCTACATACCTTACATCATCCTCTCTATATCTTGCGACAAACACCAGTTTAACATCGAAAGATAAATAACGACGGGTTGCTATAGCCCGCTGCAGGAAGGATGCCCTCTCGTGTAAGTGGTTTCTTCGACGACGACTTGAACATTTCTTGCCACCACCGCATCACCAAGCACCGCGCTCACTGTCGTCGCTCGCCGATGACAAGGAGAATGTTAAGAAGAACCATAAAGGATTTGATTCGCAACTTCCACCATGAATATGGTGAATATGAGGCGACTGCGATGCTTTTGGTATTCCGATACAAGTGGCAGTTCTCGCGAATGTTGGGGAATGGGAAACACTTTTGGGGTAATAAATATTGTAACTTGCGAGAATCGGGGACGATGGTACAAGAGCATGAAATTCCAATGGTTTCGACTCTGCTTCTGTGGAATTAAGTACTTAACTTTCGCGCATGTATGTGTGGGTGGTGGGCTTTAATTGATTCAGCTAAAACATGTATAGTGCGTTGGCGATGTGTGACTGAACGAGTGTTCACCGAGAGTAAACACGTGTTGAATAATAAATTATATTTTGATAACAGCAGCATCTTCGACCCTTTAACAAGCTAGATACAATCGTGAGTCACGCGTGATTTTCGGTTGGCAAATAATCGACGGCAGGAAGCAGCAGCGACAAGTCTTACAATTGACCTGTCAGAGGAGATCTAGCTTTCAATGCGGTATTCATATATCAAAAGCCAAATATGTCGCCATCACCTGTAAGGATGTTGTGAATTGTCGCTGAGTAAAAGTGGCACATTTTGAAGAGCTTAGAGCTATAGAAAGGGTTACCCCGAAAAAAGGTGTGATTTTAAACTTCACGCCATTATTAAAGTGTCAATATTCAAATAGAATTGCGATGTGAATAAAAACTTCGAAGTATTTAAACAGGCGTCGATACTTCAAAAGCGACGAATGAAACGAAGAAATTACAATATAAAATTCAGTGAATGAATTGCATTAACGATTGGATGATTTCTCGAAATGGAGACTTCAATTGGTCGCAGATATTATATTACGTTATGGACTTCCGCTGTTATTTCCGAACAGCAATTATTGGAAATCGAGATGGAATTTCATCAAAATAATCGCTAATTATTGACAGAAGAGAAAAACTTATTTGACAGACATGGTTTGACTTTAATAACTTCAGAGTTTCCTAAAATATTGAATTTCTCTATTAATTGCAAGTGACACTTCATGCTACCCTATACGTTTGTTATCCCGTCCCAAAAAACAACATTGCTGCACAGTGAAAATTATATGATTTCGGTACCTACTTATTCTTTTTAAGTTATAAAAGAAAAGGAGAATTAGTGCTGCAGATAAAGGCAGAATGTTTGTTGAAAAGTTTAAAAATTTTATGAAAGTTTTGGTAGAACATATCCTCGCTCTTCTTGGCTAACGTTTTTCAAATAGGCAAATCACAGATGTCTTGGGATATCACGAAAGATTTGCGGGGTTGCTTGAGCTCAAGGGGCGGTAAAGAAAGGTAACATGGAAGAAAAAGGCCCAAAAAACGCTAACAAGGCAGGATCAGATTTTAAGCACAGCCGAGGTTCAGGAGGTAGAAGAAGGAGGAAGTAGAAGAAACTATACATCGGCTCAATAATAACAACGTAGCAGGAATCGACCTAATATCATAGGAATTGATGATATGTGCTGGAGAGAAATTAACAAGCAGGTTCCATCGGCTCTTTATGACTACCTGGTCTGGTCATAAACATTGACACAATTTTAACTGCAACCAATTTCAATAAAGTACTCGTTGCACTCTCTTCATGTTAGTCTTTAGTTAACTCGTTACCTTGATGCTTTTTTGTCACGGATAAGATTTTTGTTTCAAGTCGTTTACAATCATGGATCGGGGTGATATTGAAATTCGTGCCGTTGTGATCGCTCGCTGTTTTGCTTACGGCATATTAAAAAGCATTGGTAACTTGTAAGCCGAATTTTCAAGTCGCATCAATGAGAGCCACCAGTCAAGCTTCGATACGCTGAACCACACTAAACTTCTAGAAGCTCTGGAGCATCTTTGCATTCACGGAGTAATGGTGAATTGGCTTAGTGTTTTAATCTTCTTCTTCTTCTTTTCCTTTTTATCCCGGCGTCGTTATGGTCAGAAGTGTAGGACCATAACCTTCCCACTTAACTGCATTCCTACTGGTCCGCTTGTGGGGTCCGCCGGTTTGACCTCAGAAAGTAGCGGCAGGCTTCCCGGTTGGTGTTTTTGCATTTGTTTGCACCAATTGTTTTTCGGCCTGCCTTTTTTGCGTGTTGAAATTGGAATGTTGATTGATAACGCCTTTTGGACGGGGTTCAAAGGATCTCTCCTTTGAACATGGCAATACCAACTGAGTCGGTCGCGCTCTATATTTCTTGTGATGGTTTCTTTTACGTGGAGGCTTCCTCGGATCTTTGAACTTCTAATTCTGTCACGCTTTGTTACTCCCGCTGTCATGCGAAGCATCTTCATCTCAGTTGCCGTTAATTTGCTCTCATACTTTTTGTGCATTGTCCAGCATTGTGAACCGTATGTGAGCGCCGGACGTACAACTGAAGTGTAGAGCCTTCCTTTCAGCTTAGGGGGCATTTTTCGATCACAGAAGATGGCGGAGTTTTCCCGCCACTTCATCCACCCTACGCTTACGCGATGTTTGATGTCGTCATCACAAGTTGCTTCTCTATTAATCATAGATCCCAGATATTTAAACTTTTCACACTTGGGAAGCACTCTTCCATTCAAATAAATGTCTGGAATAGGCTGATGAGGGTCAGAGAACGGGCAGCACAGATACTCTGTCTTCTTTGAACTAATACGATACCCGTGTCCCTCAAAAATGTCCACCCACACAAGTTGTAGGGACGCCTGATCATCACCTATAATGGCCCCATCGTCAGCAAAGAATAGCTGGTGCACATTGGGGTCCGTCACTTTTCCTTCAAGCAAGCAATCAAGGACTGCTATAAAAAGCAGTGGGCTGAGGACGCTCCCTTGGTGTACACCGACTTTGATTGCGAACTCTTCGGTGACTCCTGCGGTGCATCTTACTCTTGTCGTTGCTCTCTCGTACATGTCCATAATCACTCGCACGTAGGTTTCTGGAACTCCTTTTTGTCTTAGCGCTACCCATAAAAGATCTCTTGGTTGCCGGTCAAAGGCCTTCTCGAAATCAACCAACACCATATGCAAGTCCTTTGAAGAATCACGATGCTTTTCCATCATGATCCTTATACTTTGGATTGCATCTGTTGTTGATTTACCCGAGACAAACCCGCACTGGTCATCAGATAGTCGTATTATTTTCCGCAGTCGGCTATCTAATACCCGTTCAACGATCTTCATGGTGTGCGACATCAGCTTGACAGAACGGTAGTTATCACAATTTCGCGTATCACCCTTTCCTTTGTGCAATGGAAGAAGATAGCTTTCGCTCCATTGACTAGGCATAGTGTCGCCTCTCATAAGTTTGGAGATAAGAACCATGAGCCATCTAGACCCGATGCCTCCCATCTTTTTCCAGAACTCAGAGGGTATCCCGTCCGGCCCAACAGCTTTTCTTTTCTTGGAGTTTTTAACCGCGTACCGAACTTCTTCGACTGTGATGTCGGATATTTCGGCATGATTCGGGGCGGCTCTTGGAAAGTACACTCGGGGAAACTGTTCGTTCAGAAGTTCCTCGCAATACTGTCGCCATCTGTGGAGAATTTTTTCGTCTTCCACAAGGAGTTGGCCTTCAGCATTGTTAATAAACTTTGGGAAACGAATCTCCTGAGCATTTCTTCTTCTCTGGGCGGCTATCTTAAAGATATTTGCTCCTTTGTTCAAATTGTTTTGTCGAAGCTCCTGGGTAGCCTGGTTCCTGTCAGACGCGGAAGACGATATTTCTTCCAACTCCTGATAGAGGCCTTCCATGCTTTTCGCTTTGAATTCGGCGCATTTTTTCTTCGCGATACCTTTGCAACATCTATATACCTTTTCACGGCGAGCTTTTTCCTCTCTATTAGTAGAAGAGCACTTTGACCAAGCTTGGAAAGCCATTTTCTTTTCGTGTATCACTGCTTTGGCTTCGTCTGTCCATCACCAGGTTTCTTTTGCGTGTTGGCAGGGGCCTTTAGATGTTCCGAGCAGTGATTTGGCTTTCTCCAGGCCAGATTGTTGTAGGGAATCCCACATGTCTTGTGCTCTGCACTCCTCATTACCGACCTCATCGATAATGGAAGAGAGGTAGTTTTCCATGATGGTAATAAAAGCTTAGTGTTTTAATAACCGACTTTTAGTGGAACTTGCAGCACAATGAAGCAGGTTCAACACGGAGTGCCACGAGGTTCCATACTCCTCCCGATTTTATTCATACTGTGTAGGAGTATATAAGGAAAGTATACCTTTTGTTGACGACATAGAATTAGTGGTACGGCATACGTCTGAAGACAGTTACTATAATGCAAGAGGAGTTCAAGAATGCTGTCAAGTGGTGTCGTGATAATGACCTGGTCACCAATATGTCAAGAACCAAGAAAATGCATATCCGAAGCCAATAACATCGAATTATGCAATAACAGATAAAATTCGAAAACGTTCTTCAACGTCCAATTAGCTGATTGAAAATGTGGAATCCTACAATTATCTAGGAGTGATTGATAGATATTTTATCTGGAGCCTACATATTGAGAGAATTCGCTCGGATATAAAGAACGTATTTTTGCATTAGCTCACTTACGACCTACACCTAAAAATCTTAAAACTAGTTTACTGAATTGAGTCCAAACTAAGCTATGGTATACCCACATGCAGCAGCGGATCTAAAATGTGTATATGAAACTACAAGAGCTGCAAAACTCGGCGCTAAAACGTATCAAGCGGTTCCAAGCGGAAGACAGTTTAGAGTGATGCCAGTACAACATATTTACAAGATAACCTTAATACTAGACTACTATGACGACATCGAGTTCAAGAGGTCTGTTGCCCATAAGATCAGCAAGAAGATTTACATAAGGCCTGTTTTTCGTTTCAAGAAACTTCGTCAAAATCCGACCTCCACACTATAAGAACTTCGGGAGCCACTAGATTCATGCAGACTTGAATTAGACGCAAATCACAGAGAAAGCAGATCTTTTCACGGATAGTGAACATTTCGCAAAAATCCATTTCATTCAGGAAGGCTCACTTATCCCTTGCTTACAGTCGCATTGAAGCAAATACATATGTGAGATAAAATTGAAAGCTCTCTTAAGATGATACTCCAACAATGTTTGTGAGAAAGAGAACTCAATGGTTGAAAGAGGCATGATGGGGAGTGAGCTACATCGGCATAACCAACGTCGATTTTTAAGAAAAAGGAGTCAAAGCTTTGGAGCAAGCCCCTAATGGGACAATATGGTTATTGATGAACCAAAAAATATTTTTCGAGATAAATAAAAAGTCAACTGATTTTTTGAACATACTTTATAAGTTAGCACGTAAGCCTACAATAAAGCCTCCTCGGGCTAAATAATGTGACTCGTTGACAATCTCTTTACCGATTCGTTCATATTTTCTGAAAATTGACTGCACTTGAGAGACATGACGTAAAGCAGACAGTGCGAAAGAGAGTTGAGGAGCTATTTTCAGCCTCTCCCACCTTTAAGTGTTCTCGATATATTATGATTTCGGAATGTATGATAAATTGGAGTCTTGACAATATTTCTATAAATTCTATGAATGCAGCGAGTTCGAAATAAATCATTACTGATGGTGTTGTTCCCACATTAGAGGAGCTCTGTTGCTACAAGCCAAAGCCCAGATTGTAGGATGATTCTTAACAGGCAAATAACAAGTCATGATTGATTGATGACGTAGGGCCACCCGAGTGGACCTCAAGATGATAGAATGACAACTGACTTATTGATTTATCATCAAATGCTAAAATGAACTCCTTCTAGTGTTTTTTCAGTACCATCCTTAAACACTTCTTGCCTTGTAACTTGCAGAACTTTTACCATATTTCAAAGCTTAATACATGGAATATCAAATGCAAAACCCAAAAATTCCGGCAAACAACCTGCGCCTGCCACCCAAACATCATGACTCACTTTTCGCATTTGTCCAGTTTTTAAGGCTCTAACACACCTTAGGCTAAGAAAAAATCCTTAAATGAAGGATTTGGCCTGTTGAATCTGGAATCCTTCAGATAATATCCTCTATAAAGCTGTATTGTATCTGTGTTATATCTGTCAGAGTGTCACGGTCTTTGTTTTATTTTACTTTGGTAATCTCCTACAGGATATCAATCAATCAATCAACAAAGCACACCGTTATAACCGTAAATACCATATCGAATAGAAAATGAATTCTCCATTATCCTTTGTGAGGTAACATAGATGAAGTGGCGACTTGTGACAGGGAAAGTAAAATGTTGTAGTGCCCGATCCGACCTCATAATTTAAACCTCATAAACAACCAACTGTAGCATTCAATTGAACCCACTTTATGATAGCAGATGGCGACTATGCTCACAGGGTAATCTGGTCAGCTGATAGAATCACTTGGACATAATTGATATCGCATATGCCGGCCCAAAATATAAGTATAAATATGACAGCTCGTGAAGATCCGAATTTTCTTTCAGTCACCTGGGGTGAAGGGATCCGCCATTGATTGCCATATTCAAACGACACAATTTCGAGAAGCTTTTACCAGATTATAATCCTACAGAGATTCTTTCAATATCCCGCTGAGGAGAAACGCTGCAAAATATATTTCGATAGCTTGGCTGTTGGCGAGGTTCGAAACCCAAATCATTGGCATCAGAGGCCACCGCCCATCCCACTGTGCCATGATGCTTTCATGCGTAACATCAAAATATCAAATCCTGAAACATTTTTTTTCGAATTAAAAATGTTTACATACCTCCACGTCCCTAGCACTCGAATCCATCGACACTCACTATACGTAAGCTTTCCTAGCCTCGCATATCTAAAGAACAAAATGTTAATTTGGTAGTTTGAGTGGACCAGTGGCACCCATAAACCTAATTTTTCGGCTTGAAATAGCACATGATTTATGTAAATATGGATTAGTTGGTTATTGCCATCACGAGCGATATATTGATCGTAAATTCTTGAACTCTGGCGTGTACACAACATAATTAAATGATATTACAAGTGATAATGGGAGTATAGGGATCCGAGTGTTTGCTTGGTGCTTGGCTCGTACACACTGTTGGAGAGGGTGACATATTATTAAATGTGAAAGTCTACTGCTACGCTGGATGTAACCATAACGTGGAGCCTTAATGACAATTAAAAATAATGGATGGCCATGTACTGCATGTGACAGAAAGCTGATGCTTAAGGGTTGATACAGCGAGCGGTAGAGACAAGGCTTCTGTTAAATTTACGTTTCCTAAGAATAGGAAAGGATTTAGCGTTATCATTTTTGAAAGTTATTTTTGAGGACTGAGTTTACTATAAGTCCTATTCCTTGATATTTTTAGGGGCAAGTATGTCAAATTGTTCAAAAAACAACAGGAATCGTATAATTCCGCCGATTGCATTTGTCTAATTCGCGCTATTCGAACCGAAATTAATGAAAGTAATGCGCTAATTCGTGAGAGTCTCCTTGGACATATTGATATTCGTATGAAAGACTTTGGACGCGCTCGTGGTGGATAGCTGTCAAACGCCATATTTTCACAAAAATAAAAACTGAGGCATTTTTTTTTTTTTTTTTTTTTTTTTTTTTATAATTCGTGCAGGTTCAAGAGTTACGCTCTTTTGATGTTTGTCACACAACCTGGACGGGGTGCAGATGGTTTGTGTCGAAGATGTTCGTTCACTACTCTCCGGGGGTGGTTGTCTTGGGATTCGAGAGATTCGACTGAATTTGTCGCGTTGATTGTAGTTTTACAGTAACTTTATTCCATGCCATTAAGATCTTATATTGGAAATGCACACGCAGAGTATGAATTTTGAAGTGATCTTATACTGCGAGTGTTATGCCTTCGTCAGCATTTTTTGATCATCTCTCATTCACAACTGGTGTTGTTGCATGGGTTTTTTCCGTATAGGAATTTTTTCTTGGCTATGGTCAGACTTGAACTACAGACCTTCCGCTTAACAGTCGGTGATGATTACCATTGCACCACTACCACCCATGATTTAAGTGTTTAAAGGAAGATTATTTTGCTGTTTGGTATTTCAGAGTTCTATTTTTGACATCTCAAGCGTGATTTGTCAAATGCGTCAGTACCAAACCTGCTCAGATGGTACTGCCATTTTATCATGGAAAGACTTTTACCCGAAAAGACTTACAAATTATTGACTTTTCTCAAAATTCGTTCGTCATTATAGAGGAACATATTACTGTTATATCCGTTAGTGCTATTGTGTTTCTCGAGAGTCGAATTCATTTTTGGTCATGGGATTTTCATAAGCAAGATTTGTTCAAGAAATAAGGTGACTTTTTTTTCCCGAAGAAAGAATATTTATTCGTCAATATCTCTTTGCCTTCAAACTAAGCGCTCTCAATCATAATACAGTTGCGCCAACGCTTTTCCCACTCCTCGAAGCACTTCTGATATGCCGTTTTTAGCATAGCTTTAGCTCTTCCAATGTTTCCAGAGCTTCCAAGCGTACTCTGTCGGAAATAAGAACGAAGAGGTAAAGGATGCATTTTAAGAAATAATCGATGAAATATTTGAAAATTTCTCATCTTCCGACTCGAAAAATGTACTCAGGTCAAAAAATATCATCAAGACACAAAGTTACATCAAATTGATCACTTTCTGATCGGTAAAAGGCGCCATACCAACGTATTATACCTTAAAGCATATAGAAGACCGGATTACGATTTAGACCACATCCAGAGCGGAAAAATGGCAATGTAAAAAAATTCGACGTTAAAAAGTTAAAGGACTCTCGTACGCAGCCTCAATACCAGGACGATATTAACACAGGTCTGCCCTACTAGATGACATGAAAACTAGCGATAAAGAAAGGTAGGAGAAGAAATCGACAATAAAAAGTATTGTAAAAAACTCAGCTCCAAGTTTTGTCCGAGTAATAACACCGCGAAGACAGAACGAATGGACAGTGGACAAATAGTCAAGGGAAGAATGAGTGGAAAACTCGTAGAAAAAAGTTCGCCGGTATGGCAGCGCCGCAGATGGGAGAGATGGACATAGAAGAAATGGAACAGAATAGCGAAACATGATAGGAAGGCTTGGCGAATAGTTGTCAACGAGGATCTGGATTGCCGAGTTCGGTAATAGTAATAATAAGTTCGATAGGCTGCGACTTGTATGACCACAATTCAAACTCAGGACTTGTAGTTGAACTACAATAACATATAGTAAAGAGATCTTACACCAACAGAGACCCACCTATAATCCATTATATAAAGTAGTAACTTCCTCCTTGCAATAGTTGTTAATTGCTTGAAAAATCAGGATATCCGTAGGGCTTTGTAGTTTAAGTCGAACCCAATCAAGTACTGATTAAAATTAATTTACTGCCCCGAATCCCTTTACTTAATGCCCTCCTTTACCAAATCTCCATACGTAAGTCAATAGCATTCCTCAACCAATATTCACCTCATTTCGCCAGACTTTAAAACATTTTTCCCTTTGTAGACGAGCAAATATTTTGAATTTTTGCTTCGATTCGAATTATCTTTATTTTACGTTTTTGACTTTTTTTCCTCATAAACATTCACGGGCTTCTTCATCATGATAGATTCAAAATTAATTGCAACCGGTCTTCGTTTTATTGGCTTTCTCCCGTCTGGGAATGGAAATGTTGAAAATTCCCTGAAGGTATCCTTTTATATGCTGTTATGCATGCGGTTGCGATGAGGGCCGTTGTCAACAGAGCACCCACACAAGCCCGCGCCACCGCCAATCACAGCAAGTTAATGTAAAAAGGATATTGAACTCATTTTTCCTACATGTTCACATGAAATTGGTTTATTATCGTTATGTTTTATCCCCGCCGAAGTTACACCTCTTAAGTGTTTGTGTTTGGGTAACTGATATGAGTTTCGAAACAAGTGCGGAGTATATGTATATGGTACTATGGGGCGTGAGGGGTCGGATGGATAAATTGATATAATGAAGAACAGAATGGTTGTGTTTTTGTAACTTTTGGAGTCCCGGATCGACACACATATGTACTATGTACCTGTCCGGTTGTCATTGTGAAAAAGAAATGAGAGCATTTACTATTGTGAAACAGGATATACACATAATGACTTTCGATTCATTATGATGGTGTATTCTGCTGGGAGCGTTGCCCGTTCATTCGAACCACTTTCGAAAAGTTACAGAAAGTAAGGGTAAAATAAATGGCACTTGAGCTAAAGGGATTCCTGGAAGGAGGCGACTTTAACGCAGTTGACGTGGGTCCTATTAAACGTTCTGTTTTGTTAAAATAATCACTTCAAGGAATGCAAAGTAGAATGTTATAAAGTATCGTGGAACTATCCTTAGTAACCCTGTATTCAAATGTTCCCCATCACCATCTGCTGGTTTACTGCTTATTGGATACTAGTCCTGAAGGAATTAGGCACAGTTCCATCGTGAGCCTTGCAACAGTTGTTCTATAAGCACTCCGTTCTCTGTTCGTCGGTTTGGTATACGCCTGCCTATTGTGCGTTTCGTCAACCCACTTAATGAACTTCACAATCCGCAGGATACTATGTACCATGAAAATAAGCTTTACTTCGAAAATGACTTTATGTCGTTCTCTTCTCTCAAAACACTAATGAAATAGAAATACCAATGGAAAAACCTACCAAGTAGGCAGGGATACTAATGAATATCTCATTAGGGGCAACGGCCAACCTTTTTTTCAATATATCTTCTACGATTTCTGATTTTCATTATTCTCTGATTCGTTTGAGATTGATTTGAAGAGGATTTAAATTGCGACTTTTATATCAAGGCGATTGTCGTCTTTTTAATGTTAAGGACTATCCTAATGCCCTACTGGTATTCATAGCGACATTCTAGTCGATTTGTGAAATGTATGCATTAGCTTCATGGCCATCTGAATAATGCCTATACTTAATGTAGGATTCCAGTGCACTGGCATTCCTCCATTTTCAATAGATCGCTTTCCGCCCAAGTCATCAATCATTGGTAAGGTGGAATCATTAAGTAGATCCCGCCATTTCATCGTATTCCAATCCTCTGACATCGATATCGACCCATTTCCAGCTGCTTTCAGCTCAGCAACTTCATCACACTCATTAGAACACGTCCAACTGGTCATCACACTAACCACAATCGTGCTAAATCCTTTCTACATTTTTTTTTTGCTCTCCTCAAAACAGTGTCATTTTTTCCATTTTCAAATCAACAACAACAACAACAAAGTGTGAAAGCCTGTTAAGGTGTCAATGCCAATCAATTATTCAATTTTCCCACATGGTTGAACACAACACTCACATCCTCGCATGACAGTTCTCAGTCAGCAGCTGTTCTAAGCCCCATGTCCCAATGATCCAGCTGCAGCCCAGCATCCCTTGCATCCTTTTTTACTTATCAATGACAAACATACTTACATACTGTGTATGCACCACGTTCATATGGGCACTTAACTATAGTCGAGTGACAGAATTGCTCTGCATTGGATTGGAATCGTGGACGTGGCGTGTGCGAAATAAAACAGGAAACTCCAGCTACAATGTAAAAGTGAATACATTCCGTTCAATGTCCATCGGAGCAACTGCGCGTAGATAGGTCGCTCTGTTTGCTTTTCGTAGCATTTCAAAATGAAATTGGCTGAGTATCCCCCTGCGAAACTATTCTATCATGCAAATGCGACGTATACTGATGATGATGACGATGACGATACGATAGCGATGGATCTAAGAGCAGTATAACCAGTAGCTGGGAACAAGGGAGTCATCGACATTTCATTCAACCTTTCTGAAGGACCCACACTGATGTGAGTATGTGTACGTGTTTATCATATTTTTTCTGCCACTTTGCCCCGCACATCCGCCCGATGGAAATACTATGCATGCGATGGAGACGAGTCCTAGCGTCATGACTGACGTCAGTAGAGTGCTAAATAAAATGAGAATGTGTGGCAAGTGCGGCAAGTGTTGGGTATCCAATGAGCGGAATAGATTCTAGTTGAAAGGGGATATTGCAACGATATCCTAGAATGAATCTATGTATAATAATATCGACGTAAGTGATGGAATTACTACCGGGATACACGGTGGGATTAGGGACATCCTTTGGTATTCATGCATGATGTGTGCGTGCGTAGTCCTATTAATTGGAAACAATTAATGATCCTGATGCCGTATATCGAACACTTTTCTATTGACTACTGAGTAACTTATTACAACACGCTACGGCGTGACATTTCAATTCCTCAATATAAACTTTCACTTCCCTGTCGCAAGCCAATTTAATATCTATCGCAAAGGATTTGTCAAGAAGTCTGCCACTGACTTCTCGCTTGTCTGCAATCAAACCTCAACAAGGGGGAGGACGAAGGTTGAAGAAAACAAAAGCATCGGGAAAAAAACAGAGAAACCAAAGAAACAACTTCAAAGCATCAATCCTTCAATCAAAGCAACTCACTTATTTCACAGCAATTGCACATTTGTAAAGCGAGATTCTGTTCGTATAATTCATTCTCCTGCTGCAGCAACTAGGTATGGTTCGATGTTGTTGGATTTTTATTTTACAATGTCGCCCTGCTACCACTCCTCCTCGGTTCCTTTTAACTTAACAACGTTTGAGGCGCTCTTCGTCCTTTTATTAAATTTACTGCAGCGTAAAAACAGTAGAAATGAACGCAAAGATGAACATATGCACATGTACATACGTGTATGTGAAAACGCTCAATTTTTTTGTTTATTAATACTCACAAACGTACATAGAAATTCATGCGCACTCAGTGATTGTTACAGCTTTATATCCTTGAGTTCAATTTACGATTTTCTTTCCATAAACTTTATGAACAGCAAGAGCAGGCGAAATTGGAATTTCTTCAAATCTTTCTTCGGGTTGTTAAGAGTTTCGTTTGATTACACTTGACGTTGCAAATAACTTCAATGCAGTAAAATCGAACGAAATAAAAAAACAAAAAACCGAAAAAAATTCCAGTAAGAGGCGAACAAATGACTAGAGAGGAATTTCTCAAAGGGTCTTATTCCATGTGGAAAATATTCGAAAGTACATACCATGCACATGGTCTATGTGTGGAGAGAAAAACTAACGGATTCGGTATCTTGATGGAATTCCACAAGCCTTGAAGGAGTTTAAAAAAGTTATTTTTCTTTCGTTTTTACAAAGTTTCGGTTGGCAACCTCTAAACTTCTCAAGCATTTGAACACGTTTTCAACTGTGTAAATGGACGTGATTCGAAACTTGTTCTTGGATTCGTCACGAAGGCAATATGCTGCTAGCTTGTATCATTACGTATTCCGAATGACACTTGCCTAATGGCAGCTTATCTATGTCCCACCGAAAGCATGTGTTTTACGATAATGAACCAGGTCACGAACGGCCATACAATCTATCAATTATTAAACGAGCCAATTAGCGGGGATATCTCTTAATCATGACAACACGGTCGGAATAGGTGGCCTTAAAGTGACGTTGGGTTTGTTCTTATTGTTCTAGTATGTTGCCTTTTATTAAGTAGCACAAGAGCTTGACTCCTTCAGTACTTCAATTTAATTGAGTTAAGTAACTTTTTGCTGACATCAAAGCCAAGTCTACTTTTGACATGCCTACCAAAGTCAGGTTATGTAGGACGACGATCAATGACTCCTTTCGCTCCATCACTTATTTATTGTACTTATTTAATTCGTCTCATTTCAGTCAGCTGCTTTCAGTGCCATACGACCAGTTGATAGAACTTCCTACCCACCTATGTACGCGACCTTAGATACGGTCACCTCTGCTGCGTCATTTCTTGAAATCGAAGGCTCTTATAATTGTGTCCATTCACTCAATTTCACTATTAGCTCGTACAGTTCTTAGTGGTTTCTTCGCTTCCACTCTCCTTTAGCAGAAACGGAGCAGAATTCATTTTCCTCGAATCGACCAAAGACATTTCGACCAAGATGATTAAGGTTACATAGCCTACCTTCAAGGTGATATGCTTCATTGACCGTACGACCTTCCGGAAAGAACCCATGATGTACTATGCCATTGTAATCGAAACTTTCCCATTTGACCGAACTTGTCGTGTTTTTTTTCTGTCTTTGCATTTTTGGTAGCCCCATTGGGATGATTGGACTTTGATTTTGACGTCATAACCTAGCATATATCGTAATGACTCTTTTCAGCAAATCTGGATCGTCATTCACGTCACTCAACCGCTCCTGAGCGATGCTCATGCTCATTCCTTTGGTCAACATTTAACAATTTCGGAACAAACTTTCCTGTCACACATTCCATGCCCAATGTATCTGAAAAATAAATGCATGGTATGGGCCAACCGATATGACAATATCCTCAGCAACTTCTGATTTTGGTTCGATGATTCTCCATAACAATTTTCTTCACTGCTTCAACGTCATCGTAAGTGGTTTACATCGTCATTAAGATCTTCTCGGTCTTCTGTGAAGAGCTTGTTTTTTTTTTTTTTTTTTGCTCAGAGTGGCTAAATGCCACAGTCAATATATCAAGTACGTTGGGGCGCTTCATTTTATTTTTCACACAAAATTTAATTAAAATTCCATTTTTTTCAATAGCAAAAAATCCCAAACCACGTCGAACCTTATTATCTGTGATTAATAGACTCCAAAATAGCTGATAATGGCAGCATATGTTAGGGAGTATGTATACCAACATAACAAAAAAAAGTCCGCGAAATTCGAAAAGTCACCTTATTTTTTGAACAAACCGCAGATAGCTACTAAAGGTGACGTTTTGGCCAAAATGTTGGTATTGGTTAATAATGGACTTGCTATATTCATCCAATCATGTCCATATCATTTGAAAGTGATGTAACAGCGTGACATGGGCTCTGTATAGCTCCTCTCTTTAGACACCGTCATGTGCGACTTTAAAGTCGGCAATAAGGTGCACGTTGAGCTTTCTGGCCTGAAATCACGCTAATAGGAATCTATAAGATTGTCCACGAACTGGTTGGGTAGTTATAAGTTTCCGATTCTCATGGGGATCCGCGTAATCGACCCCCTACTGCTCCCTCCATTTTAACACAAACTAATATTCTATTAAACATAAACATGATAAGCATGACATACTTCAATGATTGAATGAATGTAGGGAAACGTCAACAAAGCATTTGTGGGCACTGAAGTGGAAGGAAGTCCGTCTGGCGGTCAAAGAGGGCAAAGCCTTCATAATGAAAGGCCAACGATGTCACTGACATTTATAAGTAATACTGACATCTGTCTGCGGCCCATCCAATTATGCACCCATAATAAATGCTCACTCATCCGGTGGTTCGAATAAAGTAACAAAAAATTGATTCTTATATGCGCCTGGTCTACCTTTACTACCAATTTTCTATAAAATACATTAAAGCCTACACCCTAGTGTACTCAAGATGCTCCCAATTTGCTCTTAACCAGCTCATAATGAGTCGAATAGAAAGCGTCTAGAGTTATTTTTTTAATTTTTTCGCAAGACATAAGCCATCAGTGCATGAATGTACACACAGACAGAGATACTCTAAAACCTGCCAATTGGGAACCTAGGGGCCGTTTTTTATACAAGCCGACATTTAAATTTCTCGCAAACCTTATCAGAGTTTCATTGTAAAATTATGCATCGATTGAAATCAGTCCGGAATCGAAATTATTATTTGGTCTCGAGATATCCGAGACGACAATTTTTTTTTTTTTGCAGAAAATAAACCGCCAATTATCTTTGCAAATGTGCCTCGAATGCCGTTGGTCGGGAATCGATATCATTACTTGTTTTTGAGATATATGAGGCGAAAAACAAGCTCACGGACGTTCGCACACACAGAGTTCTTCTAAAAGCGATGGATATCTTTTACAGGGCAAATCGGACCCATTATAATAATTTCCAAATGGAAGTCGTGGGTCGCACGAGGACTTGATTTACTGTCATCTTAGCACCAAAGTCACGAAACAGCCGTGGAGCATCCTTTTAACAACCTAAACAGAATGAGACTATTTGCCTCTCTGGATAAGTTTGTCAATTTTTTTTATTTGCCATTCCCGTATGTATAACAGCTAGGTTGAATTGTTCTCCACCACATTCGGTTCTGGAACACCACCTTTCAGCTTATGTTTACGAGTATTCCCATTGCTTTTGGGTGTGACCTGTTTTTTTCCAAAAAAAGAAGAAAACACAATTCGATTAACTTCACGCTTCGAGAGTTTTTAGAAACACATTCGCTCCGAAGTTACCTACTATACATACATGTTTGTATATATGTATAGTATATGTGGAAGGAGATAAATCGCGTAGCAACGAGAGTGGGTTTCCACATGCATAAGCGTACCACATACATAGCCAAATGTAACCACTTGCCCTTAATTTTACAAAGCACCCTTTTTCACATGTAATGACGTCAGTTCAAGCCCCCGGCCATAATCATCATCACTCAACCGCGATTTTTTTTTAGCTGTGGCTTAGTCTTGACGGGGATGGGTGAAAATGTGAAAAAGTGGCGATTGTTTAAAAAGCAGGACATAAGCAGCGACCGTGGTGGCCGCTGAAGGATATTCTGTGGTTTCATTTGATCAACGATGGTCATTCGTTAGGTTAATGTGACGTCATGCACATTACGTTCTACGGATAAAGTCATAAAAATGCTCCAAAGTCGGATGAGATGAGTAAATTCCATTTAAACGCTTCATGTTTGGTTCGAGTGGCGCGAAGCTTTACAACGCACACACTAATGGGCTCAACCTCAATTGCTAAAAATCTCGTTGCAAGTGAATAAAACCGTTTTTGTGATACTAGAAAGAGCCAATATCTTTCACATCCATTACTCATTCCCTATCGTATAACTCGATGCCACCAGAACGAACTAAACTACCAATCACCTTCCGCGAACACTCAAGCTGATACGTATAGGTATAGATCCATGCAAATATTCTTGAAGCCCACCGTCAGCTGGTCGACCTATAGCTCCGAGTTTAAATTACCACTAGCGATTTCGGATCCTCAACCAATTGCATCACAAATCTCTGGTGGGGACAATAGACGCCTCATCCTCATCTGGACTGTTTTCTCTTCTTTTATCGTCTTCGCCGATTTGCTTGTGGATTATTGCCATCTTATGGAGGTGTAAAGGTGCAAACAAAAGCATAAAAGGAAGAAAAGGGGTAAAATTTGGCGCAATTTAGACAATTTTATTCAGTGCATGGTTAGCCACTCATTGAATGGGTAGGTGAACAACCCTCGAACTGTTATCTGATGTACTCGTACTCGTCTCTACCAACCCCGAACCTATGCCGGAAAATAATTTTATTTATGATACTATACCACTCGAATCGGTGTCGTTGCTGGAATATATTTCTGCACAAGTCTGGGGTGCGATTCAACTTATTTTCCGAAAATTAGAAAATTTTACGGTAAAGTATCACTTTTTTATTTCGTTTCATTGTATGTGCTTTAAATGCTCTGTTTGGGGGTCATTTAGCCAATTTTGCCACGATAAAGTTTTTGAATTATAGAGACTCCCAGTGGCCCGTGAGCTTTATAGGTTCCGGGTGAGAAGCAGTTTGAATGTTTGAGTGACTCGCAAACTTATTTGATGCCATCCGATGTGGGACGAAATAAATATTTTTCATTTGTGATTTGAGGTTTAGTTCTTCCGAAGTACGTTAAATTCTCAGCAAAATATTTATTGCCCTTGACTTACCCTTTTGTAGCAGAAATAGGTATCACATAACTGACGGTCGTCAGTGTTTCCTTTTTTCAACGTTATTACCATTTAACTTCATGCTTATCCTGAAGAGGGTTCGCCATCAAAAATAAAACGAAATTTCCTATCATCACCATCATTGCCATCGCCATTAACAACAACGTCAATCAAACTTGTTGAAAACCTTTTTTTTTCAATCCTCCATACGAATAGTATTGCGTGAGTATGAATGACGCTTTCCTTGAGTTATTTTTTCTTTCTGTAGCTTCTTCCCCCCCTCCATGTGTAGTCAGTGTGGGAATCTGTTCTCTTTTTTTAGCTGGATTTTAACTTATTTTGAAGCAAAGGAAATTGAAAATGCCGGACAAACGCTCTAGTGAAATGTGTGATTGATACCGTGACCGTAATGATTGCACGCTTATTAGCTTTATTAAGCAAAAGAATATTCGAATATTTTTTTCTGTAATGTATGCACTATCATTTCCCGCAATACTTTTCCAACTTTCGGATCATTTCATAATTTCTCTTTCGTAGAACTTTTTCTTCAAAAAAAAACTTTTTATGAGGAGCCCACAAAAGCAATGTTGATGTTTTGAAATGATGCCCTCCATTAAGTTGATGGCAAGCGACGCCTTTGCTATTAAATGATTCCGAACACTTTTTGCCGATTTCTAACTGAGCCAACTCCAAACATTACTTGTCTGATGCTAACAAATAGTACGAAGTTTGTTCAAAAATAAGGTGACTTTTTGAATTTCCCAAACTAAGTACATTCGATTTCTGAATTTCTTTGCTATGTATGTTAAATCACTACATCAGCTTGTCTGTGATTCGATGACTAGTCATAGATAAGCTGCTGAGAATACTGACATATCGATTACCTTATTCCATAAGTTTTTGCCAGATATATTGAGCATAAAACCGGTATCAGCTAAGTTTTTTTCTCGAAATTACTACATTTTGACCAAAAGAACCGCCGCATGAGCATCGCTTAGGAACTGTTGAATGGCGTGAATAACAATTTACTGAAAAAAGGCTATCACTGGTTGCGAAACATGGTGTTATTGTTATGGCGTCGAAACCAAAGCCCAATCATCCCAATGGAAACGACCAGAAGAGCCAAGACTGGAAAAAAATACGCCAAGTTCAGCACTGGCTTCAAATTAATGTTTCATGCACCTGCTCATTCACCGTTGTTTATGCGTAATTTTTGGCCAAAAATAATACCGTTATGATGCCTCAGTCACTTTATTCACTGGACTTAGCGAAAAGACTTAAGAGCGGACTGAAATTCGCCGCTATTGAGGAAATAAAGACCGCATCCCTGGAATACACTCCAAAAAGCGCATATAATTAATGCTTCGATGTTGGAAAAAGCACTTACGCAAATGTATTATATCTAAGAAGGATTCGTTTATAGGGGACAAAATAGATATTGATGAATAAATCAATTTCTTTCGAGAAAAATTAAAAGTCACTTTATTTTTTGAACAAAAAACGTAGACTACTCTCTTTCGATGCCACCAAATGCCATGTCACCGGCGCAAACGAAGTTCAGGCGGCTGCAAGATATTTTTTTAAGGAACATCACAATATGCCACATGAGAGACCCAAACTTTGAGAACGGCTAATTAAAATCTTTACGCAAAGCTACATCAGCTACAGCAGCAATATTCAAAACTTTTTCATTGCGCACTGATTTTGAAAACGTAGCCATGATTTGTCAGCGTTTTTCAGAAGAAGATCTATTCATGATGAAATACCATTAAATATTGAACAGAAATATCACATTCGCATGGCATTTGTCATGCGTGCCATGCCCGAAAATCCGTATTAAAAAGGGTAGCTCGTATTGGATCACAAGTTACTTTTACCGGATGTTACATGTTGCGATTCGTTTCAAAAATCGGTCGTATTCGTCATTGTTGTCCTCGGTGATAACTGGCTGACCAGAGTGAGCGGCACTCTTAATATTTATTCCGCTGATCAAGACCGCTTACAGCCTCCTCTCAATAGATGGTAAAAAATAAAATGCACCGAAAAACAAATTATTTCCCTCCATCTTCAAACTGAGTAATGTCTTTATTTTAGTGGGATAACTAACAACACTAAATCTGCATCGAAATGTGACATCGCATTGACATGATCTTGAATTTTGCCCTTGAACGCCACCTACGAGGGTGGTCCGATAAGTACTTAGCCTACAAAAGAAAAACAAAAATTTTGGGGAAATGGCGATTTATTTTTCAATATAGTCTTCTTTTACACTTGACCCAGCGATGCTCCAACTTCTTTAATCCGTCTGAAAAATACGTTTTCTCGAGGTCTGCAAAGTAGGCCACTGTGGCTTCGATGACCTCCTCATTCGACTGAAATTTCTGCCCGGCGAGTGACTTTTTCAAATTTGGAAACAAAAAGAAGTCACAAGGGGCCAAATCTGGAGAATACGGTGGATGGGGCAGCAGTTCGTAGTCCAATTCAACCAATTTGGCCGTGGCGAGGGCGGAGGTGTCATTTGACATAGTACAGCCCTGTGACCGTTTTGCCCTTCTCCGGGTAGTTGTTGTGGATCACACCTTGTGAATCCCAGCCGATGGGACAGTCGGAGCATGTTCCTTGGTCTCTGGTGTGTACCAGTGGATCCATGTTTCGTCGACTGTCACCAAACGACGCAGAAACTCTTTTGGATTGTGCTTAAACAGCGTCAAACACTGCTCTGAAGTGGTCTCACGATTGCGCTTGTTGTCCGGAGTGAGTAAACGCGGCACCCATCGCGCCGACAGCTTACTCATGCCCAAAATTGCATGCAGGATATGACCCATGCGATCTTTTAAAATGCCTACTGTCTCAGCTATCTCGCGCACCTTCAATCGGCGGTCTACCAATACGAGATCGTGGATTTTTGTCACGTTATCCTCCGTGGTAGCCGTTTTCGGGGCACCTGGACGTGGCTCATCAAAAACCGACGTGCGACCACGTTGAAACTCGTTAAACCAATTTTTGATGGTCGCCATCGAAGGAGAAGAGTCACTGTACACAGCATCTAAACGCTTTTTGATTTCACTGCGCGATTTCCCTTCCAAAAACAAGAATCCAATCACCGACCGATATTGCTCTTTTTCCATTTTTCTAAAATCCGCGGACATTCCCGCTTCCACAGGCGGTCAAAACAAAACTACGAGTCCGATCCGGCTGAAATTTCGACAGTAGTCGTCTACTAGAATGTACTACACGATAATAAGTTGCTCTAATGTCGCCATCTGGCGGTGAGGCAAAGAACAATACTTATCGGACCACCCTCGTATTGTCAAGCCGCATAGAGTTCCCAAACAGCCCACTGTATAGTTTCCCCCTCCGTAACATTCCTGTTTTTCTTTATTTTTTTGAGGTTTTCTTTTCTTTCTTAGTGATCGTAAAAGACTTGAAAAATTGGTCCTAAATTCCTAAATTGTTGCTCCAAAGGAGAAGGAAATTCTTAATGACATACTGTCGCTATCCCAACCGTCATGTATGTACATTTATGCGGTAATAAAAACAAAATTACTCAAGTTAGGTTAAAGACTTTTCCATTAAAACCATTAAGTTCACCAACAACCGGAGGGGAGCAAATTAAATATATAATACATAGGCAGAGTACAACTCCCATTGGGCATCGAAATGGCAATAAAACATAGACCTTATCCACCTTGAATAATCGGTTTTTATTCGTCGGAATTACACCCTTCAGTGCGTTTTGCTGTAGAACCTATTCGAATCGGTTCTAACGAACTTCAGTGATTTATAACTCAAGTTACTTAATTTATTTTGAACTAATACCGATAAATTCAAGGAAAATGTAATACAAAGAGTCAAATTTAGAGACAACCTAACCTACTTCAGAATTTATCTAGTTCTAATGAACTCATCCAACTTCCCCCCCGCAGTACCTGCCTAATGAATCGCTAATAGCTCCAACGTGGGAATCAACTTTTATCCCTTCTTTTCCTTGTGTTTCCATTTAACAAAGCTTGCAACAGTCCAACCCTTAATTCAACACAACTTGCGACAAATTTAGCCGAGCTGAAACAGTACCCACAAATACCAACAGCTGGAACAAAAGGGATAAAAAAAAAGCAGAAAAGGATAACGATCAATGCCTAAACTTCTTTTGCACAAATTGTTTTAAATAATAAATTCACAACCGCAGTCATTAATCATTCTCCAAGAGCTTGAGAGCGGATATCTCTCGCTCCAACAATTCCAAGTAGAAACAAAACCACAAGCCTAATCACCTTCGCCTTACGGTTTGTCAGTTATATTTTGTGTCCCTACTCCAAGAAATTCTTTCATTTCCTCTGTTCGTTCATTTCGTTGTCCAGCCGCACCCACAATTTAGACTAAGGTTACAAGGACTCAACTGGGGAACCAATCGTTAACTATTGAAATAGACGTGTTCCCGGCCATTGTCAACTACGAGTATGACGGTTCCACTACAGTAATACATAAATACCTTAGCACGCCCTAATGATTAATCCCGTGAGGTACATACTAAACACCCTTTGGCCTTGGTGACAATAATTACTTACAACGAATTGAATATTTCACATATTTATCACGATAGTTACTGGCTGCAAATTACCAACTGCTCGTAGATATGTATACCCCCCTATCCCTCTGTAGCCATTTTGCTGGCAACTTACACTTTGCAAGAGTGATTATCCTGTTGGTTGCATACTTAAATATTAATTAGTTTGAAACTGATTTTGTACCGAGCCAGCCGTGGAAAGGGTTACCCCTGCCAGGGAATGTTCTACTTAATTTGAAACAATGTTATAAATAAATTAATTTCAATATCTCCTTCACAGGACAGGAACATATCTACGAATGGCTCTTGGTAGCTATGTAAGAAGGTATATTTGTGATTGTTGGTCATTTTGAATTGTTTAATTACTCTCGCATCGGCAGAGGGAAAAATATGAGCAAATAACAGTGAGAGGTTGAATGTCTATATACCTTGGGGAGTTTCCTTATGTACGTGAATGGGAAGGGAAAACTCTTTAAGCCAAGAAAATCTAACTTACATACCTCTGATATAGTAATTCCATTTACTACTGCGGCGTCGGAAGTTGTAATAATTTGCGAAATCTACATATATCGAGTTCAGTCGAAGTTTAAGCAATACTGCAGCGGTAGCTACTCATCTATTGCATATTAATGTGTCAGTTATTCACAAATCAATTCAGCTCCGTGAGCCTAAAACAAGACAAGCTCGTCAGTCCTCTTGCGAGCATCCGATATTCCTGAAAGTAAATACAAAACAAGAATAAAATGTAATTTTTGTTTTAAATTTCGAAAAACAAACAAAACAGTTCATGCTGGTTAAAAATGGTATGAAGAACAACCTTTACTGATGAATAATGCAACAAGAGCTTGCAGACTTGTTGGCTGTAATTAAAAAACCAAGCGAGAGTAATGGTGGGTCGTTGCGGGAATTTATCAACATCCACAACCAAGCGCATCGAGGCTCGGCCTATGTGATTGCCGGGCCCACCATCACAGGAGCTACCGATAGCAGCTAATGTACTTAAGCCAAGGATTTAAGAAAAATGGCAACAACATGAGCCATTAAAATGACAAAGTGATTTTGCTGCACCTCAATGCTAGCAAATCTCGGTCTTTTCATGCGTCTTCTCAGTTGTGGGAAGGAAAAAACTCGCAGAGCAACGATCAGTAAGCGGGCCTATTGTCCTGATGCATGAATTTTTGTACCTCAATTCCGGACGATTGCTTCATACCCGACAAGAACTCTTGATGGACCATGCCATTGTAATAAAAGGAAACAGTGAGCAAAATGTTCTACGTTGTCATCCGTCGTTGACTCGCTGGGGCGTCCAGGGTCCAGTGCGGGTATAGCAAATTAATGTCTTCTCGGCCTTCTGTGAAGAGTTCGCACTATTTTAAAACATTTTTTTTTATCCTTAGAGTAAACTCGCCAAATACCGCAGTCAACAAGAACGTTCGAGCAATTCACTTTATTTTTCACAACTTTATACAAATTCTTTGCTTCTTTTTTTTTCTTCAGCAAAAAAAGCCGAGCAAACCAAAACACGTCTAACTTTAACATCTTAGTGAAAAACCGTATAAATATCTAAACTTGCAAACAAGGTCATGTGTGCCAACATAAAAAAAATATCGAAAATTTAGTGTAGGTACTCAGCTCCCGAAATCCAAAAAGTCACTATATTTTTTTAACAAACCTCATACCCTGATATAAGATATCATATGTATATCACATTCAAAATACGTCAATGATGGTACGAAAAACGAACAACTCCTAAACAGGTTCAGGGTCCACCTCAACGATGATGCTTATAGTTGTCGTAGAAAATGCCATATTAGGACTAGATTGCCAGAGTAAGGTACCCAAAGTACGAAGTCGAATCCCTCCCATATCGATAATCCGATAATCCTACCCTACCCTTCATAAATCATTTCTTTGCAACATGAACATGCATGCTAGCCTATTAAAAAGCTTATCAACGCTGTTTAAGTGAGGAAATACGAGGGTGGTCCGATAAATACTTAGCCTCACCGTCAGATGGCGCTTACTATCGTGTAGTACAATACATTCTAGTAGACGGCTAGTGTCGAAATTTCAGCCGGATCGGACTCGTAGTTTTGTTTTGACTGCGTGTGGAAGCGGGAGTGTCCGCGGATTTTAGAAAAATGCAAAAGAGCAATATCGGTCGGTGATTCGATTCTTGTTTTTGGAAGGGAAATCGCGCAGCGAAATCAAAGAGCGTTTGGATGCTGTGTACGGTGACTCTTCTCCTTCGATGGAGACCATCAAAAATTGGTTTAACGAGTTTCAACTACTCTGACTCTTCTCCTTCGATGGAGACCATCAAAAATTGGTTTAACGAGTTTCAACGAGTTTCTACCACGGAGGATAGCGTGCCAAAAATCTACGATCTCGTATTGGCAGAACGCCGATTAAAGGTGCGCGAGATAGCTGAGACAGTAGGCATTTCAAAAGATCGCGTGCATGAAATTTTGGGCATGAGAAGGCTGTCGGCGCGATGGGTGCCGCATTTGCTCACTCCGGACAACAAGCGCAATCGTGAGACCACTTCAGAGCAGTGTTTGACGCTGTTTAAGCGCAATTCAAAGGAGTTTCTGCGTCGTTTGGTGACAGTCGACGAAACATGGATCCACTGGTACACACCAGAGACCAAAGAACATGCTCCGAAAAAGGCGAAGACTGTCCCATCGGCGGGAAAGGTGATGGACACCGTTTTCTGGGATTCACAAGGTATGATCCACAATGACTACCTGGAGAAGGGCAAAACGGTCACAGGGCTGTACTATGCCAAATTATTGGGCCGATTCGACGCCGAATTGAAGAAAAAACGGCCCACTTGGCGGAGGAAAAAGTGCTCTTCCACCATGATAACGCACCGGCTCACACCTCCGCCCTCGCCACGGCCAAATTGGTCGAATTGGACTACGAACTGCTGTCACCGTATTCTCCAGATTTGGCCCCGTGCGACTTATTTTTGTTTCCAAACTTGAAAAAGTCACTCGCCGGGCAGAAATTTCAGTCGAATGAGAAGGTCATCGAAGCCACAGTGGCCTACTTTGCAGACCTCAAGAAAACGTATTTTTCAGACGGGTTAAAGAAGTTGGAGCATCGCTGGGTCAAGTGTATCGAGCTAAAAGGAGACTATATTGAAAAATAAATCGCCATTTCTCCAAAATTTTTGTTTTTCTTTTCTAGGCTAAGGCTAATCGGACCACCCTCGTAGATTGCTAGAGTTAGGTACCCAAAGTACGAAGTCGAATCCCTCCCATATCGATAATCCGATAATCCTACCCTACCCTTCATAAATCATTTCTTTGCAACATAAACATGCGAGCTAGTCACTAGTCTATTACAAAGCTTATCAACTTCGTTTAAGGGAGGAAATAGGTTCCCCAAACCTCATTTATAAGAGCTCCTCCATTATGATAAGTCAATATCAATCATTAGGCTTTCAACTAAATATTAAACAATTTAAATTAATCTTAGAAAAGATCCGATGCACACCATCTATTTGCCGAATCGGGATGCACCATTATTGTTATTAGCATTAGTATTCGGAACTCGAAATGTTAAAGCCTTATTGATAACGCTTGGCCAAGTCTTCCTGTCATGAGTTTCGCTTCCATATTTTGCTCTTCTGCTCCATCTCTTCTAGGTCTTATCCTTATATTTTCCTATTTTCCTATTTATTACCGCGCTTTCTTCTTGGCAGTCTTCTTCCCAAGTGTTTTTCGCTCATTACTTCCTTGACTGTCCACTGTCCATTCGTTCTACGTCTCCTGTCCATCTCAGTCTCTTCGATTTTATTACTTAGAGCTAAATAAAGTCCCTCGAACTCTTGATTATGTGTCTCCGTCCTGTTTTTTACCACCGATTCTTCTAAAGATCTAGTTTTCAAAAGCCTGCCGCTACTTTCTGATGTCAAACCGGCGGACCCCACAAGCGGACCAGTAGGAATGCAGTTAAGTGGAAAGGTTATGGTCCTACACTTCTGACCATAACAACGCGGGAAAAAGGAAAAGAAGAAGAAGATTGCCCTTATACAGCCTTTCAGATATTTCCATCTTTGACTGTCAATAGGTTTATCGAGTATAGTCAGGTGCGTTTGGGTCCATCCAAATTTGGTTTTCTCTTCATTTACTCTTAAGCCTACTTCCTATTCTGCCATAATTAGAATGAAGAATACAAAACGAAATCTAATTTTGACACTTCTATCAAGCCTATTGAGGATCCATCAAGCCCAGTAATGAGCTTATCGAAAACTTGCGAATCAGGATTATATAAGGAAGACCGTGCACTATGGTGTATGAAGCCCGATTTAATTCAGTGTGCAGCAAGCTCTACTGGATTACAATGATGGTAGGGTCACGGAAAATGACTTTCAGCCTGAAGAAAAATGGCGTTGTAAACGTGGTTTTAAATTGAGTCTTTCAAAAGGTGGGTAGGTAAAATCCAATGGAAGTATGTCCAATGACTTTATTTAAGCCTGATGAAAACAGCGGCCAACAACCCACTCTAGTCTATCTCACCTTAAATAGAGTTGCTTCATGATAGTATAAGTTTGGCATTCTTCAAATCGCTCGTAAATAGACGAAGATCAAAAACCAAATTGCTACACAGCGTTAAAAACTGTTAAGTCATAAAATTTTTCGAACATCCCAAAAGGCTTTTAAGATATGTAGGTAAAGCAGTTATAAACATTCGCTGGACTTGTGACAAAATAGGCATTATGCTCATTGAATGGCAAACACCTTTAAATCCGAGTCTGTAAAGTATTGTGTCCGCCTCGGACCTACAGTCACAATTGCAACGACATCTGGTCTAATATCAGAAGCAAAATTATTTTTTTCCTAAATCGAGGCCTTAGAGAGTAACAAAACTCGCAACACTAAACTAGCAAAAGATCAAAAGCTCATGAAGAACCCTTTTTGTCATTTGAAGAAACAAACAAGGTGTATGACTTTAGGCTATCTTTATATCAACAGGATATAGAAAAGCCAATTCAACTACAAACTTATCCCATCATAACCTAAACGATCCCTTAAAGCAATATGGAATAAGATGTTTCCCAACATTACCGCCTTAATTCCTTCGCATCCACCCGAGAAGACAACCCCAAACTCATCCAAGCGACATTTTTAACTTAATGAAAAAGTTTCAACTTCTTCATTCAACCTTTATTACTGTCTGTTAAGGACTTCCCAAGCATTCGAGCACATATAAGCTCTTACGACTATGTACCACAGGTACCGCACACCGAATTAAGGTTCGTTTTCAAACAAATTTATACATCAAGACCGCATTTGTATGCAAAGCCAACGGCAAGCAATATAGAAAAATATTGCCAAGGAATCACTTCACATACGAAATAAGCCCACCGAGGCTAATAGAGTTTCTTCAATTCGCCTCTGCTAAGGATGAAGGCATCAAAACGAGCATAGAAAAGGGCAAAATAGAAAAAACCCACACACATTGATTACCAATATCTTATTGGTTAAATGAACTTTCCCAGCACTGCATGACTGAAAAAAAAGCAAAGAGCCTGGCCCCATCAAGTATGTATTTCATGGAATAAGATATAAAACTAAATTCGGCCTTTTTTTTCAGTCACGTAAAGGCAACCGTCTAAATTGTTATGGCGATATTTCACACTCGAAATATGAGTCAGGTGGATCCTACTCATCATTTCTAGAAAGCGGAACATCCGCTCCACGATGTTCGTCACTAATTAATTCCTATGTTGCATCCAACGATTTTCTCTTATTGCCTCTGCCTTTTCTTAATTAGTTCCCGGTCCGGCGTTGAAGCGTTCTTTAAAATACGTTCGTTGGGGTATACCTAAATAAAATATTATCCCAGAGTAGGTTGATTTCATTTAGATTTGAAGTTTTCTTTATTTTGCTCGAAATCTTGAGTGTCTTGAGTGTAATTCATATTTGATCCCATTTCACGTCAAGTCAATGCAATAGGGTAATTGGGATGGGGTTCCATCATTATCCCAAACCTAACGCTCTTTTTATCCTTTCGATAGAGAGGATTGCTGGGAGCTCCAGAAGCCCAGAGAGCGAGAGAGAGACAGGCAGAGAGAAAGCTTGGGAAGCTTTAACATTAAACCATTTTTTGACTTTTAATAAAGGACTGATTCGTCTTTTTGTTTTCCAAATTTCCTCTCAGGACATTGATTGCAATGAATCACTATTTTTTTTTGTCAAGCACTAATTGCATATGCTATGTAGGTGTGATTATTTCAACCTTGTAGTATGGCAAGACGGCGTGGAGATTAAATTGCCGAGTATCTTTGTCCAACACATGTTCTCTTTTGTGGCAATACTTAGTACGCATGTACCTTGTAGAAGCCGAAATTGAAGTCACTGACAACGAAGGAGTCTGCAAGGATTGAGAGGACATGAAACGTGAAACGGAAAATAGATTAACAGCTGTGGTGAAGGAAATGTGTGTCTGGATGCGGCTGATAAGAGGTAAAGGCAGTATATGAAAAATATTTCGGACGCAGCGAAGGAACATTAGAAAGGGGCTTAGAATCAAGGAGTCATCACATCGATGATTGTCATTAGAGGGCACTGAGCAAGCCCTATCGAGATGTTGAAAGGCTGAAATTGGTAAATTATCTGTATCGTTTAGGCAATGACTACTTATATAGATAAAGACCAAAGACCTTTAGAAGTTAAATTTTGGACAAAGTTGTAAGGACACTTTAAGGCTTTAAGTTGCTAAACAAGAAAGAAACTTTTTTGAAGAGATAGGAAAATATATAAGGCTTATGAGGTTCTGTGCATAAAAAAGATTTTAGATGAGCCAACTTCCTCAAAATTCTAATTAAGTATTTACCAACGAACCTAAGCTTACAATAATTTTTTTTTGTTAACCAAAGATTGATTTTGCTGTTTCCATGCTTCTAGCAGTTAGGGAACTACCTTGATGGAGAGTGAAAATAATTGAAAAAAATTTGGAACTATAGAGGGGAATCACCATACTTTGGCACGATTATAGTACATATGCGATTATAAATAGCGGGCACTGAAACCACTCACATGTACATAATTTTTACAGCACCTTACTCAAGACTTGTTGAACAACACCGACAGTCTTCTAACTAGATATCACCTAATCCGTATACGATTGTCACTTTCTTAGTTCCAAAAAAAAAAAAAGAAAAAAAAAAGAAAATGTCAGAGTTGGGAAACGTTAAGGCCAGAAATAAATCATTATGTCAGTAAAGAGGGATCAAAAGCACCACCAGAACAAAAGATAAATAAATGTCTGGAGTGGAGGCCATTCGGCAGTGAGATTGTGCTATATCCAGCGTATGGGAAATAAAGCAACAAAAGGTTTTACTTTACACTTTTATTGAATATCTTGTGATAGACATATCTATGTCGCTTCGGCGTGTATCCTTAAGAAGCCGAAGGTTTATAGCTCTGGCTGCCACATTTGAGTCGTAAAATATTTTCAAAGCTCGCTTTAAATTCGAATGACGTTCGCTTACCCGAAAATAATAACGAGATTTTTATTTTTGGAATCTTGTGGTTTTATTTAGGTAAAAGAGTTTTTGTTTTTTCATAGGCAGATGGCTATAGTGTGGCTTTTGGACTCTCGACTAGTAAGTAATTGATACAGGAGCTCCATCGCTGACGAGACAATTTTCCAATTTAATTTAATAATTAAAATAAAATGATTCTAAATTTAATTTACCTATTTAAATAGATATCTACCGTATCCTCGTTACCAACTCCAAGTTAACCCTTGTTACATGCAATCTGGGATGACTTATTTGAACGATGGACTAATTATGACGAATTTACCATTAAATCAAACATTAAAATTGATTAACATTTAAAACTATTTCTTTTTTGTATTTAGCTTCACAGGATTTTATACATGGCAGTGTTCTGCATTCAGGTAGCACCACGGTTATGCCATTTACACCAACTGGTGTGACTGAAGAGATTTTTGTTTGCGATTGTTATTAAATAATTTTAACTTTTTTCATCTGCCTAGACCATTTTAACTATTATACGATACGTTACGTTAAGGATATTAGCGACGAGACAAGGGGGGAAACATACATACATTTAACACTTGTGATTTTATATATGATTTACTACGATTTCATCGACACGAACATGCACAAATGAGATATTTACATCCTCGTATATACAAAACTTGTTTCGTAAATTGCCGGCCTTTGAAGTCTTACCGTTAATGGGACTACCACTCGCTTGTAAGAAGTTTTCGAAAACAGCCAAAGCACTCGCTCGAAATCAAGAAGAAGACAAGAAGAAAAAAAATACACGACACGAGAGTGGGTGAAATCCTTTTGGATCCTGATTGAATATTTAATGATTCAATAAATGTCTGAATTTTTGAAAGGAGTTGTGTGTTGTCCGAAAATAAATGGCAAAGGTCGAGTGAAAAACAAAACCACGTTTTGATGAAATTATCCGTACAAGGACCGTTTTCACTTATCCGTTTTGTTTTTTTTTTTATTTATTTTTTCTTTTTTATTTATCCTTTTTTATTCATTTATAGCAACACCCGCACACACGACTCGGCTACCCGTTTCGATTTTCTTCTTGGTATGTATGAGAGAATATGGCAGTGAGCAGATGGAATTTTTTCTTGACTTTATTCCTTTTTTCGCCTCGTCGAGGAATGTATCTTCCGGCTGGAAGTTCTTGAATTTTACAATAAGTTGGAAAGAGAATAATCAAGTTAGCGGTTTTCTATGTCACATTCAAGACCGTACGTTAATCGGATTAATCGTATTGTTCTTAAAAGTTTGAATATTATTCTCATTTGAAAAAATAGGGAAAAACTTAAAAGAAAAAACAGAGAACCGAGAGCATATGAAGCTCTAGAGAAGCGAACAGAAGACCGCACAAACTCCGACTATTGTGCGTGTTATCCCACAGAAGACATGATTCGATAGAAGCATCTCTTGGGGTGGCAAGTCATCAGTGGTAGCAGCATCATCACGATGTCAGCTATGCCACCGTAAAGCGCCATCAGCCGGAATAGGAGAGAAAGCAGTGGAGCAAGAGAATCGAGGCAGCTCCATTCTCTCGTTTTGATACCAGTGGATATTGGGAAAGCTTTTATGCTGATGTTGTTTCTGTTTCGGCGATAATTGCTGATTCCTCTCTGAGGTTTCGGCTCTTTGCCTGGGAAATGAAGATGTAAAAAGGATAAGTTACGTTGACAGTTGCGAAGCTTGCGCGTAGTAGACTGGACATTGAATATTTTCAAAATAAAACGTTTGCATGCTTCTATGTCATATGTGGTCAATTTCAATACTGTTGCTGGTTTTTAACCCAATGGTCTGTGGTCAATATCCTAGCAACCCTCTAATGAGGCTTCTTCTTTATGGTATTCACGTCGACTATATAGATGAGTGGTATCCAAATTAAGCAGTGTTATTGGCTTTAAATATTGCATGTTTTCGAATGCCCGATTTCTTTATAGTTTTGACCGGTGTACCTTCGCAGTTCAACATTGTCAGACAACTTTGAGCCTAACTCACAGCGTATCGATGGTGATAGGTGCGTATTTTTATACGTGAATTCACAATTCTATTTACCAGGTATTAAAGCTCTCGTCTACCTATTCACTCATATGCTGTGAATAATTGCCTTCACTCACAGCTGAAAGAGATTTAATGTCTAAACGATAAGTTAAGAATTTTTGTCTAAATTCATTAATTTTTAAATGCTGAAAAAATTAAATAAAAAAAAAAAAAACGTGACTCTATGCCAACCCTGATGACTCGACTAATCGACTTGGCACCACCGACAGCAATACATCGCAGTGTCAGACATGGGTTGACATGTGTTTACATCCCCATCGTATTTCGTTGAGCAAATAACTCCAGTTTTTAAAAAACCGGCAAAAGTAAGTGAAACATCATTTTTAAATCAATGTAAAACGATCCCTTAAATTCGCGTTCTACTTGTCACACTGTTTGTCAAACCCATTAATGAAGATTGTGTTGAAAACAAGTCGACCGCTTTTATTCGAAGTTTAGGTTGGTGTGCAATGCCGCATTGTGACATTTGCAGTGAGAAAGTGTTTTACAAAAATTGTGTTTCAATCCTAGCAACGTGCGATAAAATCTTGGCAAAAACTCGTACAATGCACAATTATGCAACGGTGCATAGTCATGCAGCGAAAATCAAGTGCCAACATCTTTTCACTCCGATCGAACGCGATCTATCCCGTTATCATTCCAGTTTGGGCATTCACAGACAATGTGAATTATGCCCTTGGAATCGAAGAAGACGGCGAGCATAGAAGGTATAGTCTTCATTAGACTCTACCACATCTGCACTTTCTTCTCTATCGACTCATCTGGTCAAATTGCAAGCATCGTTTTTCGATAGATGACATAAATGCAAGAACTTTTTTAGGCAGCTTACATGTCTGCAGTAACTCTCATATCTTATTGCTCATCCATGAAAGATTGTGGAACATGTCCCGCGCAGATTTGTCTCTTTTCCAACTCCTCATCCTCATCATCTTAAAACGGCTCGCGGGAACACATCGGTCTGAGTGCAGAATTTTTCTATTTTATTTTCCATTTCTCGAAGTTTTCAGCTTCGGCGAGCGTTCGTCGTCTTTAAGGTTTCGAGATCATCACGAAATCTAACAAACCAACGTTATATCGTTTTTTATATCGATTCGAATGTTTCTCGAGCGGTTTTAACCAACTTGAAATAAAATTTGATGTTCGCTCCTTACTTTTGGCACGTAGGACGTTTAATTTATTGCAGTCTCGTTGGAAATGCGTCTACTTTTTATCTGTTTGCAAGTTTGACGTTTGAAAAGTGGATAAATTTCACTGCTTCCACGTTCGTTTGCTTTTTCGTAATCCTACTTAGCGAAAGCAGTACATTCATTGCGTAAACTATTCACGCTATTCGCGAAATTCAATAAGTCATCTCATTTTTTTAACAGTATTCGTATGTCAATCGCTCAACCACTATCCCTACGAGCTCCTTCGCGAAAATTGATCACCTAGCCGCGGTGCGGAGGCTTAGTACAGGAAATGACTCTCGAGATCAATCTCTAGAAGAACTCGAAACCAAGAGGCAATTACTGACCCTTCCTCACCTTTCTTCTTCCCCCGTACCCATCATTTCCTCACTCCCCTAACTCCAAGGTGAAACAGCATACGCCGATGGATGCATGACTAAGAGGGTGCTTAGCTATTAATATGCGAACTTCGGACACCGGCGACCTCCGATTTCAATACAGCCTTCCTACAGCGTCTCGGGCTCCGCTGTAGGTGACCGTATTTTCCCATGCACTCGTGAGAACAAATGCCTCTAAAATGCCATCGCCCGCTAGGATCTGTGAACCCTTAGCAGCAATGTCGGTATTTTTTGCCAACATTGCTGCGGACGGAAAGCAGATGTGTTTTCATTCTCCGATTCCAACTGTGGAGCTGCTATGGAGTATGCTCTAAGATGCAGCAAGAAACGAAACTACCAGCCCTAAGGAGAAAAAGTCTCTACTATCTGGCGGCTACGTCAGATTAAAATAGTGCGAACAGATACGCTATAAGGCCGCCTTTAAGCAGGGTAGAACTAGAGATGAGGCTCAAGTATACGCCCCTGCCCCTGCCACCAAGGGTCCGGAACCGGAACGTGATTGTTCCGCCGGCCCTACGCAGTAAGATTGGTAAATCTCAAGGCAATAGAGGAAACTACAGCAGTGTAGCTGGAAAACTTAGGCTCGGCATCGTTCCCAACGATCTGGACGCAAACCCCCTTACCACAGCACAAATGGCAACAATTCAAATGCTGTAATTGACACCTCAACTAAACTGCTAGGTAAGGCGCCAAAACCAAAATTCAAGGATTCGACAGGTCGGGTTGGCTCTATTTTGTATGTACCGACGCAACCACAGCCGATTGGATGCGGTCCAACTTTACGGTTATTAACCAAAAAAGCAGACATGATGTCACACTGGCGGAAGAAGACGCTTTCCCGAAACCTCACATCGTTCGGGGATTCTTCCCACAGAGTATCGGCTTACCCATTACCAAGGTTTTGGCGACGCTGGACTCTCAAAATCATGGCCTGTATGCACAGCACTGGAGAGTCATGCAAAGCATGAGAAAGACCTCTTCTACCTGGTTTTAGCAATTAGCGACAGGTCCTTGGACCGGCTACTAGAATTAAAATGCAAAGTGGCTTATCGTTTTGATGATGTAGAGAGCCCTGAAAGGTATCAGTACAACCTTTATAGGTCGCTACAGATACTAGTACGGTGGTTGCACCTGGTCACATCTGCGGCATAAACTAGTGGCGGCTCAAGAACCACTACAACACCACTGTTGACAACCACCAGGGGTCGTCCAAACATAACAACGAAACGTCTCCCCACTAAACTCGGGGGATTTTCGATACGATGCAGATCGGTGGATCACTTCCACCGGAACAATAATAAGCCATACCGTACTTATAACCCGACCTGCCGTCGCAAATAAATGAGTGTAACACCTGCAGCATGCCAAAGGTGACTTGGACACCTTAAGCCTGCGACTCGGTCACGACAAAATTTACCTTGGACTCATCGAAGAACCTTGGGTTCAACGAGGTATAATTACGGGCTGACAAAATAGGTCGCGTAAATTAATCTAATTAATCTTCCCAGGAGACGGCGACCAAATCCCATCTACTGAGGTACAAGACCTACTAGAGCATTATAACCGGCGCAAACGGCATCTGATCATTGTATGCGATGCCAGTACGCACCACGTGGAAGGGAGAATCAGCAATGCAAACAAAGGTGAGTCACTTTTTGAATATCAGTTTAGTAATAATTTCACCGTTGCCAATAGGTGCAAAACCCACGCACATTAACACAATTAGAGAAGAGGTACTTGACCTTACAATCTCTAGCGCTTTTGTCTCAAATACAATTTGTGAGTGGCAAGTCTCAAATGGGTCCTCACTATCTGACCATCAACATATCAGATTTAACATCATTGGTGGAGTTGGAGAAGCTGACCGTAGATATCAGCCCAAAAGAACCAACTGGGTTCTCTTTCAAGCTCAACTTGCTGCCAAAGAAGATATGCTTCTTAAATCGGCAGATAACATTAAAATAGCGGTTTATCAACTAAATGAAGAGTAAAATCGGCAATTGGTTCATTTAAACCCTGCAAAGATCGAGGTAAAGACGGTGCCTCCGAAATGTAACAGGCGGTGTACTCCAGAAAAGCCTAAACATTTTGCTAGCACCACTTTTGGTCCTATTTAAACTTGGAATACAACCTTCAAATCTAGAGAGAAGTCTACCTTGTCTTCATCCTCAAGATTGGAAAACCAAGTGCACAACCTAAATCCTATCGCCCTATCAGCCTAACATCTTTCAAAATAACAAAAACTAAAAACTGCGTCAACCTAAATTTAGAGACTGGCAAAAAAATCTCAGGCAGTCAAGCAGCGCTCGGCTCATATAGGGCTCATATAGCACGAACTTATCAACGAACTTGTTGGCCAAAAGAAACTAGTTCACACTCTGTTGGGCGCCAGGGCACAAGAGCATTGAGACAAACGAAATCGTCGACCAACTCGCTAGAAAAGGTTCCAGCGAAAGGTACATAGGCGCCGAACCTTTCTGGGGAATTCCCAAGTCAAAGATTAATTTTCTCCTAGATATGTGGGGAAAATCGCAACACCTGTATTTTTGGAACAGCGTTCAAGGACTCCGACAATCGTAAAGATTTATACGGCTCCTGAACAAACACTCTATTATCATTCTCTAATATATTAAAATCGATATCGGAAGAATAGTCAGCTAGTTTTCGCGACGCTGTAGTCTGAGATATCATCTCAACAAAATTAACCTTTAGTCCGAAACCGAGTGTCGACTCTGTCTTGAGGGCGAGGAAACTGCAGAGCATATACTATGTGAGTGGGCTGCCCTCCGCCACTCTCCTCAGGGAAATAAGGGGATCATCTCAGCTTCAACGGGAGAACTTTATTAAGAAAGCAGAGCTTATATATAAGCTCTAGCCACTTGAAAAAAAAAAAACTCGCTTCGAGCTTCGCTTGAATATATTTATTTTTTTATCTGCAGTATTATTGCAACATGGACGCTAAATTGACGATATGCCTGCGTGAGCTGTCCGACTCGATCGTGAGCTTTTACAAGCTCATTCTCGGAAATGGAGACAGCCAGCCTATAGTAGGGCCACACCTAATAATTCCCGATGTACACGACCTATTCCAAGCAATACACAACGATTTCGAAGAATTGTATAAACCGTCAACGTTGTCAGGAGCGCTCACCATCCTGCAATATATGATCAAGGGTGGCAACATTGCCCATGTAAATATGGCTTGCCATATAGAGGAACTGCTCTTAGGATTTTCATCTACCGAAGACGAGTTTAAGATAATCGTACAAATCTATCACCAAATTTTGAATTCACTTCCGAACGATTTTCCTCACAGGCAAACCTACAACGATTTCATTATCAACAAACTAACCGAACGCGACTACATCAGAAATGAGAATTTGCAGCCACAACTAGCGCTGTGTGTGTTGGTCTTAGTAGAAAAGTTCAATATCACCGCACCGCTTGAAGCGGTCTGGAGGGAACTCCATGATCATGGATCAACGATAATACTAGTGCACTATATACCTCAATTAACATGTAAACTGCGTGTTTACGAAAGTCTGAAATTCTGGAAAAATGTCGAATATCTCTTGCGCTCTGGAGACCGTGACAATGTTAAGTCGGCGGTATTCATCATCCGGCACGTACTGGTCTTCCTCAGAAACCAGCCAAGTTTGGTAGAAGTTGATGGATATTTCTCGTGGTCCAAGGAATCATCTGGCGAATATTTTGCAGCGTGGTCCGCATACCTCACGGTTGTCGAAAACCTCGAAGAAAAACAATCGCATTTGATTTTACCATCGCTGGAACTATTGAAAGCCGTCAGCTTTGGCAAAAATCCTCGTTGGATGAGTAACCTCTTTCGAACCTTGCTCGGGCATAGCAACAAGATGGTCGTCCGCTGGACGGTTGCTCACCTGACAACTGATTTTCAAAATCTTGTTATGGATAGTGATTTATTGTGGAGTTTTTTGAATGCCACCAATAATTATTGGCTGTATAAGGATCATCCTATACAATTGTTCCAACTACCGGTATTCGAGAGCGAAGCGGATCGAAATGATTTCCTCAAAATCTTCTCCGAAATCCATTGGAAGTCCTTACCGATGCATGGCTGGTTGCAACGAATTCGTGATATACACTGTGACACGATAACTAATGAAGTTATAGTCGCCATTGCCATTAGGATTCATAATCTTCAGAATCCCTACATCCGCATGGACTGTCTGCACAAATTCTTGGATCTGTTTTCGACAAGTATATTTAGCATGGATTTGAAAGACCTCTTACAGCTTTTATCTGCCCTTTGTAACAGTTCAGACACCCTTCCACCGAGCTTACTAGATTATTTGTTGCAAATACTTCGAGAGCATCCAAGGCCATACCTAACCGATCATGCCTGCGAACTGCTGGCAGACATCGGTGAAGACAAGCAGTTGATTCTCATGGATGTATTCGACAGAGTTCCTTCGAGCGAACACAAGTGGTTCGGCCTTCTGGCTACTCTTAGGTTCTCCCGTACGCTAAGGCAATCCGATTTTTGCAAGCAGCACTATGGCATCGAGTTTGTCCATAGGGAATTGCCCCTAATTTTGAACGAACACGTCTCTAAACTGAGCTGGGATTTCAAATCGCGGTCGAAGGTGAGCAAGGAGACCGTCGACTGGTTTACTCGAACCTATTATCCTATATGCCACGGCGATTACGATCATATCGAGAAACTGATCAGCTACGGTGGCTTGGAAACACTATTGAATATTGCCCAATCATTGAGTCAGCTTGGTGAAGTAAAGAACCAAGTCTTGGATCGAATGCTAATCGAGTTTACAAATTTGACTAGAAGGCCAAATTCGTTTACCAAATCCTTGTAAGTATTTTCACAATTTTGAAGTAATAAAATTCTGTGATTTGTGTGATTGCAGTGTGAATGCCTTGATAAAAGCATGCGCTAGGAGCCAGTGTCACGAGTATGCCCATAGGATCCTCGACATGGACGTGACCAACAATTTTGTAGCATACCACGTATTTCGGGCGGTAGAAGACGTATGCGATTTCAGCATAAAAGAGTCCAGAGAGCTCTTAATGCGGGGACTTTTGTTTGGAGAACCCTTGTTAGGAGAACTACGGTAAGACAAGGTAAAAACATGTTCGTATTCCTATCTCTATCACTCCTTTTTGCAGCCAGGAATACGAGTATTTATTCCAGAAAGTCGCGTTCATTAACGGCGAACACAAGTCGACGAATGAAATTAGGAAAATTTGTCTCGAAATTCTGTCACGCTTAGACGATTTAACCAGGGAATCGCTAAGAGAAGAACTGATAGCAAAAAGTAAGGACATGGCAGCGAAAAAGGCGCGTTATTATGAGAACTCTAAGCATCACCGGATTAAGCTAAGGATCGCCCAAGCATTGGACGAACTCAATCGCCTTCAACCCGTTTGGCATGATTATTATCTGTCTGCCGTCATAGACGAGAACAATCAGACGAACGTAAGCTATATTTACGAGTACATGGCTGCGGTGACGGTTCCCGAAAAGGTTCTTATGATGAAACTCGGGAATTTGATGAATATTTCGAGCGGCGGCCAAACGTCCTTGTTTGCAATATCATACATGTACGTCGAGGAACACCATGTCGACTTGCAGTTTGTAGACAATTTAATTCGAATATTCTTGCCGTTCACAATGGGCTCTGTCTTTAATACCCGGTTATACGCGCAAATAGCCATCTACCACATAGTCAAATATAGCGCGTGCAAGAGATACGATTGGCTGAAGGATAGCATTGAAAAAGCACTGAGGGAAAGTCCGAATGCCTACGAAAAACTGAAATTCGATTTGCGCTACAACTGTTGCCGGTACTTTAGGATTTATAAAACTGAACCAATACTCTACGTCACTCTTGTCCCTGAGGATGAACACCTCAGTAAAGACTTGGAGTACCTTGAAGAATTTACAGAGACGAGGAAGGCGCGTATGATAAACTTGATGAAACGTTGTGAGCAGGAAGAAATCCTTACCAGCCCTCGGCTTGATATCGAATCCGTCCAACGTAAGATGAATCCCGAAATTAACGCGTCACACAATAGTGAACATGTAACGTATTTTTCCTACTCCTAATGAGTTTGTTTCCTCATTTTGATTGCTCTACAGAACAGCGAAATGATCGTGGTAGCAAGCCTTATTGATAAACTGCCAAACCTAGGTGGGATAGCTCGCACATGCGAAGTACTAGGCATCCGCAATCTTGTCGTTGATTCCATGAGACATGTTCAAAACAAGGACTTTAAGAACCTGAGGTAAACATCATCAATTACAATAGGAGGTATAAGTGTATGTCAATATTGCCTGATTTCAGCATGACCGCTGAGAATTGGATCAAAATCTCCGAGCAGAGTTCAAAAAGTTTGCATACCTACCTACAGGGGAAAAAGAATGAGGGCTACAGCGTTATTGGTGCTGAGCAGACTTCTAAGAGTGTCAATTTTATAGATTTCAAGTTCCCCAAGCGATGTGTTCTTCTTCTGGGGTAAGTGATTTTACATATTCGAAAATAGTTAACTCACTTCTATTTGTAGGCATGAGAAGGAGGGAATTCCGGCGGACTTGCTTACCCTCTTGGATTGTGCTGTCGAAATTCCGCAGTTCGGAATGGTACGATCGCTAAATGTGCACGTAACTGGAGCACTCTTCATGTACGAGTACTGCAAACAGCATTTGCATAAACCGGCTGATTAAATATTCCTAGACTTGTCTCTTGTTTTTTTTTTAAGTATTTTGTTATACATACAGTAAGTGACTAATAAAATCAACAATCTGGCCTGGAGAAAGCCAAATCACTGCTCGGAACATCTAAAGGCCCCTGCCAACACGCAAAAGAAACCTGGTGGTGGACAGACGAAGCCAAAGCAGTGATACACGAAAAGAAAATGGCTTTCCAAGCTTGGTCAAAGTGCTCTTCTACTAATAGAGAGGAAAAAGCTCGCCATGAAAAGGTATATATAGGTAGATATTGCAAAGGTATCGCGAAGAAAAAGTGCGCCGAATTCAAAGCGAAAAGCATGGAAGGCCTCTATCAGGAGTTGGAAGAAATATCGTCTTCCGCGTCTGACAGGAACCAGGTTACCCAGGAGCTTCGACAAAGCAATTTGAACAAAGGAGCAAATATCTTTAAGATAGCCGCCCAGAGAAGAAGAAATGCTCAGGAGATTCGTTTCCCAAAGTTTATTAACAATGCTGAAGGCCAACTCCTTGTGGAAGACGAAAAAATTCTCCACAGATGGCGACAGTATTGCGAGGAACTTCTGAACGAACAGTTTCCCCGAGTGTACTTTCCAAGAGCCGCCCGAATCATGCCGAAATATCCGACATCACAGTCGAAGAAGTTCGGTACGCGGTTAAAAACTCCAAGAAAAGAAAAGCTGTTGGGCCAGACGGGATACCCTCTGAGTTCTGGAAAAAGATGGGAGACATCGGGTCTAGATGGCTCATGGTTCTTATCTCCAAACTTATGAGAGGCGACACTATGCCTAATCAATGAAGGGAAAGCTATCTTCTTCCTTTGCACAAAGGAAAGGGTGATGCGCGAAATTGTGATAACTACCGTTCTGTCAAGCTGATGTCGCACACCATGAAGATAGTTGAACGGGTATTAGATAGCCGACTGCGTAAAATAATACGACTATCTGATGACCAGTGCGGGTTTGTCTCGGGTAAATCAACGACACATGCAATCCAAAGTATAAGGGTCATGATGGAAAAGCATCGTGATTCTTCAAAGGACTTGCATATGGTGTTGGTTGATTTCGAGAAGGCCTTTGACCGGCAACCAAGAGATCTTTTATGGGTAGCGCTAAGACAAAAAGGAGTTCCAGAAAGGAAGGCTCTACACTTCAGTTGTACGTCCGGCGCTCACATACGGTTCACAATGCTGGACAATGCACAAAAAGTATGAGAGCAAATTAACGGCAGCTGAGATGAAGATGCTTCGCATGACAGCGGGAGTAACAAAGCGTGACAGAATTAGAAGTTCAAAGATCCGAGGAAGCCTCCACGTAAAAGAAACCATCACAAGAAAGATAGAGCGCGACCGACTCAGTTGGTATTGCCATGTTCAAAGGAGAGGTCCTTTGAACCCCGTCCAAAAGGCGTTATCAATCAACGTTCCAATTTCAACACGCAAAAAAGGCAGGCCGAAAAACAATTGGTGCAAACAAATGCAAAAACACCAGCATTTGATTGGCCTCAGCGATGAAGTAATCCCAAACCGGGAAGCCTGCCGCTACTTTTTGAGGTCAAACGGGGGAACAGTAGGAATGCAGTTAAGTGGGAAGGTTATGGTCCTGCACTTCTGACCATAACGACGCCGGAAAAAAGAAGAAGAAGTGACTAATAAAATCCTAGTAGGGGTGTCATCAGATCGACGAACACCTTGCAGCACTGTTAGTAAGTCCTATCTCCAACTTTTCGCAGTACCATAAGGATGTCTCCTTTGGAAGCTACACACGAGAAACTGTTTTTAGTTTTATTAGTCGGCGACCAGGAAAAAACAATAAACCAGGGGTCATCGTTGGGAAAGGAGGTAAAATTAAGTTACTTCACTCTAGAATTCAGGCTGGAGATGGATTTTCAGAATCGTTCCTTTTGCTTTAGGGTGCTTCCACCAATCTGAACAGACACTGTAGTAAGAGTGATCTAACTGACGATTTCAATGTCAAAAGAGGCCCGAGACGTAATGTCGTGTGTCGTGTGATATTTTCAACATTACTCTTTAAAATCACTAGTCAACATAAGAGTGCGACCTTTTTTAAGTCCGTACAACTGCGCGTTTACGCGGATGACAGACTACTGGGCGCAACGAGGCGACAATAAAGAGTTTGCGAGCATTTTCAACCAAAGCGGCCAAAATCAGACGCAGAAGACAATTGAGCGGTAGGGCCCTCAAAACCTTGTCATCTCGACCCTGCTATATAAAACTTGGCCGTAATCGAAATTTTGAGTTGGATTTTCGATCCAATTGTGGTATCTACGCATTCAATATGTAAGATGACTGCGCCATGAGCGTATGAACAGTACCGCTCCAGCTCGAGTCCAACTCTGAGACACGATACAACAGAGGACGACCACATCTAAGATGGTGCAGACAAGGGAAACGTGACCACAGGTGGGGGGCTGGTCGTGGTGCAATGGTAATCAGCACCGACTGTTGAGCGGAAGGTCTGCAGTCCATAGCTTAAAACAATTTCTATGCGGAAAAACTATGCAACATTAGTTGTGATGATAAAAAAAAGAACGCGCTGACGAAGGCATAACACTTTCAGTATAACATCATTTCAAAATTGATACTCTGTGTGCATTTCGGAGTACAAATTAATTCGGTCCGTTTTTTTGTGTTCAAATTTTTTTTTATTGAAAAAACGTAAAAAATACATCACTCAAAGTATTGTCCGTCGAAAGCAACTACTTTTTTCCCATCTCTCTGGTAATTTTCGAATACCATCTCTAAAAAATGAGTCCTCTCTAGCATCGATCCAATCATTGAGCCATTCTTCGATTTCTTCAAAAGACCCGAACCGGTGACCCCCCAAATCGTTTTGCATCCGTCGAAAAAGCCAGTAGTCGGAAGGAGCAAGGTCTGGAGAATACGGCGTGTGGGGTAAGACCTCCCATTTCAGCGTTTCCAGGTGGTTTTTGACCGCTACAGCCACGTGGGGCCAAGCGTTATCATGTTGCAAAATCACCTTGTCATGCCCTTCGGTCGTTTCTGGCCGTTTTTCACGCAATGCACGGCTCAAACGCATTAGTTGTAGTCGATAAAGTTCCCATCAATGGTTTCGCTTGGTTTTAGCAGCTCATAGTACACCACACCCGTCTGGTCCCACCATAAGCAGAGCATGACCTTGAACCGTGGATGTTTTTCTTTGGCGGCGATGTAGACGATGATGGAACGGGTTCACCAGGCTTTGCATAGTATATTCTTGGGGTTATCGTAGTATATCCACTTTTCATCCCCAGTCACGATCCGGTGCAAAAATCCCTTCCTTTGATGTCTTTCAAGAAGCAGATCCGAGCTGAAAAAGCGCCTTTCGACATCTCTCGGTTTCAACTCGTACGGCACCCAATTTCCTTGCTTATGAATAAATCCAAATTTCTTTAACGGGACGGAAATTGTTTGCTGAGTCGCTCCCAACGATTCTGCGAGTTCAATTTGCGTTTGGCACGGATCTTGATCCAGTAAAACCTCCAATTCCTCATCTTCAAACTTTTTGGGCTGGCCAAGACGCTCTTTGTCTTCGACGCTAAAATCACCACTTTTGAAGTGTCAAAACCACTCTATACATGATTTATCGGTCAGAGCAGATTCACCATAAGCTTCTACAAGCATTCGATGGGCTTCAGCTGCACTTTTCTTCCAATTAAAAAAGAAAATCAAAACTTACCGCAAATGCTGTTTATTTAAGACAAATCCGGACATTTTCGAAGAGGCAAAAAACAATGTTGTTGTCAGAAACAGACGCTGATGCACACTAATTATTGTTGTCACACCTTTAAAATGAAGTATGTAATCGCTTCCAAGATCAGCCACAACTTGCAGGTGGCGCCATCTTTTGAAAACGGACCGAATTAATTTGTACCCCCAATAATATAACACCTTAATTACATGGAAACAAAAAAAGTTACTGAGAACTAAAACCAACGCGAAAAATTCAATCGAATCTCTCGAATCCTATCTAGGACAACCACCCCCGGAGAGTAGTGAACGAGCATCTTCGACACACACCGTCCAGGTTGTGTGACAAACACCATAAGAGAGTAACTCTTGAACCTGCTCGAACCCTATAAAAAAAATAATACAAGTATGGCACGGTTGGCGCAAGACCGATCAATCTATTCCATGTCTATTCTATCTATTCGTGTTAGTGTCACGAAATTTATGGAGTAAAGCAAGTAACTGAAACTTTAAATTTCTATGGGAAATTTATTTTATACTAGCATGAGTGTAACGCTGCCCTAATATTGTCAATTTCAACGAACAGAAATACGAAACTGACATTTCACACATGACCGTTCAACCACCACTACCCCCCAAACCGTAAATATTTAACGAAAACCGAGTGGAAGTAGAGCACCCGCTGCAGAGAAAATTCTTTACCGTGCGAGTAGAGTGAACCTGAACGTGAAATAATTTCTGGGCAACCATCTTTGAAAACGACTAGAGAAGTGTAAAGTTGGAATTTTCATCAAATTAGTGAATAATGTCGTTGTTATCAGCACGTTTCGCCTCGTCTGTGGCTCGCAACCTGCCTAAGGCTGCTACTAAGGTAATTTTGATTAAATCTATTAATCCTAATTTGTCAAAAGATCCGTCGAAAAAAAAGCAATAGTTCTTGCCCCATGGTGTTACATATCAAGTCGTGCTTTCAATGGCTAGTAAAGGGTTTTTCGGATAATTCATACCAATCAATTGGACTGGATTGAGCCCCAGGACAGTGTGCAACCTCATAGTCCCGCGGGAGTCGATTGGACGAAGTTTTCAAAAGTTACGCAACGTAATCACTCGGCAATCGGCAAAGGTGGTTTAACCGTAATTATGTAACATGTGGTGCAAGGAGTAAAATCGATTCGGAAAACCATTAGAAAATCAGAAAAAAATTGTTTTCATTGGTTATCCATGTGTCTACGAATTTTCATTTTCCCGATTGAAGAAACGTTACATAATACTGTCGCCGGGTTGTGCCAGACGGGTGTATCAGATTGAGGTTATGATTGTATCGCCTTCGAAGTGCATTCGGAACTAGTATCTCGTTGGCAGCTGAGAGTGGGACCGCTCCGGTCATAACAACGAGACTGCCAACGGACTATCCAGTATAATTTTAGTTTTTCCTTCTTATGTAAGCAATCAATTCAGATTATCTAAGACCACTTCAAGGTTTTTCAGATCTGCCGTCTTGCAGATGAAAATACACATCTTTAAGGTCCCGTGCTTCATTTTCAATTTTTGTTTATTTTTTTCAGGTTGCCTGCAAAGCTGCCTACCCAGCCGCTTCTCTAGCTGCCCGCAAGCTGCATGTGTCATCCCAGGTGCGCAGCGCCGAGATCTCTTCCATCTTGGAGGAGAGGATCTTGGGTGTTGCCCCAAAAGCCGATTTGGAAGAAACCGGTCGCGTATTGAGCATTGGTGATGGTATTGCTCGTGTGTACGGTTTAAACAACATCCAAGCCGATGAGATGGTGGAATTCTCCTCCGGCTTGAAGGTAATCAATCGCATTAAACATCCTCAATGTCATCTGGAGTATTTGTGTGTTCGCAGGGTATGGCTTTGAATTTGGAACCCGATAACGTCGGTGTTGTCGTCTTCGGTAATGACAAGCTGATCAAACAGGGTGACATTGTTAAGCGTACCGGTGCTATCGTCGACGTTCCAGTCGGTGATGAGCTCTTGGGCCGCGTTGTCGATGCCTTGGGCAACCCAATCGATGGCAAAGGACCAATCAACACTAAGGATCGTTTCCGTGTTGGTATCAAGGCTCCTGGCATCATCCCACGTGTGTCTGTGCGCGAACCTATGCAGACTGGTATCAAAGCCGTCGATTCATTGGTACCCATTGGTCGTGGCCAACGTGAGTTGATCATTGGTGACAGACAGACTGGGTAAGGCTCCTTAAATACAGGCAATCTCTTATCAGTTTGTATATATTCATTAAATTCCAGCAAAACCGCTTTGGCTATCGATACCATCATCAACCAGAAGCGTTTCAACGACGGCCAAGAGGAAAGCAAGAAGTTGTACTGCATCTACGTTGCTATCGGTCAGAAGCGATCCACCGTAGCCCAAATTGTAAAGCGTCTCACCGACACCGGAGCCATGAACTATTCAGTCATTGTTTCAGCCACTGCCTCCGATGCTGCCCCCCTGCAATACTTGGCCCCATACTCTGGCTGCGCCATGGGCGAGTATTTCCGCGACAAGGGCAAGCACGCGTTGATCATCTATGACGATTTGTCAAAACAGGCTGTCGCCTACCGTCAAATGTCTCTGTTGTTGCGTCGTCCACCAGGTCGTGAAGCCTATCCTGGTGATGTGTTCTACCTGCATTCGCGTCTATTGGAACGTGCTGCCAAAATGTCGCCAGCCATGGGTGGTGGTTCATTGACTGCCTTGCCTGTTATCGAAACCCAAGCCGGTGATGTGTCCGCCTACATTCCAACCAATGTCATCTCCATCACAGACGGTCAGATCTTCTTGGAAACTGAATTGTTCTACAAGGGTATCCGGCCAGCCATCAACGTCGGTCTGTCTGTATCGCGTGTCGGTTCAGCTGCCCAGACCAAAGCCATGAAACAGGTTGCCGGTTCCATGAAACTGGAATTGGCTCAATACCGTGAGGTGGCCGCCTTCGCTCAATTCGGTTCCGATTTGGATGCTGCCACCCAACAGCTGTTGAACCGTGGTGTACGTCTTACCGAATTGTTGAAACAAGGTCAATACGTCCCAATGGCCATTGAAGATCAAGTAAGTACCACTCCGATGCCAACACGGATCAGTGAAACTCATCTAATTACATTAAATTAGGTCGCCGTCATCTACTGCGGTGTCCGAGGTCACTTGGACAAGATGGATCCCTCAAAGATCACCAAGTTCGAGAAGGAATTCTTGCAACACATCAAGTCCAGCGAGCAGGCTTTGCTCCAGCAAATCGCCTCAGAGGGTCAAATCTCTGAAGCCGCCGACGCTAAACTCAAAGAAGTCGTGTCGAAGTTCTTGTCCACATTCAGCGGTTAAGATGCTACTTCAATTGTGTCTTACTACTAACGCATTCTCACACCCGAAATCATCCCGTGAGAAACGATTTATTCTAATAACTTAAGAGTACGATTTAAAAGTTTAAAAACATAACAATAAAACCAGAAAAAAAAACAGAAAAACTGTAATCGAGATGTGCAAAGTCATTTATACCTTAGACCGCTAATTTCTCTATTCATATTCGACCCTAAAACTAAGAATTACCACCTCTCCATAAGAAGGCGTGCTTTTTGATTGTCGATCATTTATAAAAACCATCGAGCGAGCGAGCGAGTCACTTTTGAAAAGAATTCATTCTTAGCAAGTTAGTTACTAAAGATCTGATGAAAATAGAAAATGTGCAAGTCTTACGAATAAACTGAAAGTGAATAAAAGAAATTTTGAACGAAACACTTGCCTTGTATTTGATATTGGACTGTATGTGATTCCACCATGCTTTCTGGTGAAGCCTTCCAAGCCGTCAGTTCTAAGCTTCCTCCCCAGATCTATAAATAAGACTTGGTCTATGGCCAGAAAGCATGAAAATGGCTTGCAGGTCTCTGAACAAGATCTTAAAGAAAAGCTATGCCCTAGATGAAAGGAAAATACAAAGACATGGTAACAAATTGTCCCACAAAATCCCTATTGAATCGGTCCAAAAATTGCTGCTTTTGATCGGCAATCAGCAAATGCGGAACCCCTCCTTGGCAGAGCTTTTGCATCCCTAATTCCTCGTGCAAGATATTTTGTATGCTTTCTTCCGATATCCCCACAGGCTCAGCGTCTCACTCACCTTCACTCGTATATCGTCCAACACGATATCATGCACTTTTTCGATGGTTTCCGATGTGGCTGCGGTTTTTGGCCGTACTTCCCGTGTATCATCTTCGCCTTTTAGCGGTTGACATCGAAGAAAAAGAGTCCCCGTATACTTTTGGCAGCTTTGTTTGAATTTCTTTAGCGGTTAATCCATATAAAACGGAGGATTTTATGACCGCACGATATTTGACTTTTAACTCGTACTGCAAAAATTCGTGTAAACCAACTACATACTTGAGAAAACAAGTTGAAACTTGTCATACAAACTAATGACTTGTGTACCCAGACATGACACATGTATTTTCGTTGTGTTCTATGTTAAATGCTTTATTTTGAGCCGCAAATACAACTAACGAGACCACAATAGTTGATTATCCAAAATACAGAATTTATTTGATTTACATTCGAGAATACAATAATAATCAATCATAAACGACGACCACTTCGCACTAAGTCCAAAATCCAAGTGCCCGGAGTCACGTATTTCGGATTGCATCTGAAGACACGCACACTACCATATATTCACACCTGCGGGTGTGCATCGCGTGATATTGCAGAGCCTGCAATTGTTGGTAGGATGCAACTGCATAAAAGTGGTTCGATACAATCAAGTACATGGAGTTAAATACATTTGTTTACACATTTATAAATACAGTGACTCAAAGAATTAAATTATCAATATTTATACAAAATCTAAGCAATAACGAAAATAAACAACCAAAGATTTCGAAAACAATTAGAACAAATAACAATATAATTTATTACGAAACACGTTGGTTGAAAGACCATCTCTGTGCCACTCCGAAAACTTTTCAGTCCCATATTCCATACAGTGGGCTTTCGAAGAGGCAGTGAATCATAGATCTGACTTTAAATGGACCCATTTAACCTAGTTTTTTTATTACACCATATACATATGTATGTACACATGTACATAAGATCATCCAAAAAGAGATGTCATTCTAAATCAATAGAGAAACAATCTAAAGTACACACTCTGACTACCTACCTCGGCTCTGCCAACAAATAGTCATTCTTTTAATGAAATTTTTCATCACATTTCGTTTACCTCAAGCTCGTTCAAGACCCGATGTTATATACGAAAGCCACAAAACAGCAGTGCAGAGGTTGCCAAATTGGCATCAGAGAAACCGCCTCTGATGCACCCGATCTCAAACCCCCAAACACAAGAAAACCCTGTTTTGATGACGAGTGCAGACAGCCAAATATGGCTCCACAACATCGATGAACGAAAGCTACTCGTGAGCTCCACGGAAAAAAAAAGAAACGACGAGCATATGCTTCTGTGAAAAGAAAAGACAGAACTTAGAAAGCACGAAATCATAAGAAATGCTATTGCAGGAATGACGTTCGAAAGTTGGTAAAAAGTACATGCCAGGACTATAAAGAAGTTGTCGCAGTCGCAGTCGATGCGCAGAATATAGAAAGACTACTGGTCAAAATCCCTATGTCAGACAGACAGAATGAATCCGACAAAGGCGAGAGAGAACACCGTTTACCTTTAATGAGGTTATGATAGCGATATCGACTGGACTACCTTTTTAACTATTTAATGCAGCTGGCGCACCAAACTTATCTGTAAGGTATAAATAATATGGAAAGCTTGTCCGGTGAATGGAAATCCAGAAAAAATAGGATCACTGTAACGCCGACTATAGCTCTCCTTAGCATCGTTTAAAAGAATTCCCTTGCCGAGTTGTTTGAATGTTTTAAAGCATTCGTGAACGATCTGATAAGCCCTCATCAGGATAATTTTCACTTTACAACAGATATTGGAAAAGTCTGATGAATATTAAGTCGACACACAATACTTTTTTGTTGACTTTAAAGCGACATATAAGAATCTCATGATTACGATCATGATCATTGTGAATTAGTTACACCTGCAATATGATTTGAATGAGAATGACCCTTTGTAAAGTGGAGCAAAAATTGACTGTGAACTACGACCGACTCGACAAATTCAGTTGAATCTCTCAAAAAATCATATCTAGGACAACCACCTCCGGAGAGTAGTGAACGAACATCTTCGACACAAACCATCTGCACCCCGTCCAGGTTGTGGTACAGAAGAGACCTTAAGCAGCGGGCGTGCGACACTCGAAGCAACTGGGTTCAGATCGTGCCAATTGAAGAGGCTAGTTGGTTGTGACCCTGGTTCACCCTGAGCTGCAGCGTTAGATGGCGCTCAGTATCCCTTATAAACCCTATAAATTTATAAATTATTCGTAAATTGGCATAGACTTATCTTTAACATAGTTGCAAAGAAAACAAGTCGAATGATGTTCAATCGCACTACCTTGGTGACCATTTCGTTCAGGCAATTTGTCACCCAAGTGTAGCAATTGACGCGATCCTGGTGACGTCCAAAACACCAATTTCAGGCAAATTATAGATGGAGTTTAAATAAATTCAATTCTGATTTTAGGATATTTATACAAAATAAGGTGCAAAGTGGTTAGCCCAATTCCTGAGATCGAATTGGATACACTGGGGTTTTCAGTCATCTTTGCAAGTGTTTTGGATAGATTAACCTTTTTGTTTAATTATGTTTCCTTTTCTTTTATTTTCTTTCTTTTTCTTTAATGTAAATTATTATTTAAAAAAATATCACTGTATTTTGTAAAAAAATATGTTGTGAGCACCTGTACCGAAGGATCGTGCCATCATAATCACAGAACACACCACCCTCATCCAATCCTGCTGCACCAATCACCCCAGAGCACGATCGAATGATTTTCCTCAATACCACCACGGGAACACACTTGCAGTTCATGGAGGCGCTCTTTACATGTGTATGTGCGTGGGTGAATTGGCCTCTTCGGTTGATGGCATTGGATCGAAAAACATTTGTTGGTGAGTCGCAGCGCAGATACGATCGTGTACTCGAACATTGTAAAGAAATAATCAATAAAGGAAATTGAAAATTGTGTCATATTCTCCGTCTATTCTTTCGGGTGCAATTTTTAATTAATCAAAACCAATCACTATCAGCAAGTACTAAGCTTGCCTTGTCGAACGAACAGGCGGCTTCACTTCTCTTGCAGTATGGGAAGGCGGATGATTATTACCAAAAGCAGCACGAACTGTTCGAAGCATTTCGACGATATTTCAACCGTTTTCGGGGATCCCTTTATGCATATACCTACCAGAGATATACGAGTAAATATTGTTACATCAAAAAAATCTCCCATCATGAATAACTGAACACACTCAAATATTGACATTTGAAATTGAAATAAGTACCGCTATGTTACTCATCTATTTAACATCAGTTGTGGTTTTTGGTTTGTTTCGCCATGAAGTCGACCGATAAAGAAAATCATACTACGTTGGTTGCTTTATAAATGTAAGTTGGAAAAAGGCGATATTTCTAAAGCACTCAAGTCGCTCGGCATCAACCGAATGTTGGATATATGAAGAGATTTGAGGTATAAAAGACCGCCTATAGAAGTCATCAATGCTATTAAGGCAAGAATAAGAATAAATCAACTAAGAAAGCAAACAATCATCGCCCGCGAAATGGGGATTGATCAAAACTCCATAAGTCGTATTATCAAGAAAGATATTGGCCTTGGTGCATACAAACGTCGTACAGAACAGCTAATCACAGTAGATCAGAAATGGAAATCTAACGCATTCGGTTGAATTTCATGTGGTTCATTCAAGCAATCCGCGTTCAGCGAGTTATTAAAGAACTAGGTACCAAAAAATGAAAATGTTACGTATACGCCCCTTAGTGTGGGTCGAAACATCAAAGCTACTTTTAAAAAAAAAAACAGGCAAGGATAAAAAAAAACAAATGATTCCACGAGTCAAGAAGGGTCATCACCCAGCGTCAGTCATGGTCTGGTGGGCGTATTCTACGACGGGATACAAATCTCCATTTTTGTGAAAAGAAGATGAATATATCAGCTAAATTGTACCAAGAAGCCGCCTTGGAACAGGTCGATGCCTCCCTTAAGGGCACATTGTTGAAAAAGACGGACCTTTTTCTCGTTGAATAGGTATGTTAATAAGAAATGGTCGTATGTAGTCCGATGAGCAACCTCAGGCAATACAAGAGCTGCCAATACACCACGAAAACATGCACTGTTTGGCCCGGATTTTATGGTCCGGCGGAATCATTGACCCGATGACAGTAAGAACAAAGGCTGCCATCAAGGGTGGAATCCTCCAATGATTTCAAACTTTCGTTTGTCCAAAATGAACGAGCTGAGCCTTGTTGACATATGGTTCTATCAAGACAGTGCTTTATGTCACACAGCACACGAATCAATAGACTTCTACTTCTTCTTCTTTTCCTTTTTTTTCCCGGCGTCGTTATGGTCAGAAGTGTAGGACCATAACCTTCCCACTTAACTGCATTCCTACTGGTCCGCCTGTGGGGTCTGCCGGTTTGACCTCAGAAAGTAGCGGCAGGCTTCCCGGTTTGGGATTACTTCATCGCTGAGGTCAATCAAATGCTGGTGTTTTTGCATTTGTTTGCACCAATTGTTTTTCGGCCTGCCTTTTTTTTGCGTGTTGAAATTGGAACGTTGATTGATAACGCCTTTTGGACGGGGTTCAAAGGATCTCTCCTTTGAACATGGCAATACCAACTGAGTCGGCCGCGCTCTATCTTTCTTGTGATGGTTTCTTTTACGTAAAGGCTTCCTCGGATCTTTGAACTTCTAATTCTGTCACGCTTTGTTACTCCCGCTGTCATGCGAAGCATCTTCATCTCAGCTGCCGTTAATTTGCTCTCATACAATACTTTTTGTGCATTGTCCAGCATTGTGAACCGTATGTGAGCGCCGGACGTACAACTGAAGTGTAGAGCCTTCCCTTCAGCTTAGGGGGCATTTTTCGATCACAGAAGATGGCAGAGTTTTCCCGCCACTTCATCCACCCTACGCTTACGCGATGGTTGATGTCGTCATCAAAAGATGCTTCTTTATTAATCATAGATCCCAGATATTTAAACTTTTCACACTTCGGAAGCACTCTTCCATTCAAGTAAATGTCTGGAATAGGCTGATGAGGGTCAGAGAACGGGCAGCACAGATACTCTGTTGACTCTTCGTATTGATAATTTAAAACGTAGCCGTACTCAACATTTAATAAAGTAATACAATCAAAATATATGGCAAGAATTGATTTATCAAATCAAATAAGAATTGTATACACTTTTGCGGTTTTTTCCGTGCTTTTTTTACAGTTAAAAACCAGGCGCATATCAAACCTTACCAAAATCACATATTACTATCAATCCATGGATGAACAGAATCAAAGCTTATATCAATCAGCTACTATAACCATCGGAAGCCAACACACCAACCTCGAGCCACGATTCCTATGTTAGTCGAATGTATACTAAAAAGCAGTTTAACAAAAAAAGACAACCATTGTTGTCGCAGCCAAAATGAGCTGTCAAAAGTGCCTAGAAATCTATTTTCTCCATCCAACGCATACCGCCTACAATCTAACCGCCAAGCAATATGATTATTTAGCACTCATACGACACATATTCCCTCTCTGTAATGGATGAGCCGTATAATACGAAACAACAAAAGCTCGAATAGGCAATATCATTCGCATTAGAATCTGTGCAACAAACGTCCAAGTCCATCAATTTGTTAAAGCAGATTCGGGTCGTCAAGCTATGGATGTGCTTTTGATTTAATTATTCCTTGATTAATCTGCTGTAATTCTATGAGCTTTCTGTGAAACTTATTGAATCTATGGGTAGATATGGTGGAGCAGACTGATGACAGTAGCATGTGACAATTATAGCACGGGTTATGATATCTTTCCACAGCCTGTGTGCCCGCCTAAACAAAATCAAAATCATTCTCACGAAAGGCACGTTCCCCATGTCGCGCCTCCAAATTATGCATTACATCGACTTTATCACACTGATTTCTTGATTGCCTAGTCTTAAGCTATTCCCATCAACAAACACACTCACGTAACCCTAACACTGACTATACTACGGATGGGATTAACTCTTGCGATGACAATGAAATACTTAATTGACCCCCAAGCCTTGGGTCATGCCTAGCTATCTACAGTGTCCTATCTACATTTGTAGCTGCGTATGACTATGGATGTGTATATAAAAACGCGTCAACAATTCCAGTGAGGACTGTAGTTCCTTCTATTATGCCAGCACTGATGGAATGCCATTAAAGAAGTGAACTTTTAAAAGGAACCTCTGGGTAGGTGGAAAGCTCATTCGTTGTCGGTCTTTTCGAGCGAAAGGATCTGCTCAGGAAAAGAAGGATTTCCTAATAACTTCCCTCCGTTCCATGTTGCAATTGGAATTTGAAAAGTGAAAAGGATTGCTTGTCACTTTATGGCATTCAAGCGTCCAAGTGATTACAATTTTCCCTGAATACGAGTAAGTGAATGAGTGAATTATTCTACACGGGATTAGAGCATTCCCTGGTTGTGTGTGGACTCACCTAATCCCATAAACTAATATCAAATGGACTGTACTTGTTGCTTAAAGTTCCTTGTGCACTAGTGAAAGGTTAGTTTCTACTGCAACAAGTGGTGATTCAAAATCAAGTCCTTCAATAAAATTCGATTTTTTAATTTTTGTGAATATTGTTCGAATTCAGTTTAATAATAAGTTACGTAATTTAAAATAGGCTTTAGTGGTTACAAGTTGCAAAATACGATGGAAACATCTTGAATTAAGTGTTGTTTCATCATTATTCGAGGCTTAAGACCTATTAAGATGAAAACAAAGTCTGTAGATTGAACGATTCCTTACAAAAAGAAAAAAAAAATATTCCTAGGGTGGCATGAGTCCCCATGGACGACCTTATGCAAAGTGTTTGTATTCCCGCCGTTCGGGATTTTCAGATTGAGTTGAATTATGTTTGAATGAAATACAAATTTACATGGCAAAGGCGTCATTATGACTGCCTGATTCAGGTCCCCACATACCTACTAATGTACTCGTATATGTATGTACCCACCAATAGTGCCTGTTTTCATTTGAAATTTACAGAAAAACAAGTCTTCTCTTCACATGTCGTCAACACACTCGTACTCGTAATATATGGTGTATGTTACATCGAGTGACAGGACATTTTGCATCAACAAACCTTCAATTGTGTAAGCAGTGTAGCGCCGCGGCACACCTCGTCACCAGCAGCACCTTTATCAAAGAGCCTTTTTCTTTTGCAATGCGATTGAACTTGTTTCTGACAACCGGTTGCTGTCTACTCGTGGCCATAAGGACATTTGGAATTGTTTACGAATCAAAGAAGATATACTTTGACGATGGATTCTGGGAAGAGTTGCCTAAGGATGGTAACAATGCGACGGGTACTGGACCTTTGTCTTCGTCCGCAGGTGGGAGTAGTGTTGAGCAACAGTTGTTAAGTGATCAACAAAAGGCTTGGAGACCGGCAAAGAGGGAAATTGCCACCGAGTACGAGGATACCGGCATGACGTTGTTCAATGTCGGCGTATTGATGGCTTCACATTTGGGTAAGCCTTTGCAATAGATAGAATGCGAAATGTTAATCAACTTAGCCGCACTCTTACTTTTTCCTCTTTACTGTATACATATATGTCATGGATGTGTGTATGTAACTAGATTCGCCTTTTGACTTGGAACGTTGTGGACCAGCTGTTGACCTGGCTCTAGATGTCATCAACGACGAATTCCTTAAACCACACAACATAACATTAAGAAAAGTTCAAGCAAGGTTCGTACCGAAATACTAAAACATTGTCCATTATTCAAATGGCACCTTACCCGTGCTTATTTATACACAAATGAACTACTCGCAGTCGCAGGACACTGTTGTTGTCAAGTGTTTCGCAATGCTTAATTGCTCGTGCAAAACGATGTAATTGTGCGTGTGATTCAAATGCTGAATGAATCTCCTTTGTTTCGTTGTGATTTTAATTTTTCATTCCCCTTGACGGGCGTTTGTGTCTTGAAATCATTTCGAAATTGCTTTTTAACTGTTTGTTTTTATTATGGTCTCCTCTAGCTACCCGTCTTGTTCGGGCGCAAAGGCCCCCGGCTTGGCTGCGGATATGCACTTTAAGGATGATGTGATTGCATTTATCGGACCGGCGTGTGCGTTTGCTTTGGAGCCAGTAGCACGACTGGCTGCCTATTGGAACACCCCCATTATCACAGGAATGGGCGACCAGGTGAGTTATATTGCCACATCATCGAGAAGGAATTAGCAAATTAATTATTGTATCTGCCGCACTTATTTTTTCATCTGATTGAAAGAATACAAATCGCGACTTTCCCTGCCACAATGCTTAATTAAATTGTATGTATGTAGGTATATGCTCGTAACTACATAGGTCTGCCTCCACCGCCGCAGCATGTTACGAAAGTACATGCCAAAAAAATCACCAAGGGCGCACGAAAGCACCGAGTTCCTCGTAACCTCAGCGATAGGTGTCGAAAACCTGTTTCGTATTTACGGGATATCATAGCAATGTACATATGTACGTACGTAAGACTATACCGATAAAGGTTTGTTTTTCATTATTCTTCTTCGTAACTGCTTTAAAGTGGATAAGTTCACGGATTAAGGATCTCGCAGTGTCTCGTCGGTGAGGGTGCACTGGATATCCAATATCTATTAATGCGTTTGAGAGTAACCTTGCTACCGGTGTTTGTTGTTCCTCTTTGATGCCCAACAATACAATAACTTCATATAAAAATGTATAATACATATTCGTTGAGCTTTTTTTCTTATCACAAACACCGGTTGATTAAGATTAAATTACTAGCGCAAGCAGCACTGTACTCCATTGTATCATTTCTGCCTCAACCGCACTTGTGCACTTGACGCTATTAGTTTTATATTTCTTCTTTTACTTATCCCTTATCGAAAGTTTAGTGTTATAGAGCCACCCCAGCACGTTTAATCGTTTTACAGAACGCCACAAAGCATATTGTGCGACACAACTCCTTCTATCCACTCAATCATACAAAGTTCTATATAAGAATGCAGAAAGTATTGAAATTGAGCTTGCCACCTTCCATCTCCGAGGAGTATTATGATGAATTTTTTGCAAGGCGATATTGAATCGTAAAATGAATTCAAATTAACCTAATTAAATTAAAAGCATGAATAAGCTGTAAAATGCTACCCCAGGGCTTCCGCGGGCAATAGAGTCTAGCAATCAAATGTAAAGTACTTAACGTCATTATTGTTGAACAGTTTGCTTTTCGTGTATCGAATGCGATTCGAGATCTGAAAAGGAATACTCTGCCCTAAAACTGAGCTGATGAGAAACTGAATCGACACCAAGATTTCGGGAGTTATCGACTGATCACTTTAGCAGTCATGCATGTAAGAGCCTCAAAATAAAGTATAGAAATAGTTTTTAGTAAGAAAGAGCGCCTCTTTTCGTCTGCTGTTGATCTTATTGTCTCTAAGATCTGGGTCTAAAATGGTCCTTAATGAAATCTACCTGAAACATCACCACCTCTAATGACAATTTACAAGACACAAGTGCTTTGAAAACCTCTCTATTGGAAAGGATTCGAAAGCGCGATAGGACTTCTTCATTTAGACCAACGTAATGTCCTTTGGTTATTGTATACAAAATGTTATTTTGTTTCTTAATTGAGAGAAGGGCACTACGACCAGAAAGATAAAACGTGCCAAGTAAGCCATTTAAACAAGATGTCCTCCACTTTCCTAATAAAGCTAAGAAGTTGGCAGAGGGCAACACGCTCACATAGTATGCCCTAAGCAGTCTCATTACCCTCAAAACATTCTCCGTACCCTATCTCATTTTATAAGAAAATCTTCCCACAGGAAGCCGGCTGTTATCGTTTTTCAAATGTTATGAGTTGGTTCAACGACTGTAAAGTTTTCTTCGAATGACAAAGTCCTTACCCTGTGTTCCGATAAGATAGCTATGCTTTTTCATGAATAGGAAATACTATAGAAAGGCTTGGCACCTTATATTCTCATCTGCATGCTTATCAGAGGAAGCCTCTCTGGCAAAGCCCTTTTTTGATTCTATTTTAATTTCCTTGATCCTGTAAATTATCATTGCCATCAGTACTTAATTGCTTTTTCACTTCACGCTAAATATATTACTTCTCTCAAAGGATTCTGTCGCAAAGCTCGTCTCAATAGAAATGCTCATCAATTCAACTTCTATTAAGTCAATTAGATTTAATTTGTCCGTGGAGGGCAAAGCCCAAGTTTCTCCCGACAACTTACGATTTACATATATCATTCGAAAAACATTCCCACCCGACCAAACAGAGCAAAATACGATTTAAATGGTTTGGCGTGTAGCCAATACAACAATTTCTGAACCAAAGTGCTCCATTTAAGTAAAGGGGTTCGTTCGTAATGACCAACGAGCACTGGCATCGTTTTTCCCTCGAACCGTGATGGGTCGTGACCCTGGCAAAGAGTAAACCTCTTTTGGAAAAAAATAAAAATCACCATCATCAGAAGATGAAACACATTGAAAATAATTCTATTAGAACTTTATTATTTTTTTTATTACTATTAACGGCCATTGGGAACTAGGAAGTTCAGAGCCTTGTTGACAACTATTCGCCAATCCTTCCTAAGTGTTCCTTTCATATTTCGCTGTTTCATCTCTTCTGGGTCCATCTCGTGAAAGAACATTTTATTGTTCATACCTACATATATTATCATATATTGTTTTACTTACCCGGGCGGGAACACAACATTAGGTGGACACATAAAACAAACCAAACCAACAAACGAAGAAAAAAAATAAAGGGGAAAATAAAACATTTTTCCACATTTTCTCATAAACAATTGTCTGGGACCATAGATCAAAGACAGCAAAGATAAACAGCTACGACTGCCAATACCGTTGACAGATCCCGTAAACAGGGGAAATTTCAGTGACGACTGGAAAATCGCCGTTCACATCGCCGTTCGGCTTAGCCCTATAAAATGCCGAGGCATTTGGCAGAAGAAAAAAGTGCGTACAAGTGCGTCAAGACAGGATAGAAACTACAACAACAACTACCACACCAAAATAGGTAAAAATAAAACTTGTCGTGCCGTCAGAGTGGGGCTTCGCAACATCAACGACGGAAAAGATAAAAGAAAAAAAATATTTTTTCGACTATTTCGCCTACAAGCGTGGGACTAGTTGCGTAGCCAACCCTAGCTGAAGCTGTCGCTCGTACCTACTTCAAGGCTCCAAACCAACAGCAGTTAAAGCCTCGACTCGGGCTTACATCCAAGCCGGCTTGGCCTCATGCTACTCCAAACAGCCCGCTACCAGTGAGAATCCTCGGCTCGGCTTCTCACCCAGAAGAAGGCTGACTATGTACTGTCAACGCAACAACAACCATAAGGTGACTAAGGCGCCATTTCGAGCAAATTAACCCAGAAAGACAGAGTAGTGTTATCGCTGTGCCGACAAAACTAGTGAGTCTGCCTGTGTCACAACAAATAATTAATAATTCGCACGGCGAGTATACCTCGGCCCAGAAAACTCGTTACAATCCTTATATTGTTCTGCCATCTGCGGCGCGGCCTTCTTGACGGTTTTTTCCCCTTGGGTTTTCCACTCTCATCCATTCGTTCCTCACGACTTTATGTTTTCTCAATTCGCCTGTTATCCACCATAGATTCTCCTTAAGATTTTGTTTTCAAAGATCCGAAATGTATTTCTCACCTTCTTAGCCAGAGATCAAATTTCGCTTCCTTAAAGAGTCCACTTTCTCAAAACGTTCATGCACTACAGTCTTATATGGGAAACATGTCCACCTAAAGGTAGTCCTAACATTTTTTGGGTGACCTTAAAAAGTTGAATTAATTCGTAAATAAGACCATTCAAAGTGTTGTTTTTCGCTAGCCACTACTTGTTCCTACCTTGTGACAGGATACAAATACCATGTAATAAGAACACCTCATCCTTATATGCTATCCCATTTCCATAAGTAAGCTTTTGTTCGGATAGTCCATTAGTCATCGACCGGAACAAGTGATAATCGGTAGGAGCCATGGAATACGGTGGTTAGAGTGATCCTCATTTTTCCTATTTAGAATATGTTCTGAACAGGTTTACGAAATGCGGAAGAACACAGTCACTTTTTAATGTCTTTCGGAGTATTTCGACCTTTTTATCTTGAATACACGACTGAAGCGTATTAATATAGTGTTCGTAGCAATCTGCAATCATCGGCTTGAGCCGATCATAGTTGACAAATACAGAGCACGAACTTGGACTGTGCTGGGCTTAACCCATGACATTTGGCACTGGGGATTGTCGTGGTGGATCCAGTTACAATTCGATGCAAAAATTCAGTCTTCTTGTATTTAGAGTGTACATATGTAGGTCTTCATCGAGCAATTTTTCCACTTGATAATTTTTTTTTGCTGCTGTCCACGTGGTACCTTACCTACATTTACCAACTCGAAATCACCCTTTATACAAACCTCATCCGAGGCGTTAGGCACGTCAGCTAGAACTTGGTTGGCCTAAACTTCCACTTTAATAAAAATACTTTTTTAACATATTGAAATAGAACTCCCGGCAGAAACGTTGTTATTTACGCTTCAACTAAATGAGATAACTTATACTAAAATTGACACCTGACAAATATGTCAACACTTTTAAGGAAGTTAAGAAAAAGAGAATTGACCCTTTCCATGTCCATGTCCAACAGACTGGCAACATAAGTAATTCTTAGTGAACGTCAGACTTAAGACTGCTCTATGCTATAGTATCTGGTGACTTTTTATTGGACTCATTTTAGTAAAATAAATAATGACTATTACTCATATGCCTTAATTTGTAGCCCCCATCGGAAGGTGAACTAACTGTGACATCGGGAATTCTCGGAAAGATTCACAAATGGAAAAACGAAAGCACGGTAAGTGGTTCCTTTATTTTATTGCTTGTTTGTCAAAACGTATTCAATGTTAGCTTATGGGTTGCGCCTTACCTCAACCTTTTTAGCCACCGAACGTGTAGTCTAATTTTCAAAATAAGCCCTCTAAACACGTCCGAACTAAGCGGACGTTTAACATGTATTACCCAAGTATGATCGTAAAATGTTATGAACACTTCGGGAAACTGTGTGCTAGTGTGATAGGTTCCGCCTATAAAACCCTTCTACCGTCATCTGTGTTGAGAGTGATTCGAGTAAGCAGCTATTTCAAGCTTTACAAATCAGACATGCGGTCACATTGTACTACATATTCATATATTTAAATATACTTCATCGCATGCAGGAGGAAGAGCAACAGGAAGTTTATTTCCGCATTACAATTGAATTATACTCGCACGGACAGGGTGTCCCTGACATTGAAAGCAATCAATGTCTTCGATGAGAAAAGGGAGATTAGCAACAGTCGCTTTGGCTTTCAGTTTACCAAAGCTATTGCGGAATTGTAATGAGTTTTAAGTTTACCGGAATTCGTGCAATTACGGCAACAGTCACCCTCTGACTGCTTTAATCTTCAACAACCTGTAGTCGAATGAGACGGAGTGAAGGGAATCCTAGACAAGAGACTGATGTTGCGGTAAGTCTGTAGGAATTAATTAAAGGAGATGTGAAAAAGTTTAATTTAATTTTCAACTTGGTTTGGCATGTGGTAACGGTCTAATCTCCGTCGCGTATGTATGTAGACGACAGCACGTTTTGAGGCTGACGAGAATGTAAGCAATAATAATCAAGTGGTTCCGCCTCGAAGGCCTATTTAATAAACTCATAATCGAAATTATAAATAAAATTTTATTGTGCCGCCCACACGCCCTTTTATTGATTTCACTTGCAAGCCCAATTTCTATATCATATATCCAACATACCCAATAGGTTCAGATTCTCGTAAATCGTTTACGAACAATTTTTCAATTTCACCATCTACCTCCTACCTAAATGGTCGTTAAGTCGACAAACAAGCGATTTCTCTGCCGCAAACACTTTTATCTCGCAGCACCACTTGAATCACCGCAGCCATGCATCCTCACAAATCAACTTGTATGCCACTGCAGAAACTTGCATTAAAACAGTAGTGGCTTTATAGGCGTCCTTAATGTATGCATATGTAACGCCATGTCCATAAGTCCTGATATGCTCATAAAAAGCAACTCTATAATGGGATTACAGAGCATTAATGACTCCTGTCGCTGGCAATAAAGCTAATCACTCAATGTACGGGAGATTGCGTGTGCACACCCCCACGTACCACCGCACGATACAAGAGTAGTAGGGATTCAGTTTAGATTGCATTGCTGGCAGATCATTCGAATCCTGGTCTAATTGCCAACATTGCGAAATTGATTCCTTCTGTTGGTTTAATTACCGTCGTCGTGTCTATGATGGAATAGCGAGTATTAAACACTGATGGCAGGACTGCCATCATTTCCTCTAAACTCTTAAGTTAATTAATGAAGGTACTCGCGCTTACCCTTGACTTTATTTCAGGGGATGTTTAAGGACAAATCAAAATACCCGACACTCACGCGAATGTCATACTGTCAGTGCAGACTGAAGCTGGTGTTTGCGAGCATTTTTCGCCAATTTAATTGGAAGCATGTGGCTTTGATTGTGGATAGATCTGACTTGTTTTCCCTGACCGTGGGTAAGGCTATCGGTATTTCAAATTTTTATTTAAGGCTCGCTAAAGTCGTTTCGCTGCAACTTGTAGGTAAGAATCTGGAATATGGCCTACGACAGGAGGGACTTTTGAGCTTTGTGCGTGAGCTCAATGGAAATGAACAGGAGCCGTATGAGAACTACTTAAGGGATGCCAGCATGTATGCCAGAGGTAGGTAACATCGAACAAACCATGTAACCATTGTTGCTTCATTTCTTTTTCGAAGTTGTTATTCTATCGGTTCGGGGAATGTTGGTCAGGAAGTTTATGTTAGCAGCTCATGCGCTGGAAATGACTAAGGGCGATTGGGTCTTTCTGGATGTTGAAATCTTTCAGGTAGACTCGTGCTCTATACTCTAATTAGGAGTTTCATTGTTGTGATGACAGCCTTTTATTAACTAAGAATTCATATTGGGGCGACCATGACTGGGAAATGGGTGATATTGATGACACAAAAGCTCGGACGGCATACGAGGCTTTACTTCGAGTATCACTACTTCAGCCGACAAGTCCGAGGTTTCAAGGATTCGCAGACATGGTCCGAGATATGGCAACGCGGAATTACAACTACACATTCAGCAAGGAGGAAGAGGTGAACATATTTATTGGTGCGTTTTACGACGGCGTATACCTTCTTGGAATGGCATTGAATGAAACATTGACTGAGGGGGAAGACATACGCGATGGTGTCGCCATAACAAGGCGAATGTGGAATAGAAACTTTGATGGTAGGTAGCTAGCACACGAAGACCGATCCATAACATTTATTTTTTCTTGCTATATTGCTGAACAGGCATAACCGGGCACGTGCGAATTGATGACAATGGAGACCGTGACGCCGATTATTCCATTCTTGACTTGGATCCAATCACAGGACGATTCGAAGTGGTGGCGCATTACTACGGACTCAGTCGGTAGAACCGCACTAAATTCTCTTTTAATCGTTGAACCCTCATAACATTTTCAAATCCAATCATTATTTGTGTAGAAATTATTCATCTGTGAGTGGGAAACGAATCCATTGGCCTGGTGGCCGGGAAGGACCGCCGCCTGACATTCCGAGATGTGGATTTCTAGGTAATTCGCCCGAGTGTCATGGGAATGGTGAGTAGGGAAAGAAGTTTTGAATAAAGTTAATTTGATTTTATTTCACGGCCCACGCTTAGAGATGATTATTATGTATGTGACATTTGCTTTCGCCATCTTCCTGGCATTCTCAGCGCTTGTGATCTACTTGATGTGCAAGTAAGTTCGTCTAGGCTATTGGGATGTCCGGAAAGTCTCAGTGGAATTTCAATAAAAAATGTTTCCAGTCAAAAGGAATTTTAATCTGTAATTGATGCACCATTACTCGCACAATACTTTTCTATCTTACGGCTTATCCCATAATTCCTTCCTCGCAGAAGACATGATACTTTCAGCAAATCGGCATAAAGGTTTTTGAGGCGTTCCAAAAAGTAAAGCCCAGATTATTATGGGATTCAAGTTAAACACGGGGGAATACGGTGGATGAAGCAAAACAATCTAGGAAAAATCCAATAATTATCGTAATGAAATTATCGGCGTCTTTACTACTGAGTATTTATTGAACCCATTGCAAACACTACTTATCTGGTAGTAACTCATAGTATATTCTTCCCCACCAATGCGACCAAATGCAGAGCAAAAACTTCTTCTAATGTAATCCACCATTCGAACAAGTTAATGCAGGTTCATCTCGCACTTGCCTTTTGAGGGACGATCCAATAAGAGTTTCCTAAAGTTATTTTCAAGTAAAACGCATAAAAAATATTTAAATAATCAAAACTGGTATTTAAACTGCACGCTCGGCTTATGGCATTTAATACATGAGCATAACCTCGTGTAAATATTCCCTACTAGTATCCCTCAGATGGTCCATTCTGTAAGTCCAATTTTTGAACATTCTCTGGAGCATATCGGCCGGTATTCCGCTGATAACGCTTGTTATGTTCGCTTTCAAGCATCAATCGGTTGTGGTTCATCAACGTAAAAAGATGATTTCAAATATACCCCCAGAAAAAAACCAACAGAGTCACATTAGACCATTGTATCCAGTTCACAAGTCCATTTCTTGAGATGATGTTTTGATAAAAATTATCTTTAAATGGATGGTTTTACTCTGTGGCACGTTGCAGCCTTTTGAAACCACAAGTCATCTACATCCTGTTCTTGAACTGTTGGCAACAAAAATGTACGAATCATTATCCTGTATCAACCAACATTGGAGGTTTTAAAGAAATACGGCCCAATGATACCGCCTGCCCATAGACCGTAGCAAACTGTGTACTTTTCCGGACGCAGTGGAACACCATCAACCCGAATACGACAATTTTATCTATTGACCTATCCATTGAGCTGTAAATGAACCTCGTTGCCTGATACAATCTTTTAATAAAAAACATGGATCAATATTGAACTGTTCCAAGGCTCAATCACCAAATTCTGGACGCAAAATATGGTCAAGCGGTTTAAATTTTGGAACGAGCTGAATGTTGTATGCCTTGCCACCAAGATCTGTTATCTTACAATATGAAGTATAAGAGACTTATAGCTTGAAAACGGCGATGTGCCCTATAGTGAGTGAATGAACGTCCAGTTATATAAAATTCGACTAAAGTTCAGCGATTGCTTTGCGAATATTGCCTCTAAAAAAAATTTACTGAACATTGACTTTCGAAATTTCTATAATTTGTAAACGTTGTTCAGACATAGTTTATTTATTATGAAACGCCAATGAATACTGAATAGAAATCTCATAGAGACATGACATCTGCTATACATACTATGCCCCAGAATCTTTATTAAAAAGAGTACCTCGTATTGGATCACTAAATGCCCTTTCCGCTTGATGCTATTATAAACTATCCACTTCTCCTTTCATGTTGCGACTCGTTTCAAAAATGGATCGTATTAGTCGCTTTGTATAAAAATCGCTGGTGGGAATGACATCAATACAATTTTTCTCTTCAGTTAGATCGTGCCTCACTGACCTTCTTTACCATTTAAAGTTTCCCTAAATGTCCGGAAAACGCACAAAAACGTGTTGATGTCCACGAGATTTATTTAGAAAGATTTTAAGATTTACCAAATCACTTCTGGCATATAGTGCCTAATGCACCGAAAAGACACGTTATTTCCATCCACACCTTAAAACTTCTCAAATGCCTATTGGGAAATCCACACGACTTTCCAGACAATCCTAAACTATTATGCTTTCACTAATAAATTATTCAATCAAAAGACAAATGAAACTGAACAACGAATTGAATAATATGTCATGGCGCGTTCGCCCCGACGAGATACTGCTCGAAGTAGGCAGGCTCTACGGAAGCAAAATCGGCCTTCAGAAGTTAAACGCTGAGGTAAGTTTTTCCATCCTCTCCAATTGCCTAACAGCCTTCTCTATTCCATAGAACTTCTCTTTGCAACAATATGGTGTTAACTCCGGTAGAGCTTCGATAGCTAGCTGCACATCCCTTCCATTAACCCAAATATTCACAACAATCGGCATTTACAAAGGTGAACGCGTTGCGATTAAGAAGATTGCTAAGAAAAAAGTTGACATCACTTCCACACTTTTGTGGGAAATCAAACAAGCTCGTGATGTAAGTCATGAAAATACCGTCAGGTTTGTCGGAGCATGCATCGACCTTCCGCGGCCGACGGTTCTTATTCTCACCGAATACTGTCCGAAGGGGAGTCTTAAGGATGTGCTCGAAAACGATGCCATCCAATTGGATTGGAATTTTCGCATGTCATTGATCCACGACATTGTTAAGGTAAATTTTTATTTATTTTAAGTTATTTGCCCTAAACGAGTAACCTTTGATACCATCGAAACAGGGAATGGCATACTTACATAACAGCGATGTCCAGGTTCATGGTAAATTAAGGTCTTGTAATTGTCTGATCGATGGACGTTTCGTACTTAAAATATCCGACTTTGGACTACGAACACTCACGACGCCCTCCGAATTCGTCAAGGATCAGAACTACTTCAATAGTTAGTCATAAATCAGTCGATCTGTCGAACTTAATAAGATCCACATTTTTTATATAGATTTTCTGTGGATAGCTCCGGAACTCTTGCCTCTAACCGTGCTCCCGGGTAACCCAGCTACTCAGAAAGGTGACGTTTATTCTTTTGCGATTATCCTGGAAGAGATTATGGTTCGCGGCGGTCCGTATGAAACAGCTCGCCAATTTATGGACGTCCAGACAATTCTTAACCGCGTCGAGGCACACGAAACACCACCATTCCGTCCATTCATCGGTCAGCGCGATTACCCTCCCGATGTCCTGGATCTCATGGAAAAATGCTGGGCCGATAACCCTGACGATCGCCCCGCATTTGTTACAATACGATCTACAGTACGGCTGATTATGAAGTATGTCCTGAAGTAACATGCCGTCCTTTGCTCCATTTGTAATCGGTTTCATTTGAAGGGGCTTCTGTGAGAATCTCATGGATGATCTACTTCGTCGTATGGAACAGTATGCGAACAATTTAGAAAGCCTGGTGGAAGAGAAGACAGAGCAGTTAAGCATGGAAAAACGTCGCACCGAAGAACTACTATATCAAGTCCTCCCACGTCCAGTGGCAACCCAGCTTCTAGCCGGAGAGATGGTACAACCGGAACAGTTCGAATGCGTGACGATCTATTTCAGTGATATTGTGGGCTTCACGGCTTTATGTGCCCAGAGCGGTCCCATGGAAGTGGTCAGTTTTCTCAATGACTTGTATAGTACGTTCGATCGAATTATTGGGTTCTATGGTGTCTACAAGGTAAGTACGCTATCTCGATGCTCCTTTGATATTCTCATGACTTATTCAGGTCGAAACGATTGGCGACGCATACATGGTGGTTTCTGGCCTCCCGGAACGAAATGGTGATGATCATGCACGCGAAATCGGTCTCATGTCATTAGCAATTTTAGATGCTGTCAAGTCGTTTACCATAAAGCACAAGCCCGAATGTCAGCTCAAGATTCGTATCGGGATACATGCTGGACCTGTCTGTGCTGGGGTAGTTGGACAGAAAATGCCACATTATTGCTTATTTGGCGATACGGTCAACACAGCTTCGCGGATGGAATCGACTGGCTTGCGTAAGATTTCCTATCACTTTGTCAATATAAGCTATGTATAACGGTATTCAGTTACAGCTCTAAAGATACATGTTTCTTCGGCGGCGAAAGAAATTTTCGACAAATTCGGCACTTTCGAGATGGAACTCCGCGGCGAGGTCGAACTGAAGGGAAAGGGCACTGTCACGACGTATTGGCTGGTTGGCTGCACAGAACCGGATCCACGTCCGCCTACCCCACCAAAGAACCACGAGAATGAAGCTCCTTTTCCAATACTTTTTCCTGCAATTGGAAAATAAATGTTCGCTCTAAAGCTGTCGCTGTTGTGTGTGCCAAAGAAATGTTTAAGTCAATGGAACCAATTGTTAATTATTTATTGTATATGCAAATGAGATCAATTATTATTGTGGAACTAGAATGTAAGCTTAGAGAAAGTCCAAAATAAACAAAGTCTATGTACAAAAATTCAACATAAAAAAATGAAAATTTTTCTATTCAATATTCCACCATCATTGCAAGTAGCATCATCACACGCTTCGGGGCTTGCTATGAACATATTTTTCTTTCCGGTGATCTCAATATTAATCTGCTAAGCCTTAATGATCACAAGTAAATCGTTTCATAAACTTCTTAAGCTCCGTCAACCTATTTGCAGTCAAAAACTCAACTCCCACCCACTTTAGCAATACAAGCTCTACACTCACCGATCTGTTTATTGTCAATAGGATTGATTTCATTAACTTCTCATTATACTCTTCTATGGCTTCAGTCTTAGTAATTTTTTCGTACCGATACAATCAGCTACCAAGATTTTAAATCTATCAATATGACTACTCTTATCGATGACCCTCAATTCTAATTGGCATAACCCGTACTACAAGTCTTCCGTTGATGAGCAGGTTGTGGTTGAGGTTGAGAATCATATCCCAACCAAAAACCTCACTATTCATAATACTAAATGTCAATGGTTAACTAGTCGTACTGAAATTATAAGGAAGAAGTGCGACTTCAATCGCCTCAGTATCCTTTACATCTAATTGTAAGACGCTAGGTATGGGTAAACAAATCAACTCTGAGACCTTAGAAGGCATCAATTTCGAAAAGCTAAATAATAAATTCACCTCAGTCGCATCTCGTCAAAACGAAAATAGGAGTACCTCAAGAATCCATATTGGGGCCCCTACTTTCTCGCTATTTAATAACGATATTCCTGCCATTATCAAACACTGTAAGGTGCATATGTACGCAATTATATATATCAGCCAACCATTTTACCTAAAAGTGGATGCGGTTGAGGATGAGGATTTCCAGGTCGTTAAATGATGGTCATATAAAAACAAACTTAGGCTCAACTCTACCAAAAGCCAAGCCATTGTCATAGTTCGTACTATCATAGACATTAGTAGATTGCCACCAATTCAAGCCAACGGAACAAGATTGTTAAAAGCCTTCGAGCTTTCTTTAATCAACAGCTTCCGGAGGGGGGGATCACATCACCAATTTAACAGGTAGAGTTTGATTCGTCTTATTGCTCTGAAAATGTTCTTCCAGTTAGCATCATTGCAAATCAATGCTCCCCAAGACGCTACCGCTACTAATATTCTAAAGCTCGACTATCGACGAACGTAGCCGGAAAGCTCGTAGAAAGCACAAGTCCTGTAAAACGTCCCCTTTTTCATCGCACAATGGTGGTAATATTGATTCATCCCAGTATTTGCCATTCACCGTCCCCGGAACTCGTACGGAAATATCCTCAAACAATTACAGCCGCGAGTATGTCAAAGGCACGTAAGTCCATTGTTTTTTCATTTACGCACAAATGAATACAAAATGTTGCTTCCCACCTCTTGTATTACTTACTATTGGTGGTAACGAGATATTCGAGTTCGCACAACCCCAGTGAATAAAGTGTTAAGAGCATGGAATAAGAAACCAAATAAATCTGATTAGTTAGATTAAATTTATAGAGAAAATGAAGTTGCCTTCCCGTCACACTAGGCACAACAACAAAACGCATAAATTTACTTTGTAGATACAAATATGTACTTGTATGTTTAATCAATACGCGTAATAACGGTAGACCAATAATGAAAATAATGCGTTTACGACATGCAAAGTTGGTTATTATCCTGATAGTGATAGCGAATCTAATTATATTTTACTATACATGGAAGTCAGTGTTGTGGAAGTCGCTGGTCGATCCGCCCGGTGACAGCGGTAATCAGTTGCACAAAACCAAGCCGCCTCTGTCGCCTAAGGAGAAGTTAAAAACCGCCAACAAACACATCCGCAAATCGATAACAATTGTCTTCAGGACATTTTACACATTCGAAAATGACATCAAGGCATCGATTGATAGTATCCTGGACATAGTGCCGCACATGCCAATACTTGTCATACAGGACAGCCTTCCATATCCGCCCGTCACCTATGATACGAATTCGACCGACCCGAGCACAGTTCACTTCCTTACCCTCGGATTCGATATCGAGAAATCGTGGAAGGAGCTGAATCCGCTGCTGGCTATACGGACTAAATATGTTTTATTCATGCCCGACAGCGTTCGGTTGAGCAATAAGAATTTGCTGCAGAAGATTCTGAAAGAAATCAATAATAGCCACCGGGAACAGGGTATCGTCAGTGTTGCTGGACATGGAACGCTCAATAATGACGAAGTTGTACGGAAGCTAGTAATAGTCCCGTTCGCGGGGAACATGAAATCATTCAGTAGTTGCACGCAAGTGAATTTGGATCTACCCAATTGGACCATCCAGTACATGGCCGTTAACGTTAGTGAGAAATGTGACTTGGTGAGTTCAAACCTTTGCCAATTTGCTACCTATGACTTTATTGTTGTTTTTGTAGTTTTTACAAAAGCATGCTATCCTCGTCGACATTGGAGTCCTACGAGAAATGCTGGATCCCTTTAGTGCCCCCTTTCCGGAAATGTTTTATATCCAAGGCAAAACCGCAAAGTTAACGGTAAATCTAACAATTAGTACACCCAACACCTCAATTCTATGAAATTCCACTTTGTAGAAAACTATTTTCCCGAATGTATTCCAAGATGGTAGACGTCTGTTCGCATCCTACCATACCAAGCAACGTCGCATGGAGCATCGTCGACGACAGTTCAAAGATATGTACAAAAAACTTCACATCAAACGTATTATAAAAAAATCACATAAAATCACATCGAAGATTGAGTTGAAGGAGTCACTAGGTCCAGCGCATAATCTCGTCCTAGATGGACAGTTTTCCTCGTCGAATTTCTCGCTTCCCCTAGTCACGGAAATCGACCTAATCGGTTGTGAACGAACGACAAAGTCCTGCATCGGGCAGGTTTACAATATGAGGCCGTTCTACATGTACCTCAACAAGCACACCCCACCATGTTGTTTGGATAAGCTAAAGACAACATTCAATCACGTCCTGGAGGAATTCGAGAACGTCGGCATCCGCTACTGGTTGGATAATTATGCCCTCAAAACGGCGATCGAAACTAGCAACATCTCGCCGGATGCATACGACATTGATATTAGTTTCAATGTCTTCGACCTGGAACGTTCAAACTCACTTAAAAAATCACAAACAAAACCATTTATCGACAACGAAGGTTTCTACTGGATGAAAGCAACTGACGGTAATTACTTTCGCGTGCAGTTCTCGAAAATCAATCAGATCGGCGTCAATCTGCTGCCGTTCGAGATCTTTGGCAATGAGGTCAAGCCGAGCGGGTTCTTCGGTTGGAAGGCTAAAGAGTTTTCTGGTGATTTCCTGCACCCTATGTCGACCGTGCTATTCCTAGGGAAGAACATCCAGTGTCCGAACAATGTGCGCGAGTTTCTCGAATTCAAAAACATTAAATAAACTTTTACAAGTAGGCACTAAAGCTAATGCCAGTTAGGCTATGACTTGGTTAGAGTTCTGAATTCATAATGTGATATGTGATTTCATATTCTATGTTCTACTTGTGCATGAATGTACGCTTATAAGTTACGCGTTTTTGAGGAATAACTAATGAATGAGATTTATATTTTTGGCAAAAAAAACACTTTATTGAGCTGAGAGTCGTCAAGTTGGTTTTCTGAAAGCTTAGTTTAATTTTATTATGTTTTTATTGACTCATAAGGCTTAGGAGGTGAAACTCTTCAACCAAACTGAGGTTGTTAAATTACAACAAATTTCTATGATCTAGAAGGCGTTTTAAATGTTATAAATGTATCTATTTCAAATAAAAATCAAATTCAAACTAAAGCGGTTCTTATTAATTTTATACGTGGACCTGGCTAAAACCATGTTGGATTTGCTTGTCTGATTCTGGCTCTATATATGAAATTGCCAATTTTTCTGTTTAAAGTATTTCAAAAAATAAACGATGATTATTATGAAAAATAATCTCCGATTCGACCAGTCTTTTGGAGAAGAGAAAAAAGTCGTAGGGGGCCAAGTCCAATGAATACGGTGGCTAGGGCATCATCACAATATTGTTTTTGGTCACAAAATTGCATGGAAGTAACGATGTGCATTATGGTGATGCAACAGCCGTGATTTTTTTCCACAGAACTGGATGTTTTCCTCATATTGCTTCTCGCAAACGGCGCAAAGCTTCAAGGTAATATTCCTTATTGACGGTACAACCTTCAAAATGTGAAAAAAACTTCCACATTTGACCGAACTTGCCGTGATTTTTTCGGTCTTAGCCCTTCTGGTCGCTTCCATTGGAATAATTGGCCTTTGGTGTTCGACGTCATAACCATATATTCGTCATTCAACCGAGCCTGAGCGGTGCTCATGCGACGGCTCTTTTTGGTCAAAATTAAGCAATTTCAGAGCAAACTTGGCCCGCACGCGTTTCATGCCCAAAAAAAAGAATTGAAAATTATCTGTCCATTAGCATAAATTCGTATCCTGAGGTAGTATTAAGTAGTGCAACGCCTAACCTGTAGAAAAAGGTTGGCCCAAAACCTAGTTGTACTGGACCAAATAAGGTGTTCTCTAAATTGTCCTTCTCTTTCGAACCGTGGACGCCCCCGCTGACTCCATCTTGAGAATCCTTCTGGTGCCGTTCCAAGAAAGGAATTTCCAACAGCCTTACAAAAGGGACTACCTCGCGACTAACTACATTGGTAGACAACTAGAACTCATATTCACAACTGATCGCCTCAACTCTTCTGTTACACGTTGTCCCCTTTTCCTTTCAACCATCGGTAACTTCCATCCTTCCTTCCTCCTTTCCTTTTTCCACTATTCTCCATTAGAGAACAATCCTCCTACAGTTCTGTCCTCTCACGATTTCCACAAAGCAAAATTTCACCTAATCAAAGAATACCTTAATCAGTTTTAATAACCTAACCATATATGAGGCAAGATCCATATTACGTTCCCATTAAACAACGCAAAAGTTTGTCCACCTTCCCACCCTGGTATAATCGCAGGCTCCGTTCTCCAAGAAACAAAAGAAGTAAACAGTGGACTATCTTCCTTCGTACTAAATCCCCTAATGACTTTTCTAATTACCTGGGCAGCTATCTCTAGTTTACTGTCCTTCACAACTCCTTCTATCAACGTTAGTTATCTGAAATGTAAGCCAATCTTATAAGACGACTCCTTTGCTCCGGACTTCACTTATTTCGATTATTTATCGAATTTCTCCCTTAGACCATTTCTTCCTCGTACAATCGATTCCCACGTCATCGAAAATAAATTGATCTACTTAATGATGAGTTCACTCCTGGACCTAACAGTCTTCCTACCATATTTCTTAGAAAATGCTCCTCAACCCTCTCTTTCCCTCTCTCAAAAATCTTCAGTCTGTCTCTATTTCTAGGTGAATACTCCGCTTATGGAAAACCACATTTATAACCACAATACACAAAAAAGGTGCGAAGAATAATATTAACAGCTATCGTTCCGTTGCCAAACTATTACATATACCCAAACCCTTCGAGAGTATTTTGGACGAAATTCTAGATTTTTGCTGCAAGTCTTTAATTTCCCCTAGACGACAGGGTTTCGTTAAATGCAGATTACAAACACTAATCTTGTTATATTTGTGTCCTTTACCCTATCAGCCTTAGAGAATGACAAAGAAGTTGACGTTATTTCAACCAATTTCAGTAAAGCTTTCGATAAAATCTCCCACAGACTGATACTCTTCAAATTGTCCTTCCTTGGCTTCGAAACCATTTCTTCTTACCTGAAAAATCGCTATTACAGTGTTCGTTTCAGATCTGCCTTTTCTAACCCTTTTTTAGCTTCTCCCGGCGTCCCCAAAGGCACCCACAAAATCCACATCTTTTCATTCATACCATAAACGTTATTGCAATGGTGATCAAATATTCCCACATCTCACTATATGCCGACGACACCAAATTTCTCAAGACCATTTCCTCCAGTCATGACTCTTCCTTTATTCAATCAGATCTTAATAGCTTTTCCATCTGGTGCTTCAAAAATTGCTTTGTGCTTAACATTTCCAAATGCCAATCAATCACTTTTTCACCTAAACGAATCAAACTTCCTCCTCGCACGCAGGTGAATTTGGATCTACCCAATTGGACCATCCATTGTCTCTACTTCCTCAATAATAAACCTCTCCACCGTTCAGGCCATTCGCGATCTTGGCATATTATATGACCAGGAGCTACAATTTCGCGCATACATCGAGGTAATAATCCTTAAAGCAAATTCTGCACTCAGTTTCGTGAAGCGATGATCTAAAGAATTCTCCAACCCTTACGTTACCCGATCTCTCTACATTACCTTTGTCCAGCCCCTTCTTGAATACTCCTCTCAAGTGTGCTCTCCTTACTCACATTTCTAGAATCGAGAGCATCCAACGCCGATTCCTACGTTTTGCTCTTCGAAGACTCCTCTGGAACAATCCTTTGCTTTTACCACCCTGCCAAGGCAGTCTGAAACTAATCCACATGAAGGAAAGAAGAAGTTTATCTGAAATTATTTTCATCCATCGACTCCATTCAGGTACCATTGACTGCGCGAACCTCTACAATTCTGTCTCTATCAATATGATAGACAAAATTCCCGTCTTCTCTATCTGCCCATCCCCGCACCGCCAGTGGCTTTAATGAACCCATTTGTCGTATGCTGGGAAGTGTTCATTCGAATCCTTACTTCGATTTCAACCTCATCAATTGGTCCTTTACCCATACATTCTTCATATACAATTTCAATAATGTTCCTCTGCACCTCTGACTAATAAGTCATTCCTGTGTGTCAGGCATTCTGAAGCTCTGAAAACATACACAAGTATATTTGTTTTTTCTACATTTAAATAGTCTACCAAAATGGATCTAAAGCAAATACCAAAAGGAGATGACCTCCTTTGGACCGCATACAATATGTATAAAACAAGCGATCTATCGCCATTCTTAAAAAGCGAGAAGAATCGCACTGTGTTTGCAGAAAATTTTGAAATCGCCCAAGCCCCCTCGCTCTCAACACAGTGTCTGAATGTCATAGCCCAACACAATAAAGGAAGACCAATAACATTGAATCTTAGTCCCATTCAAACTAGGATCTTCTATGGCTTTGTTCCAGAGCTGCCAATTGCCCAATGCGTAAATATTGACAACGAATTCTATTGGAAAAGGATATTCGCCCTTAAGTGTACGAATCAAATGGAACTAAAAAAAAAAAATATGCAAAAAAACGTATGCTGGAAGGATCTCGTACTCGCGTTAAAATTTACAGAGCTCATTGAGGAGACGCCCTATGAAACGTGGAATGTAGAAGAAATGGAGAAGGTTACAAAAATAGTTGCCCCATATGTACGAGAGCTGCGAATACTTAAACTTCAGGCGAAACGAGAGAGTACCTTTCTCAAGGCAATGATGCCTTCTGAGAGTACTTTAGATGAAAATGAAGACGAAGAAGTTCCAGCCGATGAGGAAGGGCTTGCAGCAGATGAAAAACCGGATGAAGAGGAAGAGAAGGAAGAAGAGCCTGAGGAGAAATCAGAAAAGCTTGAGCCAACTTACGCCTTAGAAGACTGTCACCATGTAGATTTGAGTTTGTTCAAATTTTTAAGAAATATGACCTCCTTAACGGTCCAATTTGTTCCGCCTGAATTGGGAATACACTACCATAGCAGATACTTTAACTTTTCGTACGTAGATATGCAGAACTTGTCCAAGTAAGAACGCATCTACTACACATTTCCGATTGACATTTAAATGCATTCGTTAATAGCGGTGTTTCAGAACTCTCTAATCTCAAAACCTTCATTATACGACGTAGCCGAATGGATAGCTCAAAACTTTCGACGATACTTGAAGCCCTCAAGTCGATCTCAGTAAAGCATATTGAATTCTATTTCTGCCAATTGGATGACGAATGTGGAGAGTCACTGTATGAGTATCTGATGGCAACGTCTTGCCTCGAGCACTTAAATCTCTCTGGGAACTACTTTAGAGATGGAGCGATTGATTACCTCAGAGATGGAATTAAAAATGGCCCATCACGCTTGAAATACCTTGGCTTATCTAATAATCCCATTGTTGAGAACAACTTATGTAGTCTTCTCGAAACGCTTCATGAATACGAGACACTCAGCCACCTGACACTCTCTGGTATTAATGTCTCGAAGAAAGGATCGGAGTGCATCGCTAAACTCATAAAGGTCCATCAAGGTATGGAGGAAATGGAAATAATCGCAGTGCCCATGAATGCAAACTCCTTCATCAAAGGCTTGAATGAAAATAAGAAGATTCAACATCTTCTATGCCAAGGCTGCGGACTAACCATTAACGAAGAGTTCCAAATAGAACTGCTACTGAAACGAAATCGATACATCAAAGCTAATCCGTATATCGGCGACCCGACCAAGACCGAGGAAGAAATCGTTGCATTCGTCAGCAGAGTGAAGTGAGTAACCCTACTTACGTATGAGCTGAATGGATATCTAGATTTGTTTCATTGTTTCAGGAATCCAATTCTACTCACTGCAATGGCAGCAAAGGAGAAACGCGAAAAGTGTCTTAAAGCGCGTGCTGAACTCGACGAGATGCTGCGAGCGGAAGAGTTGGCCGAGGAAGGAAAAGAAACATTCGTGTACAAATCGAAGGAATTCACTGAGGAGGAATTGGATCAAAGAGTCATCCTCTACGGTCAAAACAACACCAACTTCTTCAAGAAGAAGTCTTTTACTTGAACTGTCTGTCTGTCAGTCTGTTAACTGAACTTAATTCCGAAGTTAACCGGTGTTGCACAAAGAAACTAAGAAGGCGGTTGTTTTCTCTTTACGTTACAATTCAGAACTGTGTCTTTTCTTTTATTTCTGTTATTAATATATATGTATATTTCGTTACAAGTATATATAATTGTATTTAGTACATTAGGTTTATGTTTTTGACATTTGAATTACTTCCACATAATCTTTCTCATAGATGGGTGGATCGGCCTTGTTTGATTTCATGAAATCTCGAACATTCACCCCCGCCGTGAACCACATTCACGATCTCGTTTTCAGCATTGTTCAGGTCCAGTCATCTTAGTCCCCGTCTGAACACCCTGGATCTTCGGTTCGCTCACATGTAAATAAATCCTAATTAGTAACATGTTACATAATTGACATGTAAGAGACAGTACAAAACATGAACTGGAACACAACAAGAGTTACTCTAAGTGCCTGTTCACATTGGCGCGGGAAGGACAAGCGCAAGAAAACAAATAGTGTTCACATTGGTGGAAGCACACTTGAATTTTTGACAAGTGGAACGCATGAATCGGGTCATTGTCATTCAGTCGCCTTCGTCCAAGTAGTCATTTTTGCAAGCCAAATCAACTTGTTTGTCCAACAGTCACGAATAAATGAAGAAAAACTGTCAAAAATGGAATGAATTTAGAATGGAACGGTTTGCTTCACCCGAAAATCCGCCGACGGTATGGTGTTTATATGTTAAACGCGACGATATTTCTGCTGATGCTTATTGAGGGGAGTTTTAAATTATGTTGATGTCTGACTGTGTTGTGTTGCTCGGTAGCGGACAAATTTTAGAAATCGGACGTGTGTATTCGGTGGTTTCTGTTTTTGCCGTGACTACCCGTGTTAAATTGTCGGGTCCGGTATGTAATTTTGTCACTCTAGCAAGACTCCACTTTAGTGGGGGGGTTCGTTCATCTTTACTAAAACCAAGTCCCCTTCTTTCAGATCTGTGTGAACGATCTTGGTCCACTTTGGACGTTGCTGTAGTCTCGCCAGGTACTCTCCACTCCAAGTCCTCCAGAAAGATTGAAGTAGCGTTTGCACTCTTTTCCATCTATCCAAGTGTGAGATACTTTCGAGCTGGTAATTAGGTTCTGCTGGGGCGATAAGTGCTTCGCCAATTAGAAAATGACCAGGCGTGAGGTAAGTATAGTCTTCGATGTCATTTGACTGCGGGCATAAAGGTCTTGAATTAAGGCCCGCCTCTATTTGTATCAGTAATGTGTTAAGTTCCTCAAAAGTCAGTGTTTGATTCCTAGCGACTCGCTTCAGATGGAATTTAACCGATCTCACACCCGCTTCCCATCGACCACCAAAGTGTGTTTCTTTAGCTCGCTATCACTTCCAACGAAATTACGTCCGCAATCGCTGAACAACTCTCGACACAGTCCACGTCGAGCCACAAACCTACGAAACGCTGCCAAAAATGCTTGTGTTGTCAAGTCTCCTACCAATACGATATGTATGGCCTTGGTTGACATGCATACAAATACCGCGAAGTATCCCTTTAATGTTTTTGCGTTACGTACTCTCCAAGTTTTTACTTCTATGGGTCCAGCGTAATCTACACCCGTGAATGTGAATGCCCGTGCGATTGTAGTCCGTGATGTTGGTAAGTCTCCCATCAGTTGAGATAATGGCTTCGCTCGGAATCGAAAACAAATTGTGCAGTCATGGATGTATTTCTTGACTGCATTCCTGATTTGAAAGATCCAAAAACGTTGACGGATGTAAATGATAACTTTCTGGGTCCCTCCGTGTAATGTTTTCTCGTGTGCTTCTTGAATGCGTAGTCTGGAAAATCGGTGATTAGATTTGAGAAGTATAGGGTGTCTTTTATAAAAGGGCAGTGTTGAGTTCCTACGTCTACCGCCTACACGTAGAATGCCTATCTTGTCGGTGAACGGATTGAGCGCCGCATATCCTCTTGTCTTGCCCGTTGATTCCCCTGACTGAAACATCTGTTGTTGTACAACCATCACTACCCGCATTAACGCTTCTTCTAATTCTTGTGGGGCTAGTACTTCCTCAGCGTATCGTGTTGATTGAGTATTTCTACGAAACCTTAGACAATATGCAATTATACGAATTGTCTTGCGCAATGTTGAAAATTTGTGAAGCAATTCCAGTATTGGTCCTGCCTCTCTCTCTCTTCCGTGCAGTAGTGGGCAATGGTTGGTCTGACTTCATGTTGGGTCTCCAAGCTTACTTGGTGCTCCGGAACCTGAACCTCCCATCATCACCATCCTCACCATACTCACCATCAACACCATCATCACCATCATCACCATCCTGTAGTGGGCAATGGTTGGTCTGACTTCATGTTGGGTCTCCAAGCTTACTTGGTGCTCCGGAACCTGAACCTCCCATCATCACCATCATCACCATCCTCACCATCTTCACCATCATCACCATCATCACCATCTTCACCATCATCACCATCATCACCACCATCACCATCATCACCATCATCACCATCATCACCATCCTCACCCTCCTCACCATCCTCACCATCATCACCATCATCACCATCACCATCATCACCATCATCACCATCATCACCATCATCACCACCATCACCATCATCACCATCATTACCATCATCACCATCATCAACATCATCACCATCATCACCATCATCACCATCATCACCATCATCACCATCATTATTATCATCACCATCATCACCATCATCAAAATCATTGTCACCATCGTCATCACCATCGTCATCACCATCGTCATCACCATCGTCATCACCATCGTCATCACCATCGTCATCACCATCGTCATCACCATCGTCATCACCATCGTCATCACCATCGTCATCATCACCATCATCACCATCATCACCATCATCACCATCATCACCATCATCACCATCATCACCATCATCACCATCATCACCATCATCACCATCATCACCATCATCACCATCATCACCATCATCACCATCATCACCATCATCACCATCATCACCATCATCACCATCATCACCATCATCACCATCATCACCATCATCACCATCATCACCATCATCACCATCATCACCATCATCACCATCATCACCATCATCAAAATCATTGTCACCATCGTCATCACCATCGTCATCACCATCGTCATCACCATCGTCATCACCATCGTCATCACCATCGTCATCACCATCGTCATCACCATCGTCATCACCATCGTCATCACCATCGTCATCTCCATCGTCATCACCATCGTCATCACCATCGTCATCACCATCGTCATCACCATCGTCATCACCATCGTTATCAGCATCGTCAGCACCATCCTCACCATCATCACCATCACCGCACTCATCACCATCATCACCATCATCACCATCATCACCATCACCACCATCATCACCATCATCACCATCATCACCATCATCACCATCAACCATCCTCACCATCCTCACCATCCTCACCATCCTCACCATCATCACCATCATCACCATCATCACCATCATCACCATCATCACCATCATCATCATCATCACCATCATCACCATCATCACCATCATCACCATCATCACCATCATAACCATCATCACCATCATTATCATCATCACCATCATGAAAATCATCACCATCATCACCATCATCACCATCATCACCATCATCACCATCATCACCATCATCATCACCATCGTCATCAGCATCGTCAGCACCATCCTCACCATCCTCACCATCATCACCATCACCGCACTCATCACCATCCCCACCATCATCACCATCACCGCACTCATCACCATCATCACCATCATCACCATCATCACCATCATCACCATCATCACCATCATCACCATCATCACCATCATCACCATCATCACCATCATCACCATCATCACCATCAACCATCCTCACCATCCTCACCATCCTCACCATCCTCAGCATCCTCAGCATCCTCACCATCCTCACCATCCTCACCATCCTCACCATCCTCACCATCCTCACCATCATCACCATCATCACCATTATCACCATCATCACCATTATCACCATCATCACCATCATCACCATCATCACCATCATCACCATCATCACCATCATCACCATCATCACCATCATCACCATCATCACCATCATCACCATCATCACCATCATCACCATCATCACCATCATCACCATCATCACCATCATCACCATCATCACCATCATCACCATCATCACCATCATCACCATCATCACCATCATCACCATCATCACCATCATCACCATCATCACCATCATCACCATCATCACCATCATCACCATCATCACCATCATCACCATCATCACCATCATCACCATCATCACCATCATCACCATCATCACCATCATCACCATCATCACCATCATCACCATCATCAAAATCATTGTCACCATCGTCATCACCATCGTCATCACCATCGTCATCACCATCGTCATCACCATCGTCATCACCATCGTCATCACCATCGTCATCACCATCGTCATCACCATCGTCATCACCATCGTCATCACCATCGTCATCACCACCGTCATCACCATCGTCATCACCATCGTCATCACCATCGTCATCACCATCGTCATCACCATCGTTATCAGCATCGTCAGCACCATCCTCACCATCCTCACCATCATCACCATCACCGCACTCATCACCATCATCACCATCATCACCATCATCACCATCATCACCATCATCACCATCATCACCATCATCACCATCATCACCATCAACCATCCTCACCATCCTCACCATCCTCACCATCATCACCATCATCACCATCATCACCATCATCACCATCATCACCATCATCATCATCATCACCATCATCACCATCATCACCATCATCACCATCATAACCATCATCACCATCATTATCATCATCACCATCATGAAAATCATCACCATCATCACCATCATCACCATCATCACCATCATCACCATCATCACCATCATCACCATCATCACCATCATCATCACCATCGTCATCAGCATCGTCAGCACCATCCTCACCATCCTCACCATCATCACCATCACCGCACTCATCACCATCCTCACCATCATCACCATCACCGCACTCATCACCATCATCACCATCATCACCATCATCACCATCATCACCATCATCACCATCATCACCATCATCACCATCATCACCATCATCACCATCATCACCATCAACCATCCTCACCATCCTCACCATCCTCACCATCCTCACCATCCTCAGCATCCTCACCATCCTCACCATCCTCACCATCCTCACCATCCTCACCATCCTCACCATCATCACCATCATCACCATTATCACCATCATCACCATTATCACCATCATCACCATCATCACCATCATCACCATCATCACCATCATCACCATCATCACCATCATCACCATCATCACCATCATCACCATCATCACCATCATCACCATCATTATTATCATCACCATCATCACCATCATCACCATCATCAAAATCATTGTCACCATCGTCATCACCATCGTCATCACCATCGTCATCACCATCGTCATCACCATCGTCATCACCATCGTCATCACCATCGTCATCACCATCGTCATCACCATCGTCATCACCATCGTCATCACCATCGTCATCACCATCGTCATCAACATCGTCATCACCATCGTTATCAGCACCATCCTCACCATCCTCACCATCATCACCATCACCGCACTCATCACCATCATCACCATCATCACCATCATCACCATCATCACCATCATCACCATCATCAACATCATCACCATCATCACCATCATCACCATCATCACCATCAACCATCCTCACCATCCTCACCATCCTCACCATCATCACCATCATCACCATCATCACCATCATCACCATCATCACCATCATCACCATCATGAAAATCATCACCATCATCACCATCATCACCATCATCACCATCATCACCATCATCACCATCATCACCATCATCACCATCATCACCATCATCACCATCATCACCATCATCTTCACCATTGTCATCAGCATCGTCAGCACCATCCTCACCATCCTCACCATCATCACCATCACCGCACTCATCACCATCACCGCACTCATCACCATCATCACCATCATCACCATCATCACCATCATCACCATCATCACCATCAACACCATCATCACCATCATCACCATCATCACCATCATCACCATCATCACCATCATCACCATCATCACCATCATCACCATCATCACCATCATCACCATCATCACCATCATCACCATCATCACCATCATCACCATCATCACCATCATCACCATCATCACCATCATCACCATCATCACCATCATCACCATCATCACCATCATCACCATCATCACCATCATCACCATCATCACCATCATCACCATCATCATCATCATCACCATCATGAAAATCATCACCGTCATCACCATCATCACCATCATCACCACCTTCATCATCACCATCGTCATCACCATCATCACCATCATCACCATCATCACCATCATCACCATCATCACCATCATCACCATCATCACCATCATCACCATCATCACCATCATCACCATCATCACCATCATCACCATCATAACCATCATCACCATCATCACCATCATCAAAATCATTGTCACCATCGTCACCACCTTCATCATCACCATCGTCATCACCATCGTCATCACCATCGTCATCACCATCGTCATCACCATCGTCATCACCATCATCATCACCATCGTCATCACCATCGTTATCACCATCGTCATCAGCATCGTCAGCACCATCCTCACCATCCTCACCATCATCACCATCACCGCACTCATCACCATCCTCACCATCATCAACATCATTATTATCATAACCATCATCACCATCATCACCATCATCACCATCATCACCATCCTCACCATCATCACCATCATCACCATCATCACCATCATAACCATCATCACCATCATCACCATCATCAAAATCATTGTCACCATCGTCACCACCTTCATCATCACCATCGTCATCACCATCGTCATCACCATCGTCATCACCATCGTCATCACCATCGTCATCACCATCGTCATCACCATCGTCATCAGCATCGTCAGCACCATCCTCACCATCCTCACCATCATCACCATCACCGCACTCATCACCATCCTCACCATCATCACCATCACCGCACTCATCACCATCATCACCATCATCACCATCATCACCATCATCACCATCATCACCATCATCACCATCATCACCATCAACACCATCATCACCATCATAACCATCATCACCATCATCAAAATCATTGTCACCATCATCACCACCTTCATCATCACCATCGTCACCACCTTCATCATCACCATCGTCATCACCATCGTCATCACCATCGTCATCACCATCGTCATCAATATCGTCATCACCATCGTCATCACCATCATCATCACCATCGTCATCACCATCGTTATCACCATCGTCATCAGCATCGTCAGCACCATCCTCACCATCCTCACCATCATCACCATCACCGCACTCATCACCATCCTCACCATCATCAACATCATTATTATCATAACCATCATCACCATCATCACCATCATCACCATCATCACCATCATCACCATCATCACCATCATCACCATCATCACCATCATCACCATCATCACCATCATCACCATCATCACCATCATCACCATCATCACCATCATCACCATCATCACCATCATCACCATCATCACCATCATCACCATCATCACCATCATCACCATCATCACCATCATCACCATCATCACCATCATCACCATCATCATCATCATCACCATCATGAAAATCATCACCATCATCACCATCATCTTCACCATCGTCATCAGCATCGTCAGCACCATCCTCACCATCCTCACCATCATCACCATCACCGCACTCATCACCATCCTCACCATCATCACCATCACCGCACTCATCACCATCATCACCATCATCACCATCATCACCATCATCACCATCATCACCATCATCACCATCATCACCATCATCACCATCATCACCATCATCACCATCATCACCATCATCACCATCATCACCATCATCACCATCATCACCATCATCACCATCATCAAAATCATTGTCACCATCATCACCACCTTCATCATCACCATCGTCATCACCATCATCATAATCATCACCATCATCATAATCATCACCATCATCATAATCATCACCATCACAATTTTCCCGTAGGAACTCTGGACCGTGCCACCATTTGTCGTTGTTTACGATTGCTGACGGTAACACTCCTTGCGATGCTAAATCTGCAGGGTTCAACTCTGATGGTATATGTCTCCGCTTTGCTCGGTCTACTAGTCGCTGAATTTGAGAAACCCTATTACAGATGAATGTTTTCCATCTCGATGGTGTTGTTTTAATCCAGCATAGCGTGATGACTGAATCTGTCCATGCCCAAACGTCGATGGTTTTCAGTTTCAGTACGTCGATGACCTCGCGCAGTAGCTTAGTTAAAAGAACAGCTCCACATAACTCCAGTCTTGGTAGCGTGATTGTGTTGACAAGGGCCACCTTTGTTTTTGACATCAATAGATGAACATGTATACGCCCGTCGCTATCAAGTACCCGAAGGTAAACTGCCGCTGCGTAAGCCCGCTCTGAAGCGTCGCTGAAACCGTGAATCTCCATCCCTTGATTCGACCTCTGCGTGTTCGTCCATCGTGGAATCCGAATCCTTTTCAATGCTGCTAAGTCATTGCGAAATGTTGACCAATCTTTTTGTAGTTCTTCCGGAACAGGCTTGTCCCAATCCAATCCTCGCTTCCATAGCTGTTGCATCATTATTTTTGCTTTCACGATGCATGACGAAATCCAGCCCATCTGATCGTACAATTTTGCTATGGATGATAGCATTGACCTTTTCGTGATTTTGCTTACCTCAAACTCGGCAACTTCTAGCGTAAAAGCATCTACTTTTGGCAACCATTTTATTCCCAGTGTCTTGATGTTGTTATCGTCAGATGGAATAGCAAAGTCGATCCCGCGTTGGTCTGAGGGAATATGTAGAAGGACTTCCTACTTGTTGCTGACATGTTTACGAAAACTGAAGCCAGCTGTTGCTAACAACAATTCCCTTACGGCCTTCAGTTTGTGCTGACTTTCCTCCACAGTATCTCCTCCACTGATAATGTCATCGACATAGGTTTCCTCCTTTATGATCGATGTTGCCACAGGAAATCTTCCCGCCTCATCCTCTGTAAGCTGTAAGAGAACTCGTATTGCCAAATACGGTGCTGATGCAGTTCCAAACGTAACAGTCTCAAGTCGATAAGTTCTTAGCTCTTGGCTGGGGTCTTCTCGCCATAGAATGAGTTGGTAATGAGAGTCCGGATGGTCGACCCGGATCTGACGATACATTTTTTCTATGTCACCAGTGAAGGTAAACTTATACATTCTCCATCTTAAAATTATGTTGGTTATGTTAACCTGCAATTTTGGGCCAACCATCAGCTTGTCATTCAAAGAAGAGCCAAAGATAGATTTGAAGGTCGCGTCGAAAACGACTCTCAATCGAGTGGTGGTACTGGAATCTTTGATGACTGCATGAAGGGGAATGAAAAAATGAAACGGTGTGCTTAAAACATTGGGTAGGTCCTCTACTAGTGACATGTGTCCCAGTTCAAGATACTCCGACAAACATTTCGAATAACCATCCCGCTGACTAGTGTTGCTCTGTAACCTTCTCTCCAACTGCTCGAATCTTCTGATGGCGCCATGACGAGTTGGGCCCATATGGGGATAGTCTCCATCCTTAAATGGTAGACGGACTTGATAGCGTCCATCAGGTATTATTTTTAAAATGTTCTTCACATTTCTTTTCCTCCTTAGATTGCTGTTTCTCAAACGGCTCTTCCTCAATTTCCCAGAATCTGCGTAATGATGCGTCTAGGTTGCGTTGGCTCACGAAGCTTTGTACGGATGCTCGAACTTCTGCAAGTACTCGTCCAAACAGTAGCCATCCCAACTGTGTTTTCTGGGCTATAGGACCTAGTCCATCATCATTACATCACCGAGTATTATGTCACCGTCACTTCCCAGGAGCAACTCTACTTTGGCGGGCATGTGAAACGTCGTTTCAGCCAGCTGCAATCCATCCAAGTGAATCCATTTTGTAATATGTATTAAGTTGTTGGGCCGGAAGAAGCCCAGTCAGGGACCTTAAAACCAGTGCCTTCAAGCTCATATTAAAGCTCGACCTAATTGATCGCATTTTCAGATCGACGATTTTACTAGCTGTGCCACTGCTGACCTTCCCCAACCCCTTAATTTCGACCAAAGTTCTTTTTCTTTTTTTCAACTGCAGTCGTTGCACCGCTGCCTCCGTGATGAATGACGTTTCTGATCCCGGATCCACTAAGGCTCTCAACGTGTGGTGTGATCCATTGCTTGCTTCTACTTCCACCAAAGCCGTCGCTAATAACACTTGTGTGTTCGTGTTGTATTTACTTGGTTTCTACCTGGTTAGAACTCACGGGCGTTGGGATTCACCGTTGACGTCTGTTGCCTATTCGTGACCATTTCTGTGTTGTGAAGTGATGCACTCGGTGTGTTGGATGAACTTACGAGTATATTGTGTTGGCCTGATGATACTAGTTGTGTTGAATTCGGGTTGTGTGAGGCTACATATATGGAGCAATGTGTTGTGACGTTGCTTGCAGTAGTAGCAACACTTCTGGCTGGGACATCTTCTTTTAAAATGACTGTATGCTAAGCAGTTCTCACACACACGTATTTCCCGCACTAACTGCCTGCGTTGAGCGACATCCATTTGCAGAAACTTCTTACACTCTCGCAGTGACTGCTGCCCCCTTTTACAAATTTTCCACAGCGTTTGTTTATTGTGCGGATTTCCTTCCTGAGCATAAAACACGTTTGTCTTTGTTGATGTCTTGCCAGGAGCCTCAATATTTTTCTGTTCAACAGCCTCCGAGGCCCGGAATCTATATTGCAAAAAGTCAAAAAATTGCTTTAGGGTAGGCAGGTCCTTCGTGTCACCCAATCTCTCCTCCCACATACTTTGTGTTGCGGTGGGCAATTTTTGGCTAATTACATATATTAAAACTGTGTCCCAGTAGGAGACAGGCAAGCACAAAATATCTAACACATGTACCACTTCTTGAGACGTGTCAAGGACCCGCTTTATAGCGGCTGCAGATTCAGTGCCGACAGACTTTTGATTAAACAGAATGTTCAGCTGTGTTTCCATTCTTTCAAAATCTCCCATGCTTTGTCGTAATTACCCTCATTGATGTTGAAGTAATTGTTCAGCTTCGCCGCTGATGCTCGACTTCAAGTAATGGAGCTTTTGCACCTCTGAAAGCGCCTTGTTGGTATGGATGAGAGATACAAACATGTCGTGGAACGACCTCCAATTCTCATATCCTCCTGAGAACACTGGGATGTTGATCTTTGGTAACCGTAAATCCCTGCTACTGTCACAACCATCGACTATGTTCTTATGTGAACCTGAGTCCGGTGTTCGCTTCCATCTTTGGAAGCTTATCAATTGCATCCATTACATCTGCTTTGTACTCAGCGTATGTTTCAAGAAACTGGTCAAACACTGCTTATAAATTAGAATCCTTCAGCTCAGCTTCGACCTTCCTGCCGCCAACTATCTCCTCATGATAACGTTCGGCGGTTTTTAATGAAGTATCCATCATGGACAGTCTTGTATGGAGGTAATTCAGACATCTCAGTCGTTGACTATCAGCCTTCTGGAAGTTCTAGTAGTCCTTCTTAAAGCGGGTGAGTAACGAAATTTGAAGGAAGCAAGGAACTTTAGACAAGTAAAACACGGATTACAAAATAAAATGGAACGTACTCATTGCGTACTTCCCTGGTTCCACCGGACGGTTGAGAGTCCCAAATATGGTTTATGGTTTATTTAAGTAAATCTATCAACCGACACTTGATGATTAGCGTTGAATTTGTTTTTAAATCGTAATGTCCCCGAAATTGTGTTGTAATACAAAAAATACGTATACAGTATACATATGTATGTATGTAAGTAATTTCGCGGCTCGAATGACCAAAAAATGTTAACTGAACTTAATTCCGACGTTAACTGGTGTTGCACAAGGAAACTAAAAATGCGGTTGTTTTGTCTTTACGTTACAATTCAGAACTGTGTCTTTTCTTTTATTTCTGTTATTAATATACATGTATATTTCGTTACAAGTATTTAATATTGTTGTATTTAATACATTAGGTTTATGTTTTTGACATTTGAATAACTTCCACATAACCTTTCTCATAGATGGGTGGATCGGCCTTGTTTGATTTCATGAAATCTCGAACAACCACTCTGCCAAGGCAGTCTTAAACTAATCCACATGAAGACGTTGGAGGAAAGAAGAAGTTTATCTGACATTATTTTCATCCATCGACTCCATTCAGGTACTATTGACTGCGCGAACCTCTACAATTCTGTCTCTATTAATATGACGGACGAAATTCCCGTCTCTTCTACTTGCCCACCCCCGAACCGACAGTGGCTTTAATGAACCCATTTGTCGTATGCTGGGAAGTGTTCATTCGAATCCTTACTTCGATTTCAACCTCAGCATTCCATGCCTAAAAATCTGTCTTTTTAATCGCGTCCTCTTCTCCCGTTCACCTTAGTTATCATGTTAGATTAAGTAAGATTAAATTAGATTAAGTTAGCTAGAATTAAGCTCAATAAATGGGAGTGTTTGCTCCCACGAAAATAAAAACTTAAAATAGAAGGTATTGGAAGCCATACAAAAATATAATTTTCATCAACTGGTCCTTTACCCATACATCCTTCATATACAATTTCAATAATGTTCCCTCTAAAAATGTTCCTCTGCACCTCTGACTAATAAGTCATTCCTGTGTGTCAGGCATTCTGGAGCTCTGAAAACAAGTATATTTGTTTTTTCTACATTTAAATAGTCTACCAAAATGGATCTAAAGCAAATACCAAAAGACGATGACCTCCTTTGGACCGCATACAATATGTATAAAACAAGCGATCTATCGCCAGTCTTAAAAAGCGAGAAGAATCGCACTGTGTTTGCAGAAAATTTTGAAATCGCCCAAGCCCCCTCGCTCTCAACACAGTGTCTGAATGTCATAGCCCAACACTATAAAGGAAGACCAATAACATTGAATCTTAGTCCCATTCAAACTAGGATCTTCTATGGCTTTGTTCCAGAGCTGCCAATTGCCCAATGCGTAAATATTGACAACGAATTCTATTGGAAAAGGATATTCGCCCTTAAGTGTACGAATCAAATGGAACTAAAAAAAAAAACTATGCAAAAAAACGTATGCTGGAAGGATCTCGTACTCGCGTTAAAATTTACAGAGCTCATTGAGGAGACGCCCTATGAAACGTGGAATGTAGAAGTAATGGAGAAGGTTACAAAAATAGTTGCCCCATATGTACGAGAGCTGCGAATACTTAAACTTCAGGGAAAACGAGAGAGTACCTTTCTCAAGGCAATGATGCCTTCTGAGAGTACTTTAGATGAAAATGAAGACGAAGAAGTTCCGGCCGATGAGGAAGGGTTTGCAGCAGATGAAAAACCGGATGAAGAGGAAGAGAAGGAAGAAGAGCCTGAGGAGAAATCAGAAAAGCTTGAGCCAACTTACGCCATAGAAGACTGTCACCATGGAGATTTGAGTTTGTTCAAATTTTTAACAAATATGACCTCCTTAACGGTCCAATTTGTTCCGCCTGAATTGGGAATACACTACCATAGCAGATACTTTAACTTTTCGTACGTAGACATGCAGAACTTGGCCAAGTAAGAACGCATCTACTACACATTTCCGATTGACATTTAAATGCATTCGTTAATAGCGGTGTTTCAGAACTCTCTAATCTCAAAACCTTCATTATACGACGTAGCCGAATGGATAGCTCAAAACTTTCGACGATACTTGAAGCTCTCAAGTCGATCTCAGTAAAGCATATTGAATTCTATTTCTGCCAATTGGATGACGAATGTGGAGAGTCACTGTATGAGTATCTGATGGCAACGTCTTGCCTCGAGCACTTAAATCTCTCTGGGAACTACTTTAGAGATGGAGCGATTGATTACCTCAGAGATGGAATTAAAAATGGCCCATCACGCTTGAAATACCTTGGCTTATCTAATAATCCCATTGTTGAGAACAACTTATGTAGTCTTCTCGAAACGCTTCATGAATACAAAACACTCAGCCACCTGACACTCTCTGGTATTAATGTCTCGAAGAAAGGATCGGAGTGCATCGCTAAACTCATAAAGGTCCATCAAGGTATGGAGGAAATGGAAATAATCGCAGTGCCCATGAATGCAAACTCCTTCATCAAAGGCTTGAATGAAAATAAGAAGATTCAACATCTTCTATGCCAAGGCTGCGGACTAACCATTAACGAAGAGTTCCAAATAGAACTGCTACTGAAACGAAATCGATACATCAAAGCTAATCCGTATATCGGCGACCCGACCAAGACCGAGGAAGAAATCGTTGCATTCGTCAGCAGAGTGAAGTGAGTAACCCTACTTACGAATGAGCTGAATGGATATCTAGATTTGTTTCATTGTTTCAGGAATCCAATTCTACTCACTGCAATGGCAACAAAGGAGAAACGCGAAAAGTGTCTTAAAGCGCGTGATGAACTCGACGAGATGCTGCAAACGGAAGAGTTGGCCGAGGAAGGAAAAGAAACATTCGTGTACAAATCGAAGGAATTCACTGAGGAGGAATTGGATCAAAGAGTCATCCTCTACGGTCAAAACAACACCAACTTCTTCAAGAAGAAGTCCCATGGCAGTTCGTTAGACAACTTTATTTCCATGGAAACAAAATAGATTTTGCGTCACTTTTGACAATCAAATATTAAATTGGCATTTGCTTTGGTCATATAGAGAACCTTTTTTATTTTTCCTCTTTTGCCTTCCCGACAGTTTTTTATTTCTTTAAAATTATATTGAATCGTATAATTATTTAAGGATGACTGAGACAGCTCAAACCAGTGGGGCAAAGCCGACCAAAGCAGAAAAGACTAAGCCGGTAAGTCGTCAACCTTTAAAACCTTTCTCATTGGGTTCCTTTGAAATCAATATCTAAATTGATTCACTGAGGTGGGACTGTGATGAGTTATAAATTATATATGTATATACGGCATCTCCCTTGGGTCGTTAAACGGTCTTAACCTCCGAATGAACTATCCCCCCATCCTTAAGGACTTCCCAAATGGTCATAGTACGATTTCCCCTCTAATTGACTTTAAAGTGATATAGTGTGCCTGTCCTCTAGATCAATATTATATTACGGCATTTTAGCCCAGGAAGGACCAACCGCCATAGGACGAACGAGTATTGTTTATTGTTGATTCCAACCAGCGATTCCAAGTTACGAGTACTTTTACGAAACGTCTTAATTCAGTTTTGTAACTTGTAATGATATCAAATGAAATTGATGGCAAGTTGATAACAATAAGTGGGTTCTAGGATACGAAGGCAACAGGGGGCAAGGAAGAGCCGGGAAATGTAATAAGGGGCTTTCTATATAAAGCTGAAATCAGCGGAATTCAATGTTTTGAAGGATAACGGATCGCATCGGCAATAAAGGACACCATTACCGTCGGGATGGGCAAGAATGTCGACTCCATCAGCACGAAACAGAGTAGTTTCGGTTAGGGCAGACATGTCTTAAGGTAGTTTTTGGGAATTAAGGAGCACAGCAGGAGTTTTGGGGTGCTAACGTCGATACCATGAAGTTATTTATAGTTTTGCTGTCAATGCAGATGGAGTCGTTTACAAAGGTGGGCAAGACAAGATTCGTCTGGCTCTCAAGTATGACTGACATATGACCAAAATGTTCAGCGTTATTTTCAGCAAGTTGTTTGATAGGTTGGACCATAGAAGAAGTGGATCTAAGGAAGATGGAGAAGGACTGCAGATTTTGCGGAGCAAAATAGGTGAAAGAGATTGGTTTGAGATCGTGAGTTTGTATTAAGTTAGGATATAGACGATTGTTTTGAATATCCTTAGAGATTTAGGCGGCAAATCGCACTATCTAGCCGGCCAATTGTTCGGTTCAAAACGAAAGATAAATTGCTCACCGAACTTATTTCTCAATGGTCCATTGATACGCGTGTTGTGTGGTATGTAGCCCGTTTTGCTGGAACCACATGTCGACTAGGTTCGGCTCATACATTTTGGGCAAAAAAAGTTCGAGGTCATAGCGAACATCAATAACGGCAACGATATTTTCAAGTTCGTGTTTGAAAAAATGCGTTCCATTGACCATAAACTGCACCAGGCAGTGCACTTTCCTGGTTGTATTGGTTATTCTTATATTGCCCCATCAGCCCAAATATGGCTATTTTGTATTCAATCCCTTCAATCAGAAATGAGCTTCATTGCTAAAGATAATTTTTCGATAAAAAGGTGGATCTTTCCCAAGCTTTTCTAAATCCCTCAAAATCCGGTATTTCTTGCACGAACTGTATTTTATGAGGTTTTAGGCCAAGATCCTTGTTTAATATCTACCACGTAGTCAAGTCAAATAATCCCAAATGTTGCATATGCCACTCGAATGAAAAATTACAGTCTGTAGCAGCAATATTTTCCTCTGTAGCCATCTGGCTTGATGACCCATAGCATGAATTTTGACACTATGGTTTGAAATATTTCCTCAGTAGGTCCATTATGACGACCGTAAAATGGTAAAAGTGCGTAAAAAAAACACATCTCACAAAACACGAATTTGGATAGTAAAATTCAATAATCTGTAAACGTTGTTTGGATATAAATTTATTTACAATAAAATGGCAATACTAATTGAGTATATTTAATACTACACATTTCTTTTAGCTTAAAAAACCTTCTTTTTCGCAGCTGTTTGATAAACTGTCAAAGTTCCCGGTAGTATACTCGCCTGGAAAAAAGCTTCTTAAATTTTGCTGCTTGTAGTCGGCAATAAACCGTAGATCCCACTCATAATAGGTGATCGAAAGAACTTCTACCCTGGTCTTCCCTGGACTGCAGTGCCAGTTAAAATACGATGTTTACGAATGAAGCTCTAGTGAAGCTATGTGCAAATGTTATGATTTAAAGCCGTTAAGCATAGGCTTGCTGACGTGTTTTCTCAACTTCGGCAAAAAAAACTTTACAATTTCCCATGGTGGCACATTTAAAATTCGACTATCCTAAACGTGCACACATTTGCAAGGAGTCAACTTCAAATTTCCGGTAAAACAATCTTGATTGAGTTTAATGTGCATTCATCATGAAAACGTAATATTCGAAGGAAGAAGTCAATGTTTTTGTTTATTTGTTTGCACTCAACCAGTGATTAAGTCCCCTTACATGTACCATAACCTTTAGGTCGAGCGTGCCAGGATATTTATTCGTTTTGTTTAATATTATAGATCACAGCAGCGAGGCTGGCAACTTTACTGCCACAAAGGTCCTTCTCATCAAAGTTCGGGGTATGTTTCTATAAATTGCCTTTTGTGTGCTCTTACAACAGATACGCAAACATGCACTGAGGCAATAGTTTCGCAATTGTTTCTAGTTTAACGTTCGTGTACGAACTTTGTTTTGGTTTTGTCATGGGTAAAGATATTGCATTACTGAAAATAGCAAAGGTATTTTGAGGTAACTCGTTGCATGGCTTGTTTGGTTCAGTTGCATTCCCACAAGGTTTTGAGGAGGATGTGGAAATTGGTGAACGCTATATCGGTAGATACGTTTTTAGTTAATGTAAATTGTAGTGATTAGTGTGTGTTACTCGATTGCAATACAGTAGAAGACGTTTTGTTATTTTCAACTGGTTGTAGTAAAAATCAGCGGAATATGAGCACAGGAAACCCCAGTGAATGTGAAAAGGCTGGGAGTAGAAGTATAAGCTTAGATGGTGATGATAAAGATGAAAACTGTGTTGATCGTGTATATCCAGAGGTAGATCAAGTAATTAATTTAGTCTTAATGCATGCAACGTCAATTAATACATTTTTCTTGTAAAAAAAATATTTTACGAAGTCTGAAAGAAAGCGCAGAACGATGTGTTGGTAAGTATTCCTGTTGAACAAATTGTGCCAAAAAAAACAAACAAACTCTGGGCATGCTTTTTTTTTTTTTTTTTTTTTTTTTATAATTCGTGCAGGTTCAAGAGTTACGCTCTTTTGATGTTTGTCACACAACCTGGACGGGGTGCAGATGGTTTGTGTCGAAGATGTTCGTTCACTACTCTCCGGGGGTGGTTGTCTTGGGATTCGAGAGATTCGACTGAATTTGTCGCGTTGATTGTAGTTTTACAGTAACTTTATTCCATGCCATTAAGATGTTATATTGGAAATGCACACGCAGAGTATGAATTTTGAAGTGATTTGCTCTTAATTGAGAGACCTAGAGACTTACACATGTAAGCTCAAACAAGAACCCATTGAGCTAAGTTTCCTCGAACTCCCAATATAGTCTGTGATGGATTAAGCAAGTTTACGAACGCTTCTTTTAGATTAAGTTCTTCAATGCCATCTTGTTAAACTCCACAGGAAAAAAGGTCTAGGAAATTGGTAAGGTTGAATCCTTGAATTATCTTATTTATCCGCATATGCATGAATATCTAAATAGAACTGCATGGGTGTTTTCTGGCACATAACGATTTGTATATACACATGTCATGTAAAATGGTCAACGAACAATAATTTTCTAAAAACAACTTTTAATTATCTAAAAACAGGTGGACAAGCGGGTTTCGATAAGCAAAGCGAAAGCTGCCGGCGGTGGCGATGAGGGAAATGCAGCAGAAGATTTCGAGGCCTGGATGAAGTCGCGTCAACTTCTCAAGCCCGACGATCAATTGGAGTTGACGGATGTTGAACTCGGTGAAGAAATAGCTAAAACCTTATCGCCAACAAACACCAACCAAATTGAAAACCTGGTTGTCTACAGCTATCGCGATGGGGCCTTCGTCTCGGTATTTTCAAATTTATCGCTTAAACATATATTTCTCTATCCGCAGAATGTACTAATAATTATTTGCATAGCTTCCACTTGAGGGAAGTGTCGTTACTATTTTCAGCTTTGAGGGAACATGCCTACATATCGATTCGGAGGAAGCACGACTCCAGATGGAGGAGTACGGCGAAACGGGTATCTCTCATTTGATTACTTTCTATTGTTTTCTATTTAATGCATGGTTGCATGGTTTCCGGATTTTGCACCATTTTTTTCTTCTATACCTTCCTGCACAAAAATAAAAATTGGTCGAAGAAAGGTTTCGCACTCCCACCCCCTAAAGCAGCAAAGTCGCTGGGCTTAGAGGAACCTGCCGCTCAGCCATCAGCCTTGGGTTCAGTTGGTGAATCGGAAGGCATGGTTGGCGATGAAGAAGGTATTGCTGAGGAAGACGATGCAGCCGACGCGGCTGAAGAAATGGGGGAAGATGAAGCCGAAGGGGAAGAAGGTGAAGCTGAAGGGGAAGCCGTAAAAGGTGATTTTTTGACTTCTTCATTTCCTCTGGCATGTTCCCTGCTTTTCTTTTACTTATTTCCGGTATCGCGATGCAACTCAATTCAAACTGACTCTAATACTATACGATAATCGTATTTTCTAGAAGCCACCCCGGGACCTAAAAAGCATAAGCTCATCAATCAATTCAATTTCTGCGAGCGAGCGGCGTTAACATTTACCAATCCGACAAGAGTAAGTAAAAAAACATTTAAACCGAGACTTAAAGCATAAACGTGCGATTCACTTTTCTAGTCAGTGGAAACACAAACCATTCCACCACCAAGGTCTTCCTATGGAAATTATGCCTTACAATGGACTATATATGATAGTTACGCCGAAGACTATGCTCAGCAACAAAAGGATAAGGAAAAAGACAAGAAAGTAAGCAGAGTATTCATAATAAAGGGTTTTTTTTAAGCCGGTACTTAAGGCCCATAGAATCTGTCAATCCTTTGCTCCATTGTTTTTAACAGTCAACTAGATGGAATACACACCATGTGTGTCCCATAACTAACTTATTTATGAACTCCAACGGATAAAGTAGATTTTCTTTTTACTTTTTACGTCCATCGATCCGTTGACATTTAAGCTCACTTATTGCTAAAAGCATTGAGAGAATGTCAAGTAACTCTCATCACTTTTGATTATTTGAGATTAGGTACACAACGGATTGTATGAGATTGCTCTTCCTGGCAATGGGTGACATTTAATTCACATAAACGTTTGACAGAATCTATGGACCTTTGTTAAATCACACACCTATTACATTTTGAAATGAATTCGAAACACAATTTCGGCATACTAGGCTTGTTCAAAAAATAATTGGACCTTTTCAATTTTTCGAGCTAAGTATTATACATTTGAATTTCTTTTGTTATGTTGGTAGCAGCCATTTTGATATATAATAGATTATTTTTCGCAGATATAGATAAATGTTAGACGTGTTATGGTATGCTTGGCTAGTTTTTGCCATTGGAAATAATGAATTAAAGAATCTGATTAAGATTACAGTTAACAAAATTAAGTGCTCCAATCTATTTGAAACAAGGATTAAAACAAGGCGATGCCTTGTCACCATTTCTTTTTAATTTGGTGCTGGAATTCTTACTGAGATCGCTTCAAGAAAATGAGAGGGGAATAACCCTTTATGGAATCATATCTGGGAGATAGTTAGGAAACAGTTTAAAGAAATGTAGAAAGTCAGGGAAGGAAGTAGGCTTAGAAGTTTTTTTCTCACAACAGTGACACTTGACGGATATGAAAAATGATCTCTGCCTATGAAGGAGGAAAATAGGAAAATTGAAAACAAAATTTATACGAGAATCTATAGTGTAAAACAGGCTTAGACTCTGAACTTCCGATTCTAAATGGCCGGTAATATTAATAATAATAACCTATTTGAAATGTTGACTGTAGTATTTGACGAGTCTATTCCGAGCAATAAACAAATGTTTATAAGTAGTAAAAGCTCTTCACAAAAGCCCGAGAAGTGTACATGACGCCCCAGCACGTTGACGGAGATTGACTCAGGCCATGAATTTTGTTCAATTATTTTGGACGTAAAACGTGTGTCTGTTTCGAAATTGCTAAATTTTGACCAAAAGAATCGTCGCATGAGAATTGAAATTGTTGAATGACGTGAATGACTTTCCAGATTTGCTGAAAAGGGTCATCACTGGTGACAAAACATGGACATATGGTTAACATGTCGAAAACAAAACCCAATTATAATAATGGAAGTGACCAGAGGAGCCAAGACCAAAAAAGACACGTCAAGTGCTACTCATATGGGATAGTTTTGCTCGACTACAATAGCGTGCTTCATCATGAGTTCTTGCCGAAAGGTCTAAGTATTATAAGTATTTTTGGAGAAGGGTAAAAAGTCACTTTATTTTTTGAACAAAACTCGAATGCCCACCATGGCTGAATCTGATAAATGTCGAGAGACAACGTTTTCGACAACTTTTTCAAGCACTTGGAGCCAAACCATAGATTATGGCTGGGTTAATTGGTTTGTCATAGTAGACCAACGTCTGTAGGTATTTCCAAAAAAAAAAATAATCAAAGGGCATCAAATCACAAGATTTTAGATTACACGAAATTATGCTTCATCCAATGTTTCCTTCAATAAGTCGGTTGTTCGGTTTGTTGAATGACCATCCTGTTGGAAGCACATTTCTGCTATATGATCGGCTATCTCATGCATCCTCACGACTAAGAGTTCCCTTTGTTTCTAATTTTCACTCTCATATCATTTAATTTTCATCACTTGCTGAGTGAACATCAGTACTTAAAAGCCAACCAAAGCCAAAATTGAGCTCCACCGCTGAACACAATTCTTTCGGATCCAATGCCAGTTGAATCTGGGCCCATTCAGCAAAATTTCGACGCAAGCCATAGTCATTTGGCTTCTATTCTTGCACGAGCTGCATCTTGTAAGGCTTCAAACTAGGTCTTTGGGTAAATTTTTTTCATATATTGGATCGACTAAGATCAAACTGTTGTGAACTGTGTGAACGACGAATCGAACAATTTTGACCTTCTTCATCTTCTAGATTTATATATATATTTTTTTTAAGGCTCATGCAGCGTCGAAAAAAGATGGAAAGAAAAGGACTAAGCAGTCGGAAGCTGCTTTGGAATTAAACAGAAAGTACCTCAAGAGTTGGCAAATCCTGGAGAGAATGATAAATCAAAACATTTTCGAGGACATCGCAAGTGATTATCGCTATTGGGAAGATCCCTCGGACGAGTATCGCGAAGGCGAAGGCACTCTATTGCCTCTATGGAAGTTTTGTTACAATAAAACGAAGAAGATGAGCGTAACAGATTTGTTATTCAACCCCTACTACTATGACTTGTTTGCAGTCTGTTTTGGATCATGTATAAAACGTATTCTCTATCCATAACCATTTCGCTAATTCATTTTCTAATTTAGATGAATTTATGAAGCAGCCAGCTGAGGGATCACTTTGTTTGTTCACTGTAAAAAATCCATCTTTTCCAGATTATATAAGTATTCAGATTTGCTTAAATGAATTTCTTGTATTGTACTTTGTCTTACACTTGTTTTGAATTAGTTATGACGGAAAGCGGAGTCATGTGCTGCGACATCCACCCAAGATATCCGTTCCTAGTGGCGCTCGGTATAATGATTTTCGATGACATGATCCGACTTTGTTCTATGAAAATGTAAAATCTATTTTAGGCATGTTTAACGGCAATGTGGCCGTTTATGATTTGATGGAGAACCCCAAGAGTCCACTGTACATGTCGCGAGGTGTCAATGGCAAACACACAGAATGTGTATCGCAGGTTTTAAATATAAATTCAATTACATCTGCTGTCGAAAATCTGATTTTATTTTCAGATAAAATGGGGTCCGGAACTCGCTGATGGAGAAATTAATTTCTTTTCAGCTTCGACAGATGGGAGAGTATTCAATTGGGTTCTCATGCAACATGAGTTCTTAATCACAGTTAATATAACATTGTTTCTACGTGCTGGTAAGGTTGAGGGTCCCGATAAAACCCAAGTGCGCCTTAGATCATGTGCCACATGCATGACCTTTCATCCAACGCAATCGAATATATTTTTGATTGGCACTGAAGAAGGCTTAATATACAAATGCAGTACTCAATTCAGTTCCAAGTATCTTATTACGTACAAGGCACACTATCTTTCCGTATATCGCATCGATTTCAATAAATTCAATTCAAACATTTTCGCGTCGTGTAGCAGCGATTGGAGGGTTAAAATTTGGGAAGATATGCGTCCCGAACCTCTGTTCATATTTGATCTTGCATCGTGTGTAGGCGACGTGAAATGGGCACCATATTCGAGCACAGTTTTTGCAGCGGTTACTTCCGAGGGAAAGGTCTTTGTGTTCGATCTGAATGTTAACAAGTATAGATCGATTTGTTCCCAAGCCGTCGTGCCAAAAAGAAAGAATAAACTTACAAGAATCGAATTTAATAATAAATTGCCATTTATTATAGTTGGCGATGACAGGTAAGTGCCATGGTTAGAGCGCTCTATTTAACTAATAGTCATGAAATTCGTAGGGGGACAGTTACGTCGTTAAAGCTTTCGCCGAATCTGCGAGTTATGGTTAAACCGCCCAAGAAACAATTGTGGCTGGATCAGACTACACTGCAGATACAGAAATTGGATAGAATCCTCTCCTTGGTACGGGAACTACCTACTAATCAAGCAGTTAAGGAGACCACAACAACTGTTCAAAGTTAAGTCGCGAACGGAGCGGCGGCTCGTACTATATGATTGTCATATTTTTTAGCGATAGCATTTTTTTAGTATATATACAGATATAAATAAATATGTCGATTTGAAACACTTTTAACTTATTATTGATAGTCGAATTTTTTTTAGAAAAAAAATGTTTATTAAAATTTTTACCCGTAACATTTAATATATATAATATATGTATATTTTTGACAAAACTTCGCACTATCTGAATAACCGTATTCGGTACATAAATGCATAAAACGAACATTAGTGAACGGAAAACAATAAGAAAAATAATTTTCTATTCGCCAACGTGCAAAAAATTTAAATATTCAAATAGAACGAAAGAGAATTTAACGTGCCTAAATGACTAAAATGTATATTATAAGCTAGTATCACTTAATTGTCAATTTCTTTTGACCTCGGCCTTAAGATCGCCACCTACAATTAAAAATAAAATGTGAAAGTTAAAAATAAATTTTAAACAAATATGGAGCACACATTTAATATGTACGTACATTATGTAGAAGTAGCTATCACTGTCTTTTCTCTTCACATCATGCACTGTCTTTCCGTCAGCATTTACGACTGATGCAGCGTTTGGAACACTATTACTGCGTCTATTTTCAAAACCTGTTTGCTGCTTCTGTCCAATTGTCTTATTATTAGTGAAAAAAGTTCGAAATGCATCCATTTTTTTATTTTTCTTTTATGGAAAATCTGTAAAAGAAAAAAAGTTTGCTTATAAATGTTTGTTCACGATCAATACTCTGAGTGTCTGTATATAAAAGCAAATTTTCGCGAACTGCCTTATCACCCTATTGTGCACGACCACGAGCGGAAATCTGCAGTGTCGGTATATAGCGTTTGACATTTAGGTTCATCAATTTTGTTCTGTGCAAGCATTTATTCGATCGCGTAGGCAATCATTGTTTTTGTCGGCATTTTCGTTACCTAGAAATGTCGGAAGTTGAAAAGGCCCAAACAGCGGCTGTGGCTGAGAAGAAAGATACGATATTTGGTCAGATACTACGCAAAGAAATACCAACGAAATTCATTCACGAAGACGATAAGGTATGCAGCCTTCCATATGTAAAACGTCTTCACTAAAATTATCATATTTCCTAGTGTGTGGCATTTCACGATGTATGCCCGCAAGCTCCAATTCATTTTTTGGTGATACCGAGGAAACCAATATCCCAGTTGTCCTTAGCAGAGAAAGAAGACACCGAATTGTTAGGTAGATATTCATGAAACCAATTGTTCGAACTTGGGTTGTACGGCAAACACTTTTTCAGGTCATTTGCTTCTAACTGGAAAAACTATTGCTAAGAAATTAATGGGTGACAATGGCTTTCGTGTTGTAATCAATGATGGTCGAAATGGGGCACAGTCGGTTTACCACTTGCATTTGCATTTCCTTGGCGGACGTCAAATGCAATGGCCACCTGGTTAAGAGTATAGATTTTGTATTTGTTGAATAAACGGCATTGAGTAACGGAGATGCAAGTGTTTTTATTTTTTCGAATTGAAATTAAATCCATCTCCAATTGAGTCACTGCCAAACTGGACTTATTCTCTTCTATATCTGCAGGCTGGAAGGGGAAGGCTGAACAAATTAACCACTAACCTTCAATGAGAATTAAGGTGTGCAATTGCCGGTATCAGAATATCGGTTGATCAGATCAACAGAATATGTGATAAACGTAGTAGACTCTGTGACGCAACACCTGTTTGTTATGTTAAAGATTTAACAATCTTATCTACGTAAATTTATCAATACCATTAAGTTCTTACGATACAAGAGGTGGCTGCTTTATCATATCTCGATCGAAAGCATTTATAAAATTGATATTTTGATTCTCCTCTAGAAATTCTTGAAGTTTCTACATAGTTCTTATATGGCCTACAATCTAATCATCGCTCGCGAATGGAGTAGAGCCTTACCATTCAACATTTCCAAATGCGATGGTAACCTGTACTGAAAATAGATAAAAAACCCTCAGAATAAGTGTGGATAAATAACAAGTAGGTACAATTCGAACAATTTAGGAAAATGTTTACTTGCCAAACATGGTTTGCAACACGTTTTTCCAGAATTATTTTCGAATGTGCTCGATTTTTCGTGTGTATTCAGCTTGTGTTTGGGAAAAAAACAGGAATTCGGCAATATTTATTTCTGGCGTACCTAATTTGCTTTGTGTCACTAACAGTTGTATTATCGTCAATTTCTGGCACACGGCTTTGGTTTTTGATTAAAATATGTTTTTATTTTCGGCGTAGGAACCGTTGAAAATAACGTCTGTTTACAAAACTGACGCCGGTATTAGTACAGAGTACATAGAGACGTGACAATAAATTATTCGAATTATTGCTTCCTGATTAACGTAAGAGTTCAATGAAAGTCGGCAAAATCATCTACTTTGTTTGTAGGCTTATCCTACGCTCAGTAAACGATTCGTCGACCTCATTTACAAATTAACCTTCGAGGCTGTGTGTACTCATAGTAGCTATACGTATGGAAAGCGACATGTTTATGTATGGAACCGAGCGGACTTTGGACCTGTTACACAATGTCTAGAGATTTAATCGTTGCAGCAACTTATTTATTTTTTCCTTTTCTCTAAAGCTGCCCCTGACATGGGTGTAGTGCATGCAGATTTTACGTTTTGCATATTCTCTATGAAATCAGATGCTGATCATGAAAGTATCGATTAATTGATTGAGGAAATTGGAAGGCCAAGTCGAGTCTTTACCCAAACAAATATATGTACGTACATCTATGGCACCCGGAAAAAAAACATTTTAATTGAAGACTCCAATAAAGACAATAAAATAATTAACAACGGCGAAGTGATCATGTTTATACATCTGTAATATCTACATACATATGTGGTAACCAGTCAATACCACTGTCGCTTTGTGATGCGAGAATACCATTTTCCGAAAACAAGTACATTTGCGTGAATACAGAGCACGACAAAAAAATAGCTCTTTTTGAATTTTGTTTTTTTTATCGCTTATACCATAAAATATTATTTTTTCTCACATGCTGCACATTTATGGGATGACAAAGCAATAATGTAAAAATGTGAAAACAAAAAACTAGTATTTCATACAAGGCAAGTGGTACAACAAAAATATAAAATGTTTTTGAAAATGCTAAATTTTTGGTAATGAGTTCACCACCCTATTGCGTCGTACTATCTTTTTTTCGGTGTTGATTACTCGTGCAAGACGTCCCCAGCAAATTTAGATTGTGTTAAGGTCAAGGGAACAAACTCTGCTAGTGTGAACAACGCCATTATCTGTTTAGGAACATTTAGTATATTTCCGAATTTGTTACAATAGCCTGGACTTAGGTCTTTATTTTCGTTCTCTCGTAATACCCTATTCCAACCCATATCTTCAAGTTTCCCCCTCCGTACTGCCGATGACTATAAACTTTCTGGTTTTTTCGTAAATCATGATAATACAAGTAATATGCCCACCCATCTGAGCCATCCGAGTTTAAATTGTTTTCGTCTGATAAGGGGACCTGGCGTCATCGAAAGATCACCTTCAGCTATGAAGCTCATTTTTGGGTTAATGGTTTTCTCAATAAGCAAAATATACGTTATAGGACAGGATCACACCCACAGGTGATTCAAAAGACTATTACGTCTAGAAACAGTGACCGAGTTGCTGAAAATTGTTGGAAAACTGTTCTTAGCAAGAATTGGAGCATATTGGCCTACAATTTTTTCGTTTTTGGTACCTACTCCTCTACTGACTCCGTATACGAGATTTCTCTCGAGGACCTGCCTAATATGTGCCTGAATAGTCAGAACATTGCTGAAGTTTTTTTGATTGTTGCTGGAATTCGAATGTCACGTAACTGGTTGGGGGTTCTCTATAAAGACACAAAGGAATTCCTGAACGGGTGTTGCACGGGTGAATGCATGACCAAAACGAGCGTGTGGACAACGTATTTGAGTAGGAAAGGAACATTTATTCATAACGAGAGAGGAAACCGAAAATAGTTTTTTGATTTGATTCCATGTTATCTAACGTAGAAGAACGTTCATAGAGCCCATGAATTGTCTGATTCCAACACTATCGCAAACTTCTTCTTTTTTGCTATGTAGCTCCTTCAGAAAATATTTTGCCGGTGACTCCTTTGTACCTGATTCTGCTTACTTAAGACGCCTATGTTATTGAAAATCAATTCAACAAATATGCCATATTTCGAAAAATAACATGTTCCCACACCATTTTTCTACCTCTCTCAAAAATCGTCAGTTAATCCCTTTTTCTAACAGAATTTCTTCAATGGAGAGTGAAGAAGTGTGTCCCTTACCCTTTCAGTCTTAGAGAATGACAGAGAAGTCGACACTATTTGAAGCGATTTCAGTAAGGCTATGGACAATAATTACGAGTAATGTGTATGTAATTTGGATTTAACAACATGATCAACGAAGAAAAGGCTTGTTTATTGATTATTTTAGGACTGCGGGCAAAAAAGGAAATTAGGAGCACAAAATGGGTCAAAATTGAATTTAGGCTCGAAAGTTATTAGGACATTAATAAGTTCTCTCTATTTTTTGTAAAATACTCTTTTTTCAAGTAGGTCATACAAAATTTGTCACTCAAGGCATTGCCCATCACTAGCCACTATTTTTTTTTATGTCACCTTATAATCGAAAGGGACAATTTCTGGTGAATAGGACGCGTGAGACAGGTCTTTCTATTTAAGTATTTCCAAGTAATTGTTCAATAATTTTGCAACAGCCGAGCGTTGTCATGTAGGAAAATCACCCATCACTCATATAGCGGCTGTTTTCCTTCAATACTCGACTCAAACTCATAAATTGCAATCGATAGCGATCTCTCGTGAAAGTTTCGTTCGGTTTGAGCAGCTCAGAAAAAAAAACCATCCTCTGCTGGTCCTATCAAATGCAGGTCAGATAGCCATATCCGATCTTACCCCACGACCTTTTATGCTTGGAGCTATCGTACAGCGTCCGATTTTCATCGCCAGTCACGATGTGACGTAAAAAACCTTTCGTTTTCTGCCGTTTCGAAACTCTTGTAACATTTACTTGTTAAGATTTTGCAAGTTCAACTACTGTGAGTCTGGGAAGTAATGCCTCCAATTCTTCATCCTAAAACTTTTTGAGCGCGCAGCACTTTTCTTATTTTCAACATCAAAATCATAATTTTTTGAATGTCGAAACCAATCTTTACATGTCATTTCCGACAGACTAGTCTCATTATAAGTCCCACCAAGAATTCTGAGTGAAATTTTATTTGAATGAAAAAATGTAATAAAGTCCCCCACAAGTACTCATTTCTTGACAATCTTGATAATTGGGAACTGTTACACTAAATTCCTCTTCAAATTGCTCACGAATGCGCAATTTATGCACACGTTATGGATCGCGAAAAAATATGTCCTCACATCTGCCAATCCGTAGCAAACATTTTTGCAACTGATCAGTTTTGATCGACACGCCTTCAAATTTACACTCAGATGTTTATACAATACCTTCAGTTTTGATCGACAATTTGTACGGCGCATTCGTTTTCGCTACTGTTAAAAGGACAAACAAATCATTTTCTTACAAACCCAATTTGCATCTACTCGTTAATTGAATGGAAATTTATCATACTGCGCTACCATTCTGTCGCATCGCACATTGTATTTCCCTTCGATAACGGTAAATATATTTGTGTTTTTTTCGCCAATATGCACTCAAAAAAATGCAGTCAACTGCAGCATTCAAACTATTTTTTTAAAACTAATACGAATGTGCTATATTTTTTTGCCGCACACTGTACATGTTTGAATATTTATTGTGATTGGCTATTGTGGTATATATGTAGTTATCAATCATGGATTTGTGCGTCTATTGAATTTATTTAGGCTGGTCAGGCGGTTAACTTCTCGCGGTTTGTAAGTTTCTGTAATCGATAAGGGCTGGGCTTTGTCTCTGTTGGAAGCATACGGACTGACTAGTATTAGTGGCATCATAAACAAATTTCGTGGTTTTAACTGATTATACAGTAGATAAGTCTGGTACGTTTTAAGAGAAAGCGTTTCAAAATAAACAGAAAAACCCGAAAAGAAGCGAAAACAAAATAACCCAAACTGGATGGAATCCAGTTGAAGCACTTTCCAAAGACACGATAAAACGAAATAAAATTATTATTCAATAAACATAGGATCGCGTGGCCGTTAAAAGCTTCTACCGACAGTCCACAAAAACGACAAATCAGCACACTGTCATTTACTTTCCTACACTATCGAACTCGTAGGTTAGTTCATGGCAACACAACTGGCCTTTTGTTTCGTAGTAACACCTTTTCACGACATTAGCCAATAGTTGTGATATTTTTTCTTAACCAGCAATATAATTTGGAGCAAGTTATTCAAACAAAGAAAAACACTGGGCAGGCTTTGCGACATACCACGTAGTTGAAAAAATGCTATAAATCCTTTGTATTCAGTGCAATTAACGGCGTTTAAAGTTATCCTTTTGCTTCAGATATTTCACTCCGCGTATTGTTTGCGATCCAACTGCTTACTGCGGTTGTCTAGCCCAATGTTTTGGTTTAAATTGTCCCCCCAGTCACTCAACGCGCTTATGTGGGTGTGTGCGTTGCGCTCGATTAGATCGCGAAAGCACAGAGCACCAAAACCTCATTTTGCCCGGTTGGCTGGGTGTCCCTGAGCGGAATGAGTTTGTTTTTTACACATCGATTTGCACTGAGTGCTTTTTGTCTCTCGTTCACTCTGTTTATGTTTTGTTTGAGTTAAACCGGAATAAAAACAATAGCGCGATCGGCACTTTGCAATTTTTCTATGTTAATCGCGCGAGCAGTCGTATACATACATATGTATGTATGTATGTACCCACTCTCGATGGGTAGCATATTTTATGGACTTTAAACTGCAACCGAATGTTGCATATAGAGGTGAAGCAGATTTCTCTCAGTAGATAGGTATCCATACGATATAAGTATGTATGTATGTACATATGTACATATGTTCCATCGCACAGTCGTTGGATATCTACTACGTTGGGGATTCGAATATCTCTATCAGTTGTAAGAATAGATTGTTCAACGTATTTAAAGAAAAACTGAAATGAAGTGATAATGATTCGCCTTGACCTTACGGTAGCATTGAAGACGTGCACAACATACACAAGCACAATAAACCATATTTGCATTCAGATATGTGAATTTGTAATTATAGTTTAAATTAGTGTCAGGAAAAGGGAGCGAAGTGATTAATGAAAATCGATTTTCTGCGCAATTTGGTTCGCCATTGACTCATTTCAAGCAAGCAAAATTTTATTTTTACTCAAAAATGCGAATACCTACCTATATTCGTGTCTATGTGAGCGGAAAATAGAATAAATAAATAAGCACCACCCATTTGCTAGTATTTTTTCATACCTTACCCTATTTAGTTGGCGACGGCGCGGCGTGATGGGAAATACGGCCATCTAATAGGTGTGTGACTGTGAAACGTCGATTTGACCAACAGATGGTGTAACTACTACATGCATGATGACAAAAATGGTATTTTGGGGAGTAAACACCTGTTAATAAAATCCAGTATGTCATAGGTTGCGATTGTATGAACTTGTTTTTTCGCCTTGAAAATATCGAATTTTTGCCAGATAAGGACAATTTGTAGTCTGTTTAAATACATAATTTTTAATTTGAAAACTGCCACAGACGATATCGTTTGTTATTGGAAGTACATACAGTGGCGAGCAAAACCGGTCGAATAAATGAAAAAATCCTGAAAATCTTTGATAACACATTTATTTGTAGTCCTAATAGAATCTCTATTTATTTATTTTATTTGTTGATGTTTCAGAAGAGCAATAAAAAACAAAAAATATTTTATTCAAATAACAAAAACAAAAAAAATCCCAAGAAGTCCAACTATGTTCATTCGTCCACTTTTGCACGTTTCGCCTGTAGTTCCTAGAATGCATGTAAATCAAAATTTACCGTTTTCCTCTGTTCATACATCTGTTCTTGCATTTACTGTGTGCAGTTTCAGTTGAATTTTCATGTGGGAAAGTGTTCTTGAGTTTATTTTAAAGGTCACATACAGTTGAATACCAAATGAGAAAACTATGGAGTAGTTTGGAAGAAAACATTGCAGTTCTTGTTGGAAAGGGTTTGTCTGCCAGGAAAATTGCAAAAACGCTGAAAACTAGTCATTCCACAGTCCTCATGGTAAAAAAAAGACGGAGATTGGAAGCGGTTAACACATCCGGTGGTCGTCCAAGGTTGTTATCAGATGGGGATGCGCCGCTTATTGAACGTTTGATGTTATCCAAACAGGCTAAGACCCCAAAAGAAGCCGTAAAAGCATTAAATAAGAGAGTCAGTCAGTGGACTGCCAGAAGAGCATTTCGCAGAATCGGACTGGTATCAGCAATAAAAAAGAATAAACTCGCGTTGTCTGACAAAAACATCAAGGCTCGGTTAAAGTTTTGCAAAGAACACAAATCCTGGACCATAGATGATTGGAAACGTATACTCTGGTCCGACAAAACAAAAATTAACCGCTTTCAGTTAGATGGGAAGGAATACTTTTGGCATCGCCCACCTGACAGTATTCAAAAACATCAGGTTAAAGAAACTATGAAACACGGAGGTGGTAGTTTAATGGTGTGGAGATGTTTCACTTGGTTGCTTATAGGACCTATGGTAAGAATCATGGACATTATGAAAAAAGAAGATTATCTTGATATCTTACGGACAAATCTGCCGGAATTTTTGGATGATCCAAAACACACAGCCAAAATTGTAAACAAATGGCTTGAGGATCAGCAGTTTCAAACGATGCTTTGGCCGGCCCAAAGCCCCGATTTGAATCCCATCGAAAATTTGTGGGCGTTCGTGAAGAAAAGATTGCCACAGTTCGAGGATGCACCGAGTAATATCAACCAACTGTGGTCTAAAGTGCAGGCAGAATTGCAACCTATTCTTCACTCTACTATCGAAAAATTAATAGAAAGCATGCCAAAAAGAGTGAATAGTGTTATTAAGAACAAAGGGCTCTGGACAAAATACTGGAAAATAACAGTATATTAGGCTAACAAAAAACGTGCAAAAGTGGACGAATGAACATAGTTGGACTTTTTGGGATTTTTTTTGTTTTTGTTATTTGAATAAAATATTTTTTGTTTTTTATTGCTCTTCTGAAACATCAACAAATAAAATAAATAAATAGAGATTATATTAGGACTACAAATAAATGTGTTATGAAAGATTTTCAGGATTTTTTCATTTATTCGACCGGTTTTGTTCGCCACTGTATGTACATATACGTTTAGCCGGTCGGGGCAATTTTCTAAAAAATTTACTTAATTTGGAAAAAAAAATATTTAAAATCAACATTTACATCCACAATGCCGTGATATACTTTTTTGTAAAGCCAGAAACCTCTTCTTTCATCTTGTTTTTAAATCTGGTGTTCTAGGTGGCCATTCCGTGGGGCCCCTTCTTCCGATCCAATGGTCACTAAAATGATCATCCAGCCAGTTTCTAACCCGTAAGCTGTAGTGTGCTGTTGCTCTATCTTGCTGGTAGATTAAATTATCTGCTATGGCCAAAGGAACGTTGTCCATCTTAATTTAATAATAATTTTTCTTCCAAATTAAGTAAATTTTTTAGAAAATTGTCCCTCCCGGGTAAACGGGGGGGAATATACCCCCTCCCCCCCCTCCCATACAATTTTTTTCTTGTCTTGACCAGATTTACTCGCTCTAGCTTTTTGGCACACTGCTCGTGGGACACCCTGTATAGTAAGCTCCAACTCAGAACTACAGATGTGAAGCCTGATTTCCGATTAAGGTGGAGGAAAATAGATTTTGGGTCTTTGAAAGTAATATTTAAGGAATATCTATGGTGCAAAACTGGACGAAGGGACAGGTGAATGGCGAAAACTACACAATTAAGAACAAGGGGAACTCTATTCAGCCCCAAGCATTGTGCGAGTAATAAAATCACGAAGCCTAAAATGATCAGGAGACGAAACACGAATGGACAGTGGACGAACAGTCAAAAAGATAATGAGTGCAAAACCCGAAAGACAGCCAAGAAGGCCACTTCATAGATGGGAGGACAATATAAGGATGGATCTAAAAGAGATGGAAATAACAGGAAGGCTTGGAGAAGGGTTTCCTGAACTTCCGAGGTCCAAATGGCCGTAATAATATTGATCTAACTCAAAGGGCTTGTGAACGTTGATTTGTTCGTTTCAAAAGTGATGATTTTGACATCGACAGCAGAGATCTTGGAAGGCCAGCGAAGAAATCCAAAGATGCAGGATTGTAAGAATTAATATATGAAGACTCGACTCAAACAAATTAACAGAAGCATTGAGAGTTAATCGTACAACTGTTTCGAAACCTTTCAAAGCCCTTGAAAAGGTCCGAAATGAAGGAAAATGGATTCTATATCAACTGGAAGGAAGAGATATCGAAATCATTTCAGAAATTTCGTTGGATCGACATAAAAGAATAAGGGTTTTTACGTCGAATTTCTACTGGCGATGAAAATTGGATACACAGGCCAATCCTCAACCTCGAAACCAGTACGTAATATCCACGGAAAGAAGGCTGTGCTGTGTGTTTGGTGTGACTAGAAAGGAACTGCTAAGACATGGTGGACGATTTCCTAGCACTAAAACTGAATCGATCAGAATATACTCAATGCACATCAGTTATTTTTCATAACAGCAATGCTCGCCCACATGTTATAAACTAAGTAAAATATAATACTATTTGGCATACATTAACTGGGAAGTTCTGCCCCACCTGTCATATTCAAAAGACTGCGCCCTTTCTGATTACTACTTGTTTCGATCAATGGCACTTAAATTCTCGGATTGCCTCAAAAAACAAGCAATGGCAGTGGCGCGGAATCCATAAATTTCAAGGAAGATCGGAAAAGTCATAGCTAACGAAGGCCAAAAAATCCTTCATATTTACACCTCTATAACGTAGGTATGGTGTAAAAATGTTGTTCTAACACACAAATTGTGTTTCAATCAGTAAACATTCAGACGACGTGCCACGCAATTTAAATAGTTGTCATTAGTTCGTATGACAGGTTTTAACTTGTTTTCTCAATTAGTTTGTTTACACGACTTTTTGCGATAGAAAATCGTCATAAAATCGTTCGTTTTGGAAGGCAATCCATCCGAAGTTGACAGAAGCTTACGAGGATCCTATTCCTTCGATCTCGAGCGTTAAAAGGTGGGTAGCTGAATTTAAACGTGGTCAAAGTAAACTCATCCCGCAGCCTCACCGGAAACCATCGAAAAAGTCCATGATATTGTGTTGACGTTAGGCGAGTTAAGACGAGTGAGATAGCTGAAGTTATGGGGATATCGGAAGAAAGGGTGCGAATCGTCTTGCACAAAGAATGAGGGATGCAAAAGATCTGCGCAAGATTGGTGACGCATTTGCTGAACTTAGCGTATGATGTCAGTCTCTTTAAGATAATATTTGATAACACCATGCAACAACCAGTAAGCAGTAGTATTCCTCAGTATTTGTTTCTCTTCTTTTGGACCGAAGTTTTCAATTCCGCGGTTATGGTTTCATTGTTCCATTTAGTTGAGATGAGCCCATGTAACTTCCCTGTTAATTCATTTCCAGCATATTCTATTAGTTCCGATAGTATTAGAGCGATTCCTATGGCCTTGTTATTCTCGCTGGAATACTCCTTTCCTTCCTCGATGGTAAGCAGCTTTACTTGGTTATTGCTGTATGAATAATATCGCTTTCCAGGGCTGCCTGCTCCCCATGTACATTAAGCTGTTTATCGAAATATCTCCTCCATTGGGAGCTTCACATTATACATAGTTGCATATATGTAAATCCCGATGTGGCCTGGTATCCTCTTCATACAACAGTTGTACAAATGTACATAGCTCTGGTGTTTTTCGCCATAATTCTTCCTGATTTCTAGCAAACTTCTTCTGACTTTCTTGGAAGAAGCATCTTTTAACGACGATTTTTTCATCGATAAAAATGATCGTGGATAAATTGCTTGCGAGATTTAACGCCATTGAATCTCCTTTTAGGTGATTACGTTAAGTCGCACGTTTACGCAAAGAAGCCGACGTTAAAGGAGCTCAGGAATAATATTGAACGTAAAATTGCCCGCTTTGCGACCGATGTGTCTGGTGTATGGTGGACTGACTCCAAAGAGGCGATCGCTGCAAACGTGCTCGCGCTTGCCCAAAATTAGATCGAATTTCATAATTAAATTTAACATGTGTACTACGCCTGGAATACATTTCAGCCCGAAGTCTCAATTAAATTCTTGTTTTATTTAAATACAGAATATCAGTATAACTAAAACCCGGTGGTAAGCCGTATTTGAATTAAACGCCGCAAAAATCAACATTTCCAAAATGATTATGCTATTTTAATAACCAGCTCCTGCCCATCGTTCCCCCTGTGATGACGGTACCACCCTAATCGACATGGTCACGCTCATTGGAAAGATAAATATCGGCTTAAGCTCAATTATAGTTTTTCCACTGGACAGCTCCAACCGAAAACCAACATGATCAGTGAATTTTCGACCATACCAAAGCCACGATGGACAACAATCGAATCTTACGTGTGCTCAATATATTCTTCCTAGTTTGCGGAAGTCAACTCTTCTGGTTCGGCGTCGGGACACGGACGTTTCGACTTACAATCGCTAGTTTGGCCTACTTCGTCTGCCTGAGTATTTGGTATGGCTTTTGCTTCAAACAGCATTTTACTGAATCTTCGATTTTTAACTTCCTGAGTGAGTTGGCGCCCGTGCTGTACAAATGCATTCGCTTGCACCTACTGATGGGCATGAAGGTCATGTTGTTTATTATGTTCGAAGCAAGGTATATCATGAGAACGTTGAACAATTTCATCAAGACTCTACCGGAAAACAGAAAGTCGAATTGGTCGTGGAAAGAAGGCATGGCATACTTCTGGCTCTTTTCGGGGCTGTTATGGAATTTCGGATTTGGAATATATGTGATGGTGCGGATGAAGTTCCTTAGACCGACACTAGAGCAACTCATGCACGTTTCAGCAATGTTTATTCCTCACTTTGTCCTCGGCTGCTCAGTGAAACTGCAGAACGTGGCTTCATGGATCACTGCAATTGAATTGCAGAACATTCGGACTGATATTATGGATATATGTACTGATAAGCAGCAAAAAAGTGTCCCAATCCAGATAGAAAACAACAACTTAAACGCAATGGAGCTCTCGCAAACGTCCGTGATGCCTAAGGAACTGGAACAAAGTCAAGTGATCGTTATGAACTTAACTGAGAGCTTGGAATCGATGGGTAAAGCTGTCCAGGAGATGAACAAAGTCTTGCAAAAGCAATTGCTCTTACTGATAGTCATGAATTCAGTATGTCTCCTAGGAGCAACGTATTCAATAGTGTATTATGAGAGTACTTGGCATTTAGTGCTGCAGGGACCAATCGGTCAATGCTTCAAAACCTTCAACATTGGGATTTATGTGTTCATTGCCTGGGATTACCTTTGCCTCTGCGCGGCGAATGCGTTCTTCGAGAGAGAGGTTAACTATGATTTTTATTAATTTTTTGAGTAAAGGGATTAAACGTACGTTTCACAGAAATCGAAATTCCTTGAGCAGATCGACGAAGTGCTAAGGAAAGAACCGACAGTTCCCGATGAAGGAACAAAGACCCTTTTAAAGTACGCCAGGTACACGCTAAGGAAGAAGTTCGAAATGAAGATATTCTTCAACTCGACGATTAGCTTGAAAACATTTCTTATGGTAACATCCACCGATACTCCAATCCACCACATAACTTCCGTTTTTGTTTACGTTTCAGGTGAACGCAGTGATTGCTTTGGCAATAGCAGTTTTCATTATTTACTTGTATTTGCAAGAAGAAATCGATAATATACTGCTGCGTCTTGACACAGATGGAGACTAGGACTATTGGTGTCGTAACTTATCTTTATTCGATCAATAAATAAACAATTGTCTTGTTGATAACCTCGCATAATACTTTAATTGATCGATTCACATTTAATATGAGTCTGGAAACTCAAACAACTATATCCGTGATTTCTCCCCCGGCAACGTCGGCTTCATTCCGTCTCAAGTGTGAATTTATATGCACTAGGAAGGAAGAAAATTCAGTAAACCGCCCCTTTTTCGATGTAGAGCAAAGATAACTTACTTTTCAGTACGCCCAATAGCTTGAAACTGGCGTGGCATATAGTACACGTGAATGGTTTCCGGTCCAAGTGCTTAAGCTTGTGTATTTTCAATGACTTGATGATGGCGAATGCCCTTCCGCACACATCGCATTTGTAATCCTTTTTATCTGGAAAGACGGAATTATGACCGTTTATCATGGAACCGATCGATTTAAGTACGTACCGTCATGTTTTGTGGCCATATGCTCCCGCAAGTTATTCCTCTGCGAAAAGGCCCATCCGCAAATCGAACACTTGTGAGGCTTCTTATTCAAATGAATGGAATTCACATGCAATTTCAAATGAGACTCTCTTTTGAATGCTTTGCCGCAGAAACCGCATGTGAAAGGTCGGTCCTCGTCGTGCGTTTTTAAGTGCTTCATCAACTGGGTATGCAAAACAAACGATTCTGGGCATTTACCACACTTGTACGGTTTGATGAATGCGTTTTTAATTTTCCGTTTTCGGATCACGTTCAATATGGCTTGGGTGGCAGGAGCACCATGCTTATTATGGTTATGCACACGAAGGTTTACTGCATTGCGGAAGGTTTTATTGCAGATACTGCAATGGGGAGGCAGTTTGGTTGGATCGTGAGACTGCAAATGAAGTCTCAAGCCATGTTTGTGCATGAACTCTGAAAAGGAAGAATTTATCAATTATGTCTTGGAACAAGAACGATTTGCTACTAACTTCTGGGGCACTTGGGGCATTGTAGCTCTTTTAGTCCATGTGATTTCATGTGAGCATGAAGAAGAATCATTGTTTGGAACCCTACACGTAAACCAAAAGCATTAAAATAAACTCCAGAGAGTGTTGGAACTCGAAACTACCTATTCCACAGTCGCTGCAGAGGAAAGGACTCTCGCCCGTATGGGTCCTTTCGTGGAATCCCAAATGCGTGAGTTGAATAAATTTCTTGTCGCAGTATTTGCATTTATGCAGTTTCGTATCATCATGCCAGCTCATGTGATAGTTAAATTGTTTCAATGTTGCTTTCTCGAATTTCTTGTCGCATATTGGGCAAACGCGGTCTTTCTCAACGTGATTCAGCTCGTTATGCTGAGCCATCATTTGCTTGCCACCCCTAACTTTCTTCTGGCAGATCTCGCAGCTGACCACAGTGCGGAAATGTATTCTCGCGTGGCTGTTGCGTTTTCTGTGTGAATCAAAACGTTTCTCGCATTTGGGACACGGGTATGGTTGATCCGTAGAGTGCAAAACGTTGTAATGCTCGTTTAATAGCTCAGGATCATCGAAACTTACTATATCCATGCAAAACTCACACTGATATCGTTTGAACTCGGGAACTGTATCCTCATTCTCCTCCGACGGTTCATCACCATGTTGCAAAGTATCTTTGGGTTCCTTGTCATCAATCACGATCTCTGTAGACGGCCCAGGGGTGTCTTGCTCTACGGATGGATTCGTGGTTAACTTTGACTTTTCGTCGCCAGGAAATTGATAGTGTTCCTGGACGGTGATGGTTTGTTCTCCTGCAAAATCTTCCGGATAATCGACATCAATATTGCCGAAATTAGGATCAAATTTGATAATAATGTCCAAGCCGGTACACAGTTCGCCGAAATTCATTTGAGCTTCCTGGCATATGATACGAAAATTGTGTATTTGACAGAAACTATCGAAACACGTCAGACAGATTTTTTGCGGTAAGCCATCGCCTTCGGCAATCTTCAAATAATAGTTTTTATAAAACACTATGTGGTGCAAAACGAGCAATGACTTACGTTTAAATTCCAGATTTCGAATTCTTCTTGGACCATTTTCAATTCATTGTGATACTCCGTCGACGTAAACATGGGATAGAGATCGGAGCCATCTTCCTGTTCGGACAATTTTCCACACGTTCTGCAAGTATTTTCCACTGCACTCATCTTTAATTCGGGCATTAACGCGCCCTATTCTTCTTACGGAAATACTCGCTTAAAACAACAAAATAAGTTAATCGGGAGTCTAATATATCGCTCGTACTAGCTCGGACTTAATTTCCTTAATTTCTGACTGATTCCGAGAACTATAACTCAAATGTTTGACATTTGACAATAGTTCTGTTCGCTTGTTATTTTTGCAGAGTGCTTATGCTATTATTCCCTTAATCAGGGGTAAAGGACTAATGGGAACGAGGAAGTTTGCTTGCATCGAAAGCCCATTTTCAGACTGAATTCTTGGATGAAGCATTTTTTCCCCATTTCATTTAATTTTTGATCTTTTATGCATAACTTTACGACATTGTTTGCTTCGAAATTTAGGATAATGGGCCTAAAGTCAATTGGTAAATATGGAAAAATTATATTCCAAGATAAAGCTCATTTTTGGCTTAGTGATAATTGCAATTGGCTTCCAAAATCTTGTAGCTTGACGCCTCAATAATTTTCTCTAGGTAACCAAAAGTCGCTGACAAACCAAAAACAATTGACGCGTTGGCAGCTAAGATTATTCGTTGTGAAGTTATTGCTATTCACTGATATATTTATCATCAGCACGTTTTTAGCGCCACAACTGGTATGTTTTTGATGAAATTTTAGTGAGCGCCGCAGAGTAGTAATTTCCGATCCGCGTCTCAGTAGATGATCGATCTTTGTCCAGAATTAAATTTAGTACTGACTAAAACAAGACACCATTTACTACCATTTCTTCTTCCAGTGCGGAAAAGACATTGGCAACTCTAACTACAAACCTGATTCAATCGTGTCCAACTTCACTCACCGGGCACTATAGCAAATGACATTTGACAAATGCCAATTCTTATTCTATTTGGGACGCCGAGATTAACTAAAGAAAAAAGTTGAAAAACCATTCCAAACATGAGTGCCGGAAATATGCTGTACGGCGGAGACGAGATAGGTGCTTTGGTTTTCGATCCCGGTCATCATTCTCTGCGTGTTGGATATGCACAGGAGGATACCCCTAAAGCTGAAATCCCCTCGGTCGTTGGCGTCGGCCCTGAAGACCCCGAAACATCAGTTGATTTGGAGACGAAAAGTGATAATAACATCACACAAAATAGTAAATAGAACCCCATTACAGCTCGTTGATATTTAATTCAAATTTTATTCCTACTTAGACAATGACGCTCGAAAATACTATGTCGACACCACTTACGTGAACGTGCCTCGCGCGAATATGGAGATCCAAACTTACATGAAAGATGGAATGATCGATAACTGGGATCTGTTCGAGAAGGTCATCGATTATACATATTCCAAAGTAATCCAATCAGAGCCCGAGTACCATCCAGTGCTATTTTCGGAGGCCTCGTGGAACGTTCGTAACAATCGGGAGAAACTCACTGAGCTGATGTTTGAAAAATACAATGTCCCCGCGTTCTTTTTGGTTAAGAATGCTGTACTGGCCGCCTTTGCCAGCGGACGTGCATCTGCACTTGTCGTGGACAGTGGAGCCACACACACATCGGCGGTGCCTGTACATGAAGGTTTCGTTCTTTCTCAAGCGGTAGTCAAGTCACCACTGGGTGGGGACTACTTATCACTGCAATGTCGACAGTACTTGGAAACGCAAGGCATCGATTTGACACCGGTATACAAAATTGCCTCCAAGGACGTCGTTAAAGAGCGTGATAATGCTCGCTTCACGGTGCGCAAGCTACCCGATAACCTCACACAATCCTGGCAGAATTACATGCTTAAAAGCCTTCTTCAAGATTTTCAAATGAATATTCTGCAAGTTCTGGAGAACCCCTATGACGAACGAGTTGCAGCGCAGATACCATCTGTACACTATGAATTCCCTAATGGGTACCATCAGGAGTTCGGTTCAGAGAGATTTAAATTGGCAGAAAGCTTATTCGATCACACTATGCTGGGAGCTGGGCAGCTTGCCTCCACGAGTGTTGGGATGTGTGACGCTGATGTTCGATTGTCGCTTTTCGGGTCTGTGGTTGTAACGGGAGGAAACACTTTGCTGCAAGGATTTCCAGAGCGATTGAACAGGGATCTCCAGCATCGTGCTCCATCCAACACCCGTTTGAAAATGATCTCTGCGAATGGAAGTGTCGAAAGAAGATTCGGTGCATGGATTGGAGGATCGATTCTGGCTAGCATAGGCACATTTCAGCAGATGTGGATTTCGTCTCAGGAATATGAAGAGTCTGGCAAGAGCCAGGTCGAGCGGAAATGTCCTTAAACGTACCAAAACTCTGTTCTTACATGTATGACCCTCATTCACCACTTTATTCCAAGACAAAAGAAAGTAAAAATAATAAAAAAAAGTGTACAAAATATACGTTGTGCGCAAGGCGCGTTTTGAATGCTTATTTGGTTAAGTTGTATGCCCTTTGGTCTATTCCTATAGCATCGTGCTGTCCGACACCAATTTCTGTGAAGAGGGGAAGGATGCAATCATGTATTCCCTTTGAGAAAATTGTATAACTTACTTGTGCTTTTAGGACGTCGTCCGTCCAGTCCTGCTTCGAGATATTTTTGACCGCATGGACTAAGATGTCCTTCACTTTGACGACGTTTTCACCGAACGTTTTCAAGACATCCGCGACATTCACACTCTCGCAACCCTCGCGCCAACAGTCGTAATCGGTAGCAATTGCAACCGCACCGTAGAGCAGTCCTAATTCTTTGGCTAATACGACCTCGGGGTAGGTGGTCATATTTATAATCTCTCCACCCCACTGGCGGAACATGCGGCTCTCAGCTCTTGAAGAAAACCGTGGGCCTTCGATTGTAACAACAGTTCCTTTCTTGTGCACCGCGTAACCCAACTCCTTGGCAGTGTTGATGAGGACTTCGCGGGTTCTCTCCGAAAAAGCCGGGTACATGGGCAAATGGCAAACGCCTCTTTGGCTCTGTTCCTCGCCGTCGAAGAAGGTTCCATGGCGTTTTGTTGTCCGGTCGATGAAGTCATCAGGAATTACAATGTCTCCAGGCTTGATGTAATCCTGCAAGGAACCTTTTGCAGATTGCGCTTAGTTTCGTGAGATCGTTTATATGTGTACACAAATCTTACCAGTAGCTGTAGAAACAATTAAATGCGTGCAGCCGATCGATTTAAGCGCCCAAACGTTGGCACGGAAGTTTACTTTCGAGGGTGGAATTCCATGTGTTCGTCCGTGGCGAGCCAAAAGAGCACATTTAATGCCGCTTATCTCGCCCTCGATTATGACATCAGACGGATGACCATAAGGTGTTGCAACTAAAGTTTCCTTACGGTGCTCCAAAATATCGGGGTCATCCAAGCCAGAGCCGCCGATGATACCGATCTGTGAGGAACGAAACAAGTTGGAATCATTGCGCTACAACCTATAAGAGAGAGACTGTTCTCTGCTTCTAAGCAAACCTTAACAACCACGGACATATCTGCAAGTTCAAAGCCGCAACCAGGCCACAACGCTATAGTAAAGTAGAAACAGAAACCAGAATTGGTGGTTTCTGAGTAGAAACGACAGTTGACGCGAGCCTTCAAGAGGTTAAAGCAATCGTCACTTGATTTACAGCTGTCATTGAGTTTACGAACGTGTTCAGAAAATAGTCTAAAGTCGAAAAAACGTATGCAAACCATTAAAATCGAGTTAAATTAGCTTTTTTTTCTTTTATAAAAAGGAATGCCCAGTAGCCCCCGAAATGCTTACTCCAATTGCAATACATATTCCCCAACGAGGGAATTTTTCGAAGATAAGAGCTCGTTGTCATGATCGCCGGGGAATGGAGGTTATAAATATGCACTTGCTATCGGGACATGTCGACTCTCGAATTTTCCCGTATCGAGCCAATATGTCCTCAAGCTGAAAAAAATGCCAAAATCGTGATTCAAACATAAATTCATATTTTTTCCGTCGTCCTATCGATTCAATCGTTCAACTTCTTCGACGCTATGCTGCTTGAAACAAACAGAGCTGATAAGGTCCACACACCCCAAATTCGTTCAAACGTAATCCACTTGTCACTTTTGGTCGAACAAAATCAGTATTTTGCTTACGGAGACCAATAGTTCGGTGTTCCTTTTGAAATTATCGGGAATATCGAGTAATTAAACGGGTTTCAAATATTTTGTGCATTTAGTGACAGACCGAATACAACATAATATAATATGAGCGATCCAAACTTGATTGAAATCAACGAAATCACTGGCTACTGGTCATTCCTAATGAGTGTAAGTATACGGGCGTCTGAAAAAGCAGCAATATCTTGTGTTTGTCTACATTTAGATTGATTGGAAGGATCCATGGCTTATTGGGCTCGTACTGCTACATGTCTTGACCACAACGACTGCCTTGATGACTCGCAACAATACGAATTTTCAGATCTTCCTCTTCCTGGTCCTGTGTAAGTATCTACCTTGTTATCTATAGATTATGGAATGCTTAAGTTGATATTTTGATTCCAAGTATCGATGGCCTACTTTTCCGAGAGCATAAACGAGTATGCAGCACTTAATTGGAGGTCGTTCTCGAAACAGCAATACTTTGACAGCAAAGGTCTATTCATATCCACCGTGTTCTCGATACCGATTTTACTAAATTGCATGCTACTGATTGTGAGTATTGTAGAGATCACGATAAAACTACGTTTACACAATTGCCTTTGATAATAGGGTGCCTGGCTCTACAATTCCACTCAGCTAATGGCCAAGCTTAAGACTAGGCAATTGCGGGAGCGCGCTCGGAAGGAGGAGAGACTGAAGTCGAAGTCGGAGTAAGTTCTCCGCTTCACTTGGTCGCATTTGGCATACGAATGTGCATTTTGTGATGAAAATTATTTTTTATGAAGAATGCTTTATATGTAATATGATGTACATTATTGCTTATAAGCCGGCCATATAAAAGTTTTCAGTCACGATTTAAAATGTGGGAGTTTTTCCTTATGGCTTCGGAAGTGGGAATAAACTATTAAGAAAAATTGTACTAGATGGGAAAGCGAATGGGAAGTTTCCCATCTACATGTCTCGTAAGAATGTCATCCACTGATTGTAGTTGACAGCTGACACAAATGGATCTACAAAAGTTCGCTGGTGAAGTTTATTTACGTTTTCTTTAGATAATTTATTATTTTCACAATAGAAACAAAAAGAAAATGAGAATTGTGAATAATTTACTCGCGATTTCCGCCTTGCTTTACTTGCCAACAATCAACTGTGATATGATGCCAATAATCCGTATTGAAATGGGTGATGCCGGTTTCCATAGGTTAGGTGAAAATCTTGTTTTTCATGTCGATGATGTTTTGATGCTTTCTATTTGTAGGGACCTCTTGTATACAATAGAATTTGATTATCCCTTAGCAGGGAAGGATTGCGAGTATTATTTAGAACAGAAATTCCCAGCATCAGTGTATGTAAGCGTCGACCAATTAAACGACTTGAAGAGACTGAAAAAGGTACAATAATTTCAATTCCTTTGGTGAAGTTGCTCTTAGTTAGTTTTTAACAGCTTAACGCGATATATCCAACATTTGTGGATGTTGAAATTCCGACAGAGAAAGCCGAAGGATTTTCGGTCCTACTTCATGGCGTTCCTAAAATCACAGACATCATCAAGTTACCTATACATTTCCGTTACCACGCACCAGGCGATAAAAGGTAAGAACTCGGGAATACATCATTAGATTCGATGGTTTATTAAAGGCGAAGAAGTGCTCATCTAATTAATTCTAGTCTGATATCAGTCTTCACATTCAAAGCCTACTCTCATTGGGGTGGCAATGCCCTTATTCATTACTTTATGCTGATAGACTCCAGCACTCACTACTTGCATTCGTTTTGTAGGTTTGTCCGAGTTGAAATCAGTGGACCTAAAATGTTTATGCGATGCCCCGATGACGATCTGACCAATTACGACGAAGTGCTGGAAGATTCAAACAACAATTATTGCCTGGTTGGAAACGCATTCACACTTCCGCAGAACTCTGCTCCTGATGATTGTAACTGGAAGCTCGTGAGGACCACACCACTAAGATCCCCGCTAATTGCAAAAATACCAATTGGTAACGCGAATTCATATCCCCCTGTTCTATATGTGACAATTGTTTTAAGCTGGATCGCGTCCATTTGGTTCGTTTTTGTATCACAAGCCACGCCACGAACAATCAATGATAAGCTAGAGCAACAACGAATTGTGGACAAGAAATACAATTGATGTTCTAAAAAATGAAATTTATTTTTTCTCTTAAACTTATACTAACTTAAGGTTTAACTGTTAATGAGATCGCAGTTCTAATGTGTTTCCTTGGCTTCCTTGGCTGATCTGCTGGAAAGCGAAGGACTAGTAGCTATCGTTTCTTTACTACTCCGCTCTTCCTTGGGTTCGTTCCACTTTTGTACTTTTGCCGAGCCAAAGACCAGGAATAGGGTGTTACCAAATAAGTAAACACTGCCTGCTATGTAGAATACAATTCTCCATTCCTCTGGTCTACTCTGTTTGCAAAAAAATAAAAAAGCTATTAACTGATCCCGTAGTTTTGATATGTTTTCTCACCTCATCCTTGACGATAGCTCCAACGACCAACGGAGCAATTATCGACATTAAACTCGAAAATCCATTCGTGATTCCCATCATGGTACCTGCAAAGTTCGGCGAAAGATCCATGTGATTAACTAAGAACCCTACAAACGATGCGGAGTTGAATCCCACGCCGATGGTTAATAGGGCAATAGCCAGCACTTTATCATCGCTTGTCATGTATCCGAGAGCTATTAGGCTCGCCATTGGTGTCAATTGTCCAATAGAGTTAAAAATCTTCCTGGAAACCGTCACGCTTAAGAAATTCCTGTTGATAAGCATATCCGATATCGGGCTGACTACAAAGCATAAGAGCCACATTGCAAAATACGGCAAGGCTGAGAGTAGTGCGTTCGATTTGACGTTCAGCAAAAGCACGTTACTCAGGTAGGTTGGTATTTCGGTAAGAAGCGTGTAGAATCCCCACGTGAAGCCACAGTGAGCGGCAATTAAGGCGTAAAAGGGAACAGATGTGAAGAAAGCCTTGTACGGAATGGTCATTTCCTGAGGTAGAAAGAAATATTTCTTGATTAAAAACACAAAGAATTTTCGTAGAGTGCAAAATTCATGAATGACATCATGGTGGTTTGTGAGATTAAAGTCACGTTTCAAGTTGAAATTATTATTACTGATCACACGAGTTCTATATTCGTCTTATCGGCAGTTCATTGTCTTGACATACTTTTGGAATGATGTTTTGCAATAAGCTTGAGGATGATATAAGCGATGAGAGAATTATGACAAACCAGTTCTTACCTGTGTGTTACTTCTGCTTCCAGTCAGTGCCTTGATATAGTCCTTTTCATCGATTGATATCATTTTTGAATCATCGGGAGAATCTGCGGCAAAGATGTAGAATATTATCGACCATATGAGGCCTAAACCGCCGGATATATAAAATATTCCCGGCCATCCCATGTCGGAATCGAAAATCTCTCCGCTCGTAGCCAGGATAAGAGCTGTTCCAAATTGTGCTCCAGAATACACGGATGTGCTCAAAAATCCCCGTTCAGTACAGGGTGCCCACTTCGCTAGCAGAGTGTGCACACATGGATATACCGTGCCTTGTGTAAGACCGATGAAAACCCTCAACGCGCACACTAGCTGCCAATCGCCGATTCGAACTGCCAACGGCGTTAACAATGTCAACAAGGAGCAAATAAGCGTTGCCAATGCCAAGACAATCTTCGCTCCGTAACGTTTAGCCAGAACGCCCGACGGAAATTGAGCTATAACATAGCCCCAGAAGAAACTGCTTAATATCAGGGATCGCGTCGCACTGTCCCAGTCGTAATAGGGAATGTTTGTGTTCTTCGATGGCTGTGACATAGGAACCACCGCCGCAGAGACATTGACTCGCAAGAAGTAGCCAAAGACTAGGCCGCTAAACATTAAAATTGCCTGTACATGCCGGACTCCAAAGACATTTGCTGCAAAAGAAAGGAAAAATTAGATAAATAAGAATTCGGTACAAATTAGCAAACTTGCAAATATTTATTTGAAAACCAAGCCGCCTAACGAGCAGAGGCGTTGTCTCCAACAACGGGTATATCATAATCAGGCAACCAAGGATTCACTTTCAGTCTCAACACGGTGTCCGCGTTTCGTGCCATTAAATACAATGACTGCATGGATGCTACTACTTAGTGTGAATCGAAGTATCACTTTTCCCACATCCAGAGCACATTGATTCATTATCTCAAGGAAAGAGTAATGATTAGAGTAAAGTCTCACATCGCTAATCAATCGGTTGAACAGAGGTGTTGTTAGGGGTTCGATGGAACATGTGCATTGATAAAAGACTAGACGTGAACTATGCTTTGTGATAAGGTAATCTATAAATGTCTTAATCTTCGGCGCTAGAACAACTCTGGAAACCTACTCCACCCGAATGGCGTTTAACCTTTATCACAAGAAATTTCATCTTTTTTTTCTTTGATTAATTAATCAAAAGAATTGTGGTGACATATCAGTGCTGAAAAAAATGAATCTTGTGGTGGAGTATTGGATTAATATGTTCCGTGTTTGGTAAAAGGAATTCGAGATAAGCAGTTCGGAGGCTTTTATTTGATTTAAGTTTTTTTGAATAGGTGTCCATCGTAAATTTGACGTTGACTTTCAAATTTAATCTTTTCTGATATAGCGGTTCGAATTTTTTTACAGGTTGGAAGTACTATCATTCACGTCTATGTCAAATTTCTGCCGTTTGCGTCCATTGATGCAAAAAGGGGTGAATGTGGGGACAACTTTTGGTTTTTACACGACGATAATGCGCCGTTTCACCTTCTATTGATTGCGACCATTTGGCTTTAAACTCGATTCATATACACTTGCCGTCATAAAAATCACGTCATATAATGAGTTTTCAGAAAATGGGTTCATATTCAGTGAAAAAAATCAGTTGTGATTGTGATAAGTAAAGCGTGTTTTTTATAGAGGTATAGAACTTTGAAATGGAATAAAACAAAAATGATTTTTTTAAATTGACATAAAATTGACTTTATTCGAAAGATAATCTTCTAACATTATAATTTAAATATAATTTCTGGCATATGACCGCCACGGCTGGCTCGGACGTAGTCTAATCTGGAGGTCCAATTTTCGATGATTTTTTCCAACATTTGTGGCCGTATATCGGCAATAACGCGGCGAATGTTGTACTCCAAGTGGTCAATCGTTTCGGGTTTATCGGCGTAGACTAGCGACTTCACATATCCCCACAGAAAATAGTCAAGCGGCGTTAAATCGCACGATCTTGGAGGCCAATTCACGTGAAATTATGCGGTTACCAAACGTTTCCTTCAATAAATCAATTGTGGCACGAGCTGTGTGACATGTTGCGCCGTCTTGTTGAAACCACAGCTCCTGCACATCATGGTTGTTCAATTGATGAACGAAAAAGTCAGTAATCATGGCTCTATAGCGGTCACCATTGACTGTAACGTTCTGGCCAGCATCGTTTTTAAAGAAGTACGGACCAACCCATAAAGCACACCAAACAGTCAGTTTTTGTGGATGTGGGCTCTCAAATTGGTGATGCATGCTGAGGTGTGGAACATCGTAAGCGCATATGCCCCTCAAGTAGGATGCGAACAAAAAGAAAAAGATGCATTCAACAACTTTGTCAAAATCATCCCAAAGAAGAGCTTTTGTTTGTTGGGGGAGATTTAAACGGACATGTCGGGAAGACAAGCGAAGACTATGAAGACTACCACGGAGGGCTGGGATACGGCACCAGGAACACTTCAGGTGAAGATATCCTAAACATGTGCAAGTCGTACGGTCTTATAGTGCTAAATAGTTCGTCAAACAAAGCCGGCACCTAATCACTTATAGCAGCGGCGGAAATGAAACTCAAATAGAATATCATTTGGTATCCAGTTTCATGAAGCCACGAGTTAAAGATTGCAAAGTGAACCTGGGAGACGCGATCGCCCCTCAACACCGTCTCCTCCTGACTGAATTTTGTAAGAAGTCAAAGCAGCAAACGAAGGTGTCTGAGAGAATCAAGTGTTATAAGTTGGATAAAGGAAAAGGCGAAGCTTTTATTACCAACATGAAAAACTACCTCTCTTCCATTATCGATGAGGTCGGTAATGAGGAATGCAGAGCACAAGACATGTGGGATTCCCTACAACAATCTGGCCTGGAGAAAGCCAAATCACTGCTCGGAACATCTAAAGGCCTCTGCCAACACGCAAAAGACCCCTGGTGGTGGACAGACGAAGCCAAACCAGTGATACACGAAAAGAAAATGGCTTTCCAAGCTTGCTCAAAGTGCTCTTCTACTAATAGAGAGGAAAAAGCTCGCCGTGAAAAGGTATATAGATATTGCAAAGGTATCGCGAAGAAAAAGTGCGCCGAATTCAAAGCGAAAAGCATGGAAGGCCTCTATCAGGAGTTGGAAGAAATATCGTCTTCCGCGTCTGACAGGAACCAGGCTACCCAGGAGCTTCGACAAAGCAATTTGAACAAAGGAGCAAATATCTTTAAGATAGCCGCCCAGTGAAGAAGAAATGCTCAGGAGATTCGTTTCCCAAAGTTTATTAACAATGCTGAAGGCCAACTCCTTGTGGAAGACGAAAAAATTCTCCACAGATGGCGACAGTATTGCGAGGAACTTCTGAACGAACAGTTTCCCCGAGTGTACTTTCCAAGAGCCGCCCCGAATCATGCCGAAATATCCGACATCACAAGAAGTTCGGTACGCGGTTAAAAATTCCAAGAAAAGAAAAGCTGTTGGGCCGGACGGGATACCCTCTGAGTTCTGGAAAAATATGGGAGACATCGGGTCTAGATGGCTCATGGTTATCTCCAAACTTATGAGAGGCGACACTATGCCTAATCAATGCAGGGAAAGCTATCTTCTTCCTTTGCACAAAGGAAAGGGTGATGCGAAATTGTGATAACTACCGTTCTGTCAAGCTGGTGTCGCACACCATGAAGATCGTTGATAGCCGACTGCGGAAAATAATACGACTATCTGATGACCAGTGCGGGTTTGTCTCGGGTAAATTAACGACAGATGCAATCCAAAGTATAAGGATCATGATGGAAAAGCATCGTGATTCTTCAAAGGACTTGCATATGGTGTTGGTTGATTTCGAGAAGGCCTTTGACCGGCAACCAAGAGATCTTTTATGGGTAGCGCTAAGACAAAAAGGAGTTCCAGAAACCTACGTGCGAGTGATCATGGACATGTACAAGAGAGCAACGACAAGAGTAAGATGCACCGCAGGAGTCACCGAAGAGTTCGCAATCAAAGTCGGTGTACACCAAGGGAGCGTCCTCAGCCCACTGCTCTTTATAGCAGCTGCTTGCTTGAAGGAAAAGTGACGGACTCCAATGTGCACCAGCTATTCTTTGCTGCCATTATAAGTGAAGATCAGGCGTCCCTACAACGAGCACTTGATGTGTGGGTGGACATTTTTGAGGGACACGGGTATCGTATTAGTTCAAAGAAGACAGAGTATCTGTCTTGCCCGTTCTCTGACCCTCATCAGCCTATTCCAGACATTTACTTGAATGGAAGAGTGCTTCCCAAGTGTGAAAAGTTTAAATATCTGGGATCTTCTTCTTCTTCTTTTCCTTTTTCCGGCGTTGTTATGGTCAGAAGTGTAGGACCATAACCTTCCCACTTATCTGCATTCCTTTTGGTCCGCTTGTGGGGTCCGCCGGTTTGACCTCAGAAAGTAGCGGCAGGCTTCCCGGTTTGGGATTACTTCATCGCTGAGGCCAATCAAATGCTGATGTTTTTGCATTTGTTTGCACCAATTGTTTTTCGGCCTGCCTTTTTTTTTTTTTTTTGTGACACGGGCATGCTCCAGATTTTTTTTTTGTTTGATCTTACTCTTACAACACCGGTGATCTCCAGTCGTGTCAACCCACTGATTTGCATGTACACTTGTGGGGCAGTTTAATGGTGGTATATGTGTCCCTAGGCTCACCTTGGTGTTTTCTAAATTGCCTAGATGTGATTTTTGTTTACCTTTGTTTTAGTCGCCTTTTACGACAAGCGAGAGGTATCGCTGCAGGGATATTCTTAACCCGTCCCTGCACGGAGAGGCTTTAAATATCTGGGATCTATGATTAAAAAAGAAGCAACTTGTGATGACGACATCAACCATCGCGTAAGCGTAGGGTGGATGAAGTGGCGGGAAAACTCCGCCATCTTCTGTGATCGAAAAATGCCCCCTAAGCTGAAAGGAAGGCTCTACACTTCAGTTGTACGTCCGGCGCTCACATACGGTTCACAATGCTGGACAATGCACAAAAAGTATTGTATGAGAGCAAATTAACGGCAGCTGAGATGAAGATGCTTCGCATGACAGCGGGAGTAACAAAGCGTGACAGAATTAGAAGTTCAAAGATCCGAGGAAGCCTTTACGTAAAAGAAACCATCACAAGAAAGATAGAGCGCGGCCGACTCAGTTGGTATTGCCATGTTCAAATAAGAGATCCTTTGAACCCCGTCCAAACGGCATTATCAATCAACGTTCCAATTTGAACACGCAAAAAAGGCAGGCCGAAAAACAATTGGTGCAAACAAATGCAAAAACATCAGCATTTGATTGGCCTCAGCGATGAAGTAATCCCAAACCGGGAAGCCTGCCGCTACTTTCTGAGGTCAAACCGGCGGACCCCACAAGCGGACCAGTAGGAATGCAGTTAAGTGAGAAGGTTATGGTCCTACATTTCTGACCATAACGACGCCGGAAGAAAGGAAAAGAAGAAGAAGAAGAAGAACGGTGCCTCAACATACACTTGAGGATTATCATCACTCCAAATACGGCAGTTTTGTTTATTAACGTATCCATTCAACCAAAAGTGAGCTTCATCGCTAAACAAAATTCGCGGGCGGTCATATGCCAGAAATTATATTTAAATTATAATGCTAGAAAATTTCTTTCGAATAAAGTCAATTTTATGTCAATTTAAAAAAATCATTTTTGTTTTATTCCATTACAAAGTTCTATACCTCTATAAAAAACACCCTTAACGAAGTGGAAAGCCTGGTAAATATCAGCAACTGCCCCAGACGAAAAAGTTAAAATATTGACTTTGGTTGAGGTTAGGGCTATCTTTTCGTAAGTTTGCGGCTCAAATAGGATTCTCTCATTCAACCATTGTATGACTGATGAAGAAAAAAGAAAATTTAGATCCATTGGATAGGCTCAGGGTGAAAACGCAAATCAACTGGGAAGACGGACAGTATATTACAAGGAACCAACATGAAACACGGTGATTGCAATATATTTTAGTAAAAAAAAAAGAATTACTTTTCTACATTGTCTCCTAAAAAGTTAGTATATTTAGTTCATCTTTTTTCTAAGCCCAGGATTCAATTTAAACAAAATCTTTGTCTTGACCCTCTCAAAACACCTCAACAGCAGCCATAACTTCGCTATTGTCTTCAAATTTTTTGCCTCGAATGTGTTCCTTATACCGAGAAAGAGTCATAAGTTCGTCTTCAGTGGATACTCTGCCAAGCTTTTCTCAGTTTTGATGTTATTCCTTCCACAGTTCGTATTGAAATGAATGCACCTCCTAGTGGGTTTAGAAGCAAGCAGACAAATATTGTTTTGGATTTTTAGGCGAACTCGAAATAACCGATTATCATTACACCCCTCGGAACAGAGCTGCGCGAATTTCGTTAAGTTGGTCTAAGCGCCGGAACGATACTTAGAAGGCCACGGGGAATGGGTTATGATGGAAGATAAACAGCGAAAAAACCTATCTCAATCATAAATATGAAAACAGCTCGTTTGTCGTGGACGAAAACGTATGAAAATTAGACGTAGGATGATTGGGGATGTGTGATGTAGTCCGACATATCTAAGTAAATTTAATCTGTTATGTGCCGACAATTTGCGAAATATTCATCGGTCAGCAGGTGAAATATTTAAGGACGAGTGCATAGTGAAGAGAGTGACGTTTCCTCAAAGCCAAATGATTTAGGGATGGTGTTTTTTTTACGTTTTGGGCCTTTTGCATTTTGTTAATGGAATTATGGTCGTTGAACGATATGGTCAATTAATAAGGGAGTTTTTCGTACCAGCCATTGAACAGCATTATTCTTATACTGACACGTGCATTTTTCTGCACCTTATCAGCTAGCTGAATCATTAGAAACTAATTTGTAAATATCTACTTTATGAATAATGAATAAGAAAGTAACCGCATTTTTTTTTTTAATCATTTCCAGCTCAAAACATTTGATGACGTCGGAATTTCCAGAGTAGACTGGCTAGCGAATTTATCCGTTTTAAATCCAATCGAACACTTGTGGCATGTAATGAAAAGTAAATTGGCTGAACATGAACCAAAGAGGAAAAAAACATTAAATTAAGTTCTGGACCATGTTTGAAATGCTCGAATATCACAGAGTATTATTGGACTTCTAGTAAACTCGATGCCTTCTAAAATGAAAACGCTTGATCCGAAGACTTACAAGATCCAACTGCAAGAATTCAAGTGGGAAATACTATCGTTGGAGACATCAGGCCATATTACTTAAAAAATTAGGCCAGTCATCGTATTTGCTATAGAGCCATGGCGTTCCTCGTTCCTCGATTGAATGGCATGAATGTTAGAGTGCTACGTGCCTTCAGAAAACATAACACACTTCTTTGGAGATACCTGAATTGGTTTGTCTACGCCGACAGACCAACTACAATCGACACATTGGAAGCCAACACCGTTCGTGTTATTGGGGACACACGGACAAATGCTTAAAAGCGGCAGATGAGTTAGTCTCTCCGATGACATTCATATCAGATTCAGACGCGGTAGGTTTATGCCCGAAGTGGTAATATGAAATGTCGATTTGTGTAACAGATGATAAAACTTCTAGTTGTATCAATGATAACGAACACGATATTTTGGAGGGTAAACATCAGTCAATATAATCCAGTGTGTCTTAGGTTGCGGTTGTACAAAGAGCTTTTTTTTTGTTATCTTAATGACATCGAATCTTGTGCCAGATAACAACGATTTGCGCGTAGTTTTAATACATTTTTTTTTATATAAAATGATGTCGAGCATGCTCCAAAGCAAAGGACTTGTGAACGCTGGTTTGTTCTTTCTACGAAGGGTGATCAAAAAGTAATGATTCCCAGGAGGTACATGCATTTTAATGTGACCCGTCGAAGGGATAACATCGAAATAAAGAGAAACGAAATTAGAGGTCATCAAGTACCTCTGCATGAAAAAACATACACAGCGACAACCCGAAGAACGCCCATCCACGTTCCCCACTGAAGATAATGTGGAAAAAGTCGAAAGCGTTGTGTTGGCAAATCGAAGAGTGACCATCAGGCATAATGCTCAGCTCACACCGATCTCATATGGGACCGTTCAAAGAATCCTTGCGAACGAATTGCATATGAAAAAGGTATCTGCGCGTTGGGTACCGAGAATGTTAACCGAAGAGTAAAAGAAAAAACGAGTCAACATTTTGAGGGTGAATCTCGAGAAGTTCCAAGCAGATCAGAAAATGTTTTTGTTACCTTTCGTGACCATGGACGAGACCTGGATCTACAAGTTTGGTCTTGAAACCAAACAACAATCGATGACTTGGAAGCGAGCCTCCTCAACGACGCTAAAGAAACTCAAAATGTCAAGTTCGGCGAGAAATTATGGCAACGGTTTTTTTTGGGACGCTGAAGGAATAATGGTGAATTTTTGAAAAAGGGAGCCAATTGCGGGAGGATGGCTGTTTAACAGTAGGCGCGTCAACATGCTTAGATAGACCTGAGAACTGATTTAGACTTGTAACCCTTGTTGAGGTTTCGCAGAGTGAGCGGATTGTCTAGTAAAAGACGCAATCAGCAATAAGCACTCGTAATGAAACACACAAGTGCTAGCTAACCTCATTATATGTAAAACTAGAACTAAGCAGACTTAGGGTAGGTTTTTTAACAAAGTTTTGTTTTGGAATAGATATGTTGAGGAGTGCCCCCACATGGACAGTAAAATACCGTTGAACTTAGATTATTTTTTTAAATAAAAAAAACAGGATTTTTACCACAAAAAAAAAATTGACACTTCATAGTCACACGACTATTATTCTCTTGATTAAACTAAAATTAAGCCACATTTAGTACTGGCTTAAACCAAAACAAAAAAAAAACAGACGATGTATTTAACAAAGCAATGGGATCACAAAGCACTGTGACGTTCAAGATTAAATGAATTCGTGTGAAACCACCCCGTAATACACACGCACTTTGTATTTTATATCGAAAATAAATTCACTTTTCCCCTCATCATCTCATGGAACAACCTCATGAATATTTATAAAAAAAAGAATATTAGCAATTACGACATTTAATCGCAGTTGTAACGCATCATTGGTGGCACTTACGCTTGGCAATTTTTCCGCAAGAAACGTTTTCCACATCACACACTTCTTTAACCATTTTTCAGCTATACGAGTACTTCCAACGATCAAGGGTATAGGTAACTCGTCTTACTGCCTTCAATGTTCCCGATCGGCAACCACTGCGATGTTGTGGCTACAGAAATCAACTCTTCTAAACTCAGCGATCGGCACACGGTCTTATATCGAATCAAATTCAAATCTACGCCTTTTATCTACGGAGATGGTTAATTCGGTCTTATCGACATAAAGAAAGCAAATAACAACAAAAGAAAAGAAGTTGAAAAATTCTTATAGCGAAATACGATATGCCGTTTATTATTGTGTTTTACAACTCGAACTTTGTGGCTAGTACCCGCCGGGAAACACTTGTAAGAAGGCTCGTTAACTGTGCCTTGTTTTCACTTTTGCTTTTTGGATTAACCGCTGATCTAATGAATATGTTTTTTATGATAGAGCCACCTTGAGGTTTAACTACAAAGGAAGCAGATTCTGACTTATAAGATAAGAAATCTTGGCACGAGTGCCGACATTTCTCACCAGATTATCAGTTCACGCGTCTGCATTACTCACACTTCAAAGCAGGTGAGTAATCTCGACGAACTTGTTCTTCGCAAACTAGACGATATGTTGGTGTAAATATTATTTGAATACAATATATTGAGGAAACAACGGAACAGGGACATAAGCAATGCTCTATGAACCCTGATAAGAACTTGCACAACTTTCAATTGGATAGGGCAGATAAAGCATAAGTACATAATTGGTTTGTTCAAATAGGGCCACCAATTTGGCCCAGAAAACGACATAACGAGACCTCATATTCAAACCACAAGTCAAGGCTAAGATATTATTGTTTGATAAATGCTTATCAAACAGTAAAACCCGAGTAGGAGCGTCAGATCATTTTCATTTATGGAACTTTGATTGTCTGTCGAACTCCATCTAATGATTATGTTTTGTGATAGATATTGGGTGTGTAGTCGGGTGCTTCCGAACATTTCATAGATTATCCATTAATTTCCTCTTTATTTTCGACACCATTTTTTTATTTTATTATTTATTTAACATGTGTCTCCTTTTTGTTGTTCGAGGCTTCTGCTATCTGTTAGAGCACTCAGACGCAAATACTTACTGATCCATTGTACTGCCAGACAGACACTGATTGTATTTTCCCCCTTCTTCGAAGAAAAGTGAGGATGAGCTTCTGTGATGTAGAGCTAAGAGATTCGGCACACGTCGGTCCCAAGGGTACTACACCGTGCGCGAGTGAAGGCCAAACAGTCGCAGAGAGAGTGTTCTATTGTGTCATTCTCCTCGAACATGCATCACAAGTAGGTGTCTCACTGATGCTAAGCACGCAGAGATGTTTAGCAAAAATGTAATGACCCGTAATGACGCCCGAACTTCTGCAATCAGTTCTCCTTAATGATAAGAAGAATGTTGCGAATTTCTTGCAGACATCACGGCGTACGTGCTTAATCATCTTGCATTGTCTCCAACGATTGTGTGCGTTAAAGCGCAGTCGTTGATGTAGGATTTGACCGTGGAAGCAAGTAGACCTATTGAGCCTATTCTAGCGAGTGCATCAGAGATCAAATTTTTTCTTTGCTAGGATCTCAGAGTGACCTGGAACCCAGGCCTTAGTAAATTTAGTCTTCCGACTTTGTTGAAAAAGGTCTTGAGTTCATATTAATTTGGAGTTGGTTAGATTGGACACAGATTTGAGGGCAGCTTGGCTCTCATTACAGACGCTTGCTTTTCACTTGTGCTTCACAACGTAGTACTTAGCCATTAGGATTGCGTATATCTCTGATTGAAAGACGCATATTTTCCTAACGAAAAGTGCTGCCGAAAGTTTAAAAAAAAAAAAAAAAAACACCAGCGCCGTGCCCCTGCAAAGACCTGGAGCCATCTGTAAGAAAGCGAAGACAGTCCTTTCCAGGTTCAGAGCCAGTCTTGACGTCATTGAAATTTGACATCGAAATCATAGCGCAATAGGATTGCAGGTGTCATTGGGTCGGAAGGCATATCCATGAGACAGGGGTCGTAGGATATTTCTCGCGCAAGTACACTATCACTTCAATGCAAGTTGTACCAAAAACCATTACTCTTCAGGCGAAACATTGCTTTTAGTGCGCGGAATGAACACGTGAAGTAGTGGAAGGCTCATTATAGCATCTAGAGCAGTGCCCGCAGTGCTGGGGAAAGCTCCGTACAGCTGAGAAACCGCTATTTGGAGTTTGGTGGAAGAGGCTATGACGTGTTTGCGTGTTAGCCTGTTCCATCAGACAGCCGTTGCATATGAGCTTATCGGTCTTATCATTGCCGTGCAGATCCAGAGGACCTTTATCGACGATAAGCCCCATGTTTTGCCAAAAGCACTTTTGCATTGCCAAAAAGTAACAGCGCTTTGGTGGTTTTTGACTCAACATGCTATGACCAAACAAGCTTGCTATCTAAAATGAATCCCATGTACTTAGCTTCCTTGAATGACTTCTATGAGCTTTCTTGGATAGCGGGATGGGAATGTCTGTTAGCACCAGCTGAGTGCCGGTATTTTTCCTACTTCTCTTGTAGAGAACGACATCAGCCTTAAAAGGATTAACCGACAGCTCTTTACTCGTGCACCAGTCATCGATTACATTTAGCGCCGCCTGTGCTTTAAGACAAATAATTGCTAAACATGAGCCGACAGAGAGAACGGCATAGGCTTGGGCATAGATTTCGGAGGCATTGAGAGCACCGAACAGATTTGACACATCGTTCGAGGACTGCATCAGCTGTCAAAGTCCTGTGCACAAGCATAGCTTTGATCCACAAAACGAGTGCTTCATCTACGACATGCCGTCTAGCAGCGTTACATTTGCTGTCAAAAGTTGCTTTATCAAAAGCTCGCTCAATATCGACGAAAATACCCAGCACGTACCCGTTCGAGTGCGCATTTAATTCACCTTAGTTGGCAATAAGTTAATGTAATTATGGTACATGTTTACGGGTCGGACCAGAGTCTTTACATCATGTGCTTAAAAGTACGATATGTAGTTGGCATGAGTGGGTTTTAAACCACCCGAGGCGTTGAGTGGTTTGATATCTGTTGATAGCTTAGAGTTTTCACCAAGCAGCCAATAGCATTTTTGAAATTTGTCTTTTATTTATTTGGTTTCTCTTTTCTAGAATATGTTGCTTCCATGTTAACTTACTGTCAGTGACCATCCCTAATTACTTGGCAGTTTTCACTAGTTTTCATGCTCCTGTTGTTAATTTTTTATAGAAATTTAGATTCTCCATTTAGAGAACCACTGTATGGTGTTGTTTAAAGGGTTTGGACTTTATTGTTTGCATTCGTTACGGCTTGGCTAGCTTGCAAAATCATTGCGTCGTCCGCAAACGTGACTAGTATGGAGTATATATTAACTTTGTATATCAAGTAAAGCAGGGGCCCCGACACACTAACCTGGGGAATACCAGCTTGTACGATATGCAGTATGATGTATGAACTATTCGTCTGAGTCAAGCTTGCCAAGTAGTTGTCAAAGCGATTGTTTTTTTATATTGTCTTCGTTTATTTGGGTTTCAGTTCCGTAGATGCCTTAGTTTTCTTACATTTCTTTCGTATTGAATTTTCCTTGGTATATCTTGGGGAATATAAGTTCTACGTTGTCCGGGGGTAAGTTGTGGTGTGGATCTGTTCAATACATGTATTGTGGATATTTTAGGGGAATATTAAGTGGCAAATCTTTGATGATGATGTCTGTCAGTCAGATGTTTGTCAGTTCTTTTATTGTAAAGTGTTGTATTGTGAGTAAGCTTGGCAGCTTTGGCCACATAGGTGATAATAATAGGTCTGTTCCCGTACCTGACATAAACAGTCCAAATTAACGAAAAACTACAAAAGTCTGTTCCCGTACTCGCGAAATTCACAGTTTTGGACAAAAGAGAGAGCTCTCGAGAGAGTATCTCTCTCTAATATGTTTCTTGCTAATTTCCAAGAAAATTTGTGAAGGAGCAACGAGGTTACCAAAATCTTTAAGAGAATTGTAATTTTTATGAAATATGAAAAGTTCACTAGGAACTGTTAATACTTCGTCTTCTTTTCTCAATATAGAAACACAAATATCGCAGTTAATTTTCGGTATCATTTTGTAGACGATATAACCTATGAAGTATCTTAAAGACGCCAAATCGATACTAAATTCCGAACAATTCTGAAAGTCATCATTTAATACGAAATCATCAATGATTTCTATGTTAATATCTATTTCAGAGTTTTCGTTTCGACTGAGTTCTTCATTATTTGTATCAGCTAAGTCCATATTTGACAAAATATTTGAAAGCGTTTCAAATGTGGTATCACTCAGCTCTTCACAGTTACTATAAGAACTCAACTGCACTATATTTGCAGACATTAAGCGTGCTAATAAAGTGTTTATATCAGTAACTGAGGGGTTAATATTATTTCCACCCTTTTGTCTTAGAACCGAGAACATATTTTCGAGCTTATCTTGGTTTAATGCTCTTGTCATTAAAAAAAATATTTGGGATTTTTTTTGAAATAGCTCGTCTACTAATTGTAATACAGCGTTTGAGGTAAATTTCATTCCATCTAAAAAAAAATACTTTTTTCTTTTTGTCAACAAATAAGATTTCATTGAGGTATTCAAGAAAGAATTTTATATATTCGTGTGATGGACTGTTAAGTTGAACTGCAGACTTATAACAATTCTTTGAAGATAGCGAACCACTATTTAGGCAGTCAAATATTTTATCAATATTTCCTATGAAGCATGCCGTAGATAAACAAACTTCTTTTGAGCAACTTTTAAAGCCTACTGTCTCAATAACAGTTTTAATTGCTGCTTGAACAGTCCTACTAAGTGGGTGGCTAGTTTTACTTTCATTTTTTCGAAAGAGTTCGGAAATATGTGCTGGCTTGTAAGTTTAAGACACATTTTTGTATTAGATTTGCACACCATTTCCCATAGTTCCTTAACTACTTTAAAACTAGCAACTCCATTTGGTGTTGTAAGGTCACATTGAAGCTAACCATTTCTTAATGATTTGATTAGATGTGGAAAATCATATACACAGAAAGTTTTACTACCATTATACATAAAATAGGGTTTTTCTAAAGTAGCTCCCAATTCCAAGAAACACTTCCTGTTAGAGGACCCTTGGTCACAAATTACAACTTTAACTATGATGCCAAAACTGTTAAAAATTGCTAAATTTCGTAATATTATCTTTTTTAGTAAATCGGCAGAAAGTCCATTTTTTGAAACAAAGTAATTAAATGTAAGCGCCCAGTTGGAAAACATTGATTTAATCATAAAAACGCACCAATCTGGTTCGTTCTTTCAACCCCATTTTCCTCAAATCCATCCACTAAATCTAATTTGGAATTGTATCGCAATTCCCTTCTAATCGCCATTTCATCCATCAGCAGAATCATATTATTCTTTTCGTACTGGTTCAAATCTAAGCACTTCTTTTTTATTAACTCTAAACCGTTATTTTTAAAACCTGGTTGTAGGGAATTTACAGGGGCCCATCGATAAACAGTAGAGATATGTGGCAAATTTAGATGCAATTTATTCTTCAAAAATTGGTACGTTGACTGTGAGACATAATAAATGTTTTGAACCAAATCTTTTACATCTTGCTTATATTCTTTAGGTCGTGGACTAAGAAGAAGTTTGCAAAATGTTTTTGACTCCTTGCTTATTTGAAAAGAGTCGATGGTTTGAAATACGCTTGATTTTGTTGCTATTTGTTTGCGGCTTTGGAGATTTTTATATTTTGCTACCATGTCGTAATATTTTTTTCTGTAAAAATTAGCTGATTTCAGATATTTTTCACAGTCATTACAACATCCATCTACGGAGTCACTTGTTTGGCTCTTTTTAGCTGGACAATCCAGCTCCAACGACTTGTAATCTTCCTCAATAACTTCTAAGCTAAATACCGGAACAGCTCCGAATTTCAACTTTTTTTTACCAATGTCAGAACTTGAGAAGTGATTGGCGCAAATCAACATTTTTTTTGTGTAATCTTTTGTTGGAATATTACATTTTTCTCGCCAAATTTGACCCATAGCTGAGTCATAGGGAGGAAACTTAAACATTATTATCTTTTCACCATATCGCCTAGATTTACCGCATGTTTTTATGCAGCATCGAATGCCGGACTTTTGGAAAATTTTACCAACAGCCGGTACAGAATCCATTTTTCCTATTCAAAATCGTATGACAACCCCTCAAAAATCAATATATAATAATAAATCCAAAGAATAATCCAAATCGTATGCAAAGTTGTCAACAATTATAAAAGCTAAAAGTTAAATATCAAAATACAAAGTAAAAATGTGCTCGATATATAAGCGCAGGAAAACACAACTATTCGCATGAAAGTACAATTCCCAAGTGATTTCGAATCCAATCCACACAATCGAAAACAAGAGAAGCAATACAACACCATGCAAGCTTACGATAGAAGAAGCTATCAATGCATACACACGCACACACATTTGCATACACATCGTAAGCTGCTTTGCTCTCGTAAAAACAAAAACACCGAAAACGCACATGCTACTCTCTTTCGCTCGCACCAGCTTCTCAATTTTTTGTATACTCTCTTGCATGTTCTCATGCTTGTACTCTCTGTTCAATAGGGTGCCAATATTGGAACCCTAGAACAAAATTTGCTTTGTATGAGATGCAACTTCTGTATACTATTTATTCTGTGGTATTACTCTTTTATCGCACTTGACAGAGTTGCCAGTACCATTAAAATTAGTAACAGAATTGTCACCACCATTGCCATCGGATTCATTGCCATCCATGTTCAATCCCTATCCGCACCAGCTTCAGCTAGACCATCACCAGCACCATATAAGCATCAATAGAATCTATATCTATCGCCATCATTGTTGGCACTACCATAAGTGACAGCATCATTGCCAAAATCACTATCGTCACTTTCATTAATATCATCACCACTATTGCCCTCATCACCATTACCCTCACAATTACCGCCACCGTCATAACTATTATCACCATCATCATCATAATCATCATCACAATCATCAGCTTCTCCAGCATCATCAGCATCATCACCATCATCGTCATCATCAAAATCATCACCCTCATCACCATCATCACCATCATCATCATCATCACCATCATCACCATCATCACCCTCATCACCATCATCACCATCATCACCATCATCACCATCATCACCATCATCACCATCATCACCATCATCAGCTTCACCAGCATCATCACCATCACCACCATCACCACCATCACCACCATCACCACCATCACCACCATCACCACCATCACCACCATCACCACCATCATCACCATCATCACCATCATCACCACCATCATCACCATCATCACCATCATCACCATCACCACCATCATCACCATCATCACCATCATCACCATCATCACCATCATCACCATCATCACCATCATCACCATCATCACCATCATCACCATCATCACCATCATCACCATCATCACCATCATCACCATCATCACCATCATCACCATCATCACCATCATCACCATCATCACCATCATCACCATCATCACCATCATCACCATCATCACTATCATCACCATCATCACCATCATCACCATCACCACCATCATCACCATCATCAACATCATCATCACCATCATCACCATCATCACCATCATCACCATCATCACCATCATCACCATCATCACCATCATCACCATCATCACCATCATCACCATCATCACCATCATCACCATCATCACTATCATTATCGTCACCATAATCTCCACCGTCGCCATCACCGCACTCATCACCATGATCACCATCATCACCATCATCACCATCATCACCATCATCACCATCATCATCACCATCATCACCCTCATCACCATCATCACCATCATCACCATCATCACCATCATCACCATCATCACCATCACCACCATCATCACCATCATCAACATCATCACCATCATCATCACCATCATCACCATCATCACCATCATCACCATCATCACCATCATCACCATCATCACCATCATCACCATCATCACCATCATCACTATCATTATCGTCACCATAATCTCCACCGTCGCCATCACCGCACTCATCACCATGATCACCATCATCACCATCATCACCATCATCACCATCATCACCATCATCACCATCATCACCATCATCACCATCATCACCTTCATCACCATCATCACCGTCATCACCATCGTCACCCTCATCACCATCATCACCCTCATCACCATCATCATCATAATCACCATCATCATCATAATCGCCATCATCACCATCCTCACCATCATCACCATCATCACCATCATCACCATCATCACCATCACCACCATCATCACCATCATCACCATCATCACTATCATCACCGTCATCGCCATCATCACCATCATCACCATCATCACCATCATCACCATCATCACCATCATCACCATCGTCACCCTATCACCATCATCACCATCATCACCATCATCACCATCATCACCATCATCAACATCATCACCATCATCACCATCATCACCATCATCACCATCATCACCATCGTCACCCTATCACCATCATCATCATAATCGCCATCATCACCATCATCACCATCATCACCATCGTCACCCTATCACCATCATCACCATCATCACCATCATCACCATCATCACCATCATCACCATCATCACCATCGTCACCCTATCACCATCATCACCATCATCACCGTCATCGCCATCATCACCATCATCACCATCATCACCATCATCACCATCGTCACCCTATCACCATCATCACCATCATCACCATCATCACCATCATCACCATCATCACCATCATCACCATCATCACCATCATCACCATCATCACCATCATCACCATCATCACCATCGTCACCCTATCACCATCATCATCATAATCGCCATCATCACCATCATCACTGTAAAATTCTCAGCAGATTAAATACAAAAAAACAAGGACTTTTCTTTCGCGCTTTTAGTACAATTTATTTCACAGACTTCAAATTAATACAAAAAAAATAGAAATGGAATGATACAATTTGAAACTTTAAAGCGCTTTTCTCTCACCGTCCTCGTGCCAAGCTTTCTTCTTTCTTTCTCCTCCCGGAAACCGACCCCGACGCCGCCATTGCCCATCTACTGCGATGCTGCCATTGCCCATCTACTGCGATGCTGCCATTGCCCATCTACTCCGATGCTGCCATTCCCCATCTACTCCGATGCTGCCCATCTGTGCGTGTGCTGCCGCCTTCGTAACACTCCCCCCGATGGGCCAGGTCGACAACCCTGCCCATCTCCCCTTTATCGGACTGATGAATATCCAGCACCGCCAACTTTACTGCCGGTCGGGTGTATATTCCTGTTGATGTTTGCACGACTGCACTTCTTACCGTTCCATCACGACCCTCTATAGCTTTGATAACTTTTCCCATTGGCCAGCTACCCCGTGGATTGATCGCATCAATTATGATCACAATGTCACCTTCCTTTATCGCTCGGGATGGACCAAACCATTTGCTTCGACGCGTCAAGTTCGGTAAGTACTCGCGAACCCAACGACGCCAAAAGGAGTTAGCGTACTTCTCACTTAACAGCCAATTCTTCTTCATCGAAGCGCCATCGCAGAATATGTCCCCAGCTATTTTAAGTCCATTTGACGACCCCAACAAAAAGTGGTTAGGTGTGAGGGCCTCTTGACCGTCGACTTCAATTGGTACATAAGTAAGTGGCCGGGAATTTACTACTATTTCTACTTCGGCCATCATACTGAGTAGGAGTTCATCACTGGGGTTGTTCGTTAGCGAGATTTCAGCAAGCGTCGTCTTGACCGAGCGTACTAGGCGTTCCCAGCTTCCTCCCATGTGTGGTGACTGCGGAGGTATGAAGTTCCATTTGAGTTGCATTTCAAATCCCTTTGCCATGGCAGCCGTATTCAATCCCTTGATCGCCCTTTTCAATTCTTCGCTGGCTCCTCGAAAGTTTGTTCCATTGTCAGAAAATATCTCCCTCGGCATGCCTCTTCTCGATGCGAAGCGCTTTATGCCCAAAATACAGGAGTCGCTGGTGAGGCTGTGTGTGATTTCAATGTGAATAGCGCGGACTGTAAGACAGGTGATTAACATACCCCATCTCTTTTCCTTATGTCGTCCCACCTTGACATAAAGCGGGCCGAAGTAATCGACACCGACGTATGAAAATGGACGAGTATATGACATAAGTCTTGCTGCAGGTAGCTGACCCATCATCGGAGGTTTCGGGACCACCCGTTTCCTTTCACAATATCTACAGCTTCTTTGACATTTCTTTAAGACCGCTCTTAGGTGTGGAACGTAATAGATTTGTCGCATCTCGTTGATTATTGTCTCGTTATTCGCGTGGTAAAAGCGAACATGAAAGTGCTGAACGATGAGATTTGTTATATAGTGCGACTTCGGAAGAATCACTGGCCGCCTGACTTGATGATCTACATTTGGCGCAGCATCTATGCGACCTCTGACCCGGATGACTAAGTTCTCATCCATGTATGGCGACAGCTTGTATAATGGGCTTGACTTATTCAACTCTGTGCCTCCTTTACAAAGCAGACGATATTCTTCTTCGAAGCCTTCTCGTTGACATAGTCTATATAAGTAGCATTCTGCTTGGAAGCGCTCTGTCTCTGAAAACAATTCGGTGTTCTTCACTCTCCTTTTTTTGCATTTGATTTGGATGAAACGGAACACGAATAGGATTGTGCGCAAGAGTCTATTCCATTGTGAGAAGCGTTGATAGTCAATTAGTGGGGTTATTTTGATAGATGTCTGTATGGTGTAGCATATTTTCACCTCATGATCCACTGCTGGTTGTTGGCATGTCTCCGAATACGTTTTTGGCCACTCGCTTTCAGGTTGATGAAGAAAATCGGGTCCGTTGAACCATCTACTATTAGGACGAAAGTCGTCCCAGTTCTTTTGCTTGGTAGCATCGTCAGCTACATTATCTTCGGTGGGAACCCATTTCCAATCTTTTTCGTTCGACCCCTCGAGGATTTCACCAATTCGATGAGCTACGAATTGCTTATATTTTCTATGCGGAGATGTTATCCAACACAAAACGATTCTGGAATCTGTCCAGAAGTGTGTCTTGTTGATGGTGATCGAGTGATTTTTTAAAATGGTGTTTGAAAATCTTACGCCCAAGACAGCTGCTTCGAGTTCCATACGTGGTATCGACATACTGATTAGGGGGCCTACCCTGGTTTTGGCACCCACCAAAGCACATTCCGTATGCGTTTCGGAAGAGGCACGGAGGTATGCTACAGCAGCAAATGCGGATTCCCCCGCGTCAACGAAAATGTGCAACTGCACCGATGTCCTTGCAGTGAACGTCAACTGTGAGAGATACGGTCTTTGGATACTCATTTTTCGTACTATTGGAATAAGACCAAGCCATTTTTTCCATATCTCAAAGTGTGAATCAGAAATTTGTTGGTCCCACTCGATCGATGAACGCCATATGTCTTGGATAAGCAACTTTAATATAATTGTAAAATGAGCCACCAGTCCCAGAGGATCAAATACGCTCATCAAGACTTTTAGCACTTCTCTCTTTGTGGGAATAGTATTGCCTGCCATAATGTCCTGCTTCACTTTAGCCTGTTTGAGCTTAAATGCAAACCTATCTACCTTAGGGGACCACCACATACCAAGCAGCTTTTCCTCGCTGTCACCAATATTTAATCCTATGAGACACTTGTTGACGCTAGAAGACCGTTCCTCGAGGGCATCTAATACCTTTGATGAGTTCGAGAGAAAGTTTCTGATCTGAAAACCACCTTGTTTATGAATGTAGATTACATCCTTGGCAAGCTTTATAGCTTCCTCTTCATAATCGACACTATCAAGGTAATCATCTACATAATGGTTGTTAATAACAGCTTCAGCCGCCCTAGGATATCGTGTGGCAAATCTTTTAGCATTCTCATTCTTTATATATTGTGCACAGTAGGGGGAGCAGGTGGCACCAAAGGTCATGACCTTCATTTTAAATTCTTCGATCTCTCCCGTGTTCTCATTTCGCCATAGGAATCTTTGAGCGTCTTGATCTTCTTCCAGGATTCTGACTTGGTGGAACATCTCTCGGATATCCGCGACGAGCGTGATTCTCCTCTCTCTGAAACGAAATAATACAGCTATCAGGGGTGGAACTTCGTCCGGACCCGTGAGGAGTACTGAGTTAAGAGACACCCCTTCTACCTTCGCTGCTGCATCCCAAACCATACGAATCTTATTCGGTTTATTTGGATTACGCACTGGAAATATGGGTAAATACCAAATTCGTCTACTCCTGTCAGAGGCCTCCGCTGAGCTGAGCTTTGCGGCGTAGTTTTTCCCAATATAATCCCTAATCTGTTCGTTGACTTTTGCAAACATCTCGGGATCCCGGGACAGTTTTCTTTCGAGACACAGCAATCTTTTCTCAGCCATCTGTCTGCTTTTGGGAAGTGTGATCTCATTATACTTCCATAAGAGTGGGACAGCATATCTCTCACCGTCGAATATCGTTTTTTCTTCAAGCAACTGCCTAGCTCGTTCCTCAATAGTAGAGATTGGCTTCCGGATACTTGTAATTCCCGCCGTATCAATGGAGAAAAAGCTTTTCATTAGGTTGTACATACTCTCATTTGGGTTCCTCTGACATTCACATATGTGGTAATGGTGGCCTCCCTTAGTTATTGAAGTGGTCCCTCCGTCGAGAGGACCAAAAACCGTCCAGCCTAGTCTTGTTTTTATGGCAACGGGTTGATCCTCGGCACCTTCAATCGCTTTAAGTGGAATTCCTAGCCGCCAATGCTGTAGTCCTATAAGTAAGCGAGGTCTTGCGTTTTCGTATGATTTTAGTGGTACATTCTTTAAATGTTTATATTTAGCAAGGAGTTTTATCGCATTTATCGATTGTATTGGAAGCTCCAACGATTTCACGGTATGAACATTCATCAAAGGGAATCTTTTTGAGTCACCTGGTGCTGACGCCTCAAGGTTGATCAAACGTGAGTCTTCTTCATTCCTATGGGTGTTTCCTGTCCACTTAAGGCACAATGGCTCGACTTTGCCTTCCACGTTCAGCAGTTGCGCAAGTTCCTCATCAATCAGTGTAACCGAGGATCCATCGTCCAAAAATGCATATGTTTCTAACTTCTTTCCCCTAGAGTACAAGTAAACTGGAAGGATTTTAAACAAAAGTGAGCCCTTTCCCTGACGATTCGTGGTGCAACTCAGATGTGAATTGATGGCAGAATTGTTATTACTGTCCTCGGAAGCTGCTCTTGATGTTGTCTCTTCTGATTTGTGTAACATTCTGTGGTGTCTGAACGCGCAACCATTAATACCGCAGGTCTGCTTGGATGGGCATCTTTGCCTGCCATGATAACGTAAGCACGTACGACAGAGAAAGTTTCGCTTGATAACTGCCCATCTTTCTTGAACGGTCATACCCAAAAAGAGTTGGCATAACGGAAGTGACTGGCAATCTCTATCGCAGGCCGAGCATCTTCGCTCCCCTCGTCTGGGAACGGAACTTTCTTCCTTCTCGTGGATGTTAACGAATCCCCTTGGCTTCTTGTTTGCTTTATTCTGTGAGCGATCCGACGTTGTTATATGTGTAGTAATTGTGACTTCGGCCGCTGCATTAGCTATTTGCGAAAGCCAATTGCTAAATATATCTAGATTGGTACTATCTGGTGGAAGGCGGTGCTTGTAAATGCCCCAATCCAACCTCATTTGTGTGGGCAGCCTATCAACGAGCTCCTGTAACAAGCAAGGATTATTTAGGTGCGAGTTGAGACCGCCTGATTTTATAGTGGCGCAAACATTAGCTACGGATATAGCAAAGTCTATGATGGTGTGAAGCTTGTCAGGCTTGGGCGGTTGCTCACTTCGAATCTTGTCTAGGATAGTCTTGATAATTATTTCGGGGCGGCCGTATAGCATATGCAGAGTTGAAATGACATTAGGCACTTGGTCTGGATGCAATAACTGGAGTCGTACCCTGTCGAGAGCTTGCCCGGTAAGACAGCGCTGCAAGCGATGTAGATTTTCGTAAGAGCTGTATGCGCACATCTTTGAGGAATTCTCATACCAACTTATAAATAGCGGCCATTCTTCCGGTCGACCTGAGAACTTGACATACTCCTTTGACATTATCTGTCTGGCGGCTATTTGGCTTTTAGTCAGCTTTGATATTGGCGAAAAATCTGGTGGTATTTCGGGATCTTTCACGCTCGAGTGTGGCAAGGTGAACTTTGGTTGGATTACATTTGATGTTTCCCTACAGCGAACCTTTGTACAGAGTGGTACTGATTTGTTTACCCAGTCTTCAATACGTATGTCTTGTACTGACCCATCGCTCTCGGAATATTCATCATCGTCGCTGGCAACCTGTTCGAGAATTTCGTACTTTCTTTTGATGTAGTCTTGTTCGCGTTGCTCTCGAAGTCTTAGTTCATCTTCCAGTTTTTTAACTAGCAGGTCAGCTTGTTTGTGGGTTGACTTCTTGGAACTGGCCTTTGGTGCGGACTTCCGAGGCAGATGATCTTTTATTGGCTTTGCTCCGGACTTAGTGGAAGAGTGTGCGGATGCTGGTTTTGTATTATCGGTTTTCCCGGTAGTCGGATACATAGGCGGCCGCTGTGGCAAGGGGATATGGCTAGGATTTGTATTCTGCGGGAAGCTGGAAAGGGGTTGTGTTTTAGACTGACAAGGCCGACATACCCACGTGTCGCATGTTTTTATGTTTTCATTTACCTTGGCACATGCGTAGTGGTACCATTTGTCGCAAACGTCGCAGGCTACCATGTTATCGTAGGCGTCGGATTCAGGACATACGGCACAGTTATAAAGTGTAGAGGGGTTGGCGTTTGGTGAATGTGACATTTTCACTTACCTGGGCTTCCTTTGGCTTATGGCTTGAGTGGCAGTGAACTCGGCAGGCGGGAAGATCTTGTGTTGTCGGCGATTTGTGACTGGTGCGTTCGGCAGATGAGATGAGCAGATGGCAGGCGGGAAGATAGTGTGTTGTCGGCAACCGATGACTGGTGGGGAGAGCTGGTAGCTGTAATACACGATGATCTTGATGGCTTCAGGCCGTGGTGTATTGCACTACGAAGCTCGGCTGTTTTTTGCACGTTGATCGCTTCAAACGAACACGTGCAGTTCGTGGAGTGTGATCAATCCTACGTTGGTCGCTTCAGGCGACAGCGTTCCACGTGATGGCTTCAGGTGGTATGCACAGAGCGTGCAAGGGATATGATCGGCGATCCCACGTTGGTCGCTTCGAGCGACGAGAGTGATCGATTTACTTGGCCGAGTCAAAATCGCTTTAAAGAATGTAAAATTCTCAGCAGATTAAATACAAAAAAACAAGGACTTTTCTTTCGCGCTTTTAGTACAATTTATTTCACAGACTTCAAATTAATACAAAAAATATAGAAATGGAATGATACAATTTGAAACTTTAAAGCGCTTTTCTCTCACCGTCCTCGTGCCAAGCTTTCTTCTTTCTTTCTCCTCCCGGAAACCGACCCCGACGCCGCCATTGCCCATCTACTGCGATGCTGCCATTGCCCATCTACTGCGATGCTGCCATTGCCCATCTACTCCGATGCTGCCATTCCCCATCTACTCCGATGCTGCCCATCTGTGCGTGTGCTGCCGCCTTCGTAACAATCACCATCATCACCATCATCACCATCATCACTTCATCACCATCATCACCATCATCACCATCATCACCATCATCACCATCATCACCATCATCAGCATCATCAGCATCATCAGCATCATCACCATCATCACCATCATCACCATCATCACCATCATCACCATCATCACCATCATCACCATCATAACCATCATCACCATCATCGCCATCATCACCATCGTCACCCTCATCACCATCATCATCATAATCGCCATAATCACCATCCTCACCATCATTACCATCATCACCATAATCTCCACCGTCACCATCACCGCACTCATCACCATGATCATCATCATCACCATCACCACCATCATCGCCATCATCAAAATCTTCACCATCATCACCATCATCACCATCATCACCATCATCACCATCATCACCATCATCACCATCATCACCATCATCACCATCATCACCATCATCACCATCATCACCATCATCACCATCATCACCATCATCACCATCATCACCATCATTACCATCATCACCATCATCACCCTCATCACCATCATCATCATAATCACCATCATCATCATAATCACCATCATCATCATAATCACCATCATCATCATAATCGCCATAACCACCATCCTCACCATCATCACCATCATCACCATCATCACCATCATCACCATCATCGCCATCATCACCATCATCACCATCATCACCATCATCACCATCATCACCATCATCACCATCATCACCATCATCACCATCATCACCATCATCATCATCATCACCATCATCACCATCATCACCATCATCACCATCATCACCATCATCACCATCATCACCATCATCACCATCATCACCATCATCACCATCATCACCATCACCACCATCATCACCATCATCACCATCATCACCATCATCACCATCATCACCATCATCACCATCATCACCATCATCACCATCATCACCATCATCACCATCATCACAATCATCACCATCACCACCATCACCACCATCATGATAACCATCATCACCATAATCACCCTCATCACCATCATCATCATAATCGAAATCATCATCATAATCGCCATCATCACCATCCTCACCATCATGACCATCATCACCGTCATCACCATCATCACCATCACCACCATCACCACCATCATCACCATCGCCACCATCAGAATCGCCATCATCGTCATCATTACCATCATCACCATCATCACCATCATCACCATCATCACCATCATCACCATCATCACCATCATCACCATCATCACCATCATCACCATCATCACCATCATCACCATCATCACCATCATCACCATCATCACCATCATCACCATCATCACCATCACCACCATCAGCACCATCATCACCATCATCACCATCGTCACCATCTCCACCATCATCACCATCATCACCGTCATCGCCATCATCACCATCATCACCAACATCACCATCATCACCATCATCACCATCATCACAATCATCACCATCACCACCATCACCACCATCACCACCATCATGATAACCATCATCACCATCATCACCATCATCACCATCGTCACCCTCATCACCATCATCACCCTCATCACCCTCATCACCCTCATCACCATCATCACCCTCATCACCCTCATCACCATCATCACCCTCATCACCATCATCATCATAATCGAAATCATCATCATAATCGCCATCCTCACCATCATGACCATCATCACCGTCATCACCATCATCACCATCACCACCATCACCACCATCACCACCATCACCACCATCACCACCATCACCACCATCATCACCATCATCACCATCACCACCATCACCACCATCACCACCATCATCACCATCATCACCATCATCACCATCATCGCCATCATTACCATCATCACCATCATCACCATCATCACCATCATCACCATCATCACCATCAACACCATCATCACCATCTTCACCATCATCACCATCATCACCGTCATCGCCATCATCACCATCATCACCAACATCACCATCATCACCATCATCACCATCATCACCATCATCACCATCATCACCATCATCACCATCATCACCATCATCACCATCATCACCATCATCACCATCATCACCATCATCACCATCATCACCATCATCACCATCATCACCATCACCACCATCATCACCATCACCACCATCACCACCATCATCACCATCATTACCATCGTCACCCCCATCACCATCATCACCCTCATCACCATCATCATCATAATCACCATCATCACCATCATCACCATCATCACCATCATCACCATCATCACCATCATCACCATCATCACCATCATCACCATCATCACCATCATCACCATCATCACCATCATCACCATCATCACCATCATCACCATCATCACCATCATCACCATCATCACCATCATCACCATCATCACCATCATCACCATCATCACCATCATCACCATCATCACCATCATCACCATCATCACCATCATCACCAACATCACCATCATCACCATCATCACCATCATCACCATCATCACCATCATCACCATCATCACCATCATCACCATCATCACCATCATCACCATCATCACCATCATCACCATCATCACCATCATCACCATCATCACCATCATCACCATCATTACCATCGTCACCCCCATCACCATCATCACCCGCATCACCATCATCATCATAATCACCATCATCACCCCCATCACCATCATCACCCTCATCACCATCATCACCCTCATCACCATCATCACCATCACCACCATCACCACCATCATCACCACCATCATCACCACCATCATCACCATCATTACCATCATTACCATCGTCACCCCCATCACCATCATCACCATCATCACCGTCATCGCCATCATCACCATCATCACCATCATCACCATCGTCACCCTATCACCATCATCACCATCATCACCATCACCACCATCATCACCACCATCATCACCATCATTACCATCATTACCATCGTCACCCCCATCACCATCATCACCATCATCACCGTCATCGCCATCATCACCATCATCACCATCATCACCATCATCACCATCGTCACCCTATCACCATCATCACCATCATCACCATCATCACCATCATCACCATCATCACCATCATCACCATCATCACCATCATCACCATCATCACCATCATCACCATCATCACCATCATCACCATCATCACCATCATCACCATCATCACCATCATCACCATCATCACCATCATCACCATCACCACCATCACCACCATCATCACCATCATTACCATCGTCACCCCCATCACCATCATCACCCTCATCACCATCATCATCATAATCACCATCATCACCATCATCACCATCATCACCATCATCACCATCATCACCATCATCACCATCATCACCATCATCACCATCATCACCATCATCACCATCATCACCATCATCACCATCATCACCATCACCACCATCACCACCATCATCACCATCATTACCATCGTCACCCCCATCACCATCATCACCCTCATCACCATCATCATCATAATCACCATCATCACCATCATCACCATCATCACCATCATCACCATCATCACCATCATCACCATCATCACCATCATCACCATCATCACCATCATCACCATCATCACCATCATCACCATCATCACCATCATCACCATCATCACCATCATCACCATCACCACCATCACCACCATCATCACCATCATTACCATCGTCACCCCCATCACCATCATCACCCTCATCACCATCATCATCATAATCACCATCATCACCATCATCACCATCATCACCATCATCACCATCATCACCATCATCACCATCATCACCATCATCACCATCATCACCATCATCACCATCATCACCATCATCACCATCATCACCATCATCACCATCACCACCATCAGCACCATCATCACCATCATCACCATCGTCACCATCTCCACCATCATCACCATCATCACCGTCATCGCCATCATCACCATCATCACCAACATCACCATCATCACCATCATCACCATCATCACAATCATCACCATCACCACCATCACCACCATCACCACCATCATGATAACCATCATCACCATCATCACCATCATCACCATCGTCACCCTCATCACCATCATCACCCTCATCACCCTCATCACCCTCATCACCATCATCACCCTCATCACCCTCATCACCATCATCACCCTCATCACCATCATCATCATAATCGAAATCATCATCATAATCGCCATCCTCACCATCATGACCATCATCACCGTCATCACCATCATCACCATCACCACCATCACCACCATCACCACCATCACCACCATCACCACCATCACCACCATCATCACCATCATCACCATCACCACCATCACCACCATCACCACCATCATCACCATCATCACCATCATCACCATCATCGCCATCATTACCATCATCACCATCATCACCATCATCACCATCATCACCATCATCACCATCAACACCATCATCACCATCTTCACCATCATCACCATCATCACCGTCATCGCCATCATCACCATCATCACCAACATCACCATCATCACCATCATCACCATCATCACCATCATCACCATCATCACCATCATCACCATCATCACCATCATCACCATCATCACCATCATCACCATCATCACCATCATCACCATCATCACCATCATCACCATCATCACCATCATCACCATCATCACCATCATCACCATCACCACCATCATCACCATCACCACCATCACCACCATCATCACCATCATTACCATCGTCACCCCCATCACCATCATCACCCTCATCACCATCATCATCATAATCACCATCATCACCATCATCACCATCATCACCATCATCACCATCATCACCATCATCACCATCATCACCATCATCACCATCATCACCATCATCACCATCATCACCATCATCACCATCATCACCATCATCACCATCATCACCATCATCACCATCATCACCATCATCACCATCATCACCATCATCACCATCATCACCATCATCACCATCATCACCATCATCACCATCATCACCATCATCACCATCATCACCATCATCACCATCATCACCATCATCACCATCATCACCATCATCACCATCATCACCATCATCACCATCATCACCATCATCACCATCATCACCATCATCACCATCATCACCATCATCACCATCATCACCATCATCACCATCATCACCATTATCACCATCATCACCATCATCACCATCATCACCATCATCACCATCATCACCATCATTACCATCGTCACCCCCATCACCATCATCACCCTCATCACCATCATCATCATAATCACCATCATCACCCCCATCACCATCATCACCCTCATCACCATCATCACCCTCATCACCATCATCACCATCACCACCATCACCACCATCATCACCACCATCATCACCATCATTACCATCATTACCATCGTCACCCCCATCACCATCGTCACCCCCATCACCATCATCACCATCATCACCGTCATCGCCATCATCACCATCATCACCATCATCACCATCGTCACCCTATCACCATCATCACCATCATCACCATCACCACCATCATCACCACCATCATCACCATCATTACCATCATTACCATCGTCACCCCCATCACCATCATCACCATCATCACCGTCATCGCCATCATCACCATCATCACCATCATCACCATCATCACCATCGTCACCCTATCACCATCATCACCATCATCACCATCATCACCATCATCACCATCATCACCATCATCACCATCATCACCATCATCACCATCATCACCATCATCACCATCATCACCATCATCACCATCACCACCATCACCACCATCATCACCATCATTACCATCGTCACCCCCATCACCATCATCACCCTCATCACCATCATCATCATAATCACCATCATCACCATCATCACCATCATCACCATCATCACCATCATCACCATCATCACCATCATCACCATCATCACCATCATCACCATCATCACCATCATCACCATCATCACCATCATCACCATCATCACCATCATCACCATCATCACCATCACCACCATCACCACCATCATCACCATCATTACCATCGTCACCCCCATCACCCTCATCACCATCATCATCATAATCACCATCATCACCATCATCACCATCATCACCATCATCACCATCATCACCATCATCACCATCATCACCATCATCACCATCATCACCATCATCACCATCATCACCATCATCACCATCATCACCATCATCACCATCATCACCATCACCACCATCACCACCATCATCATCATAATCACCATCATCATCATAATCACCATCATCATCATAATCGCCATAACCACCATCCTCACCATCATCACCATCATCACCATCATCACCATCATCACCATCATCGCCATCATCACCATCATCACCATCATCACCATCATCACCATCATCACCATCATCACCATCATCACCATCATCACCATCATCACCATCATCATCATCATCACCATCATCACCATCATCACCATCATCACCATCATCACCATCATCACCATCATCACCATCATCACCATCATCACCATCATCACCATCATCACCATCACCACCATCATCACCATCATCACCATCATCACCATCATCACCATCATCACCATCATCACCATCATCACCATCATCACCATCATCACCATCATCACCATCATCACAATCATCACCATCACCACCATCACCACCACCATGATAACCATCATCACCATAATCACCCTCATCACCATCATCATCATAATCGAAATCATCATCATAATCGCCATCATCACCATCCTCACCATCATGACCATCATCACCGTCATCACCATCATCACCATCACCACCATCACCACCATCATCACCATCGCCACCATCAGAATCGCCATCATCGTCATCATTACCATCATCACCATCATCACCATCATCACCATCATCACCATCATCACCATCATCACCATCATCACCATCATCACCATCATCACCATCATCACCATCATCACCATCATCACCATCATCACCATCATCACCATCATCACCATCATCACCATCACCACCATCAGCACCATCATCACCATCATCACCATCGTCACCATCTCCACCATCATCACCATCATCACCGTCATCGCCATCATCACCATCATCACCAACATCACCATCATCACCATCATCACCATCATCACAATCATCACCATCACCACCATCACCACCATCACCACCATCATGATAACCATCATCACCATCATCACCATCATCACCATCGTCACCCTCATCACCATCATCACCCTCATCACCCTCATCACCCTCATCACCATCATCACCCTCATCACCCTCATCACCATCATCACCCTCATCACCATCATCATCATAATCGAAATCATCATCATAATCGCCATCCTCACCATCATGACCATCATCACCGTCATCACCATCATCACCATCACCACCATCACCACCATCACCACCATCACCACCATCACCACCATCACCACCATCATCACCATCATCACCATCACCACCATCACCACCATCACCACCATCATCGCCATCATCACCATCATCACCATCATCGCCATCATTACCATCATCACCATCATCACCATCATCACCATCATCACCATCATCACCATCAACACCATCATCACCATCTTCACCATCATCACCATCATCACCGTCATCGCCATCATCACCATCATCACCAACATCACCATCATCACCATCATCACCATCATCACCATCATCACCATCATCACCATCATCACCATCATCACCATCATCACCATCATCACCATCATCACCATCATCACCATCATCACCATCATCACCATCATCACCATCATCACCATCATCACCATCACCACCATCATCACCATCACCACCATCACCACCATCATCACCATCATTACCATCGTCACCCCCATCACCATCATCACCCTCATCACCATCATCATCATAATCACCATCATCACCATCATCACCATCATCACCATCATCACCATCATCACCATCATCACCATCATCACCATCATCACCATCATCACCTTCATCACCATCATCACCATCATCACCATCATCACCATCATCACCATCATCACCATCATCACCATCATCACCATCATCACCATCATCACCATCATCACCATCATCACCATCATCACCATCATCACCATCATCACCATCATCACCAACATCACCATCATCACCATCATCACCATCATCACCATCATCACCATCATCACCATCATCACCATCATCACCATCATCACCATCATCACCATCATCACCATCATCACCATCATCACCATCATCACCATCATCACCATCATTACCATCGTCACCCCCATCACCATCATCACCCTCATCACCATCATCATCATAATCACCATCATCACCCCCATCACCATCATCACCCTCATCACCATCATCACCCTCATCACCATCATCACCATCACCACCATCACCACCATCATCACCACCATCATCACCACCATCATCACCATCATTACCATCATTACCATCGTCACCCCCATCACCATCATCACCATCATCACCGTCATCGCCATCATCACCATCATCACCATCATCACCATCGTCACCCTATCACCATCATCACCATCATCACCATCACCACCATCATCACCACCATCATCACCATCATTACCATCATTACCATCGTCACCCCCATCACCATCATCACCATCATCACCGTCATCGCCATCATCACCATCATCACCATCATCACCATCATCACCATCATCACCATCGTCACCCTATCACCATCATCACCATCATCACCATCATCACCATCATCACCATCATCACCATCATCACCATCATCACCATCATCACCATCATCACCATCATCACCATCATCACCATCATCACCATCATCACCATCATCACCATCATCACCATCATCACCATCACCACCATCACCACCATCATCACCATCATTACCATCGTCACCCCCATCACCATCATCACCCTCATCACCATCATCATCATAATCACCATCATCACCATCATCACCATCATCACCATCATCACCATCATCACCATCATCACCATCATCACCATCATCACCATCATCACCATCATCACCATCATCACCATCATCACCATCATCACCATCACCACCATCACCACCATCATCACCATCATTACCATCGTCACCCCCATCACCATCATCACCCTCATCACCATCATCATCATAATCACCATCATCACCATCATCACCATCATCACCATCATCACCATCATCACCATCATCACCATCATCACCATCATCACCATCATCACCATCATCACCATCATCACCATCATCACCATCATCACCATCATCACCATCATCACCATCATCACCATCATCACCATCATCACCATCACCACCATCACCACCATCATCACCATCATTACCATCGTCACCCCCATCACCATCATCACCCTCATCACCATCATCATCATAATCACCATCATCACCATCATCACCATCATCACCATCATCACCATCATCACCATCATCACCATCATCACCATCATCACCATCATCACCATCATCACCATCATCACCATCATCACCATCATCACCATCATCACCATCATCACCATCACCACCATCAGCACCATCATCACCATCATCACCATCGTCACCATCTCCACCATCATCACCATCATCACCGTCATCGCCATCATCACCATCATCACCAACATCACCATCATCACCATCATCACCATCATCACAATCATCACCATCACCACCATCACCACCATCACCACCATCATGATAACCATCATCACCATCATCACCATCATCACCATCGTCACCCTCATCACCATCATCACCCTCATCACCCTCATCACCCTCATCACCATCATCACCCTCATCACCCTCATCACCATCATCACCCTCATCACCATCATCATCATAATCGAAATCATCATCATAATCGCCATCCTCACCATCATGACCATCATCACCGTCATCACCATCATCACCATCACCACCATCACCACCATCACCACCATCACCACCATCACCACCATCACCACCATCATCACCATCATCACCATCACCACCATCACCACCATCACCACCATCATCACCATCATCACCATCATCACCATCATCGCCATCATTACCATCATCACCATCATCACCATCATCACCATCATCACCATCATCACCATCAACACCATCATCACCATCTTCACCATCATCACCATCATCACCGTCATCGCCATCATCACCATCATCACCAACATCACCATCATCACCATCATCACCATCATCACCATCATCACCATCATCACCATCATCACCATCATCACCATCATCACCATCATCACCATCATCACCATCATCACCATCATCACCATCATCACCATCATCACCATCATCACCATCATCACCATCATCACCATCATCACCATCACCACCATCATCACCATCACCACCATCACCACCATCATCACCATCATTACCATCGTCACCCCCATCACCATCATCACCCTCATCACCATCATCATCATAATCACCATCATCACCATCATCACCATCATCACCATCATCACCATCATCACCATCATCACCATCATCACCATCATCACCATCATCACCATCATCACCATCATCACCATCATCACCATCATCACCATCATCACCATCATCACCATCATCACCATCATCACCATCATCACCATCATCACCATCATCACCATCATCACCATCATCACCATCATCACCATCATCACCATCATCACCATCATCACCATCATCACCATCATCACCATCATCACCATCATCACCATCATCACCATCATCACCATCATCACCATCATCACCATCATCACCATCATCACCATCATCACCATCATCACCATTATCACCATCATCACCATCATCACCATCATCACCATCATCACCATCATCACCATCATTACCATCGTCACCCCCATCACCATCATCACCCTCATCACCATCATCATCATAATCACCATCATCACCCCCATCACCATCATCACCCTCATCACCATCATCACCCTCATCACCATCATCACCATCACCACCATCACCACCATCATCACCACCATCATCACCATCATTACCATCATTACCATCGTCACCCCCATCACCATCGTCACCCCCATCACCATCATCACCATCATCACCGTCATCGCCATCATCACCATCATCACCATCATCACCATCGTCACCCTATCACCATCATCACCATCATCACCATCACCACCATCATCACCACCATCATCACCACCATCATCACCATCATTACCATCATTACCATCGTCACCCCCATCACCATCATCACCATCATCACCGTCATCGCCATCATCACCATCATCACCATCATCACCATCATCACCATCGTCACCCTATCACCATCATCACCATCATCACCATCATCACCATCATCACCATCATCACCATCATCACCATCATCACCATCATCACCATCATCACCATCATCACCATCATCACCATCATCACCATCATCACCATCATCACCATCATCACCATCACCACCATCACCACCATCATCACCATCATTACCATCGTCACCCCCATCACCATCATCACCCTCATCACCATCATCATCATAATCACCATCATCACCATCATCACCATCATCACCATCATCACCATCATCACCATCATCACCATCATCACCATCATCACCATCATCACCATCATCACCATCATCACCATCATCACCATCATCACCATCATCACCATCATCACCATCACCACCATCACCACCATCATCACCATCATCACCATCATTACCATCGTCACCCCCATCACCCTCATCACCATCATCATCATAATCACCATCATCACCATCATCACCATCATCACCATCATCACCATCATCACCATCATCACCATCATCACCATCATCACCATCATCACCATCATCACCATCATCACCATCATCACCATCATCACCATCATCACCATCATCACCATCACCACCATCACCACCATCATCACCATCATTACCATCGTCACCCCCATCACCATCATCACCCTCATCACCATCATCATCATAATCACCATCATCACCATCATCACCATCATCACCATCATCACCATCATCACCATCATCACCATCATCACCATCATCACCATCATCACCATCATCACCATCATCACCATCATCACCATCATCACCATCATCACCATCATCACCATCATCACCATCATCACCATCATCACCATCATCACCATCATCACCATCATCACCATCATCACCATCATCACCATCATCACCATCATCACCATCATCACCATCAACACCATCATCACCATCTTCACCATCATCACCATCATCACCGTCATCGCCATCATCACCATCATCACCAACATCACCATCATCACCATCATCACCATCATCACCATCATCACCATCATCACCATCATCACCATCATCACCATCATCACCATCATCACCATCATCACCATCATCACCATCATCACCATCACCACCATCACCACCATCATCACCATCATTACCATCGTCACCCCCATCACCATCATCACCCTCATCACCATCATCATCATAATCACCATCATCACCATCATCACCATCATCACCATCATCACCATCATCACCATCATCACCATCATCACCATCATCACCATCATCACCATCATCACCATCATCACCATCATCACCATCATCACCATCATCACCATCACCACCATCACCACCATCATCACCATCATTACCATCGTCACCCCCATCACCCTCATCACCATCATCATCATAATCACCATCATCACCATCATCACCATCATCACCATCATCACCATCATCACCATCATCACCATCATCACCATCATCACCATCATCACCATCATCACCATCATCACCATCATCACCATCATCACCATCATCACCATCATCACCATCACCACCATCACCACCATCATCACCATCATTACCATCGTCACCCCCATCACCATCATCACCCTCATCACCATCATCATCATAATCACCATCATCACCATCATCACCATCATCACCATCATCACCATCATCACCATCATCACCATCATCACCATCATCACCATCATCACCATCATCACCATCATCACCATCATCACCATCATCACCATCATCACCATCATCACCATCATCACCATCATCACCATCATCACCATCATCACCATCATCACCATCATCACCATCATCACCATCATCACCATCATCACCATCAACACCATCATCACCATCTTCACCATCATCACCATCATCACCGTCATCGCCATCATCACCATCATCACCAACATCACCATCATCACCATCATCACCATCATCACCATCATCACCATCATCACCCTCATCACCATCATCATCATAATCACCATCATCACCATCATCACCATCATCACCATCATCACCATCATCACCATCATCACCATCATCACCATCATCACCATCATCACCATCACCACCATCACCACCATCATCACCATCATTACCATCGTCACCCCCATCACCATCATCACCCTCATCACCATCATCACCATCACCACCATCACCACCATCATCACCATCATTACCATCATTACCATCGTCACCCCCATCACCATCATCACCCTCATCACCATCATCATCATAATCACCATCATCATCATAATCACCATCATCACCATCATCACCGTCATCGCCATCATCACCATCATCACCATTATCACCATCATCACCATCGTCACCCTATCACCATCATCACCATCATCACCATCATCACCATCATCACCATCATCACCATCATCACCATCATCACCATCATCACCATCATCACCGTCATCGCCATCATCACCATCATCACCAACATCACCATCATCACCATCATCACCATCATCACCATCATCACCATCATCACCATCATCACCATCATGACCATCATCACCGTCATCACCATCATCACCATCACCACCATCACCACCATCACCACCATCACCACCATCACCACCATCATCACCATCATCACCATCACCACCATCACCACCATCACCACCATCATCACCATCATCACCATCATCACCATCATCGCCATCATTACCATCATCACCATCATCACCATCATCACCATCATCACCATCATCACCATCAACACCATCATCACCATCTTCACCATCATCACCATCATCACCGTCATCGCCATCATCACCATCATCACCAACATCACCATCATCACCATCATCACCATCATCACCATCATCACCATCATCACCATCATCACCATCATCACCATCATCACCATCATCACCATCATCACCATCATCACCATCATCACCATCATCACCATCATCACCATCACCACCATCATCACCATCACCACCATCACCACCATCATCACCATCATTACCATCGTCACCCCCATCACCATCATCACCCTCATCACCATCATCATCATAATCACCATCATCACCATCATCACCATCATCACCGTCATCGCCATCATCACCATCATCACCAACATCACCATCATCACCATCATCACCATCATCACCATCATCACCATCATCACCCTCATCACCATCATCATCATAATCACCATCATCACCATCATCACCATCATCACCATCATCACCATCATCACCATCATTACCATCATTACCATCGTCACCCCCATCACCATCATCACCATCATCACCGTCATCGCCATCATCACCATCATCACCATCATCACCATCATCACCATCGTCACCCTATCACCATCATCACCATCATCACCATCATCACCATCATCACCATCATCACCATCATCACCATCATCACCATCATCACCATCATCACCATCATCACCATCATCACCATCATCACCATCACCACCATCACCACCATCATCACCATCATTACCATCGTCACCCCCATCACCATCATCACCCTCATCACCATCATCATCATAATCACCATCATCACCATCATCACCATCATCACCATCATCACCATCATCACCATCATCACCATCATCACCATCATCACCATCATCACCATCATCACCATCATCACCATCATCACCATCATCACCATCATCACCATCATCACCATCATCACCATCATCACCATCATCACCATCATCACCATCATCACCATCATCACCATCATCACCATCATCACCATCATCACCATCATCACCATCATCACCATCAACACCATCATCACCATCTTCACCATCATCACCATCATCACCGTCATCGCCATCATCACCATCATCACCAACATCACCATCATCACCATCATCACCATCATCACCATCATCACCATCATCACCATCATCACCATCATCACCATCATCACCATCATCACCATCATCACCATCATCACCATCATCACCATCACCACCATCACCACCATCATCACCATCATTACCATCGTCACCCCCATCACCATCATCACCCTCATCACCATCATCATCATAATCACCATCATCACCATCATCACCATCATCACCATCATCACCATCATCACCATCATCACCATCATCACCATCATCACCATCATCACCATCATCACCATCATCACCATCATCACCATCATCACCATCACCACCATCACCACCATCATCACCATCATTACCATCGTCACCCCCATCACCCTCATCACCATCATCATCATAATCACCATCATCACCATCATCACCATCATCACCATCATCACCATCATCACCATCATCACCATCATCACCATCATCACCATCATCACCATCATCACCATCATCACCATCATCACCATCATCACCATCATCACCATCACCACCATCACCACCATCATCACCATCATTACCATCGTCACCCCCATCACCATCATCACCCTCATCACCATCATCATCATAATCACCATCATCACCATCATCACCATCATCACCATCATCACCATCATCACCATCATCACCATCATCACCATCATCACCATCATCACCATCATCACCATCATCACCATCATCACCATCATCACCATCATCACCATCATCACCATCATCACCATCATCACCATCATCACCATCATCACCATCATCACCATCATCACCATCATCACCATCATCACCATCATCACCATCATCACCATCATCACCATCATCACCATCAACACCATCATCACCATCTTCACCATCATCACCATCATCACCGTCATCGCCATCATCACCATCATCACCAACATCACCATCATCACCATCATCACCATCATCACCATCATCACCATCATCACCCTCATCACCATCATCATCATAATCACCATCATCACCATCATCACCATCATCACCATCATCACCATCATCACCATCATCACCATCATCACCATCATCACCATCATCACCATCACCACCATCACCACCATCATCACCATCATTACCATCGTCACCCCCATCACCATCATCACCCTCATCACCATCATCACCATCACCACCATCACCACCATCATCACCATCATTACCATCATTACCATCGTCACCCCCATCACCATCATCACCCTCATCACCATCATCATCATAATCACCATCATCATCATAATCACCATCATCACCATCATCACCGTCATCGCCATCATCACCATCATCACCATTATCACCATCATCACCATCGTCACCCTATCACCATCATCACCATCATCACCATCATCACCATCATCACCATCATCACCATCATCACCATCATCACCATCATCACCGTCATCGCCATCATCACCATCATCACCAACATCACCATCATCACCATCATCACCATCATCACCATCATCACCATCATCACCATCATGACCATCATCACCGTCATCACCATCATCACCATCACCACCATCACCACCATCACCACCATCACCACCATCACCACCATCATCACCATCATCACCATCACCACCATCACCACCATCACCACCATCATCACCATCATCACCATCATCACCATCATCGCCATCATTACCATCATCACCATCATCACCATCATCACCATCATCACCATCATCACCATCAACACCATCATCACCATCTTCACCATCATCACCATCATCACCGTCATCGCCATCATCACCATCATCACCAACATCACCATCATCACCATCATCACCATCATCACCATCATCACCATCATCACCATCATCACCATCATCACCATCATCACCATCATCACCATCATCACCATCATCACCATCATCACCATCATCACCATCATCACCATCATCACCATCATCACCATCACCACCATCACCACCATCATCACCATCATTACCATCGTCACCCCCATCACCATCATCACCCTCATCACCATCATCATCATAATCACCATCATCACCATCATCACCATCATCACCATCATCACCATCATCACCATCATCACCATCATCACCATCATCACCATCATCACCATCATCACCATCATCACCATCATCACCATCATCACCATCATCACCATCATCACCATCATCACCATCATCACCATCATCACCATCATCACCATCATCACCATCATCACCATCATCACCATCATCACCATCAACACCATCATCACCATCTTCACCATCATCACCATCATCACCGTCATCGCCATCATCACCATCATCACCAACATCACCATCATCACCATCATCACCATCATCACCATCATCACCATCATCACCATCATCACCATCATCACCATCATCACCATCATCACCATCATCACCATCATCACCATCATCACCATCATCACCATCATCACCATCATCACCATCATCACCATCATCACCATCATCACCATCATCACCATCATCACCATCATCACCATCATCACCATCATCACCATCATCACCATCAACACCATCATCACCATCTTCACCATCATCACCATCATCACCGTCATCGCCATCATCACCATCATCACCAACATCACCATCATCACCATCATCACCATCATCACCATCATCACCATCATCACCATCATCACCATCATCACCATCATCACCATCATCACCATCATCACCATCATCACCATCATCACCATCACCACCATCATCACCATCATTACCATCGTCACCCCCATCACCATCATCACCCTCATCACCATCATCATCATAATCACCATCATCACCATCATCACCATCATCACCATCATCACCATCATCACCATCATCACCATCATCACCATCATCACCATCATCACCATCATCACCATCATCACCATCATCACCATCATCACCATCATCACCATCACCACCATCACCACCATCATCACCATCATTACCATCGTCACCCCCATCACCCTCATCACCATCATCATCATAATCACCATCATCACCATCATCACCATCATCACCATCATCACCATCATCACCATCATCACCATCATCACCATCATCACCATCATCACCATCATCACCATCATCACCATCATCACCATCATCACCATCATCACCATCATCACCATCACCACCATCACCACCATCATCACCATCATTACCATCGTCACCCCCATCACCATCATCACCCTCATCACCATCATCATCATAATCACCATCATCACCATCATCACCATCATCACCATCATCACCATCATCACCATCATCACCATCATCACCATCATCACCATCATCACCATCATCACCATCATCACCATCATCACCATCATCACCATCATCACCATCATCACCATCATCACCATCATCACCATCATCACCATCATCACCATCAACACCATCATCACCATCTTCACCATCATCACCATCATCACCGTCATCGCCATCATCACCATCATCACCAACATCACCATCATCACCATCATCACCATCATCACCATCATCACCATCATCACCCTCATCACCATCATCATCATAATCACCATCATCACCATCATCACCATCATCACCATCATCACCATCATCACCATCATCACCATCATCACCATCATCACCATCATCACCATCACCACCATCACCACCATCATCACCATCATTACCATCGTCACCCCCATCACCATCATCACCCTCATCACCATCATCACCATCACCACCATCACCACCATCATCACCATCATTACCATCGTCACCCCCATCACCATCATCACCCTCATCACCATCATCATCATAATCACCATCATCATCATAATCACCATCATCACCATCATCACCGTCATCGCCATCATCACCATCATCACCATTATCACCATCATCACCATCGTCACCCTATCACCATCATCACCATCATCACCATCATCACCATCATCACCATCATCACCATCATCACCGTCATCGCCATCATCACCATCATCACCAACATCACCATCATCACCATCATCACCATCATCACCATCATCACCATCATCACCATCATGACCATCATCACCGTCATCACCATCATCACCATCACCACCATCACCACCATCACCACCATCACCACCATCACCACCATCATCACCATCATCACCATCACCACCATCACCACCATCACCACCATCATCACCATCATCACCATCATCACCATCATCGCCATCATTACCATCATCACCATCATCACCATCATCACCATCATCACCATCATCACCATCAACACCATCATCACCATCTTCACCATCATCACCATCATCACCGTCATCGCCATCATCACCATCATCACCAACATCACCATCATCACCATCATCACCATCATCACCATCATCACCATCATCACCATCATCACCATCATCACCATCATCACCATCATCACCATCATCACCATCATCACCATCATCACCATCATCACCATCATCACCATCATCACCATCATCACCATCATCACCATCATCACCATCATCACCATCACCACCATCACCACCATCATCACCATCATTACCATCGTCACCCCCATCACCATCATCACCCTCATCACCATCATCATCATAATCACCATCATCACCATCATCACCATCATCACCATCATCACCATCATCACCATCATCACCATCATCACCATCATCACCATCATCACCATCATCACCATCATCACCATCATCACCATCATCACCATCATCACCATCATCACCATCATCACCATCATCACCATCATCACCATCATCACCATCATCACCATCATCACCATCATCACCATCAACACCATCATCACCATCTTCACCATCATCACCATCATCACCGTCATCGCCATCATCACCATCATCACCAACATCACCATCATCACCATCATCACCATCATCACCATCATCACCATCATCACCATCATCACCATCATCACCATCATCACCATCATCACCATCATCACCATCATCACCATCATCACCATCATCACCATCATCACCATCATCACCATCATCACCATCATCACCATCATCACCATCACCACCATCACCACCATCATCACCATCATTACCATCGTCACCCCCATCACCATCATCACCCTCATCACCATCATCATCATAATCACCATCATCACCATCATCACCATCATCACCATCATCACCATCATCACCATCATCACCATCATCACCATCATCACCATCATCACCATCATCACCATCATCACCATCATCACCATCATCACCATCATCACCATCATCACCATCATCACCGTCATCACCATCACCGCACTCATTGATGGATCAAAGTCACTGACCCCTCAAGGTCATTGACCGCATCAAGGTCATCGACCCCTCAAGGTCATTGACCTCATTAAGGTCATTGACTTCATCGATGACATTGAGGGGTCAATGGCCTTGATGAGGTCAATGACCTTGAGGGGTCAATGACCTTGAGGGGTCAATGACCTTGAGGGGTCAATGACCTTGAGGGGTTAATGACCTTGATGAGGTCAATGACCTTGAGGGGTTAATGACCTTGATGAGGTCAATGACCTTGAGGGGTCAATGACCTTGATGAGGTCAATGACCTTGAGGGGTCGATGACCTTGATGCGGTCAATGACCTTGAGGGGTCAATGACTTTGATCCATCAATGAGTGCGGTGATGGTGATGACGGTGATGATGGTGATGATGGTGATGATGGTGATGATGGTGATGATGGTGATGATGGTGATGATGGTGATGATGGTGATGATGGTGATGATGGTGATGATGGTGATGATGGTGATGATGGTGATGATGGTGATGATGGTGATGATGGTGATGATGGTGATGTTGGTGATGATGGTGATGATGGTGATGATGGTGATGATGGTGATGATGGTGATGATGGTGATGATGGTGATGATGGTGATGTTGGTGATGATGGTGATGATGGCGATGACGGTGATGATGGTGATGATGGTGATGATGGTGATGATGGTGATGATGGTGACGATGGTGATGATGGTGATAATGGTGATGATGGTGATGATGGCGATGACGGTGATGATGGTGATGATGGTGATTATGATGATGATGGTGATTATGATGATGATGGTGATGAGGGTGATGATGGTGATGGGGGTGACGATGGTAATGATGGTAATGATGGTGATGATGGTGGTGATGGTGGTGATGGTGATGATGGTGATGAGGGTGATGATGGTGATGGGGGTGACGATGGTAATGATGGTGATGATGGTGGTGATGGTGGTGATGGTGATGATGGTGATGATGGTGATGATGGTGATGATGGTGATGATGGTGATGATGGTGATGATGGTGATGATGGTGATGATGGTGATGATGGTGATTATGATGATGATGGTGATGAGGGTGATGATGGTGATGGGGGTGACGATGGTAATGATGGTGATGATGGTGGTGATGGTGGTGATGGTGATGATGGTGATGATGGTGAAGATGGTGATGATGGTGTTGATGGTGATGATGGTGATGATGGTGATGATGGTAATGATGGCGATGATGGTGATGATGGTGATGATGGTGATGATGGTGGTGATGGTGGTGATGGTGATGATGGTGATGATGGTGGTGATGATGGTGATGATGGTGATGATGGTGATGATGGTGATGATGGTGAGGATTTTGATGATGGCGATGATGGTGATGATGGTGATGATGGTGATGATGGTGATGATGGTGATAATGGTGATGATGGTGATGATGGTGATGATGGTGATGATGGTGATAGGGTGACGATGGTGATGATGGTGATGATGGTGATGATGGTGATGATGGCGATGACGGTGATGATGGTGATGATGGTGATGGGGGTGACGATGGTAATGATGGTAATGATGGTGATGATGGTGGTGATGATGGTGGTGATGGTGGTGATGGTGATGATGGTGATGAGGGTGATGATGGTGATGGGGGTGACGATGGTAATGATGGTGATGATGGTGGTGATGGTGGTGATGGTGATGTTGGTGATGATGGTGATGATGGCGATGACGGTGATGATGGTGATGATGGTGATGATGGTGATGATGGTGATGATGGTGATGATGGTGATGATGGTGATAGGGTGACGATGGTGATGATGGTGATAATGGTGATGATGGTGATGATGGCGATGACGGTGATGATGGTGATGATGGTGATTATGATGATGATGGTGATTATGATGATGATGGTGATGAGGGTGATGATGGTGATGGGGGTGACGATGGTAATGATGGTAATGATGGTGATGATGGTGGTGATGGTGGTGATGGTGATGATGGTGATGAGGGTGATGATGGTGATGGGGGTGACGATGGTAATGATGGTGATGATGGTGGTGATGGTGGTGATGGTGATGATGGTGATGATGGTGATGATGGTGATGATGGTGATGATGGTGATGATGGTGATGATGGTGATGATGGTGATGATGGTGATGATGGTGATGATGGTGATTATGATGATGATGGTGATGAGGGTGATGATGGTGATGGGGGTGACGATGGTAATGATGGTGATGATGGTGGTGATGGTGGTGATGGTGATGATGGTGATGATGGTGGTGATGGTGGTGATGGTGATGATGGTGATGATGGTGGTGATGATGGTGATGATGGTGATGATGGTGATGATGGTGATGATGGTGAGGATTTTGATGATGGCGATGATGGTGATGATGGTGATGATGGTGATGATGGTGATGATGGTGATGATGGTGATGATGGTGATGATGGTGATGATGGTGATGATGGTGATAGGGTGACGATGGTGATGATGGTGATGATGGTGATGATGGTGATGATGGCGATGACGGTGATGATGGTGATGATGGTGATGGGGGTGACGATGGTAATGATGGTAATGATGGTGATGATGGTGGTGATGATGGTGGTGATGGTGCTGATGGTGATGATGGTGATGAGGGTGATGATGGTGATGGGGGTGACGATGGTAATGATGGTGATGATGGTGGTGATGGTGGTGATGGTGATGATGGTGATGATGGTGATGATGGTGATGATGGTGATGATGGTGATGATGGTGATGATGGTGATGATGGTGATGATGGTGATGATGGTGATGATGGTGATGATGGTGATGATGGTGATTATGATGATGATGGTGATGAGGGTGATGATGGTAATGATGGTGATGATGGTGGTGATGGTGGTGATGGTGATGATGGTGATGATGGTGAAGATGGTGATGATGGTGTTGATGGTGATGATGGTGATGATGGTGATGATGGTGATGATGGTAATGATGGCGATGATGGTGATGATGGTGATGATGGTGATGATGGTGGTGATGGTGGTGATGGTGATGATGGTGATGATGGTGGTGATGATGGTGATGATGGTGATGATGGTGATGATGGTGAGGATTTTGATGATGGCGATGATGGTGATGATGGTGATGATGGTGATGATGGTGATGATGGGGATGATGGTGATGATGGTGATGATGGTGATATGGTGATAATGGTGATGATGGTGATAATGGTGGTGATGGTGATGATGGTGATGATGGTGATAGGGTGACGATGGTGATGATGGTGATGATGGTGATGATGGTGATGATGGCGATGACGGTGATGATGGTGATGATGGTGAGTATGATGATGATGGTGATTATGATGATGATGGTGATGAGGGTGATGATGGTGATGGGGGTGACGATGGTAATGATGGTGATGATGGTGATGATGGTGATGATGGCGATGATGGTGATGATGGTGATGATGGTGATGATTGTGATGATGGTGATGATGGTGATGATGGTGATGATGGTGGTGATGGTGGTGATGGTGGTGATGGTGGTGATGGCGGTGATGGTGGTGATGGTGATGATTGTGATGATGGTGATGATGGTGATGATGGTGATGATGGTGATGATGGTGATGATGGTGATATGGTGATAATGGTGATGATGGTGATAATGGTGGTGATGGTAATGATGGTGATGATGGTGGTGATGGTGGTGATGGTGATGATGGTGATGATAATGATGATGGTGATGATGGTGATGATGGTGATGATGGTGATGATGGTGATGATGGTGATGATGGTGATGATGGTGATGATGGTGATGATGGTGATGATGGTGATGATGGTGATGTTGGTGATGATGGTGATGATGGCGATGACGGTGATGATGGTGATGATGGTGAAGATGGTGATGATGGTGTTGATGGTGATGATGGTGATGATGGTGATGATGGTGATGATGGTGATGATGGTAATGATGGCGATGATGGTGATGATGGTGATGATGGTGGTGATGGCGGTGATGGTGGTGATGGTGATGATGGTGATGATGGTGGTGATGGTGGTGATGGTGGTGATGGTGGTGATGGTGGTGATGGTGGTGATGGTGGTGATGGTGGTGATGGTGGTGATGGTGGTGATGGTGATGACGGTGATGATGGTCATGATGGTGAGGATGGCGATTATGATGATGATTTCGATTATGATGATGATGGTGACGATGGTGATGATGGTGATGATGTGATGATGTGGCGATGACGGTGATGATGGTGATGATGGCGAAGATGGTGATGATGGCGAAGATGGTGATGATGGTGGTGATGGTGATGATGGTGATGATGGTGGTGATGATGGTGATGATGGTGGTGATGGTGATGATGGTGATGATGGTGATGATGGTGGTGATGGTGATGATGGTGGTGATGGTGGTGATGCTGATGATGGTGATGATGGTGATGATGGTGATGATTTTGATGATGGTGATGATGGTGATGATGGTGATGATGGTGATGATGGTGATGATGGTGATGATGGCGATTATGATGATGATGGTGATAGGGTGACGATGGTGATGATGGTGATGATGGTGATGATGGTGATGATGGTGATGATGGTGATGATGGTGATGATGGTGATGATGGTGATAGGGTGACGATGGTGATGATGGTGATGATGGTGATGATGGCGATGACGGTGATGATGGTGATGATGGTGATTATGATGATGATGGTGATTATGATGATGATGGTGATGAGGGTGATGATGGTGATGGGGGTGACGATGGTAATGATGGTGATGATGGTGGTGATGGTGGTGATGGTGATGATGGTGATGATGGTGATGATGGTGATGATGGTGATGATGGTGATGATGGTGATGATGGTGATGATGGTGATGATGGTGATGATGGTGATGATGGCGATGATGGTGATGATGGTGATGATGGTGATGATTGTGATGATGGTGATGATGGTGATGATGGTGATGATGGTGATGATGGTGATGTTGGTGATGATGGTGATGATGGCGATGACGGTGATGATGGTGATGATGGTGAAGATGGTGATGATGGTGATGATGGTTATCATGATGGTGGTGATGGTGGTGATGGTGGTGATGGCGGTGATGGTGGTGATGGTGATGATTGTGATGATGGTGATGATGGTGATGATGGTGATGATGGTGGTGATGGTGATGATGGTGATGATGGTGATGATGGTGATGATGGTGAGGATTTTGATGATGGCGATGATGGTGATGATGGTGATGATTGTGATGATGGTGATGATGGTGATGATGGGGATGATGGTGATGATAGTGATGATGGTGATATGGTGATAATGGTGATGATGGTGATAATGGTGCTGATGGTGATGATGGTGATGATGGTGATGATGGTGATGATGGTGATGATGATGATGATGGTGATGATGGTGATGATGGTGATGATGGTGATTTTGACAATGATGATGGTGATGATGGTGATTTTGGCAATGATGATGGTGATGATGGTGATGATGGTGACGATGGTGATGATGGTGATGATGGTGATGATGTGATGATGTGGCGATGACGGTGATGATGGTGATGATGGCGAAGATGGTGATGATGGTGGTGATGGTGATGATGGTGATGATGGTGATGATGGTGATGATGGTGGTGATGATGGTGATGATGGTGGTGATGGTGATGATGGTGATGATGGTGATGATGGTGGTGATGGTGATGATGGTGGTGATGGTGGTGATGCTGATGATGGTGATGATGGTGATGATGGTGATGATGGTGATGATGGTGATGATGGTGATGATATGGTGATGATGGTGATGATGGCGATTATGATGATGATGGTGATAGGGTGACGATGGTGATGATGGTGATGATGGTGATGATGGTGATGATGGTGATGATGGTGATGATGGTGATAGGGTGACGATGGTGATGATGGTGATGATGGTGATGATGGCGATGACGGTGATAATGGTGATGATGGTGATTATGATGATGATGGTGATTATGATGATGATGGTGGTGATGGTGATGATGGTGATGATGGTGATGATATGGTGATGATGGTGATGATGGCGATTATGATGATGATGGTGATAGGGTGACGATGGTGATGATGGTGATGATGGTGATGATGGTGATGATGGTGATGATGGTGATGATGGTGATGATGGCGAAGATGGTGATGATGGTGGTGATGGTGATGATGGTGATGATGGTGATGATGGTGATGATGGTGGTGATGATGGTGATGATGGTGGTGATGGTGATGATGGTGATGATGGTGATGATGGTGGTGATGGTGATGATGGTGGTGATGGTGGTGATGCTGATGATGGTGATGATGGTGATGATGGTGATGATGGTGATGATGGTGATGATGGTGATGATGGTGATGATATGGTGATGATGGTGATGATGGCGATTATGATGATGATGGTGATAGGGTGACGATGGTGATGATGGTGATGATGGTGATGATGGTGATGATGGTGATGATGGTGATGATGGTGATGATATGGTGATGATGGTGATGATGGCGATTATGATGATGATGGTGATAGGGTGATGATGGTGATGGGGGTGACGATGGTAATGATGGTGATGATGGTGGTGATGGTGGTGATGGTGATGATGGTGATGATGGTGATGATGGTGATGATGGTGATGATGGTGATGATGGTGATGATGGTGATGATGGTGATGATGGTGATGATGGTGATGATGGTGATGATGGTGATGATGGTGATGATGGCGATGATGGTGATGATGGTGATGATGGTGATGATTGTGATGATGGTGATGATGGTGATGATGGTGATGATGGTGATGATGGTGATGTTGGTGATGATGGTGATGATGGCGATGACGGTGATGATGGTGATGATGGTGAAGATGGTGATGATGGTGATGATGGTTATCATGATGGTGGTGATGGTGGTGATGGTGGTGATGGCGGTGATGGTGGTGATGGTGATGATTGTGATGATGGTGATGATGGTGATGATGGTGATGATGGTGATGATGGTGGTGATGGTGATGATGGTGATGATGGTGATGATGGTGATGATGGTGAGGATTTTGATGATGGCGATGATGGTGATGATGGTGATGATGGTGATGATGGTGATGATGGTGATGATGGGGATGATGGTGATGATGGTGATGATGGTGATATGGTGATAATGGTGATGATGGTGATAATGGTGGTGATGGTGATGATGGTGATGATGGTGATGGTGGTGATGATGGTGATGATGATGATGATGGTGATGATGGTGATGATGGTGATGATGGTGATGATGGTGATTTTGGCAATGATGATGGTGATGATGGTGATTTTGGCAATGATGATGGTGATGATGGTGATTTTGGCAATGATGCTGTCACTTATGGTAGTGCCAACAATGATGGCGACAGACATAGATTCTATTGATGCTTATGTGGTGCTAGTGATGGTTTAGCTGAGGCTTGTGCGGATGGGAATTATACATGGATGGCAATGAAGCCGATGGCAATGGTGGTAATTAACGGTGGAAAAAGAACCGGGCAAGAGAGGATAAAAAAACAGACGATATCTCAGTACAGTTTGTAGTACATTTTTCAACTCAACTCTTTATGATATTCGCTTAACATTTATAGAGGATGTGGTGATGGACTTTGCGCTAGTGTAGAGTTTTGCCTTGATCGTTCGATATACAGAAACGGATTTCTTTATGGATTGGGTGTAAAATACGGTGGTGTCAAAAAGTGAAGCCACGATGTGATTATTAGCCTACAATTCGGCCAACCTGACCAGGTAATCGACCCGATTATCAATCAGCGGGCAAAACTCTTGCTAGGGGCAAAATCATCATTACAGTGAAAACTCTACGTTAAACATCCGTACTATTTCACTTACCATAGTTATGATGCAATTATAATTACTTTACTGGTAATGCGTTTAGGCACATATGGATATATGTATATTCATATAATAAATCTAAGTTTATACAGTTCATACAGATAAATGTTTGCTTATAAAATTGTGTCGAACAATGTGGGATTATCTTACGTAATATACATACATATGTAGGTACATATACAGGGTGTCCCACGAGCAGTGTGCCAAAAAGCTAGAGCGTGTAGGTCTGGTCAAGACAAGAAAAAAATCGTATGGGAGGGGGGGGTCTATTCCCCCCGTTTAGCCGGAAGGGGCAATTTTCTAAAAAAAAACTGACTTAATTTGGAAAAAAAATTATTAAAAATCAACAGTTGCATTCACAATGCCGTAATGTACTTTTTTGTAAAGCCAGAAACCTCTTCTTTCATCTTGTTTTTAAACAAATCTGTTTTAAGGAATAGTTTTTGAGAAATTAATTTTCAAACTCAAAATTTTGCAAAAAAAATTTTAAAAAAAAATTTCGAATTATTTTTTTTCAAAATTGTATGTAATTAAGTACTAATTTTTTTCAAAAATTCAATTCTCTTGTTAGTTTTTATTTAAAAACAGAAAACCGGATGCAAAAATGTCTTGTAGTTTTTGAGAAATTAAAAAGAAACCCGAACCATTTTTTTCTAAGAAGAACCTTTTTTTTGGTTTTAACGCGACTGGACTTGTAGGCAAATTAATGTGTGAATTATTGACCTCTTTTTTATTATTTTTAAAAAACTTCGGAGTTTTATTATAATAAATTTTCAATATGATCCCCATTTTTTTAGAAGGCAAAGATTATATCTCCTTCTTCTCCTAATGGCTGCACATATCTATGCTTGACAAATTTTCCTGCAATTTGACTCCAGCGACTTCAATCCGTTCTTTCAGTTGTTCCAAAGATACTATTTCCACTTCGTAAACATAATTCTTCATGAATCCCCACACATAAAAATCTAGAAGAGTTAAATCTGGTGATATAGGTGGCCATACCGTGGGGCCCCTTCTTCCGATCCAACGGTCACTAAAATGATCATCCAGCCAGTTTCTAACCCGTAAGCTGTAGTGTGCTGGTGCTCCATCTTGCTGGTAGATTAAATTATCTGCTATGGCCAAAGAAACGTTGACCATCAAATCGGGCAAAAGGTCTCGTAGGAACTGCAGGTATGATTCTCCATTAATAACGGCATTCAAAAACCAGGGCCCGATTACAGTTTGTCCAACAATACCAAGCCAAACATTACAGCTAAAGCGGTGTTGTCATTTATTTTGTTTTTTGTTGTGTGGATTGGTGCTACTCCAATGATGTAAATTGTGGAAGTTAGTAACCCCATCTCTGGTAAACTGTGCTTTATCCGTCCAGAATATCCTTGTAAAATAGTAGCAGTAATGATCGACAAAATTCTGCTCTCAAAAACTTGTCGTTTGAGGTGAGTTCCTGAACTGACCTAAAATGGTACGGGTGTAAGTTTTCGGTATGAAGCACTCTCCATACTCTAGGTTTGGGCACTCCAAGCATAATAGCTATCCTCTTTGTACTAAGGGAGGGAGTACGTCGGACCAAATCCAAAATTCTTTTATCTAAGATTCCTGATCCATCTGTAACTGATCTTTCGCTTCTTCGATGCTCTAGCACTCCGTGCTCTCGCAGACGTCGGTGGATTCTTGAAAACATGCTACGACTGGGACACCTCCGATTGGGATATCTTTCAGCGTAGAGTCTTTCGGCTTCACGATCTCGACCATTAGCTAAACCGTAGCAGAAGTGCATGTCGGTTAATTCTTCTCGAGAGTATGAGTTTGACATCGTAATGTGTTGATGAAATGGAAATTTGGAAATGTTTTTTTATTAAAAATGCGATGCCTTTTATTTACATTTTAGTTGCAAATATTTTGTTTTTCATAAAGCAAAATTGCGTTTTTATTGTCTTAAGGTCCTAGCGGGTAGAACCCATTGGCGGCGGGCGGACCGAGACGAAATTGGCAGGCCAGTTTTCAGGCGTTATCAATGAGAAAAAAGGATTAATCCAGGGTTATTCCAATACTGTGTCTCTTTATTGTATCCTCATAAAACTCCGAATTTTTTAAAATTAATTTGTCTACAACTCCAGCCGCGTTAAAACCAAAAAAAAAGGTTCTTCTTAGAAAAAAATGGTTCGGGTTTCTTTTTAATTTCTCAAAAACTACAAGACATTTTTGCATCCGGTTTCTGTTTTTAACTAAAAACTAATAAGAGAATTGAATTTTTGAAAAAAAAAATTAGTACTTAATTAAATACAATTTTGAAAAAAAATAATTCGAAATTTTTTTTTGCAAAATTTTGAGTTTGAAAATTAATTTCTCAAAAACTATTCCTTAAAACAGCTTTGTTTAAAAACAAGATAAAAGAAGAAGTTTCTGGCTTTACAAAAAGTATATCACGGCATTGTGGATGTAACTGTTATTATGTATGTATGTATGTAACCAAATTAATTATTTTTTTTAGAAAATTGCCTCCCCCCCCCCCCGGCTAAACGGGGGGGAATAGACCCGCCCTCCCGTACGATTTTTTTTTTGTCTTGACCAGACCTACACGCTCTAGTTTTTTGACATACTGCTCGTGGGACACCCTGTATATGTATGTATGTAGTGAAAAAAAAAAATTATATTTTAGTAGTATCAAGAATTCAGCAAATGAATAATAGTACTCGTATACTTATACTACTTATACATGGTAAGCTTCTCCGTTTATTTCCGATTATCCTTCACAAAAATGGTTTGGGTTTAAGTCCACAAAATGAAAATATGAAAATAGAAAATTCAAATTTGCACTATATATTTGTATTGTTATGAGGATCGCCACCTTGATTTGTATCAAGCTCAAAGTCTACTTCACACCTATATGGCCTCATATTAGCTGGCGATGATACACCTTTATATGTCATTCGCGTCAATTGTAGACCATCGATATCGATCGATGACGTAACAATCATACGTACGTAGACTGTGAGACATAATAAATGTTTTGAACCAAATCTTTTACATCTTGCTTATATTCTTTAGGTCGTGGACTAAGAAGAAGTTTGCAAAATGTTTTTGACTCCTTGCTTATTTGAAAAGAGTCGATGGTTTGAAATACGCTTGATTTTGTTGCTATTTGTTTGCGGCTTTGGAGATTTTTATATTTTGCTACCATGTCGTAATATTTTTTTCTGTAAAAATTAGCTGATTTCAGATATTTTTCACAGTCATTACAACATCCATCTACGGAGTCACTTGTTCGGCTCTTTTTAGCTGGACAATCAAGCTCCAACGACTTGTAATCTTCCTCAATAGCTTCTAAGTTAAATACCGGAACAGCTCCGAATTTCAACTTTTTTTTACAAATGTCAGAACTTGAGAAGTGATTGGCGCAAATCAACATTTTTTTTGTGTAATCTTTTGTTGGAATATTACATTTTTCTCGCCAAATTTGACCCATAGCTGAGTCATAGGGAGGAAACTTAAACATTATTATCTTTTCACCATATCGCCTAGATTTACCGCATGTTTTTATGCAACATCGAATGCCGGACTTTTGGAAAATTTTACCAACAGCCGGTACAGAATCCATTTTTCCTATTCAAAATCGTATGACAACCCCTCAAAAATCAATATATAATAATAAGTCCAAAGAATAATCCAAATCGTATGCAAAGTTGTCAACAATTATAAAAGCTAAAAGTTAAATATCAAAATACAAAGTAAAAATGGGCTCGATATATAAGCGCAGGAAAACACAACCATTCGCATGAAAGTACAATTCCCAAGTGATTTCGAATCCAATCCACACAATCGAAAACAAGAGAAGCAATACAACACCATGCAAGCTTACGATAGAAGAAGCTATCAATGCATACACACGCACACACATTTGCATACACATCGTAAGCTGCTTTGCTCTCGTAAAAACAAAGCCACCGAAAACGCACATGCTACTCTCTTTCGCTCGCACCAGCTTCTCAATTTTTTGTATACTCTCTTGCATGTTCTCATGCTTGTACTCTCTGTTCAATAGGGTGCCAATATTGGAACCCTAGAACAAAATTTGCTTTGTATGAGATGCAACTTCTGTATACTATTTATTCTGTGGTGATATGTTAATGGAAATATCCTTATTCGAAAAGTCGTCCTTGTATATTATAGTCACTTTATTAAAGCACCTCAGTGCGTCCAAACAAACGAATGTATACTGAATTCATAAATAGGAATACAAGAAACCAATTGTAAATTTGGTTCGTTTAATACAAATATACGATAAGAAAGAAAGGTAAACCTCTAAATTCATCTAAGTAATTGACACGTTCGTTTCAAACCAAATGTACTCATAAATTTAAAATTGGAATAGAATACTATGTGGCCTCGGCATCGTATGAATGTATGAGAGCGTCACGGGATATCTGTGCAACGCCGACGGGTGGAAAATTCCAAGGCTGGACTTCAGTCCGACCGAAGAGGATAAAAAGGGTGTTCCCAACGAAGTAGAAGATGGCAGTTATGAAGAACACTGTGCGCCATTGGATGGGATCGGTCTGTAAAGAGGATATATATAGGTAAAGCAATAAGTAGTCTTTCCAATAACTTACCTCGTCAGTGACTATTACGCCGACGGTTAGAGGTGCCACTACACTCATTATATTAGCAGCACAGTTGGTAATCCCCATCAATGTACCAGCAAAGTTCGGTGACAAGTCGATATGATTCACCTGGAAGCCTAAATACGTCGCTGCATTAGTACCTACTGCTATAGTTAAGAGGGCAATCGCTAATTTAGTATATTCGGAAGTAATGTAACCCAATGCAATGAGCGAAATCATGGGAATCCACTGTCCTATCGTATTGAAAAGTTTACGCGAGACAGACAATGATAGACATTGCCTTCTGTTCAAGGCATCGGCGATAAAAATGAACACATAACTGAGTAGGCACATGGCTAGGTATGGAAGGGCCGATAGCATTGCATTCTTCCTTATATCCATCTTGAGGATGTTCTTCATATAAGAGGGGATTTCTGTAAGTAGAGTCCAAAAGCCCCAATTCTGTCCACAATGCACAATAAGCAGTGAGAGGAATGGCAACGATGTAATAATTTTAAACCACGGAATCGGCAGGGACACTCGGTGCCTGAAACGCCATTGGTCATATGAAGATTCTATGTATTTTCTCTCGTCTTCCGATATCGTCCTATGATCCGAAGGTGTACTAGCGGCATATTTCAACCAAAGGAAAGACCAAACTATGCCAACAAACCCGGAAACATAGAAAATGCTTGGCCATCCATAAGACGTTGCGATAAAACCACTTGCTGCTAGCATTAACATCGTTCCGAATTGTGGTCCCGAGTAACAGAATGTGACTAGTTTTCCCCGCTCGTCAGCTGGTGCCCACTTCGATATAAAAGTATGTGTGGATGGGAATATAACGCCTTGACAAAATCCTTGGGTAGCCCGCAGAATGAAAACCAATTGCCAGCCTCCGATTTCAGCAGCCACTGGTGTGAGAAACGCCAGGATGGAACAAATCGAAATACCAACATAAAAGGTATATTTTGCGCCATACTTCTGTGCCAAGAATCCGCCGGGGATCTGAGTCACCACGTAACCCCAAAAGAAACTGCTGAGCAATAGGGATTTGGTCTTCTCGTCCCAATCGTATTCCTGAAAGAAGGTCATTGACATTATTTTCTTTCATTGCTGCATAATTGGGAGGCAACTCACATCAAAGTCCGGATTTGTCGAGTTACGATCAGTCATAGCGACGATAGCCACGGACAGGTTGACCCGGAGAGCATACGCCACGGACAAGCCACAGAAAACCAAAAAACATTGCAAATGCCTCACACCCAACCCGATAGCTGATAAAATTCTGATAAATTAAAGAAACATATGTATAACCATATTTACGTTGTCCAAGACGACCGATAGGCTGATAACCACGTCGACTAAATCGCGAGAAAAGGTTCCCCACGGACGGCATTGTTTGATTAGGAATGTTAAACGTAAAACAAAATGAAGGGCGAGTTGTAAATTGCGGCTCTTGTCTCACATTACAAAAGTAATTCCAGAGTAAAATGTTTTTTCTTCTAATTTCAGCCAATAGGCATGTGGAATTTCACGGTGGTATTTTGTGCTTACGAATGCTAAAAGCCGAACACAAAGGCGCAACAGCTGACTTATGTTGATAAACAACAATTTGTTGGCAATACGATTGACGAACTGTGTTATCGACGTTTAGTTTGCCGACACTAGTACAGGCTGAGCGGAAATTGCGAAATTAATAATTACTTAATTGAGAAAGTCTTATATAATTTTACTGATCTGGCCGAATATTAGTTCTATGAATTTTTGCAAAATTTAGTGTTAATTTAGTCACATATATTAAGATAAGTTATTTAATAAACTATAATAAGGCTCTAGATTTGTTAAAATGTACCAATGTACGCAACAATGTTTTACGATGGTGGGTAGCTCATTGACTTACAAAAGGAACAGAATGGGACCTAGGACAGATCCTTGTTGAACACCTGTTTTCAAAGGAAGAAATATGGATATTTTGTCACCTATTACCACAGTTGGCAGAGAGATATGAGAAGATAAGCCTTGCACTTAAAAGCATTCAATAACGTATTATAAAGGACAAAGTGATTGACGGTATCAAAGGCTTTACAAATTCGAATAGGGTTAGGATAGTAACTACTCTTTTATTCAGAGCATGCTTGATTTTATAGATGGCAAACAATTAGGCCGTTTCGCAGATACATTTCTTTCGAAAGCCTGATGGGTAGTATTTAAGTAAGTTTTTAACGAACGGATGGTTTGTTATTTGAGGAAAGATGTCTTTTTCAAAAACTTTTGGCAGAAGGGTACAATTCCTGTGAGTCGATACTCAGTAAGGTTGAACATAGTAGGTTTTTTTGGGAGCAGGAATAATTTTAGCCCTTTTCCATTTCCCGTCTATTGAATCGGCTGAAGGTCTCTTCATCCACATTTTATGAAACAAACCTCTACGGCGTAGAGGAGGATCGAGATAATTAAAGAATAGTAAAGAATTATTTTGGTTTTTCGGGACGGGATTGTTCTTTCTAATTGCCTCTTGAGTCAAAAGAAGCAACTGTTGACAAGAATTATTCTGAATCCGATCTCAGCTGGTGTCTCTGCCGTTTATTACTAGTGCGTCAAAGTATTTTTTTTTTTTTTTTTGTTGTCCTGCGGAAAAAATGCATTTACGCATACCCGAAGCTGAAGATGTTGGCGCTCCGGGTTATGTGGGACTCAACTGTTGGGATTTCTCTCAACAGCTCATACCCACTAAAACAACCGCAGTCTATCACTTCGCCTGGGGAGGCGAGTGTCGGCTTAATTACTTGCTGCCGATTAGATGTTAGGGCGCAAGTTACCCTGGGTTTGGGGATCAGCTCACCAGTTTATCCGACGCCAAGCCTGGGCCACTGCCGATATAGATAAGTGGTCATTTTGTTCCAACTGGACCAGTTGGTGTGACTGCCTTGGAGAACTCTTAGGGTGATAAATCCCAAGAGCCTCCGTGAAAGTCCCATGGTCAAAAGAGAGTCAGCGGATTTCGAGGCCCAAACTCCTCTCCAGGAGAGAGTGCAGGAGGAGAAGTTAACGTCGGTTGGTCTGACGTTGTATTTCCGAGCAATGCATGACTTAATGTCGGTGTTGTCGGCATAGTACCTTCTCTTCCTTTCATGGGCCTCGTTTAGAGATGTTGCTCCGCTGACTATCTGGCTGTCAATGACGTTGACTTTGCCATCTCGAGCCACAACAAGGTCGGGCTTACGAATACCTTCAGATGTTAGGAATTGTGGCTCGTGCTCCACTGACCATCCCTTGTCACGCAGGCCTGATGAGAGCACTTTGCAGACTGCATCATGCCTCAGAATTCGCCCGCCGTGCGTCCTGAAGCAATTTTGGATAATGTGTGCGGCTGTTTCGGTGGTTTGGCGGCCAGCACGACATAAAACGTCTCTGTTTGCTCGTTGGACGCCACGCGATGTTCTGATTAGTGAAGGGAGGCAGTTAATCCGGACGTGGTGGTATTGGACATAGTCCCGTCCGGAAATGTACATGCCACCGTATATCCCGGAGCTCGACTAGTTGGTCTTTCCACTCTCACGTAGTTCGTGGCCGTCTACGGAGTTATATAGGGATTGGGCCCACCATCTTTCTGCCTCTTGGGTATTGTTGAGGGTTATACCCTCTGACTTGGTGAGAGCGCGGTTAGCCCATTGGATTCGTCTCTGAACCCAGATGGTTCCGCATGCGGCTCTCACTGTTGGCGAGGTGGAGATCCCCAATGCCTGAAGTCTGCCACGCATCAGACAGGGGGCGAAGGTTTCGAAAGATGGCAATCCCAAACCGCCATCGGTGGTTTTTGTGTGGAAGTAAGCTCTCGGGATATCGTGTGGCAAGCGGATCCATTTGCGCACTGCAGCCCGGATTTGTAGGTCTAGAGCTTTGAGTTTCCCCAAGGTTGTACCGGCTAAGACTAGTTTATGGTAAAGGCGAGGCATCAAGAAGCTTCTGGTGATGAGGAGCCTCTGTTGTGGTTTTAGGGGGGCTCTGGTTAGGTTGTCGAGTTCGCCTGCCAGTGTACCGCCTGCTTTTTTGGGGCCGATAGGCCTGTTGCTGAAGTTGCTAAAGATGAAGTTCTATCTACGACCTTGATATTGCGCGTTTTTTGTTCTCGAACCGACTTTAAAGTGGACAAAAAGGTGGTAGGTGGCGGCCTCAGATTCGTGAGCCTTCGTGGTCCGTTTTGGATTATCTTGGCCTCGAACCTGTTTTATGCCTTCATACAGCGCGGGAGAGAAGATTCTGTAAAAGATACTTAATAGATTTGTTTCTTTACTGTTGGCGCTTACAAATATGCACTAAATAGATCAATATACAGCAAGTATGCGCCGGAAGTTTCATTCCTACCTATCGTCCGTCGTCCATTGCGAATGGTTCAACTAGCCGTATTGACGTTATGCAGTCTGGAGAAGGGTTCTTTCCATATTCTCAGTATAGGCAGTCCAGTTGTCCGTGTTCTTCTCTGCAGGTAGCCCTCAGGCTTTATAGCTTTCACAAGTTCGTTTAACTTTTTGGTACAATTTCATTTTCGCAATATCTTCTTTGATACGTCCTTCGATCTCGCGCTTCCCGTGCTTTACCTTTTTTATTCTTAGGAATGTAGAGATGGTATCCCTGCAAGTGCTTTGACAAATTTTCTATGGTTCCATGGTTTTTGAAGATTGTATTGGAGTTTGAGGAGGAAACATGAACCAATTTTTGAAAGCGTACTCAACTCCGTTCTTCTTCTTCCCACCTTAACCTTCCCACTTAACTGCATTCCTACTGGTCCGCTTGTGGGGTCCGCCGGTTTTACCTCGGAAAGTAGCGGCAGGCTTCCCGGTTTGGGATTACTTCATCGCTGAGGCCAATCAAATACTGGTGTTTTTGCATTTGTTTGCACCAATTATTTTTCGGCCCGCCTTTTTTTTTTTTTTTGTTTTTTTTTGTGACACGGGCATGTTACAGATTTTTTTGTTTGATCTTACTCTTACAACACCGGTGATCTCCAGTCGTGTCAACCCACTGATTTGCATGTACACTTGTGGGGCAGTTAAATGGTGGTATACATATGTGTCCCTAGGCTCACCTTGGTGTTTTCTAAATTGCCTAGATGTGATTTTTGTTTACCTTTGTTTTAGTCGCCTTTTACGACAAGCGAAAGGTATCGCTGCAAGGATATTCTTAACCCGTCCCTGCACGGAAGCGTACTCAACTCCATTGATTCCGTGAAATCATCATCCGTACCTTGGCTACGTTGGGATTATTGTAAGATATTCGGAAAGTTCGTACATCGAAGATGTTGGAAGAGTATCGATCGCATTGTGATCAAAATTGTTGATCGTCAATTGATCAAAGGAGCGTCAGAACGTTACGACGTTGAAATCGGGTTCCGACTAATTAAATAACTTATCACAAGGTTGAACAGTCTCAATCGGTTGTTCGAAATAATGTATAATTTTCTGCGACTCGTGTGACCCCGCCTCGCATTAAATTCGACCATCATAAAGCGATTTCTCTTTTTAATCCGGCTAAATCGCGCATGTTCTATCTAAGAGATAATAGAAGACCTCCTTCGGGGCGTAAACGCATGTTAAATTTTGTTATGAGGTCGGCGCTCACGTGCAGAACACCTAAGACTTTTTGCCCAAGTCTGCCTCGAAAAATGAATCCACACCAAATAGCCAGATAGCAATGGACTATCAGTATACGAGTTTCCTTGATATTTGATTTGACCCCTCTGTAAAGTCAATTGAGTGGCTAAATACAAGCCTTAAAATAGAGCAAAATAACTTAGACAATCTAAACTAATGATTAAGTTTAATATTTTTAGAATTAGGAAGGAAATGATTGGGGAGAAGTGATGGCGGTAGTGGAGGAAATTTCCAACACAGGATTTGGTGAAATGTAGATCGAAAAGGATGGAGTTTGCTTCGCGCAGCATTCTGGACATTGACTCATGGTAGTCCTAGTTTGTTCGATAGAGTTGGTGCGGAAGAGGGACATCGACCGAAGGTTTCGGGGATTGGTGTTAAGGGGAATCATTTGCAGCAGTGGGGGGCAGTCAATATTACCGAAAAGGAGGTCATGGATAAAAGGTCGATGAATTGCGTCGTTCTTCTTAAGCTTCTGGGTTGATTAGTTATAAGCTATCCTTATGAAGCGGTATATTGTAGATATCAGCCCACGGAAGACTAATAAGGGCAAAACCAATAAACCTACTTTGGATGACCTCAATGCGCGGTATGTCGATATATCTCTCAAGGTCGTATTGTTTTGTCTTATCGGACTACTTCCTAAATATTTCAAGTTCAACTTTCTTTTGTCTGTACAACCCATCACCCCTATTCTATTATTTTTATGGGTCTTTAATCATTTTGGATTAAGTCATTACAACAGCACATAGTTATCGGATTTGTTTTTTACGATTTCAGTCTTCATTTGAGTGCTTTCAAGGTCTTCTGTAGTACAATCGTATTGTGAAAGCTTTTCTAAACGCTCTCCTGGTAATAGGCCATGAACTATAGCTTTCTCTTACCATGAATCAAATTAGTTTTAAGGAAAGCAGTTCGTAGAAGGGTACACTTAACGCGTAAAATTGTTGGTGGGGAGTGACCCACGAGTTCGGTGAATGAGTTTATGGGATGAGTACCTCAATGATCGGGCATCAGTATCAAAATCATGTCCATGTAAGAAGTTCTTCCCTCTCGACGGGTCGACGGGTCGATTAAAATTTTAACGCCTAATTTGATGTTTAGGCTTTATCAAGAGGACATTGTGGGAATGCGTTTATTAATATTGAAACAACTTAGATAGTCCATAGTTTTACATATATTATCTAGTATATATGCGCACATATAAATACACTTTTAAACGAACCTCTCTCACTTCACTTTGTACACCTTTGACTGTTTTATTTGTTCTAAAATACTGTTGCCACAGAATTATTGTTTCTTTTACTAATAATAATATTTATAATCTCCTACACTTAACTAACGGTACATTTAAATAAATGAAACAGCTTTGGAAATATTATAACCTCTGTAACAATAACAAGTCTTTTACAATTCCTACCTAAACCTAAGGAGTTTTTTGTGTTTATTTCATTTTTTTATTTCACTAGTAAGTTGTTCTTCCACCTCGAGCATACTAAGCCGCCTCGAATTCCTACGTGATATTTCGTCTTCCGGCGAATTCCAACTTTGTACTTCTGTCTTCCCCAGAATAACGAATAACAAATTGCCAATAAAATAGAAAGCAGCTGCTATGAAGAATACTTCACGCCACTGCGCTGGATCTTTCTGTAAGAAAAAGTTGGGTAAGAATTGGAAGTCCGGCTAAGTGATTTAGAACTTACTTCATCGCTAACAACAAATCCAACAGCGAGTGGCGCCATGGAACTCATTATATTCGCAGCTCCATTGGTTATTCCCATCAAGGTACCGGCGAAATTCGGCGAAAGATCAATGTGGTTTACTTGGAAACCTAGATATGTAGCTGAATTGATGCCCACCGTCAGGGTGAGTAAGACCACTGCCAGTTTGGTGTGCTCCTTGGTTACATAACCTAATGCAATCAGTGAAATCATGGGTATCCAGTGTCCTATGGAATTGAAGAATTTCCTATTGAATGAAAGCGAAACGTTGTTCCATTTTGCCACGAATTTCGACAGAAATATGAAGAAGAAACTGAGGAGCCACATCACGGTATACGGCAGGGCGGATAGCAAGGCACTGTTCATGATATCCATTCCGAGTATGTTCTTCATGTAAGAAGGAATTTGAGTAAGGAGTGTCCAGAAGCCCCACATGTGTGTACAGTGGACAATAATAAGTGAGAGGAATGGTAACGATGTTGCAATCCTTGTCCAAGGTGTCTTCAAGTGCACCTTGCACGTGTGCTCCGAATGTCCTAAGGATGTTTCGATAAACTTTCTCTCCTCTAGCGAGATGGATTTATGATCGGCCGGGGTGCTGGCACTAAGGAAAATCCAAAATATCGACCATAAAATTCCAAAAGCTCCTGATATGTAGAAGATGCCCGGCCATCCGACCGACGATTGTGCTATAAAACCACTTGTGGCCAGCATTACTACCGTTCCGAATTGTGATCCCGAATAAATGCATGTCCCCAGTGACCCCCGCTCTTCGACAGGTGCCCATTTCGCTAGCATAGCATGGGTAGCAGGGTGAATACATCCTTGGACCATACCTTGGAGCATCCGTAGTGCAAGTACCAATTTCCATCCACCCAGCGTGGCACAGTAGGGCGTGAAGATTGTCATCAACGAGCAAACGAGTATTCCAAACAGCAACAGGAATTTCGCTCCATAGCGCTGAGCGAGTTGTCCACCAGGGACCTGGGTGATCACGTAGCCCCAGAAGAAACTGCTTAAAAGCAGTGATTTTGTACGCTCGTCCCAATCGAATTGCTACCATGGGAGGAGTATACTGTAGTGACCATATTATTGTTGTTTAAATATTTTAATTACCTCGAAGTCAGGATTTGTAGAGTTGTTATCAGTCATCGCTACGATCGCTACAGACAGATTCACTCGCAGGGCATATGCCATGGACAGGCAGCAGAAGCAGAGGAAGCATTGCAAATGTCGAGTTCCGAAAAGCGTTTCTGAGAAGATATAATATATAAGATTGAAATCATTAGTCAGCAATTGTACATGGCTTAAAGGTTTAATCTAATTTTTGAACAAATAGAAAAAATGATATTCATCTTGGCGAAATACGCACGATATTTTTGAGCATGATAGTAAGCACATTTTGGTCACGATATTTATTAATTTCTAGTATCGACTCTTTATCGATAACATTGAATTGGATTATTTTATCGAATCGGTGTATCTGGGGTGATTATCATGGAATCATAGAACGCTGCAAGCTGAAAGCTGTTACGAATTTTAGTTAGATTCGTTTGTTAAGATTGACAAATAACCGTTGTTTTTTTATTCATCAAATATCAAAAGTTCGTTGTTACTTTTGTTTATCTGCTCGTTTCCCACTGACGCGATGCGGATTGCTACAAGCAATAGTATTTGCTTTCTTCCGCTGTTTCTGTCAGTGAAGTCAGTTTGTTATTATTAACCTTATCTTCATTTATACTATCCGATAGGTTTTATTTTTTATATTGTGGCATAAAGATTTTGTATTTATACAATTGTATTCACATATCAGCTTTGAAGCGATAGAATGATAGAAACAAAAATATTAATTTGTTTTTTGATTAAATCGTTTTAATCGTTAGGTCCTAACGTTGCGCGTTCAGATTATAATGATGATAACCACTGAGTCAGCATTCTTATTCGCATGCTACACTGGTTTTGTCACGTGAAAATCACGGTCTTCTCAACTGACTACCTGAATTTTGGGGAATAATCGTGAATGCATTATCAGTTAGTGACAATGATAATAAGAAATTATAACACGCTTTACTGTATCACATTAGCACTTGTTACTTGTTGACAATCTAACGATAATCAGGTGTCGCAATATCGTTCTCTTCATTTTAGCATATCCCTCGCTCGATTCAAATAAGGCCTGTCAGCATGACACTGTATTTTGTCTGAATATTTCTAATATTTTCAATCAACACTACATCGTAGGTCTTCGTCCGTATTATTCGAGAGAAGACAAACAGAATATATATAGATACGTAGTAGTTGTCACATTTTTGTCTTTTAAATAAGTTGTTTCGAAAACACAAAAGCAGAGAGACAGAGGCTATTACCCGAGTATTTATGATGCACAATTTGAAATGAGGTTAATGATCTTAAACGGAGAAAAATGAATAATATTTTTTACCAAATATAACAGTAAGTAAAATGAGTAAAATATAAACTTTGCACACCTCCTTCGTATCTTCGGTTTTTGACCATATTCTTTTTCCTTTTATCGTACTTCAGTGACACTGTCTACACTCGGTATTTGTATCGTTTAAAGCTCGCGTAAGCACCACTAGCGACTGCCGGTGCAACTATTTGAGCGTGGAACTTTTAAACCGCCCCACACTGATCGCAGGCCGAGGATGTAATCTATGACCATAGATAAGAAACACCAGAGTCCGCGAGCGCCTCTAACATACTTTTCATTGAAGAAAACTGAGAGAACCAGAGAACCGAAACAAATGGCAAACTATAAACGAACACGGCGCTGTCCTACTCGAGAGTGACGTAGATACGACTGTTCTATTAGGACTAGATACAACACGAGATTTCGATACACCGGACAGAGGCGGGTCTAATATTTTCGTGCTCGTTCATACAATATTATCTGAGTGTGAGTGCGGCCTTTTGTTTTTGAGTTTTTCTTTTCTGGTTTTGATTCTTTTTCTTTTCTTTTTTGTTTTTTTTTTTTTGGGAAAATCTACTCTCACCTCGTTTTTACGCTCTGAGCGTTCATACATATATAAGCCACAGCTAAATGAGTGAATCATGTTGTGTTTATGAATGCAGTGGCTACAGACTTTTCTCTGTTTTACCAACAAATTAGTCGTAGGGTGTCTATAAGGAAAAGAAAGCTGATAAGTGTTATCACAATGAAATGCCTATCATGTGGATAAAGAGTCTTTGTAGGTAGGTCGCCACGCCATGGTATTAACTCAACTATCAAACTGTAAAAAAAAAATCCCTCTCCTGCTATGACCATGCCGACTTGACTGGAATGCAGTCAGTCGTAAAGGTGAAATGTGATAATTGATCGACTCTATTTATGTCGCATCTTTTGAGTCGTGATGAAAATTAACCTGAAAGGAAGATACCATCACGGGAGATTAGTTTTTCCAGTTTTTCCCTCTTTTCATTTTGCTTCTCATCGGCAGATCCTATAAGATTGAGGATTTGACATTTTCAAAATACATGTGTGTTGCTCGATTCTTCATATTGGAAACATATGCTGGCCAAACACTTGTAACAAGTGCCGATTTCCGACAACGCCCATGTTTTATACATAGTTTCTAGAAAATAGTTAATTTTATTCCCAAAATCTAAATCTAAGTCAATGCCATTCGTTTCGTCATAAGTATACACCCGCGACACAATTGCTAGCGCGTCACAAAGTAAATATAAACAAGTTTGTAGGATTATTTCTGATGGTCATATTTATAAGAATTTATAAATCAAGTGATGTAAGGCTACCTTGAGCAAAGTGGTTCGCCGTCTGCTCTGCAAGAATATACAACTATGGCGTCTACGTTAGTGACATTGTAAATGCATACACGAAGAAGATACAGATACGGATTTCAGTGAGCATGGGTGGAAAATTTTCCAACTTGTAAACGGTCACACAGTACCTATATGTACATAGGGAATAAGTGCAGTTTTGCTATAGAATGCAATAGGAAAATGAGCGAGACAAGCCAATAATTGATTACTTTTACCCACGTCTTGATGCACTCGCATATGAAAGTAAATAAATGAGATGCACTTACTGTTTGATTTTGAATTTGAAGAGAAAGATTAAATTTCCCACGAGTTGAAATCAATTCCTTTTTTTTGCATTTTGAATTTGTACGTGAGTGGCTGACGAGAGTAAGGAACTGGTTATCTCTGTTGGGTAATTGCACTGTCAAGAGGTATGGTTAGGTTCTTCAATCAGGATCGTGTCGAAGTTAGTCAGTTTTTATTTATTTTATTTTTTCTTGTTTGAGTAATTTTTTCATTATTGTTGTATTTTTATTTCCTAGCCAGAAAATTTAAATTTAAATTTGACTTAAAAATGTTTTAATATTTGTTGTGTCTTATTGGGCCTGTGCAGGCACTCTACGTCACATCATAGTTGTAATGCCTTTCGGCTTAGCTTACCTTTTCTATTTTTATATTTTAAAATTCGATTTTCTAGAAAAATTTTAATAAAAAACCTGGATTTATGATTTTTTTTGTGCTTACTCTAATAACCTAACCTAGCTGAAGCTGCTTAATTTTAATCTTAAATATTTTTGTTTCAAATGTACGATTCTTTTCGAGCGGTCATCCTGCTTATTGTATCTGTCATGGATTTGGCTTCGCCATCTCGCTCACTCTGCATACTCGAGACCGAGGCTAACAGGCCTCTGTCAGCGATTGTGCAATCTCGCTCCCTTTGCCTGCTCGAGAAATCAACAAGGCTAATAGGTCTCAATCAGTTCTCAGATTCACGTAACCATGATTGCGCGTTCAGTCTCCAAAAGATCTCCTAGCCAATCCTAATTTATGAATTCATGCGCGAAGATGATTTTACTGGAGTAGCGCAGTATTCCAGGAAGTGATTTCACCATCAAAAAGTGGCGCGATGCTTAGCAACATCGGAGAAAGCCTGCTTATCATGAGCGTGTTCCTTCCATGTTTCAGTGTTCTGTCCCGTCTTTTCTTGGTTTATCACTATATTATCCTCCCACTTAACGCTTCCCTATTACCAGTCTTTTTCCTCAGGTTTTCCACTTATAATCTTTTGGACTGCTCGTCCACTGTCCATTCATTCTACGTGTCCTGTCCATCTTAGTCTTTGCGATTTAATTACTCGGACGATGCTTGGGGCTGAGTAGAATTCCTCCAGTTCTTTATTATGTAATTTTCTCCATTCGCCTGTTTGAGCGTCCTGTTTTGCGTCATAGATTCTCTTTAAGGTCTTATTTCCAAAGACCCGAAATCTATTTCCCTCCTTCTTAGTCAGAGTCACATCCGTAGTCTCACTGGAAATAATATGGTTTTACAAATACGGATTTTAACATTGTGAGACAAAAGAGTTGTTTTGAATAGTTACTTCATCACGAAGAAGAATTCGTTGCCCATATGCAGCCTTTTTCGATCTTGTCGTTTTTGACGGTCAACTTGGAACCCAGCTCGCTCACTTTTTCAAGGCGTTTATCGAGTACAGTCAAGTGCGAGGAATCGATCCAAGTCGGTCAGTGACCATATATTTGGTTTTCTCTTCATTTAATTCTAAACCTACTTCCTTTCCTGCCATCATTAGACTTTCTAAATTTTTAAAATCGTTTCCTAATCATCTCCCAGTATCTCACTCTTATTCTTGAAGAGAAATCATTACGAATTCCAGCATCAAATTAAAAAGAAGTGTTGACAGGTATCTCTCAGCTTTAATCAATCTCGAATATAGACATTTCCTACTTTAACTTGTCCTTAGTTTCCTTTAGGTATACTAGTATCAGTTTCATTTACTTATTCGGAACTAACTATTACGGCCTTATTTATATATTTTTAAAATGTACGAATATTTGGTGTACCGTTTCGTGTAATTCCCAATTGTTTTCTAAAATCTGTCGTGCAATGAAACTCTGGTCACTCGTCGAGCGGTTTCTCCTGAAGCCTGATAGTGACACTAGTAGTCTCCGGTTATTTTCTTAGCGTATGATGTCATTCGCCTTAAGAGAATATTTGATAGCATCTTATGACAACTTAGTAGGAGAAATATTTCTCGGAAAATCTTGCATTGTGTTCGGTTAACCCTTTTAAGTGCGGCAATGATGGGTTTTTCCACTTCTTGGAGAGATATTTGTGGTGAGCCCATGAACCTTCTCTCAACTCATCTCTTGCATATTTTCTTAATTTTCAATGATATTAGGTGGAGGTGGTCGTGGTGCAATTGTAATCCTCACCGACTGTTGAGCGAAAAGTCTGTAGTTCAAGTCTGTCCATAGCTAAGACCAATTCCTATACGGAAAAACTGTGCAACATGAATGAGAGATGATCAAAAAAATGTTGACGAAGGCATAACACATCATAAGATAATTTCAAGATTCATACTTCGTGTGTGCATTTCCAATATAACACCTTAACGATTTCGAAATACAAAAAAAAATGTCTGTGACCTACAACCAAAGCGACAAATTCAGTCTAATTTCCCGAATCCTATCTAGGACAAGCACCCTCGGAGAGTAGTGAATTAACGTCTTTGACAAACACCATACGAGCGTAAACTCTTGAACCTGCACGAACCCAAAACGAGTTCCCTATTATCGTTTCGAATAAAACCTGATTTGTTCTTATATCCTTTTCATGTACTGTTTAGCCTTGCATAGCTTGCTTTCGTGTTTTTAGTCGCACATTTTTCCTGAATTTTAGCAAACCTTTTCCTTGTACGCGTAATATGTTCACTACTTTCCAGGGCTTGAAGTCTTAGAACAATACGGGCTTTTACTTTTTCCTCGCGTTATTCGTTGAACTTAGGCTTTACTCTTGGAGCTTTGCAATAGTTTTTTTTTCTGTTGCCTCCTTTACAACACTTTTCATCGTTTATCATACTACTTCTAGCTGGGAACCGTTCATTAATTTCGTCCTGGTGCAGCCTTGTGCATTCCCTTGTGTTTGATTGTTGTAGTTTTCATTAACATCTTTTTTGAGCCGGCGAAACTTATTGTCCTAAGACCTTTATCGTTTGGTGAGATATGGGCATTTTCTTCTCCTGTTGTTGGCTTATATTTATATCGTTTCTCTACCTATTTTCGCATTGAAATCACTGGAGAACCGGGGACGGCTGACTTTGCTTATCGACATTCAGTCGTTGTAAAATATTACGTCTTCTATGTTTTGCAAATTTTATTTCTGATAATAAACCCTGTTCCAAGATTGTGGGTATCCGCGCTACAACCGTTGTTCCGATTGAAAGTCAAACTTTATATACCTCTGCGATGTCCAATTATTCTTACTAATTTTTTCTGCGGAACTTCTTTTCATGAATGATCTCTCGAGAGAGAGCCGTGGCACGGTGGGTAGTGTGTCGGCCTCTGACGCACGATGAGCGAGATCGGATCCCGATAATACCAACGCCATCGAATGTTCATTACGCGGCTTCTCTCCTCGGCGGGGAACTGGCAAAACCCCCCGTAGTACACTTGCCTTGAAAAAAACTCCACGACTCCCGCCGTTCGGATTCGGCATTAAAACTGTAGGTCCCGTTCACTTGTGTGAAAAAAACAAATCGCACACAACATACATAAGTGAATGAGAGAAGCAAGGCTCTTGCTCTTCATGAGCTATAACGCCATCTAAAAAGAAAAAGAAGATCTCTCTCGCATAGTTCCCACCCGGAGATATCGCGGAAATAGCTTACCTCCGGAATTTTTTACCCAAGGAAGACCAATCATATTTAACACCAAGGTGTATGAACGATTTTTGATGTTGTTTTAAGCGTGGTGTCGTAATGGTGCATTGTTTTAGTTTTATAGTTTTTTCATCCATTATTCGCCTCTTTGGATATGCACTTCGAGCCACGAGAATATTCTAAGCTCTATTCTTCCTTGATGGAAAAAAAATTAGATTTCTTGGACTACATACATCAAGAGGCTCTGGGGTGTATTTTCTTCAAAGCCAACATTTTTTTTTGTGACGGTATTAAAAAAACTGCCGGAGAGGTGGGCAGAGGTGTTGTCCAATGAAAGAAACTGCTTTCGCGATTAAATTTGACACTTTTTGTACGCGTTGGCTACCGGTTTTATGCGTTTAAGTTAAGGGACATTGCTTGTCGCCTTCGACCTGGCATTTGAGATGTACGACATAAACTCTTCTATTTTGCTGTGATGTGCTTGTCATTAGGTATTTGTATCAATTGAAAAATAAACACGAAATAATTTTTATTATTTTATTTTATTTTACGAGCTTCCGGAGACCGTGTTGGAGAGTTGGAGTAATGGGAAAATGGAGTTTCATCACACGCTTAGTATTTGCGAACAAATACTACAGTAGCAAATAGAACTCTCCATGTTTACACCATTAGTGGGTGGATACATACATGGGGAGGTTCAGGTAGCACATTTGTATTATATGACACCTCCACCCCATAGAGTTTTTGCTCTCCGAAAATTGTTTATTAACATTCTACAGCTTTCTTTATGGTTTTTTAATTCAAATGACAATTTAAATTTATATATTGGTTGTTTCAATTCGTTATGAAATACGATTTGGTAGCTTAACTTATATAAAAAAGATTAGATTAAATTATATTAACAATTATTCAATACTTGAGTTTAACATATTTCATGGATTAATTTCATTTATTCTTAAACTTATTACATTATCATATTATTTATTTAAAATAAAATGCAATGAAACTAATTAACATCTTTAATCTAATTATTTATTATTCTATTTTATGTATTCCATTCACCATACAATGTGATTTTATTGTCTGGTCAACAAAACTTTGTTTTTTGTTTTTTTTTTTTGTTAAGTGATACTTAAAATAACTATAACAATTGATTAAATAGTAGATCTAATGTGACTTCATCTGGATTAAGGTCTCTATACATTGATATTAAAGTTTTGTTATGTTGAATAATGAGTTTGTAATTAGAAAATTTATTCGAATAATTCCTTCCATTTAACTATTTAACACCTGAAAATGACTGCTGCGTGTCCACACTTGAATCATTTTACCTCGACATTCTTTTCACGAAAACTATCTCAAAATGATTTTCCGGCAATAATTAATAACATGATCGAACCCTAGTATTCATGAACTGTATTATCGACAACAACACACAAAGATTTAGTGGAGTCACAACCCGTGTAAACAGACAGCCAGTCATTGCACCGAACCTCACTTCACTATCGTGAACTTGCTCTTATATCTGACATTTCGCTTAACTGTTAACCGCAATTTCCAAGCAAATCAAGTGGTCGGCCTATATTTCTTTCTATTTGGAATTTAGTTAATTATTTGTTTTGGTATACACAATATATCTGTGTTTAAGTTGTTTTCTGTTTCTTTTTGTAGATCTATCGATGACGTAGTTGCCTTCGACAGAATAGTTTTTCAACTGTCTATACTTTGGTCGACATTTAACAACAGTCCTGTGTTGGACTATGTTTGTACATTGGTTTGAATTGGGATTTGTTTTAGAATTTGTTTCCATATTACTTTTGTTAACTTTTGTTTCTTATCGTTTTTTAGCTTTTCAAACAACGCGACGATATCTTTTTTACTGATGTTTTTACAAATGAAATCGATCGGTCTAAATTTAGTTGTTGAATGGATGGTATTATTGTACGTGTTGATTATATTAAATAGTTTTTCTTCTAATTCTAATATATCATTAGCAGCGTTCCTGATCCTTAGGTGTTCATTTAGTGTTCCATGAAGTCGCTCGATATCGGCATTACCTGTTTTCAGAGAAGCTGTTGTTTTATGGAACATGATTATACCCGGGACAGCCGTTTCTTCCTACAAATACTCCTCCGGAGCCATTCAACTGATTTTGACTAAACTTACCAAGGTGATCATGTGGACATCGCTGAGTGTCCATACGTTTTGTTTTTTTCAAATCCGACTTATTATTGTCGGAAATTGAAATTGTATCCAATTTTCCTATTGGTACGATAGAGAAAAATCTGCACGTGCTATACGGAAAATTCTGTCTTAGCGATAAATATGTATTTCAAGTTTGATTGAACTCCTCCTAGACGGTTCAACCGATATGAACCAAACTTGTCACGTTGATAGTGTGGACATCAGTAACGATTTTAATGTGTGGAGTGTTAAGATCAGACTCACCACCGGGAAATAGTCACCGAAAAACTAATTCTCAATTGATGTCTATGGTAAAAATGGCACGCGCAAAATTTTCCGGAGGGAAAAAGATTCTACGGATTGTTTAAAAACGGCGAAACCCTTGCCAGTTTGCGCTGCGCACCTCTCGCTTCGAACTCAATTTTTTTCAGAACTTTCACACATTTTTCGTCTTTTTATTTTCCAAAAATAATCATAAATATTGGGACAACTTTTTCGTATAAGGTAATTAGAAATTGATGTTATAACAACTGGGATATTAACGAAAATCGTTCTGATAGACTTACTATAGAAATAAATACATAGGAAAAAATAACACTACAGAATAAATACCATAAAAAACTCAATATATGTATCAATTGAGCTAAAAAGAGGTAAATAAGACATTGTGTTATAAGCGAATATCTTATACTTATAAATTGCTTAGATCATGCCAAGGTTGCGTCAAAGAACTATCATTGGGAGACGAACAGTGAATGCCAGACGACACGACAACGAATCGTCCTCCAATCAATCTAATGGCAACAGTGAGGACACACGAATTGTACAAGAATTCCAACGAAATCTGGATAACAAGTCGTACTACATGTGCTCAAATTGCTACCGTTTAGACTACACGCATACAACTGATAACTACATCTGCAATGCTTGTGTTAAGAATCCAACTAAATTCACACCTGTAAATAACATATACCCTGGCGACGTTTCATCAGAACTCAAAGAACTGACCATGGTTGAGCAATTGTTTATAGCTAGAGTACATCTCGTAATGAGAATACATCAAGTTCGCACCTATGGTTCAAATGGACAGTATCATTACTCTGGAAACGTAATCAATGTAGCTCAAGATATACTTCCACCCGCAACTTCACTTCCTGTTACACCAGATAAATTAGGTATAGTGATCGTCAGACGTGCTGGTATGGATGGTTTTACTGATTTCAGAGTTAGAAAACATGTTGTTCTGAATGCATTGATATGTCTTCAACGAATCAATCCTTTTTACGCTGATGTAGTAATTGACCAAGATCGAATTTCAAGTTTGCCTGATGATGGCAATATTGCGAATGATTTACCGTTCATTGAAGATGGAGAAATTCTAGAAAATGAACCTGAAGTTGTAACTATAGAAGAGAATGTTGTCACGTTTGCTCCAACACCAGGTCAAGAAGCAGCAGTTCAAGCTACGTTAAATTGGCCTACAGCAAACAGTGATCCCATTAACGAATTCCGTCAGGGTGGTTACATTATTCAAGCTTTTCCTCACCTCACTGGTAAATGCGATTTTCTTGACTTCAGTCGTGGTTTCAAAGTAACTTTTCGAGAGTTAATTTGCTGCATGGAAACGGTGCTGTCCTACTTATGGCTCCTACTGGTGTTGCCGCTAACAACATCAATGGCCAAACAATCCATTCAGCTCTCAGGTTAACAGTTTCGCGTGGAGTTGTCAACGATCTGAGTGGCGAGTCTGAAAGGAATTTTCAAAATGATATGCAGTGTTTCAAGGTCTGCTTAATCGATGAAATGTCGATGGTTGGCGTTCGTACTTTAGTAAATATCGACAAACGGTTGAGGCAAGCATTCCCTGAAAACCAACATCTTGCATTCGGTGGAATAAGTGTCTATTTCGTTCTTTTTCATTTTTCAACTGACTCTCAATGAACTCCGCCATCTCTCTGCTTCCAATTTCAAGATGTGAACATTTAAAGGTCATCAGGTGCGATGTCTACTAAGAAGTGGTGTTTTATGCACAGTTTGGAGGGAGCACGAATTATAATTCTTTGTACTTCTTCACTTTTTTATTTATATATATATTTTATTTCCTTCAACGTTATAATATTTATTGCTCTTGAACATAGAATGTGATGTTCGCTGCTTCACGGTCGGAGAGAGAGATCGAGAGTTCCCAGGCTGCTACTTCCTTGCCGTTTTAATATCACCATGGTGAGAGTAACGCTGCATACTATGTACGTTGCACAATATGTTGCCAAATACCAAGTAATCTTGTTGCCAGGTTGTTGCAGGTACAATGCTGGATAGGCTTGATTGTGACGATGATGGTGGCGATGTACATATGTATGTACAGGTATATAGGTATATACGTGGCGTGGTAACTCCTCCATTCCGAGAATGAAATGAATGAGCATGTGATTGAAGTTCATATGCATTTGAATTATCGACTGATCCCAAGTTCGTTACCAGGTGGACACCGGACAAGGTGACGTGTCCGTGATTTGATAGATGTCTATTTATCGTTAGGTGTGTGCGTGTGTGTGTGTGGAAGATATAAATATTAAGTGTGCAAAGCTCCTAACCACAGTAGTGCGGCATCTATACCAACAAATCTATCAACTCAACTGAAATTTACACTTCAGGATGACTCTATCAACTAAATCAATTATTAATTTACTTATTCAATATTAACCCAACATGTATGGATGTAATTACATAAGGGGTACAGATTAGAACGAAAAAGAAAACAAATTTTTTTTTTTTTTTTATATATATTTTTTTTTTTATTTTTTATATATACCTTATACCTACATATATATAGGTATAGTTAACCATTTTTCCCCCTCTTTATATTTTGTTTATGTACTTTTCTTTTATTAGTTTCAACCGTTATTTTATGATTTCTAGTTACCCTGTGCTCATTAAATCTAGGTGCCAACTTGTCTCGTCTATCGTCCTGTTCGTATATTGTCTCGTTTGGAGTAAAATCTGGTGGGTCTTTGCGAGTTTGGTTTCGTTTGTTTATAATATTATGTTTGTGCTGTAAACTGCGATTATGAACTAATTTAGCTAAAGTTTCGTAATCTTTAATATGCTGCTCTAAATATTCATGCTCGGTTTTGTAGTTTTCCTTAAAGGATAATGGATTTGTTTTAAATATGTGGCCTGTAAGCAGTTCAAAAGGGGTTAATTTAGTGGTTGAGTGAATGCTGTTGTTATAAGTTATAACAGCTTCATCAACGATTTCAGCGAGTTGTTTAGTTTTATTTTGGGATTTTATGATTCTAATTAATTCAGTCAAAGTTGAATGAAACCTTTCAACTATTGAATTGCCATTTGAACTTTTTGCGCATATGGTGTGAAATTGTATACTATAAGCATCTAGGAAATTTCTAAAGATCGTGGACACAAACTCGCTACCATTATCGGATACTACCAATTTTGGTATTCCATGATGGGAGAAGTAGTGCTTTAAGGACTGGATTAGATTTATACTATTTCTGGCCGATATGAGATAGACACATGCAAACTTGCTAAATTTATCCACAATAGTGAAACAATGTTCTTTTTGTACCGAATATATGTCGATATGAAGTATCTCTAAAGGCCTTGAAGGGGTTTCGGTTATTTCAAATTTTAATCGTTCTCGCTTTCGATCATATTTATATTTGTGACAAATGTCGCAGCTGTTTATGATTCTAGCTATGGTGTTCTTCATATTAGGAAAATAAAATGTTCTTTTTAGGTGTTCTAAACTTTCGTCGATACCTCTATGATTGGATCTTGTGTGGTATTCTCGTACAAGTTTTTCTTGGTCATCGATTTCAGTTACATCTTCCCGTAAATGACTACATCTCACTAACTTTAGTCTATTACTATTGCTAAAATATTTAGAGTAAACTAATTGTACCGTTTTAAAAGTGTCATCATCTGTGAGTATTGCGGTGATTCGTTTTGTGTTCAAATAATCTCTAAAAATAAGTGTAATAACGGATTCCTGGTTAATTTGTTCGTGTTCAATAATATATCTCTTCTTTCGTTTAAATAGTATTTTAAGCTTGGAATTGACTTTTTTCACGTTTTTGTTCATCTTAAGGATGATTTGGTTTGAAAATTCATTCAATGGACGTTCCGATATAGGAATCCCATCGTCCAGATTTTCGGGGGCGGAATGAATACTTGAACAATCATCCAACTCATCTAAATTGTTTTGCATTGACATTAAATCTAAGTATTCCGGTTCATTTGTAGGTTCTTTGGCTTCATTTGTATTCACCTCTATCCTAGATATGCCCTCTATATTGTGCAGTTGTTTTTGTCTATTTGATTGAAAGCTCCTGTTCGTATTGCCACTATAGGTATCCATGGGTTCCGGGGTTGGATACCTCGGGTTATTTCGGTGTTGTCCGGACCTGTTGTATTCTCTGGGGTTGTTGTTTTGTACGTAGTTATTTTGTCTAGTATAATTATTTCCTGAAGGATAACTATTATATCCCGTGTCGTTATTATTTAATTGCTGTCTGTAGGATGTGTTATCGAAGGTTTGTGTGGGTAATGGCTGATTACGAAAATTTGATCGAAAAGGCTGAGTCGTGTTAAAATTAGTCGGTCTATTTTGGTTTGCTCGAGCTTGAAAAGTGTGTTGCCGAAACTGGGGGTTTTGAGAATAAATATAGTTTTGCTCTTGTAAGCAAAAACTTAATGCATCCGATAATTTCATTGGCCTCATGGCCCTAATGGTTGAACCTAAGGGTTCCTTTAAGCCCGATAAAAACGTGTTAAGGCACATTTCTTGATATAATAACCGTTTTGCTTCAATTACCATAACATTTTTTTCATGCACTTTGACGTGATTAATCATGGCCGAAAGGACTTCTACAATTTTCGAATAAAATGACTCTACTGTACACTGGTTTTGTCTGATTTGATGTAAATCCCTAATGAGTGTGGTTTCGTTTCTCTTATCAGAGTAATGAACGATTAAATTATTCTTTATCTCTTCCCAGTCTATAGCCGTACCATACATGTTAAGAGCCTCGTTGCCCTCACCAATAATTTTATTTCTTATGGATCTTATTATAACCTTCAACTGAGGAATCAAACTTAAAATTTCCTCAACATTACTAACAAAGTCAAAAAGAAGACGCGGATTGCCGTCAAATGTAGGAACATCCTTAATCGCATCCGGTATACGGAGGGAATTAAAAACATCCATAGCAATAGAAGCATTCGAAAACATAACTGAACTGTTAATCGTGGTAGTTTTAATATCGACAGATGAACCATAAACCATTAACACTTTTTTGTTTAATTTAGTACAGTTTTTTCTCCAACTTGGAGTGAGGAGCGCACTTCTTAATTTTAATTTTTGAATTTTGTATTTGTGTAGGAGCGAAGGCATGGGAACGATAAAAGACAAAATCAAATCCGAACTCACCCTGACACAATATATGCAAATGGTTCCGGGAATCAGGTTCTTCTTAATGCTGATGATGATGAAGGTTGAATCTACTGCTCCGATGCCGTTGATACGTATACGTGCTTCTGCCCAGCTTCTATCTAGCTACTCTTGCTGTTTACTAGTATGTGCAGATGCTGGATTAAGCGACTCTATCGACTGCGCCAATTATAATTCTTTGTACTTCTTCACTTTTTTATTTATATATATATTTTATTTCCTTCAACGTTATAATATTTATTGCTCTTGAACATAGAATGTGATGTTCGCTGCTTCACGGTCGGAGAGAGAGATCGAGAGTTCCCAGGCTGCTACTTCCTTGCCGTTTTAATATCACCATGGTGAGAGTAACGCTGCATACTATGTACGTTGCACAATATGTTGCCAAATACCAAGTAATCTTGTTGCCAGGTTGTTGCAGGTACAATGCTGGATAGGCTTGATTGTGACGATGATGGTGGCGATGTACATATGTATGTACAGGTATATAGGTATATACGTGGCGTGGTAACTCACGCGGCCTTAGCTAAGTGTGCGACCGTTCAGGTGCACAGTAAACAGGTGATGTAAATCGAATTTAAACAGTGAGACAAAAGGGTTCGCTGAGCTCAATTTTTTCAAAGCAGCCCGCCTGCATTGAATTCGTAGTATTATTTTCTTTCAGAAACTGTTCGACTGCCGAATGTACTATGCAAGTCTCTCCATCAGATATGATTTTGTTTGGTTTAACTAGGAATTGGATTCTTTGTTTAATTGCACCCAAGACTGACATCCAGTTCTTGTCCTCTAGTTGTGGAATTGTAGCTTATTTTAAGAATTTATCGATGGTTGTTAAATACATCCTTTTTCTTTCAGGAAACCAAATATGAATGTGTATAATATCATTGATACCTTTGGGCGTTTCCGTGATTCTCATTGGAATTTTTAAGGGATGCCGATCGTGTTTAGCAAGATTACAAATATCGCAGGTATTAACATATTTTTGAATTTCGACTTGCAAGTTTGGGTAGAAATACAATTTTTTCAACTCAAGAAACATTTCGGTTATCCCTCTTTGGTTCTTGCTTATGCGCTCATTTTTGATTAAAGTAATAATTTCGTTTTTGTCCCTGATGTCTTTTAATTTTATGTTTGATCTAAGCAATTTTAAATTTTTGTTCATTGAAAAATATCTAACGTATAAATCCTGAAATTTTAGGTAAAGCTGAATATGTTCACAGAATATGCAATATATTTAATCCCTTATTAATTAGAAGTGTTTTCATTATGTTTAATAAATTATCTTTATTCCTTTCTAATTGAACGTAGTTTTGAATTTTCTTATGTACAATTTTCATAGTAATTTTTTCTTTCGGACCATAGGATAAATATAATTGGTTTTTAAATAAGTTTACGGGTTTTTCAGTTATGAAAATATGTCGAGTTTCGTCCTCCTTTGCGCTATGGATCGTAGCACCAGTAACCAGTAATAACATCATTGTTATTGCTCATATCCTTAGGAGTCACAGAAGTAAGATCTTTGCTATTGTCACAACTATCGCTGGAGGATACCTCGTTATTATCTATTCCTATACGTTTAACTTCTTCGTTAATACTTGAATTTATTATTGGACACAAGCGTGTCATCAATACATCTGCTGAGCCTGTCAGCCACGCAATTTTTTTTCCCTTTTAGATATTCGACGTCGAAATCGTATACGTTTAGGAACATTTTCCACCGCTGTAGCTTTAAATTTGGTTCTTTAATACCGGTTAACCACACAACATCCGTACGGATTGTAAATTTTCATCCGTGCAAATATGTCCATATGTGCTAAAATATTTTACCGACCAAACCATCGCGAGAAGTTCTTTTTCAATCGCTGAATAACGACGCTCATGGTTATTGAGTGTACGCGATGCATAGCAAATTGGGTGGTTGTTCTGACAACACTGCCCCTAATGCATAGTTCGATGCATCGGTAGTTAAGACACCGTTTGGTAAAATCGGGACTTTGAATAATGGGATCGGACGTAAGTAAAGTTTTTAGTTTAATAAATGCTTTTATATATTGGGGATCTGACATATTAATGCGTTCTGATTTTTTCAGGTATTTTATCATAGGATAAGCAACTTTAGCGAAGTCCCTAATAAACTTTCGGTAGTAGGCTGTAATACCTAAAAATTGCTTAATACCTTTTGTATTACTTGACAGTTTAATTTCTATTATTGACTGAATTTTATTTGGATCAGGCTTAATTCCGTCATGAATGATAACATGTCCCAAGAAGTTTGTCGAGAGCTCGGTGAAATGACATTTATTTACTTGAATTTTCAGCTTTGAGCCTTCGGAAGATTTTCTTAAGTGAATCGAGGTGTTCTTCGAAGCTTGTAGAAAATACAAGTATGTCATCTAAACAGACATCATAGACGTCATCTAGTATGCCGTTCATCAACCTTTGGAACGTCGCGGGGGCATTCTTCAGACCAAACGGCATTCTTAAGAACTCATAATGTCCTGATTTGGTTGAAAATGCGGTTTTGGCTCTGTCGCGGGGTTCGACCTCTATTTGGTGGAAACCTTATTGCATTTGCCGAGTTTGTCAAAAAGTTCCTCGGTATTTGGCATAGGAAACCTGTCCTCTATTGTTTGGTCGTTCAACTTCCTATAATCAATAACAATTCGCCATTGTTTTGATCCGGATTCATCTGCCTTTTTAGCACGACCCAAAGCGAAGAATTGTAACGACTGGGCACAATTATTTTCTGCTCTACCATTTCTTTTATTTGTCTGTCGACTTCATTTGTATGGATTTCCGGATAGCGATACAGCTTGCAATAGATTGGTATTTAGGATGTCTTATGTTATTGTATTAGTGAAGGTTAATGCGTCGCCGTCTTTATAAAATATTGTTTTGTGGGAGTAGATTAGGGATTTTAATTTGGAAAGGTCGAAATTGTTTAAATGATATGGAAAGACCTTACTGGCTATTTGATGCTCGAAAACCTCGCTACAAAATACGTTTAGATATTCGTGGTCATGGCAACGGTATGAATAGATTTCCTCTTCTTGATTGAAATATATTGGAATACTTGCTTCTTCTGTAGTAAGAGTACGATTTTTATAGTCTATAATGGGATTCAGGGGGAGTAAAATATTGTTACCAACCAAACCGTCGAAATAGTCGTGAAATTGGTATTCTAAAAGGTTAGCGAAATGGTTTTTTTGGTTAAATTCTTTAAATAGCAAGCACCCTGATATGATTTATGAAGGTATTTTCCAGTTCGGATTGCATACATTTTCATTAATAATACTGTATTCCGCCCCGCAATCGATAATTAGCCTTAAAGGTCTAGTACGGGCTTTTATTATTATATAGGGTAGTCGTTTTCGGTGACTATGCGAGAATTTGAATGGTTTGGTGGGTTTTGGTTGCAATATGATTCATGTTCGTTAAGCGTAATGTCCATGTGATTAGTGCTATTAGTCTGTCTTGTTTGTCGCGATTGACCATCTTGCGCGTATGTATTACTTTGGGGTGACTGACCACTATGCATGTAATCGTTGTATTGCCTTGGTTGTCCACTGTTGTATTGTGTTCGTTCCATGTTGTTGCCTGTTGGTTATATCTTGCCTGTTGGTTATAGTTATTTTGTCTTGGTTGTCTATTTTGTATGGTATTTTCGTTGTATCTGGATGTATACTTATTGTCTTGTCCCGTAAGATAACTTTGTGTGAATTGATTTATCGTATTGTCTGTGGGTTGTTATATGTTTGGCTATAAAAATTACTTGAATTTCTGCGTCTTGGTCTAAATTGTTCGAATGTGGTATTATGTCTGTACAATTGATGATTAATCTCGACAATGATCTTATAAGCCTGGTCTAAGTTTTGGATTTCGGCTAAGTATTATCGATTTAGTTGGTTCGGGTAAATTATTTTTAAATGCGTCCAAGGCAATCCTATTATTAGATTCAATCATCTGTTGGTCGATTTGGTTGCTCTCTAATAAATATACGTTATTTATTCTACCTAAGAGGTTACTTATGCTATCATAACATTTTTCGATTGTAGTTTCGAATCTAGCTGTCCTTATTTTATCGACAAGGTTATGAACTGAAATTTTTCGCCAAAACTATTTTTTTAAATTTCCTTAATTTTGCACCAAGTGGTAATTCGTCCATGTTTTTGAATTTCACATTTTGCTTTTCCTACAATTTTGTCTGTTACGTAACCTGTTAGAATGCTTATCGTGTTTTCATCAAATGATTCTAGTGTGGGTAGCAACGAATCGATCCTATCCAAAAAATCTACTAGACTTTCTCGATTACCATTGAATTCAGGAATCCTATTTATTAAATCTAAAACTATTCTAAATTTTTCTGAAATACTTAAAGTTTCCATAATAGTGAATTTTATTAAATTTAATTTCTTCTTTTAAATTTCTGATCTAATTACTTCGTCAGGGCTTCTTGTTTTATTATTTTAGGCAGTAACTCGTTTGAAAATGAAGTCACTTAAGTATGGCGTTGCTTAGTTTTACCTGTTCGACTTGTTTTAATTTGAGTAGAGCATCTTGTTTGTTGTAGTGTTCATTGGTTTTCTTCTCGAATGTACTTACGCTTGACTTCGGTTAACGATTCCTTCTTGGTTTCTCGGTGTTGAAAAATTGCGATCTTCTTAAAATGGCGGCGCTTCAATATGCCTTCGCCTGAATATAATTGCACTTCATTTATACACCAGTTAGCGCATTAATTTTTAATATTTTTTTTTTATTATAAAACACAAGCGTTAGGGAGTTCGCTAAATAATTGGTGTCGAATTGAAACGTTCGTACTTTTTGTAGACAGTACTAGAGAATATTTTCCAAATCCGCATGGAACATTTCACAATAAAATATGCAGTACGCGAATCTTGATTTCGAATTAGATTTATTTTAAGCACCAAAGTTTGCCGACTGCGCCAGTTATATGTTTATTATAAGTATTTGTATCAATTGAAAAATAAACACGAAATAATTTTTATTATTTTATTTTAATTTATCGAGCTCGAATTCAACATCTAACCGTGAAGAAAGGCTATATCCAAGAGAAGTGCTTAATTCGGGGTAACTCTCCATCATGGTCTTCTTCCGGAGAACGTGTTGGAGAGTTGGAGTAATGGGAAAATGGAGTTTCACCACACGCTTAGTATACTACAGTAGCAAATAGAACTCTCCATGTTTACACCATTAGTGGGTGGATACATACATGGGGAGGTGCAGGTAGCACATTTGTATTATATGACAATATGTTTATTTGCATCGCTACGTTTTTTCCATTACTCTTTGAAGATGATATCGGTTAACTGGCTACCGCCATGATTGGCAAGAGCAGCGGACGATAAGCTCTTGCTCTTTTGGCTCTCTTAGAACTTTTAGAGTCTGGCTATTTTTGATAGACGCGTGTCTTAAAAAAAAATTAAAAACAAGGAGTCATTACTCATTAGCAGTCAAAGCGAACGATCTTGTCGGCCAGTGCAAATAGCCAAAACATGACATTAAGCTATGTCTATTCTTTGGCGAGTTGTGTGTGCCGTTGATTTTGTCTTTGGAATTCCTTATATCCTCCAGTCCTTATTCAAAACATTGATTATGGTTCATAGTCCAATTTGTAAGGTTCAGGAGAGCATGAGCGTAGTTTAGACGCGAAGGAATTTCTACGTTTTGAGGGGAAATATCTTAAACTCAATGCAGAGATTTTTTTTTATAATTCGTGCAGGTTCAAGAGTTACGCTCTTATGATGTTTGTCGCACAACCTGGACGGGATGCAGATGGTTTGTGTCGAAGATGTTCGTTCACTAATCTCCGGAGGTGGTTGTCTTGGGATTCGAGAGATTCGACTAAATTGGCGCTTTGTTTGTAGTTTTACAGTAATTTTATTCCATGCCATTAAGATGTTATATTGGAAACACGCAGAGTATGAATTTCGAAGTGATCTTATACTGCGAGTGTTATGCCTTCGTCAGCATTTTTTTTCTGATCATATCTCATTCACAACTTGTGTTGTTGCACAGTTTTTTTCCGTATAGTTATTGTTCTTGGCTATGGTCAGACTTGAACTACAGACCTTTCGCTCAACAGTCGGTGATGATTACCATTGTACTACTACCACCCGGCGGCTAGCAACGTTGAGGGCTCATAAGTATTCTTTGATCTTGAGGATTATACCCATTCATGGCTTGTCGACTTGTATTCTGTGTTTGTTTACTTTACCATTGTCAACAATTATATTACGTGTATTGCCGCATAAGTTAGAGCATCGTCTAATAAAATGATTTATTGCCTTTTAGGCCACCTTGTGTTACGAGAGGTTTGCCAGAAGCCCGCTAAAAAAAACAATGCGATTCTGGAGTGCTGTCTGTTCTAAACCCAGCTCCATCAAACCTAAATCTTTGAGCTATGGCGCCCTCTTACCCTAAAAATTAGGACCTATGACGGCTAACTTAAAAAAATAGCGGATCCTGCTTTTGTTGTTCTTGCTGATGCTCTTAATGCTTGCTGATCCCTTTATATTGTATTTTTGCGGCTTTGCTTTAGTCAGCTTATGAGTCGACTTGGTTGGCTTGGTTTGTGTGTTTTTGTTTTGTTTTTTTTTAGCAATTTGTTCTGTCGAGCAGGTTCCTGCACCATCGGTTGCGATACCACTTCGCTTTCCTCTGAATTCGTCAAAGTGACGAACGAGTTATCCCCATATAAAGGCCTAGCAAAACAAATCACTTAAAAGTATTAAAATAAGTAAACAGCATTTATAAGACTCAGTAAGTAGACAATCAGTCAATCGCCACAAATGTGATTGATTATATTCCACACAAGTCATTACTGATGTTGTTCACACTCCAAGTACACAAACACCGTGTTCCATAGTGCAAGACTGCATAATTTCTATTCTTTATTATTGTGCATCTCATTTAATAACATTTCCTCAGATTATAAGAGCAAATAAATATTTGATGTAGAACGGATTACGTTCACCTTTATTTAAAAAAAAACCCAACTGTCTGTGACACGTAAGTTTGAATGAGCTCTGTGCACAGAAATAACACATAAACGAAGTGAATTATGGTGTTATGACGTAACAAGCTTCGTTTATACATTGCAATAAAGCACTAAAGTCGGTAAGATACGGCTGTTGTGATATCCTGCTTATAAAATGTCTACAGAGAAGCTATTAAGTGAAATATCTGAATTAAAGCAATACATATATTAGATAGAGATTAGAGAACCTTCGCAGGCTTTTAGACAGAAGGGAACGTAAAAAAAACCTTTTTTGCGTTTTATTCGTATTTTAATTTAATATTTTATTTATAAAACAATTAAATTACTTAATAAAATCCTTAATCTATTGCAAAGGATTCGGAACTTACAAAACTATACTCTCGTTCGTTAGGTTTTATTAAATTCTTTTATCTATTCTAAAATAAAAATCGCTCCTTTGTAGGGAAGCCTTTTAAAAATAAGTAGACTTACTCAACATTATAGCATAGTTAAGATTAAGTTTTAGTCTAAACTATTTGCCATTGATCAATTTTAAGACGTCTCCAGGAATGATTAGAAAGCTATAAGCTGCTGTTCGTACTTATGACTAGATCACGGATGGGTATTATTTTACAAATAAACTAGGTATTTACGGGAAGTATTTTAGACTTAAGACGATCTTGCATATATTTTTAGTTTTGTGATTCTAAATAAACTGGGTTCTGGTTGTTGTTTTCCACTTTTCCTTTCTTCGGTTCGTTCCAGTACTGAGGTGAAGTTTTTCCAAATACAACGAAAAGCAGATTGCCGACTAGGAAAAATCCAGCCGCGATAAAGAAGATTATCCTCCACTGATTTGGGTCCGTCTAAAGGGGTAAAAAAATGTTAGCTGTCATTCAAAGCCCAAGATATTTGTCTTACCTCATCGCTAACAATTAATCCAACAGTGAGTGGAGCAATGATACTCATTATATTAGCGGCGCAGTTGGTAATACCCATCAAGGTACCAGCAAAGTTCGGAGACAAATCAATATGATTCACTTGGAAGCCCAGGTAACAAGCAGCCATCATTCCTACAGTCAAAGTGAGCAGAGCAACTGCTAAATTCACATTGCCGCCATCCATATATCCTAAACCAATGAGACCACACATTGGCACCCACAACCCGATCGAGTTGAAGAATTTTCGACTAAAGTTCAGCGACATGCACTGTCTCTTGTTCAGTATCTCCGAGATGAATGTAAATACGAAACACAACAGAAACATAGCAAAGTATGGCAACGCGGAGAGTAAAGCATTTTTCTTGATATCCATTCCTAGAATGTTCTTCATGTAGGTCGGCATCTCGGTGAGTAAGGTCCAGAAACCCCAGTTGTTCGCACAATGTGAAGCAAGTAGTACGAGGAACGGTCCCGACAGTAGAATATCTTTCCACGGAGTCGGGAAATTGGGCTTCTTCCCTCCGTCTCCACTACCCAACGATGTCTCAATGTAAGATCTCTCTTCCTCCGAAATAACTTTACTTTCTCCGGGAGTACTGGATGAGAAGAAGAACCACAAAACAGCCCAAACAAGTCCAAATCCTCCCGAGAAATAAAATATACTCGGCCATCCCATTGACGACGAGGCGAGTACACCACTAACACTCATTGTCAGTGCGGTGCCAAATTGTGTTCCGGCATAGCTGAACGTTCCAAGTTTTCCACGTTCTTCAACGGGTGCCCATTTCGAAAGTATTGTGTGAGTCGATGGGAAAATGCATCCCTGACACAGGCCCTGGATGACACGGAAGGCACAGATTAGTGGCCAACCACCTAAAGAAGCACTCAATGGTGTGAGTATGTTCAAAATTGCACAAATTAAAATTCCGTAAAATACAACAAATTTCGCGCCGTATCTCTGGGCAATTTGACCAGCTGGGATTTGGGTGATTACGTAACCCCAAAAGAAGCTGCTTAGAATGAGTGACTTGGTCTTTTCCGTCCATGGATATTCCTGAAAAAGAAAAGAAAATCTCGTTATAGAGTGTGGTTAAAGCAATCAATTGAATGAAAAATATTTCATAATCGAATGGGTGATATGTGACACTGCAGATTGTTGAGGTCTCTAACATGAATCAGGTTGTGAATTATTTATACTCCATCAACCACATAACAACTTTTTTTCCTAGTTCACTATAATTTATGTAAGTCGGTTGGCTATGCTTTAATGCTTAACGATTTAATAATAAAAAATCGGATTTAAATAAGCTTCCTTTTAAATGAATTAAGTTGGCAAGAAAATGTAGATAAGTAGGTCTGGGGATATGCTAATTTATGTAAAAGCATGCACCACAGATTCAGACAAAAATAGCAAGAAAACCTCGGGTTCTGGTTTTAAAATGTACTCGTATACGAGCATGTCGTATTCGACTTATCCACTTTCATCGTTTCACCCAACATATTCTGTATCAACATGTAATAGTTGATCTCCACAGTGGTTATCGAAAGTTATGATTCTGAGATTGAATGAAGCCAATGACAAATATTTAGAAAAAAAACTGATAGATAATTCAAAGAATTCCAATGAAGATCAAATCGATGCCATCCATAACTCAATTATTAGGTTATAGGTTGTATCCCACCGCGTCCGAATAGCAGCAGTTCAGTTCATCATGAGCTGACTGAGTCTTACTTACATCGGCTGGCGTATGGAACTTTTTTTGCTTTCCCGGAAACTATTCAATAAGAAACCCTAATTGTCCAACAGAGACGGAGTCACAGGGCTTCATGACAATACATGACCATACGTATCAAGAGCTGTTGTCCAAAATTAAGCTTGATACAGCAAACCATTTTTTCCCATACACAATACTTATCTGATTTATCACCAAACGACTACCACCGGGTAGATCATTTTCTGGTAAGTCTTTCTGGAGTCTTTTAATCATAAAGTCTCGCTTTTTTTAAACTGGTATACCGTGATTAAAGAGAAAGGTGAATTTTCAATTTGAACTTTGAGTTATTTGTTTTATGTCAAATTTCATTTCATTATCTTCATGATTACACAGTAATGCTTGTGCTGTGTGATCAACTACTGCAACCTTGAGAATATTACAGGATGCCTTAGGTGACTCGGCCTAATTGCAGAGAAAGTGTTGAAAAAATGTTGTTTTCACTCGGCCAAAAACATCAACTGATGAACAACATGTCAATGAAATCAAGAATTAAAACCATCAATCGACCATTAGACCTTGTTAATAGGCATGGATCAATGGATCAATTCAAACAGTCTTGAAAAACCATTTAGGCCTCAGCGTCGCGCTGAGATCGCAACTGGAGACTTGAATTTAGCTCCGGGTGCCTTCTGCCCATTCAATAAATCAAAGTAGTCACCTCGGAGATACCGTTTCGAGTTCATACAAGAAATCCAATATTAATCGCAGCGTGAGATGTAAGTCATTTTGGAAATGCGGTTTACTAGCGTTTTCGAAAATTGCAAAAACCTTGGCATACGTATGTACGAGTATACTTTGAAGAAGCGAAAGATTTGGAATATTGAACAAATATTGTTAAATTTACAAAAACATTCATATTTCAATTTGAGGTCACCATTTGAATTTCGTGAGCTAAACACATTTGATTCTTGTTTTATTATGTTGGTACACGTGTCCCCTAACATATGTCGACATTGTCAACTACTTTGAATAAATAATTTGTCTTTCACGTAATGAAAGTTTGACGTATTTTGATGTGCTTGGTGACTTTTAGCTACTTAAAAAATGGATTAAAAAATCTGTATCAAATTGTGTGTGAAAAATCGATAACTTTTGACCAAAACAACGATCGCATGACCACCACTTATTAGCTATTAAATGATGGTCCGGACTTGCTGAAAAGGGACATAATTGGCGACTAAACATGGATATATAGTGATGATGTCGAAGCCTAAGCCCAATCTTCCCAATGGAAGCGACCAGAGAAACCAAGAACGAAAAGAGTGCGCCAAGTTCGATCAAATGTGAATATTTGGCTCACTGTTTTCTTCGATTACTATGGCTTGCCGGAGCGTCATATGGTCAGAAAGGTCTATGCCCTTATATTCACTTGACTTAAAACTCCATTGCAAAATGTTATAACTTGCGCAAATGACGGCACCTGATAATTTCGATTTGATATGAATGAAGTAAACAGATACAGGACACGCATCGATAAGCCACACTACACGAGTTCTCCTCAAGATCCCGAAATACTCGGCATTATTTTTTATGGAATGATTCGTCAATGATTTTGGAGCAACATGAATTTTGGGGCAGATTTTTCGACAGTCCTACGCCAATTGTCGTCCGTCACCTTTATTTCCAGTACGTTGTGCGCATATGGTTACTGTGATTGATGAGCGATACAGAACCATGATCAATGAGTTTTTATTTCTGCAAATTGGCGAATTGGTAATGTGGTTCCAAGGGATGATGTGTAGACATTTTGAAGGACGCTTAACGGGCCTAATGTTTCACTTTTGGACTGTCGATAAATTCGCCCGATTTAATCGTTCCAGACTTTTCTTTTTAGGGTTGGCTAAGAACTTATCGCTCAAAATTTTGATTGAAAATGTGTTAAAAAAGCCTCGATTATTTGACTGATTCTATTTTCAGTAAGCAATGAAGGAAAAAAACTTTAAGGTCGAAATCATCATTAAATAAAAAGTTGTCATTTGATTTTAAGCCAATGGAACGGCAACTACGGTTGATGCGTTTTGGCCACCCTATACATATGCGTACGTATCAAAGGAGCAACATTACATAACATGCTATGCAACAACCTAATAAAATGGAAATGATATAACAAAAACAAACGAAATATAATTACATAGAAGAATTAACAAACTTACATCAAATGCATCATTGGTGTTCTTGTCGGTCATTGCGACGATGGCAACGGACATGTTCACTCGAAGCCCGTAGGCCACAGCTAAGGCGAGGAAAACGAGAAAACATTGCAGATGTCGTATGCCAAATATCGATTCTGAAAATATAAAAAAATAAAAATTAAATAACTTGTACTGCAGCTGAATGCTTTATCAGGAGGAGTATTACGTATACGCTCCACTGACCGAAAGCAGTTCATTGCCTTATTAGGCTTTCATATTGATCCAAGAAGTATGCAACTATAATCTAGAAGAATCTACGATTGGTTTTGAGCGAATAAATCGCACTCTTGGACTATTGCAAGAATCACGAACGAGATATGGATTGTGCGTTCTGTTACGTAATGACCGCGGTTATAGCCATTTCGAGCTTGAGGCTTAAGACAACTATTTCTTCTTACCACAGTATATAAAGCCTGACAATCGTTTATGGAAACATGCTAATAAAGAAACGGAAAATCAATCATGGGAACTGCTTCAAAATCTGCACTCTCAAGGGGGAAAAAAATCTAAAAACGCACAACTCGTTGCAAGTCGACTGCAGAACAACTTGCTGTTGGTAGGAGAAAAGACTTGGACCTCCAGATGAAACTGGTTTGTTTTGCCTCTGCTTCCGTCACTGTAAACAACGAGCTACCGTTCGTCGAGTAATAATGTAGTATCTTACGATTTCATGACGTGCGGCGACAATCAAATTCCAACTTGCTTTCCATTTATAAATCAAAGAAATTTGAGACTACATCATGCTTATCGCACTTCAGTGGTTTTATTTGGAACACCCTTGAATTTTATGGGCTTGTCTCTTGAGCTTTCGATGGCGATAGCCTCTGAAGAGGTGAAAAAAAATAAAGCTCAAAATAATTATAACTAAGAAACAAAACCAGCAACGATGTCTCCTAGGAAAACATTTATTGGTTGCGTTATCCACCAAAAAAAGGTAATTATGATCTTAACTAGAGGGGTTTAGGCTAATATCGCGCACTTTAAGTAATTTATAGCGCAAAATGAAACTGAGTGTCTGTGATTTTTCACCATTTTTTTTTCAAGCACCTGTGGCCGCGAATCAATCGTTTAATAGTTTATTACTAATCACGCTGCTAAATCGCTGTGTTACAATATATACCTGATTAAATCGCTCGCGACAACTTTAAAATACCTTTATCTTCGAATCTCCGATTTTTAACCATATTGAAAACTTCCTCGTTCGGTACTGTTGAATTGGAATATCAGTGTCGTTCTATTCTCCACTTCTTGTCGTGTCGACGTTTTATCATGGACTCTTGATAACTATCGCCCTTTGCTGATAGATAAAAACCAATGAAATAATCAAGAGACACAGTTGTTCACTCTATCTCACTATCAAGTGAAAAGCAATCACAAAATCACGGAAGGAGCAAACACTCGTAGATTGTGTCCCGGCTATACTCTTGACAACTCGAAAAACTATTCAATGACTGAATGAATCTCCAGATTACAACGTTAAGCTTAGTTCGAATGGCGAGAACTGAACTCACATTCTCAGTCAATTAAAGTTAAACTAGCTACTGATAATTGCTGCACAGCAGCACATTTCTTAGGTGCTTGGGATGAATGATAGCCCAAGCTGAGACTGGAGGCAAATTACTGAAAGAAACCAATTGCGTCTTGGGGGCTGCGACTTGAAGTCTTATCGTCGCCTTGTTACTACATCAGACATACGGCGCGACAAAGCCTTATCTTTCGGGGACAAATTAAGTGTGAAGATGGTTGACAACTTAAGAGCTGGCTTCTTCATGTTTAGGTCAAAATGAATACAAAAAAACGTTATCGTTTCGGTGATTACACGGTGTGAAAAATTCCAATCAATTATTGTTGAGGTCAAGATGTTTTATAATCCGCAGTTATTTATATGTATAACTGCCATGTTTATTTTAATTCCATCTCATGCCCTCCGCTAGTGGCATACTTTCTTCTGATATTAAATATGTGTCGTCGAATTAGTCGAAATCAAAACACAAAACCGGAATGTTGCCAACGAAAGTGATGAACTCTAAATAAGTTTATTTACCCCGGCCGGTGGTGATGATGTGAATAATTTCCCACGTCGAAATGACCCTTATGAAAAGAGTGTTCTTAAAAAGTTATTCTTTCTATTTCACGGAATAATTTGAATATGAAGCCCGATCGTCAACAAGATGGCCCGATGAACTTGAACTTGATTAGATTGATAGACCTTGAATATATATGTTATTTTGGTAAATAATTATGGCGGTGATTTTCATCCGACACATAGACATATAATATAATATATCATTCGATCGTAGATCAAGTAGAGTGTTATTCACAAGGACTTAGCAGTGACGATGGTAGACCGACACATGTTGTCAAAATAGAATCCAAATAATGATATAAATACAATAGATGTATACTTTTATTGAAGTTGTTTCTAAGAAATATGATTTCTTCTTCTCATAATTATCATTTATGAGCACTGACCCCGATCTGATGCAATACCATGTCATGTTTACTCATATGCATACACTTGGTCTTATTCATGAACCATCCCTTCACTATAAAATTAACATACGATCAGCTTAACAGCTCTCTGTCAAAATATAAAGTAGATTGAGCCTTCCCTGTCCAGCTAACTCAAAACTGACAGCAGTAAGCACTCGCGAAACATAAGGCAATCAGATAATCCCAGTGACGATCTCAACCGAAAGGCGCTTCATACAATTTATCACGGCGATAAATCAATTATAAATTTAACTGAGCACGCTTCAACGACTTAATGTTGGCAATTAACTTACAAAAATAAATAAATTATCATTCGCCAGCAATAAAGTCAAAGCGGACAGGTTTTACTACTCATATGGTAGATCCACTGCTATTGTATAAGGGTATTCGACTGCCCAAGTGGTTCTATCGAACAGAGTTTAGCAGAAAATGAGCTGCAACATTGGGAAATGAACGCTAATTGAAAAGTGGTTCGGGTGGCACGGTCGTGCTGCAGCAGCACGCCAATTGTGTCAACCATGAGTGACAGAAGGCAATTGGCTAAAAGGAATATAATGGCAACAACCAAGTGTGAAACAGATTAAGCTCAGCTCAGTTTTTAGACACATGTTGATTCCTAGAAATAATAATCCACATGTTAATTACTACATTACATTCTCGTTTTGTTCGTGATGCCTCACGTGCGGCGTCGACTAACGCGCTCGAAATTTGATCATTTTGAGCGATCAACTATATAACTCCAGCATTCCATTGACTCCCCATGTATGTAACTATTGATGGATGACGGGCAACTATGAATAACGAAAGTTGACAGATTGTGTTACTTATTTTAGTAATGGTGTTATACAGTAAATATGTTTGGCAATTTCTTGAATTGCATTAGATACTCGACCACATTCCACTGGCATCGTATTTTTTACTTTAATTAGGCACGATCGCTCCTCATTCGAGCAGGTGCATTTGTCACCGATGGATGCCACGTAGGCACACAGAATTTCGGAATGAAACCGAGACAATTTGCATGATAGTGTGACACGACATCATAAATTGCAGAACAATTTTATTGATTTGGCAACACGCTAATTGCTTGATCATTTTTGACTCATTTGAATTTAGGATCAACGGGTAGGTAGCTCACCGAAATCCGGAAAGAGCAGTTTTTCGGGTTCCCGGACTGTCACAATCGTGTGTGAAATTTTAGCCGGACACGCGGAATATCATGTTATCGTTAGTGAAGCTGAAAGATGTTTATCTTTGAGAGCCATCTGCATGATTCTGAGGTATATGTTATCACGAATTCCAACTTTCTTCGCCTTATTATTAGCTTGATGTCTACCATTCCGTGACGAGAAAGTTCACTGTATTTTCGTACTTATTGACAACAAAGTAACCTAATATAAGCAAAAATGCAAGTCATTTTCAGAGACTTTTTTGGTTATCTTGTATTGTAATTAGGTATGGAATGTAGATTTTAGCATTATTGAAATAATAATAAAATATTGAGCGCCTTTCAGATCTGGGATGGAGTCGGCGTGGGTGTTATTTTATAATTCTCCTTATGCTAGTCTAAAGTGGTGACGAAATAATAATTGAAAAGTGGCAGCTTTTGCCTTAAATATGTTAGAATCGTCAAAAACTTAAAACAAAGCCTTGAGAGAACATTTAAATCAATTAAATGAATAGAGTAGCTTGTGGTGACGGTTTTTCCATAACAAATATCACGATATCAGTCATGATTTTTTTTTTCTCCAGTAATGATCCTTTTAATCGAATCTGGATCGTCATTCATGCGACGTTCTTTTGGTCAAAATTTGGCAATTTTGGGACAAATTTCGCTGATACGTCTCATGCCCAAAATATCTGGAAAAAATTCATGACAACTGATAGTCTGCTACTTCTTTGATAGTGATTCAATTCACCATAGCAATGTTCCTTACTGCTTTAACGTTTTCATCCGTTGTTAATGTGCTAGGGCGTCTAGGGCAGGTTTCGGCTTTCTGTGAAGAGCTTGTATCACTTATAAAAAAAAAAATTGTCAACCAGTCATTCATTTCATTTTTCAAATTCAAAAACTAATTTTTGAGCAAACCTCGCAGATGTAGGTCGAGTTTGCCTACAGGATTTTCTTGTAGATGCGTTACCACCTTCAATTGCATGCGAGTAGTTCGGGTAAGGTCATCTGTTGGGAAACAGTGAGAATTTATTCAATATAATGCGGTAAGGATTAACGCTGTATCTGAGAAGGTATTGATGCGTGTTTGTGTTTTATTTCCTGTGGAATTCAATTCAAATGAACCTGACAACGACAGAAATAAAATTTTCAAAATTCATTCCGGTTAATATCTATTTACTTCTGAAGCCAATAGAACCGGACCTGAATCACGGAACAGTAAAATTATTGAATTTATATTTCACCGGGAATCTTGTATGGCTCCTGTGTGGTCAACAATGGACTGTAATCTTATAAACACAATGCTCGTATATGTATACATGACCTGTGAATTTTTCTTCATTTTGGAACTGCTGGAGACGACTGTGACTTGTGATTATAACCGGCCTTGACCTCGCTAACGTGGTTTGCATCGAAATTGAACGAGGACAGAGAAAGACACTGTTCTGAATTTTAATTTATTTTTAGTTCAACTTTGAAAAAAAAAATGCTTATGGACTCTATCAGGGCTACCTTCGGTGTGACCTCTGGAGTACGCGTAGCTTTCTTGATAAAATCGTTTTTAGGTCGCTTTTAATCAGCGTGTCTCAATGTGTTTAGACACACATAGCTTGCCGGAAATTATGTATTATCTGACAACGCGAATTCGTGTTCCATTTAATGACAAATGAGACGAATTACTGTCGGAACAGAATCTGACTGAATGCTAGTTGAGAGCGAAAGCTCATTGTGTGGGTATTAAAAAACCTTTGTAAATTTAAACCTGTGCATAGGCATGACTAGTTGTAGTTTTTAGATTTATGGTCAATAGAAAACGAATTACCGCTTTCTAGTGTCTCTCACTTGATTGTCATCTTATGTCCTGATCAATTTCTTTGAAGAAAAGAAACCCTCAGAGCAGTAGAACCATGTTATTGTAGCATCAGCTAGAATTAGGTAAACCCCCACTCATAAATGGATAAGCACAACATTTTTGTGTACGAATGGAAATTGATTAACACATCAGCAAGTAGAAACCAAACAATGTGAATGCGGATCGAAGGCACAGGCTTGTAATTAAGTTTCACCATCAACACAAATAAACAACTTATTACGAGTAATATTGTTAATTAATTTCGTTCAACATCGCGAAACTTGTTTCTGAAGTGTCCACTTTCAAAAGTCTGCGCTATAGCGGAACCGGGGATTTTCTACGCAAAAGTGCCTGAGGATGATGAGACGTCAAAATCGCATTATCTATGCACGGGCCGGTGTTATTCATTACGGTTGGTAGATAAAAATCTAGTGCATGATTAAGGGGAGCTTATATACTACTTGATTAATTAATTTATTTATTTTTACTTGTGTTAGGAAATGTGTCAAGGATGATATCAACTCAAACGTGATGATCGCAATTGATCTGGTCCTTCATTCACAGTAAAAAGCAATTCTAAATGATAATCCACAAATGGTTTAAGTTGTTATTGTTTTTATTGTTTATAAATCATTCTTTGGCAATTTAGACGCCAGTTACGTGGGTGGTTGTTGTTTGACAGCAAATGCTTGTATGTGCTCCCACAGGAGCTCCCGCGAATCAAAAGAGTGGCCAAAACCCTGCATGAATTTCTTGTTGTCAACACCGAGTTATTAACTGATTAAATGACGAAAATATATTCAAAAATACGACATTGACCGTAATATGTACTTCATACTCGAAATCTGTGACAACCTGTATGGGAGTGTAATTCAAAGAAACCACACATCCAGTTGTGGGTATTCTCAGTCAAGGACGGTAGCTAAACTATTCTGACATGAGATACTGAGAATGTGCAATGGATTCTAGCTATGTTGCTTAGGCCATAAGAGATCTTGAAACAAGAACAAGAACACCTTTGGGTAAAAAAAATTAAATTTAACGAAGTGTTGGGGGTTGATATTAATTCGTAGCGTTTTACCAGAGATGGCGTAGTACATTCTTCATCTATTACCTGCGGAAAGTATATCATTTGGTTAGAGTGTGAGTAGCAGCACCACTTTATCGAAAATGTCAAACTTTGTTCCCGATAAGTTATTTTTGCGAGGCGTTCATCGTATTTTAATCGAATTGTGTTCTGGCCATGCTCTAGTTAAGCAAATGTGTCGGAAGTGTTTCAAACGGTTTCAAGTTATGATTTAGATTTGAAAGACAAGGAACGACTTGAAAACCTTCAAAAGTTCGGAGGGATCGGAGGAACTAGTTGATAAAGACCCATATCAAACACTTCAAAAATTATCTGAGTCCTTGACCTTAAGGCCATGTGAACGATTTGAAAACGTGGACTCTGGGTGCGATTGAAACCGAGGGCCGTCGAAAGGCATTTTTTTTCACCTGTGAACAGCTGCCTCATGGGTCATGGGTTAAGCCCAGCCAATCATCAACACTAAACCAAATACCCAGGGATCCAATTTCATGCTCTTTATTTGGTGGGATCAGAAGGACATGTGCTGCTCAGGACGGAAAGTCTCTGCAAAGACTGTGAAAAACCTTGGAATCATCCTTAATCAACAGCTTATGTAGTGGGATCACATCACCAATTTAACAGGTAGAACTTACGACATCTTGCGTACTCTGAAATTTGTCTACAAGTTAGCATTAAATCAGTGCTCGTCAAGACACTACTGATCCCTATTTTAACGTACGCACTTTGATAGTCACAGCTCAGGCAAGCTAACAGTTGCGTTTCATAGTACACTGCGCTTCATATACAGATTATGACGTGGAAGTGGAGCATTGATATTACGTAATTTTAACAACAGGGTGGTAGAGAAACAGTTTTTTATTTACGCCTTAAGGGTTGTCTAGGTACTTGTTTATTTTTGTTTTATTTTTTTTTTGTGACTCCAAGTATACAATCACGAAACCGTAGCTAAAGTTCTAATATAAGTTCACGTTCTACAGAACTATGCGCTTGACCCTCTTATCACTTCATAATTTGATTACCTCTGAAAGTGGTTATCAATCTAATCGAATCGAGTTCGAGAGGTGATATTGATTTGCTAGAAGTGGAAATAAATATTCCTCAATTGTAAAATTAATTAGTTACTACCAGGGTTAGGAAATCCTCAAGAGTCTTTCTTATTAAGAAAATTCAGTTAAACTTGTCAACGCTGTCCTATTCACTTTATATAAAACTGCTAGTTCCGAACGCAGTTTGAGACACGTTTCTATATAAAGAAAAATCCGAGATGGTGTGTGCAACTAATAATGTTCCTATCAAGTAGACACGTCCACCTAAGCCCGCATGCACATGGTTATGATCGAACACCATTGCCATTACCTTCCTAATATTTTTAAATATTAATAGCAGGTAAAGGCATTCATTATCATAGATTTTATGCAATCGCATTAGCATTTGTATCACAATGTCACCAATGTCGCGATTTATTTAATTTTCCCCTAGCGTTGAACGCTGCGAAACTGGTTCAATTAGATGTACACGGTTCACTCGCATAGGCGACGTGTCCATCGGAAGTGTTTGAAACAATTATGTGGTTTTCTTTGTTCCTGAACAAAGGACTATTCTTCGGTAACTAACGAAAGTCAGCGAAAACGAATCCGCAACCGTATTAGGGGACGAAATTATAGACAGGCTTATGTGCCTGTGCACATTTTAATTGGAACTACTCGATTCGAACAATGATTTTTTTGATTATGGCTTTCAGGTGAATTCAACTAAATCGCAATCGACTCTCGTAGTTGGCGGAACCCGACAACGAATATGAATGTGGATATTATGAACCTACTTGGCTTCAAGTCTGCGGCTGAGACACTTCCTGCTTCCTTGGCTTTGTCCAGTTGTGTGTTTCCCGTGCTGATGGTGCTGATGGTGCTGATGGCTGGGATGGTGTTGCTGGGTGACGATGCCTCGTCCAAGTCGGTCGGCGTCTTCATAATTTGTTAATTCAACTGGTTTGCAAATTTAACACAAATTTCACTTTTTTTGACTATTTTTTTTTTTCAAATGCAGTGGATCACAGACATACGATCAGTACGGATCAACGGACGCCTTGCAAGTAAGCTTCCTCCACACGTATGTTGTTAATTTATAAAAAAAAAATTATAATTTCCCAATGGATCCCGATGTTGGGAAGACACGACTACTTTCTTCGTTTTGTATTTTTAGCACCACCGAATCACCGTTGCATATGCCTGGATAATTGCACCATTCGTCCGACTTTGTTTGATCAGAGTTAAAAGGCGAATGATCAGCTGCGGGTAGCGCCGCCGTCGTACTAAGCTTCAGTTAACAGGCAATGTGTTTGGAAATGTTGAAAATGCGATCACCGCGTCCGGCCAGTGGGTAATATTGTTAATAACTTTTTTCTTAGCTTTTACTATTCGCATTTAATAGCTACAGCGTGTTATGACCAATGGAACAAGTTATGGAGCGGCTCGGCTCGGTGCCGAAATTCACTCTGGCAAATTTGGGCCGAGTGTCCATTTATTTATTGTTTTTGATATAAATCACAGATATTCGCCAGCAGGTGATTGGTGTTTACTACTTCTTGTGCCTACTCGTATCTTCTCTTTCTGCTTCTGTTGCTTTCTGACGCTGTTGATTTAGTCGCTGGTAGCGATAGGTGAGTGTGTGCGATTAGTGGTGGTACAATTGATAAAGATACTAAATATTCTGACGCCACAGCTGTGTGCAGATCACACACGTGAAGCTCGACAGGTAATGAATTGTGAGCTGATGATTTGATGACAAGAAGCGATAGGTATGGTGATAGATTTCCACATGCTCGGGGTGAGTGTTTGTGTTCGATATTGCTGTACTGATATCGGCTCAAAGGTCGTTGGTTAATTGGTAATTTGTGTGACTGCGTAAACGATTGGGTTCTTATGTCTTCATTACAGTCTTAGATAACAGCTGTGGAGCTTACAAAGGTGTGTCTGTGTTGTTGAATTACATGATATCAAAGAGGTCAAGTGGAAGTAATGGGTGTCCGTCCGGTGTACTTTATTGACGTTTTCCCTTCGTTCGGCTATCAATGGGGCTTCATTTCTTATCTGAATTGGTTTCTTGTTGATATATGTGTCAACGTATGTCAAACAAATGCTAAGGTACTTGACGTATAGCTTAGATTTTTGAAAAAATAAATCTCTGACGCACATTCGCTCATATCCATAGAAAATAAAAGTAGTTGTCAATTATTTTTTTAAATTTCAGTTTATCCATCGAGTACACTCGTGATGTATCTTGTGATCAAAAGTCACGAGATTTTTATGTATTTATGTTGATAAAAAAAAAACAAAAACTATTACTGTAGAGGTATCGGTTTAGGGAAGAAGCTAACCTTGATAACTCGTCAAATTAAAGTCGAAATTCTGGTTGGGGAAGGTTGTTCTCAAAAATTTCAGTTAATCTATTTGAAAATTCAAAGATTTTAGGGTGAATTTCGGTTCGAAATTCCATTCTATGTTGTATTAAGCTTGAATACGACTTCAAATACTTACGAGGGTAAGGTGATAGGTTCAGGGCCTGACAATGAAAAAATGCGGTTTTCAATTAAAAAATAATTTAACTTTCTAGACAATCCCTTTTGACTTGATCTAGCGTTTGTCCAATATTCCTTCCTGGAAGTGAGAGTCTAGAGGGCTGTGAAAATATTCATTTAGGGCCCTTTAAAACTTCCCTGGAAGGGCTTTCCAAAAATACATTTCTTTAAGTTTGGGAACCCATAGAAACCTGATGGTGCGAAATCAAGAAAACAGGGAAATAGCTGAACAAATCGTACTCACAAACCCGCAGTTTTCTTGCAAGACGCCTGCTGCGAAAATTCGTGCAAATAAACTAATTGAATGAGCTAGTGAGAATTTGTCATACGAAACATAATTTTTTGATGATTGGAAGGTCTGTGTTAGGCTGAGAACTTTTAACTTACCCTCATAGCAATTAAGTCAAGTAAAGTCATTATGTTGCTTCTTTTTTTTTTCTCTAAACCATTTCACCGGGGTAGTTTCTCTACAGGCATGAAATATTGACAAGTATGTCCAGAGCCTACAAGGCTCCCAGTTAAGATGAAAGATACTAGCTCTCAATCACCTCAGACTTCGCTATAAGTTTGTAAATGGCAACTTTGACCGTTTTTGCTCTTACTTTTCAAGAGATAAGTATATAAGTTCGTCCACTGTCACATCATTTGGTGCACACCTTAGTGTTCACGATTTTATTACCTACCTCAATGCTAGACAAAAGATACCAAATCCAGTTTTCCTTTGTTAATTAATTAAAATAGTACCTACGGGTCCCTTGCGGATACTCTTATTTGAGCTGAAAAACTTTAAAATATATCTTCCGAGCGAAGGGAAGCGGTTCAGCTGCTTATCGAGGAGCTTGTGTGAAATATTGCTGCCGTTACTGAAAATGTGGCTGAAAACTCAAACCTTGACGAGAAAAGAATTGAGCCATCCGTGTAAGAGAACGTAAGCCCCAAACTACCAAGTTCATCATACTTTTGTGAATTCGAACTTGGAAGTCCCAAATCACTAATGATAAAGCAAATTGCTTCATTTGCGGAAACATAAATTAAGAGCAGAATCAAGAGTTTCCATTTCAACCAGGAAAAATTGTTGTTTGGTGTGAAATTTGGGAAGGCGGCGTCTTTGGGCCATTCATCTTTCATTCGAGATTCGCGACCCAATGGTGACTGTCAATGGGGAACGGTGTCGGGCGGTGAGGACGGACTTAATATGGCCTCAATTATATGACAAGAACTTGGACGACATGTGGTTCCCTCAAGTTGCCTGACGCGTAATAATTCGGTCGTTACATTGCACGAGCACGCTTTATTTCTAAAAGAGGCGACGTTCTTAAATTTTTTTCTCAGAGGCTAATTGGTTTATGGCAAGGATTGTCCAACTGGAGAATAACGTCATCCCTTTGTCTAGGATCTTTAGGGACTCTAGGAAAAAATTTATGTAGGTTCTCAATTTTTGAACCCCAGGACCTTTCACTGCAAACAATGTGTTGATAACTTGGGATCGGGCTAAACCAGTATCAAAATTTGACAAACATGGATAATGCTCAGGCAGGGACCTGAGGGTCTTTTGCTCTAACAACAAGGCTGTTTAAAAACAGACAACTTGATTTTATCTACATGACCTTAATCAGGCCCCTGTAACTGCCTTTGGATTTTCCGTAGGAGTCCCCTCAATGGAAAGGATTCGGATGTTTGAGAGACAATGTCTCAAGCCTTGCTTTGGATTACATAGTACACCTGAATCGGAGTTTACAAAATTTAAACCTAACAAGGTCCTATACAATAGGACTAGGATATCGCGGGTGGATAATTTTCTGATTTAACTGGTTCGAAGTCATGTTGCAAGGACAAAGGCTTCGGTTAATAACCGCTGGGGCTTACTAGCCTAACTGCTTAAACCATGAAACCATATGCCTTTACGACTTTGAGCAAGAGTCGATAAGAGGTACGACATGGTGTCACGCTCCCCAAGCTTGTGCGCCTCAAGTTCAGTAGCTCGGTTTCCTGCCAAGATCAAGGAGACATCTTTGGCTCCTATAGCCGCTTCAAGGCAAAGCCTGGCGAATGTCAATGGTAGGTCTAGATAGGCTAGTATGTTAAGGAAGGGTAGAGTAGGTTAAGGGAGGTTATGGTGGTTTAGTCTTTTGTTAATTTGAATGCAAAAAAGGAATTTAAAAAACAATAAATTCAAATTTACTAACGTTTGGACCCAGCCATATTTATGCAATACTCGTAGAGTCATAAAAATTTTAACCTCTTGAACCGTGTTCCGTAAATGAAGCAATAGAGCCGATCCGCGCCATATTATTTTGGAAATATAGTGGTATTGAATGTACTTTGATCCGCAACAAAGGTGTTTGTCATGTCCCACTCATAAGTCTTATTTTGTTTATTATGGCTTGATAAGGTAGTTTCCATTGACAAGAAAAGAACCCAAATTCTCTAATTACTAGGGAAGAACCGAATGTCGTTTTAGAGATACAATTTCAATGTTGTGTATTAAGAAGTGAACTTTGGGCTTTTTTGATTAAACGTATTCTCTTATCAGCTTTGTAGGAAGTTTAAATTATTGCGAGCTAATAAATCGAAGAATATAGTACACAGATGAACAGTGGGGAATTACAGTTTTTTTCCATCCAGATAGCTTGATGAATCGTGTTTGTTTCACACTACATCTCATAGCTAGAGATCAAGAGCTTTCTAAGGCATTCAACTCTACTTCGACCCTGAGTTGCACCGAAATCTAGAATCTCAGCGTGTACACTTAAGTTTTACACTATATGTTTAGGTACATAGCATAACGCGGACAATAACATGAACAATAGTTAATAGCCCCGAGCGCGGTAAAAACCCGGAGTAGGCATTCTAAGAAGCGAGATTAATAGCTTTTATGCGACAATTACCATGTCCAGCGAAAGTAATAGCCGTCTGTCTTCACGGTTGTAAATGTCATAATAGAACGCCTTTCTTTTCAGTAACCAGTTCTAATCAACCGACGACATTTGAAAAGCTATAGTCTAGAACTGTGCAGGTAGCGAGGAACAGATTGAACTCGAGACATACCGGATACTCGGCATTAATTAAAAAACAAGCCATACGATTGGATCGCTCTATAGATAACATGGGAGTTGTCTCACATCATGAATTCATAGAGGCAGTGATTGCACTTGTAGGTATTCGATACGCGATTACTTCCAAAATTGCCGTTCACAAGGTAAATCTAGGAAATAACAACAGAAATTGCTTATACGTTGAGCCAATATATATTCGGCACAATGCGACCGCAAAACGCATGCAAATTCGTTGTGGTTAACCGCGATGTGACGCGACCCTACTCCAGCCATAGATGTCGAACTACGATCAACTGCGATAGTACTCGCGTATGACGTTCAAGTTCATGACTAGTTTTACGATCGAAATTTGTAATGTCGACATCGACGTACAAAAACTGATTTTGAATTCTCCTAACGACCGATTTAATGGTCGTACTCAAGGCACAAATCGAACGTACTATATTGCTCATAAACAGATAGGAATGCATAACTTCTACTGAAATAGTGAGTGAGTTTAATGGGTTTTGGGTTTATATAAACTGAATCAGAAGCCAGTTACAAGCAGATGATTCCCAGATACCACCCTACTCCAAGTTAATTCGATTTATTAGATGTGATGTAATAATGATTTAATTTGCTTGCATTGCATGGGCTAGCTAGGATTATATACTTGATATTGGTGGAGCAACGTCGTAATAAGAAGTTCGAAGTGTGATCTAAGCTCTACTTGGATGATTGTATAATGTTTTATTATTCTCGGTTTATCGGCCATGAAAGAGTCATTTGGATTTCTTGGGAATGTTTTGAACGGTGTTGATTCGCCTTGTTCATCAAGTGGAGCATTTCATATTGTCTCTGTTAAGATAAACAACAGTAAGTGATTGACGAATCAACTGATAAGGTTGAATGAAACATAAGTACAAAGGCCTTTATCAGCCTTGAGGAGATTGTTTTTTCTGCATCCATCAAATTTCTTTTTGCATTTTTTAATACTGATTCCAAAAGGTTGCCTTGAAGCCTAGAGAAGATTGCACATGATGTTGGAATGACGTGATATATGGTTTTTTTTTCCAAATTTTTGCCTACTTCTTGGCGCCGACGATATTCAAAAATGATAGGAGTTTGAACGTTCGTTGAAGCTCTCGCAGATGTCTTGTCTCCAGTTATCATCTAGTATTATGTGTATAACACTAAAACAGAAGTTCAAGGCTGAAATCTTACTTAGTGCGCCTAATATCATCGAGGTGACCTATCTAATTTAGAGTAGCAAAGATATTTTCTTGAACTTAAAGTGGTCATCGTGCTAACAGGGCTCTTACTGGCTGTACTAGTGTTACTAGAGGCCTTTTCCTTTTTTTGGTTAAGAGCAAAGCATTGAATAGAGCTCCAGCATTTCGAGCTTTCTCTGCATCTGCTCTGAACTGTACGATAGTGCTTTGATTTGTTTATGAAACCAGCTTGAACATTCACTTGTCATTTAAATACTTATCATATGCTTAGCATTCAAAATACACAAGTTGACGATCTTTTCGGCGCTGCACTAGATAATAAAAATATCTTGCTGAAAATTGTTAAATTAGAAAATACTGCCTTCGAGGCCAGAACAACAAGGCTCGTTGGCCATTGGTCATTTGAATGATTTTGATTTTTATTCCTTCGTTTTCTCTTCTATGGAATGGGCGTACTCGGTTCTGACTCTAAATGCTTGATCAATTTGTTTTAAACTTAGAGTCTCCGAATGAAAAAAGAAAAAAAGTCAGCGCTCTGTTGTGTCGGAGTTAAAAAAGAAACAGAAACTCTTTGTTGACACCTTAGGCTCTACTCTGAACTAAAAAAAAATCTCCTGATATTAGTGGTGAAATTACCCAAAAAGGTCTGTGAAGCGACATCAAAGTACCATTTAGGATGCTCGTAGGAATACAGTCTGAACACATTCCTCCTTCATTTTGGCAGCAAATATTTTGCTTTGATATCAGACGTATATAGAACTTAGATCCCAAAGACCAACATGGTAGAAAGAATAAATATATAATCTGCACCGTGTGATGAATTAAGTCCCAGTCGAAAAAACGAGCTTGTCTTTCGCTAAGGCTGGTGATGCTTTTGTTTACAGTGCCTTCATCGGGATTATCGTTGCACGGCTCTACTTCTCTACTGCTATATAAAGGGTGTCTCAGTAAGAGTGCACTTTTTCATTTTAAAATAAAAACAAGTATTTTATGACAGACTTGTGATATTTTTATTGTATTGTAAAGAAGACATGTTCCGATTAAGTATGGAATAAAATGTCCGGCAAATGACCCCCACGGCTCCGATGACAGGCCATTACTCTTTTCATGAAATTTTCGATGACTTTTGCACAGAGATGTGGCTGTATCTCACCGATGACGCGTTGGATTTCCGATTTGAGCTCAGGAATTATTTCGGGTTTATTCGCATAAACCAGAGATTTCACAAAACCCCAAAGAAAAAAATCGCACGGCGTTAAATCGCACGATCTTGGTGGCCAGTTGACATCAGAATTTCGTGAGATAATGTGTTCTGGAAATCGTTGCTGCAATAAGTCGATTGTTTCATGCGCGGTGTGGCAGGTTGCGCCGTCCTGCTGAAACCACATGTTGTCCAGATTCATGCCGTCCAGTTGAGGCCACAAGAAGTCCGTTATCATATTCCTGTAACGAATGCCGTTCACAGTCACTGCAATTTCGGCCTCATTTTCAAGAAAGTAGGGTCCAATCACACCGCCTGACCAAAATCCCCACCAGACAGTTACTCTTTGTGGGTGCATTTGTTTCTCATGGATTGCATGAGGATTTTCTGAGTCCCAAATTCGACAATTTTGTGTATTCAAGAAGCCATTCATATGGAAATGCGCTTCATTGGAGAAAATGACTTTTTTCGAAAAATTGGCATCGACTTCACTTTGCTCCATTACCCATTGAACCAATTGCCGGCGCTCTCCGTGGTCTGCTGGTTTGAGCTCCTGAGTTAACTGAATCTTGTACGCATGAAGGTGGAGGTCTTAAGTCAAAATTCGCTGCGTAGTGCTTCGTGAAATTTGCAGTTGTTGAGAACGATGTCGAATTGATGTTTTCGGGTTTTCGGCGACACTCTCGTTTACAGCAGCAATGTTTTCAAGAGACCGACCGGTAGGTTGACGCAAAGGATTCTTATTATTCATAATTGACCAGTTTCTTCAAATTTTTTTACTACTCTTCGAATGGTTGACACATTAGGTGCACTTTCTCGGCTGAAAATTTGGCGAAGTTTGCGAGCGGTTTCAGCGTAACTTTCCCCATTTTTGTAATGAGTTTTCACAATTATAACGCGTTGTTCTTTCGAAAAGCGCTCCATTTTTAATAATCGGAATAAACAGAGGTGACAGCTGTCAAATTTCAGAGTTGCCACTTGCATGAAAAAAAATAAATTCCAATTTTAAAAAGTGCACTCTTACTGAGACACCCTTTACAATTTGTGCTGACTACTGTCGGTTCTAAAAAAATGCGAATTGGAAAAAGAGCTCAGTACTCCGCTGAGGAGAAACAAAACGCCGCGATTTACAATTTCTATGATTTGCTGTTGAGGGATTCAAACCCTGCGTCACCAGCATCAAAAGCCAGCACAGAAAGTACTGAGCCACGTTGTTCCAAAGCTCATAGCTGGATTATATACGAAGAACTTGTACACCACAAGGTTGAGGTCTCTGCCTAAAAAGGTGGAAAATATACCTCGCGTCTTTAAAAACAAGATCTAAAGGAGAATATACGGTGAAGAACAGAACAAAAAAAAAATGGGCGAATGGCGAAAACTACACAATCAAGAACTCGGAAAGCACTTATGAGCCCCAAGTATTGCCCGAGTAATAAGATGTGCGAGTAACCTAGAACGAATGGACAGTGGACAAAGAAGGGGGAGGGGAAAATCCTCAGGAAGGCGCGCCGTAGATAGCGTGACAATACAGGGATGGACCTAATAGAGATGTAACAAATTAGCCAAAGATGGGAGAAACAGACTCATAAAACCTTATAGCGCCTTATTCTCAATAAAATTACAGAAAACTGTTATAAACACAAAGTAATGAAATGCTTTTCTTTTTGATTCTCATGAAAATTAGCTATAAAATTATTCGAATGACTAATAATTCATTTGAACTTTAATTTCCAAAAGACCTTATGCGATATGGAGCAATATTTTGCTTACCTACAGTTGTAGCACTTGGCGACACTAAAATAAATACGCTAAAGTATGACCCAGGTAGGCATTCTAGCATTGACTATGACAGCACGATTTTAATATTTTACACTTTCTTTCAATAATGCAGATTATGTGATAGTTAATGATGCTTGTTCCGAATATAATAGAACATTTTATAATGTATTAAGATATATTGGTTATATGTTGTTAAAACCTTTTTAAAAACTTTATAAATTGCTAGAAAAAATATTCCTATTCCATTTTACAGCAACCAAAATTCAGTGCACTTAACTAATTTCTTAAAATGATGTTGCGGTCCTAGAAACCATCCTCTAATTGTAGTCATTGTTGCTTTTCTAAAGCCTATTAGCACTGTCGGATGATTTATCGATTTTACGCGGCTCGTTGTGCTACCATACCTACAACATTTATCGATATTCTGACTTTTAATCAAAAAATAATGTAATGTATTGACGTTTTTCGTCACTTCAACTCCATATTACTGAGCTTTTGATTTCGCAGCGTAGAGTTCCCTATAATTTTTAGCGAGACCCTGTTTCAAAATCTTATGATGTGGGTGATATTTATACAGCAAAAGGAGTAGAAAATGACTCGAAAGAGAATTAAAGCGATATATTTGGATCAGTAGGAGATAAGCTTTTCGAATCGGAAATAAAAATAAGAACTTAACAAAATCAATAGGAAACAATGTTTGGAATCGATGTTATCTGCAGACAAATCGATTCCTTATTGTGTAATACAGTATGTAAGCATCTTATCAAAATTTTGCTTAGTTCTTTAATTTTCTGAAAACTAAAAGTCACAGACATACAAATAAAGTAATAAATTTGATTCTTCTTTTCACACAAAATAACATTTTGAGCTTCTATTTGAATTATTTGCAGATCGTCACCCGCTTTTGATAAATGATTAAAATAAGAAATAAGTACTTAAAAAAATATGCCTTCATAGGAAATTTGTTCAAAATGTATTAATTTCCGAAAAGAAATTAAATAACGAGCAAAGTAATTGAAAAGTAACATCTAAGAGCCAACAATCGGAATTGAGTCACAAACATATCAAATCAATTTTTCTATTTCATAGTCAAACAATTTTTATAGAATTTCTGGTTTCACTGAGTTTTATTTAAAAGCATAAATGGTAATTGCCTCGTTTTATCAGTGAAAATTACTTGACCGTAATTTTTGTATTTTTTTCCAGTGTATATCCGAAACTGAAAAAAACTGAGTCTTCTCACTCGAAACTAAACATGAGAACCGATAGGCACATTCAAAGCGCACCAACCGTCCGGTCTTGGACATCACCGTTTAAGAAATGACCACAAGAGCGAACTAACGAATGTAGAATGCGATCAGAGGCAATCTGCAACGTCTTTGTCCGGCTATAGTAAAGTGTCCCCGCCAAGCACTTGTGTGTATGAGTAGTAATTGCATGAGCTGGACGATTTTTATTTTCCATCAATCCCGTACTATTAAAAATTTAAAAGATAAAAATAAAATACCGTAAAACCACATATCTTGAAGTGACGAGCATGGAGTATGTCTGCAAAAGAGTAGAGATCAGACGAAAACAACAACATAACTCTACGCACGAGAGCTCTGGGAGAGACATTTGAAAATTTCATAATGACAACAACGATATAATCAACGCGTAATGCGCGACGGACAACAGAGGAATGGAAACAGATGGGTGGCGTGCGCGCAGCGGGCGACAGGTTGCTTGACATCGATGGTGGTGGTGTTGGATTCGAAAATAGAATTCTCCAGAAATAGATTCACGCGATCATCAGAGCTATGTATACATATATGCGCGTTGTCCTTATCTTGTGCTGTTACTAGTGGTGCTGGTGGTGGTCAAACAGGTGTCTCAAACGACTCGCTCTGGAGCACATTTCAAGGTAAGAAGTGCGGAAAATGTTGATACTTCTTCAGTCGTGGAGATTTTAAAATGAAATTACTGTGGAGACATTCACAACCACTATCACTAACGTAGTAAAGGTATACTTGTGATACGATCATTATCAAAGAGTAAACATTTTATGAAAAAAATTCATTCACAAGCATTTGTTCGTACATGTATAACGTCCCAACGAGTTCATGGTCGTTTGGAACCTTATTGATAAATAACAAGAAAATATTTTTATCATTCCCGACGAATAGTAGAACCACTCCGTCAAGTGCGTTCCTTCAGTATACTTACCTATTAGCCTACTTTAAATGCCGTTGAAAAAACTGCCGCCCGGGCTTGCATTCAAACAATATTTGGTAGTTTTCCATGTCTGGTTTCCACGTCTTCCTTTTCACTGTCGTCTCACACGGTGTGGTCCGCCAATTGTTCAAGAGCCAGCTTATACATGAATACATCCATTCACTCAGTGCTATCCAGTCAACGATGACGTTACCTGGCTTCTATAGGAATTTCGATCACGCCTTAATGATTTCCTTCTTCTGGACGATTTACAGGGAGTCGATCATTGTTATGTAGATTGGGAAGTGTTATGTGTTTAACAGTCTAGCTGCTTAACGACTTCCTATTTAATGGCGTGAAAAGTAAAGCTTTTCCTACACGTTTGAATTCCTCTCTGCTTTTTTGGGTATTTAGACGATTCCTGCGGATCTCATCATCTTTAATGGTTCGAAAGGCACCTGGGATCCTTCTCCGTATATTGTGAATATAAGCTCTTTACAACAACGCGACGGTCACGACGTTTGCCTTTATTTGGCTTATACACTTCCTAGTAGACAACTCATAAAAATCTTTGATCACAAAACAGTTTAAAATGAGGCCCTCTTAATCAATGCTGATGGTTCACAAGAAGCGTTCATGGTTCACAAGAAGCGTTCAGTATGTAAATATATATAATAATATAATATGAATGTTACTCTGAATGTTACTCGTGCAGGGACGGGTAAAGAATATCCCTGCAGCGATACCTCTCGCTTGTCGTAAAAGGCGACTAAAACAAAGGTAAACAAAAATCACATCTAGGCAATTTAGAAAACACCAAGGTGAGCCTAGGGACACATATACCACCATTAAACTGCCCCACAAGTGTGCATGCAAATCAGTGGGTTGACACGACTGGAGATCACCGGTGTTGTAAGAGTAAGATCAATCAAAAAATAAAAAATAAAAAATCTGGAGCATGCCCGTGTCAAAAAGGAAGGGAAGAATGAAAACGGTCAAACCGTAGCATTATGGAAAAGAACGCTAAAAGGAAAAGCACTACCCCGTCAGGCACTACTAATGGTCGTGATCCTGGGACGAGCAGCAATGTTCGGGTCAGAGCTATAGGATTTCCGGGGGATAGCAAAGTAATGCAACGGCGTAAGCCACATTTAAGAGTCGCGAGTTGGAACGTTGGAAGCATGAGTGGGCGCAGCTATGAGCTTGAAGAAATGATGGTTAAAAGGCGAGTAGACATCCTGTGCGTACAAGAGACGAAATGGCGAAACACCGGTAATCGGGCACGTTTCTTGGACGTTAAAACAAAAGCCTACAAGATGTTTTACTATGGATTGGAACAAGGAAAAAACGGAATCGCCATCATCCTTGCGGCAGAGTTACTTGGCAACGTCTTAACCATTTCAAAGTCCAGTGACCGTTTGATGGCTCTCAAATTGGTGATGCATGGTGAGGTGTGGAACATCGTAAGCGCATATGCCCCTCAAGTAGGATGCGAACAAAAAGAAAATGATGCATTCTGGCTAGATTTCCACAACCTTGTCAAAATCATCCCAAAGGAAGAGCTTTTGTTTGTTGGGGGAGATTTAAACGGACATGTCGGGAAGACAAGCGAAGACTATGAAGGCTACCACGGAGGGCTGGGATACGGCACCAGGAACTCTTCAGGTGAAGATATCCTAAACATGTGCAGTCGTACGGTCTTATAGTGCTAAATACCATGTTCGTCAAACAAAGCCGGCACCTGATCACTTATAGCAGCGGCGGAAATGAAACTCAAATAGACTATCATTTGGTATCCAGTTTCATAAAGCCACGAGCTAAAGATTGCAAAGTGATCCTGGGAGACGCGATCGCCCCTCAACACCGTCTCCTCCTGACTGAATTTTTTATGGATGCGAGAAAGAAGTCAAGGCAGCAAACGAAGGTGTCTGAGAGAATCAAGTGGTATAAGCTGGATAAAGGAAAAGGCGAAGCTTTTATTACCATCATGGAAAACTACCTCTCTTCCATTATCGATGAGGTCGGTAATGAGGAGTGCAGAGCACAAGACATGTGGGATTCCCTACAACAATCTGGCCTGGAGAAAGCCAAATCACTGCTCGGAACATCTAAAGGCCCCTGCCAACACGCAAAAGAAACCTGGTGGTGGACAGACGAAGCCAAAGCAGTGATACACGAAAAGAAAATGGCTTTCCAAGCTTGGTCAAAGTGCTCTTCTACTAATAGAGAGGAAAAAGCTCGCCGTGAAAAGGTATATAGATATTGCAAAGGTATCGCGAAGAAAAAGTGCGCCGAATTCAAAGCGAAAAGCATGGAAGGCCTCTATCAGGAGTTGGAAGAAATATCGTCTTCCGCGTCTGACAGGAACCAGGCTACCCAGGAGCTTCGACAAAACAATTTGAACAAAGGAGCAAATATCTTTAAGATAGCCGCCCAGAGAAGAAGAAATGCTCAGGAAATTCGTTTCCCAAAGTTTATTAACAATGCTGAAGGCCAACTCCTTGTGTAAGACGAAAAAATTCTCCACAGATGGCGACAGTATTGCGAGGAACTTCTGAACGAACAGTTTCCCCGAGTGTCCTTTCCAAGAGCCGCCCCGAATCATGCCGAAATATCCGACATCACAGTCGAAGAAGTTCGGTACGCGGTTAAAAACTCCAAGAAAAGAAAAGCTGTTGGGCCGGACGGGATACCCTCTGAGTTCTGGAAAAAGATGGGAGACATCGGGTCTAGATGGCTCATGGTTCTTATCTCCAAACTTATGAGAGGCGACACTATGCCTAATCAATGGAGGGAAAGCTATCTTCTTCCATTGCACAAAGGAAAGGGTGATACGCGAAATTGTGATAACTACCGTTCTGTCAAGCTGATGTCGCACACCATGAAGATCGTTGATAGCCGACTGCGGAAAATAATACGACTATCTGATGACCAGTGCGGGTTTGTCTCGGGTAAATTAACGACAGATGCAATCCAAAGTATAAGGATCATGATGGAAAAGCATCGTGATTCTTCAAAGGACTTGCATATGGTGTTGGTTGATTTCGAGAAGGCCTTTGACCGGCAACCAAGAGATCTTTTATGGGTAGCGCTAAGACAAAAAGGAGTTCCAGAAACCTACGTGCGAGTGATCATGGACATGTACAAGAGAGCAACGACAAGAGTAAGATGCACCGCAGGAGTCACCGAAGAGTTCGCAATCAAAGTCGGTGTACACCAAGGGAGCGTCCTCAGCCCACTGCTTTTTATAGCAGTCCTTGATTGCTTGCTTGAAGGAAAAGTGACGGACCCCAATGTGCACCAGCTATTCTTTGCTGACGATTGGGCCATTATAAGTGATGATCAGGCGTCCCTACAACGAGCACTTGATGTGTGGGTGGACATTTTTGAGGGACACGGGTATCGTATTAGTTCAAAGAAGACAGAGTATCTGTGCTGCCCGTTCTCTGACCCTCATCAGCCTATTCCAGACATTTACTTGAATGGAAGAGTGCTTCCCAAGTGTGAAAAGTTTAAATATCTGGGATCTATGATTAATAGAGAAGCAACTTGTGATCAAACATCAAACATCGCGTAAGCGTAGGGTGGATGAAGTGGCGGGAAAAGTCCGCCATCTTCTGTGATCGAAAAATGCTCCCTAAGCTGAAAGGAAGGCTCTACACTTCAGTTGTACGTCCGGCGCTCACATACGGTTCACAATGCTGGACAATGCACAAAAAGTATGAGAGCAAATTAACGGCAACTGAGATGAAGATGCTTCGCATGACAGCGGGAGTAACAAAGCGTGACAGAATTAGAAGTTCAAAGATCCGAGGAAGCCTCCACGTAAAAGAAACCATCACAAGAAATATAGAGCGCGACCGACTCAGTTGGTATTGCCATGTTCAGAGGAGAGATCCTTTGAACCCCGTCCAAAAGGCGATATCAATCAACATTCCAATTTCAACACGCAAAAAAGGCAGGCCGAAAAACAAATGCAAAAACACCAGCATTTGATTGGCCTCAGCGATGAAGTAATCCCAAACCGGGAAGCCTGCCGCTACTTTCTGAGGTCAAACCGGCGGACCCCACAAGCGGACCAGTAGGAATGCAGTTAAGTGGGAAGGTTATGGTCCTACACTTCTGACCATAACGACGCCGGGATAAAAAGGAAAAGAAGAAAAAGAAGAAGAAGAAGAAGAATGTTACTCTGAAATTCGTACTGTTCGCAAAGTATTTTATTTTTATGCGGAAACATATCATGTCTTTCGGTAAAATACCTGCTTAAGAATTTTTAATCTTTCTCAGAATGCTGGGCTGGCTGATCTGATGGAATAGTAAAACTGCTCATTTCTACTACAACATGTAAATGAAGTTTTTTTTTTTTGAGTTACGAGTTTCCATAATAATCTTTTGTATAGAAAATCGCACCCAAACAGTATTCAATACGACATTCAGTCTGCCGAGAATCTAATTTTAGTTTAATGTGATTTTATCATGATCCACTTGAAGCCAAAACAAATCACTCAAAAGTATTAAAATGAGCAAACAGCTAAGTCGGAATATCTAACCATAAAAGTCATTGTTTGAGACAAAACTGACAAGCAAGCGACACTAATGGCAATAATGCATTACTGATATTATTCACATGTCGTTCATGTGCAATGTATTTCATTGTGCGAATTTATAATTTGGGTTTTTAGATTGCAAAGGTAATTAAACTTTGAATGTAGCGCGAATTTATTCCACGCTGTTTCCGATTAGGAACTTTGAAAGATTTTTGCTACACTAAATATGAGTTACATATACGTAAACGTAGGAAATGATGCTTGTATGATGTATCGTACATGATGTTACATGATGTTTCGTTTATACATTGTATAAAAGTCAGTAAAGTCGTATAGTGGATTGGTTATAAAATGTGTAGCGAAAAAGATTAAAAAAGTAGGCATTTTGTCTAGTCAACGTTTTCATACACTTCCTCGACTATGTCATATGCATGTGGCTCAGGGATGCACGCCGCTAATTTTTCCTTTTTTTTGTTTTTGTTTTATAATTCAGGTTCAAGAGTGTACGCTCTTAAGTTGTTTGTCACACAACCTGGACGGGGTGCAGATGGTTTGTGTCGAAGATGTTCATTGACTACTTTTTTTTTTTTTTTTTATTAAATTCATTTTTATTCAGTTTTATCTTATGTTTAAAACTAGCTTAACTATCTTAACAAATCTAACTATCTTACTGGCCTAGACTCCAAAACAAGCAGAACAATTGATACATGTCTTTCGACGACTACATACATGCTATTAATATTATAATATCTATCTAAATTAAGCTAAGAAAAATAGTTTTTATTAATAAAAAACTTAGCATATGATCATTTTTATATATTTATATAAAACTTAATCCTATCTAAAACTAATTAAATCTAACTAAACCTATCTTATTCTTCTAACTTAACTAAAATATATATACATAAATAAATACATTATATATATTTCATATATATGTATATCTTTTTTTTTTTTTTTTTTTTTTTTTGTTGAAGAGGCTGCTCCTATCGAGCTGTCCGTTGACGGAGTTCTCTCCAGCCACCAAAAGTGTCGATGCTGGCGGACTACTTCTCCTCCATCCCAGCGTGAGACCGACCTACAGAACCTGAGGCGCTCGGGCTCACAGAGCGCGACATCGGGTCCGTAGAGGAATCGCCGTTCCACGGAATTGCGACCCACGTCGAAGATTAGCGGTACCGCCAATCTATCCTGGATCAGCCCACATCTATCTAGATAGAGGAATGCTTCTGGCGGGACAAAGCCGTTAAGGCGCACTCTCTCATGATATAGATCATTGGGGTAGTAAGCCCCGAAGATCAGGCTATTGACCGAAGTCATTGCTCTTGCAACGTGGCTTGGAATCAGTTTGATCAGAAAATAATCTATCCGTACAATCCTGGCCCTATTGTATAGGACCTCGTTCGGGTAAAATTTCCTGTACTCAGATTCGGGAGTCCTATGTAGCCCGAGACAAGTCCTAAGACATTGTCTCTCAAACACCCGAATCCTTTCCATTAAGGTGGCTCTCACATTGAACCAGACGGGACATCCATAGGCAACCATGGGCCTGATTAAGGCCATGTAGCAGATTACCTTCACCCTGGAATCAAGTTGGCTGCTATGAAACAGCCATCTTGTCGGAGCGAAAGCGCCCCGGGCCCTCGCCAGAGCAGCATCTACATGTTTGTCAAAATATAGATACTAATCCAGCACGATCCCAAGGTATCTGACTACACTTTGTCTCGCCAGTGGACGCCCGTCCGGCCCAAAGATAGAGAACCTGCGCCAATTTTTTCTAGTGTCCCGGGAGGCCCTAGGCGTTCTGAACAATATAGATTCTGATTTTGGAAGTTGATTTTCAACTTCCAGTCATCACAATACTGCTGTATTTTTTCAAAGTCACGTTGCAAGAGAGTGACAATGACGTCGATCGTTGGACCTGATCTGTACGCGATTATATCGTCCGCATACGCTATTGAATGGTGAAGAGAAGCTATCAAATCACTGAAGTAAATGCTGAAAAGGATCGGCGAGTTCACCGTACCCTGTTGCAGTCCGTTGTTAATATCAAATGTTTGGGTAGAAGTCACGTTGGCAATTTTCACTACGAACTTTCTACCTGTTAACATGTCAAAAATCATATATAGCAGTGGTTTACTTATGCCCAGCCGACTGAGCTTGTAATAAAGGCCTTCTAACCATACGGTCTCGAAGGCTTTTTCCAAGTCAATCAAACAGGCACCCGTGCATTGGTTCTTGCATTTATTCCATTGGATATCCGATACAAGTTTCGATGCGGCATGAATAGTGTCATGCCCCGCTCTGAAACCGAATTGGTTATCCGGAATGATTTTATTGTCCTCAACCCATTTAGACAGGGCTCTATGGATCACCTTCTCGAAGACCTTGCTGATACTCGGAAGGAGACTGATCGACCGGAGATTTGCCGGGTTAGAGGTATCTTTCCCCTTCTTAGGGATTGGTTGAACCACCGCTGTCTTCCAATGCACTGGATAATATGCATTATTCAGTGCATTGTTGAACAGGATGGCGTACCTCCCTACAGCCATTGGTGGAAGGTGCCTAAGCACAACATTGGATATGCCGTCGATACCCGCGGATTTTTTCCTTTTCAATGACTGAAAGATCATCTGGAGATCTTCCGTCGAAATTAACAGGGTGTTAGCCCCCTCACTGGCGAAGGCATTGCTTGCCAGTTCGTTGACTACTCTCTGGGGGTGGTTGTCTTGAGATTCGAGAGATTCGACTGAATTTTTCGCGTTGCTTGTAGTTTTTTTTTACAGTCATTTTATTCCATTATTCCATGCCATTTAGATGTTATATTGGAAATGTACACACAGAGTATGAATTTTTAAGTGATCTTATACTGCGAGTGTTATGCCTTCGTCAGCATTTTTTGATCATCTTTCATTCACAACTGCTGTTGTTGCACTTTTTTTTCCGTATAGGAATTGTTCTTTTCTATGGTCAGACTTGAACTACAGACCTTCCGCTCAACAGTCGGTGATGATTACCATTGCACCACTACCACTCTACTGCCGAAGAGTAGAAGCCGAGAGTATTGTTATCAATGAAGGAGTGCATTGGATTATAAGTTGTAAGCAGGAGATCATTTATGTGTATAAAAGTATAATAAGAAAAAGTGTCGGTGATAGAACAGAACCTTGGGGCATACCAGCGTATTATTGGCGAATTACAGTTTTGAAACCATCCCAAAAAGACTTAAATTAAAAGGAGATCCATCAATACCATAGGCATACATACAAAATTCAGATGCCCAGCTCTGTCAAATCTTTTAGAAATATCAAGCGCAACTCTCCTGGGTTCTCCGTGATTGCTGTTTACAGATTGATTCTACTTTTTGGTGAGATACCCCATCGAATCACCAGTGGACCTGTTGCTACGGAAACCGTGGTGCCGGTCATTATGAAGTTTCCGCGATACAAGCAGATGACTTATCAGCGTTTCCATGCCCTTAGCAAAATTGGACGTTAGTCGGTAGGTGAAGGGAGACTAGGATTCGTCCTTTTTAGGGGCAGCCTGTATAGATATTGTTTTTAATCTACTCGGGTAGACACTGACAGATGGTATGGAATAAAATTCCTGTAAAACTACAAACAACGCGACAAATTCAGTCGGATCTCCCGAATCCCAAGACAACCACCCCCGGAGAGTAGTCAACGAACATCTTCGACACAAACCATCTGCACCCCGTCCAGGATCTGTGATAAACAACATAAGAGTGCAATTTTTGAACCTGCACGAATTATAAAAAAAAAAAAAACAAAAGTATGCACATTCAATTCCAACTTCGATAGTATGATTAATTTGTCCATCAATTGAAGCTAAAGCCTGTTTTAGAGTATGCAGTAAAATTTAGAGAATCGTTTATAGCCGAAAAATCTTGTCAATTGTGAACACCCAATGTGTCTATCGACTGAACAAAGTGCATTCACGCCACAGCATCGGGCCTTCAGATCACAGATCAGCTATTAAGAACGATGAAAACGATGTAGACCGGGGCGGTCTGATGAGAGCATTGTGGCGGTACAAGCCAGGGTTGAGAAATCGTCGATTACGTCGAGTAGTCATCATTTCTCGTAGTTGGACATACTTCGCATGTCTCTCCAACGCATAGTCCGTGGTAATTTGAAATTGTTCGACTCGTCCATATACGCCGCGCCGCTTGGATTATAGAAAAACTCATGAGCTAATGGAATCATAAATAAACACAATTTTCGTTCCTATTCCAATGAAAACCATCAGTTAATTCAAGAGGATTGTCTCCCTTAGAATTTGTGCGAAAAATCATTGAAACAATCTTCTTTGAAGGCGACGCTGAAGCAGCCGTAACCTCGAATTGAGAGCACTGGTATTTCCCTGATCTTTTTACGCCAATTCTGAATGAGAAGGATTTGGATAATTTTTGATCGAAACAAGACGCCATCATAAAGTTGTGTGACCTATCCAAGATCACTTTTTCGTGTCCTTTGTTCTTCAGCCGGCTTATTTCTGAAAACGGCGATTTTGACTGGCGCCTGACTTAACGTATCCAGACCTCTTTCTTTCGGGCTATTTAAAGTTTTACAATCATGTCAACCAGAGGATGTTTATGTTAGACAGATCACGACTCAGTCCGAAAAATTTTAAAATCGAGTGAAGGAGATGCCAAGAGACAGGCTCATTGTGTCAGTCACCTTGACATGCTCTATAATGTCCAAAAAGTGATTAGAACAATTTTTAAGGGCTCAAAACAATCGAAAAATCTTCACAAAAAATTACTTGTGTTTTTTTTGTTTTAATATTACCAAACAACATTCCGAAGTTTTAATTGGATCATGCCTTAGAATATACCACGGGGATTAGGGAATAAAAACAATATACAACTATTTTCGCACATATTTTAATTTAATATTTTATTTATAAAAAAAACAAAATTTCTCTCTTAAATTATGTAATAAAATCCCTTATCAACAAACAGGTTATACGGAACTTACAAGACTATACTTTCATGGTTTGGTTTTATTAAATTTTCTTTCTGTGTTAAAATATGTTAAAAATGTGTCCTTTTTAAGGACCCTTTTTCACAAGATTTACACAATATATATCCCGGAATTAAAAACTATAAATTGCTATTCGTACTTCTGATTAGATCATGGATAAGTTTTATCTCTACATTAACCAGGTATTTAAGGACAGCACCTTAGACTTAAGACGAACATACATATTTAATAGTTTGAAGTGTTAATGTTGTGACTCTAAATAAACTGGGTTCTGACTAGTTGTTTCCACTTTGGTATTTTGTTTCTTCGGTTCATTCCAATACTGAGGTGAAGTTTGTCCAAATACAACGAAAAGCAAGTTGCCGACTAGGAAAAATCCGGCCGTAATAAAGAAAACTATCCTCCACTGACTCGAATCCGTCTAAGAAAGTAAAATAATTATAGTTCGCTGTAATTCTCGCTTAAAATTAAATATTGATCTTACCTCATCGTGCACAATTAGCCCAACAGTGAGTGGCGCAATAATACTCATTACATTAGCAATGCAGTTGGTAATACCCATCAAGGTACCAGCGAAATTCGGGGACAAATCAATATGATTAATTAGGTAGCCCAGATGACAGGCAGCCATTAGTCCTACAGTTAGAGTTAGCAGAGCAACTGCCAGAGTTACATTATCGCCATTCATATATCCCATTCCGACAAGACCAAACATTGGCACCCACAATCCGATCGAGTTGAAGAATTTTCGACTAAAATTCAATGAGATGCGCTGTGTTTTGCCCAACACTTCTGAGATGAACCCAAAGATGAAACTCAAGAGAAACATAGCAAAGTATGGCAAGGCGGAGAGTAGAGCGTTTTTCTTGATATTCATTCCTAGAATGTTCTTCATATATGCCGGAATCTCGGTGAGTAAGGTCCAAAAGCCCCAGTTGTTCGCACAATGTGAAGCTAGTAGTACGAGGAATGGCCCTGACAATAGAATATCTTTCCATGGAGTCGGGAATTTGGGCTTCTCTCCGTCACCACTACCCAACGATGTCTCAATATAACATCTCTCTTCCTCCGAAATCATTCGATTCTCTGCGGGAGTACTGGATGCAAAGAAGAACCACAAAACAGCCCAAAGAAGTGCAAATCCGCCTGAGAAATAAAATATACTAGGCCATCCCATTGACGACGAGGCGAGTACACCACTAACGCCAAGTGTAAGTGTGGTGCCAAACTGCGATCCGGCATAGCTGAAAACTCCAAGCCTTCCGCGTTCTTCAACCGGTGCCCATTTGGAAAGCAGTGTGTGTGTCGATGGGAAAATGCATCCTTGACACAGGCCCTGGATGACACGGAAAGCACAGACTAGTGGCCAACCACCTAGTGCGGCGCACCATGGAGTGAGTATGTTCAAAATTGCACAAATTAAAATTCCGTAAAATACAACAAATTTCGCGCCGTATCTCTGGGCAAGTTGACCAGCCGGGATTTGGGTGACAATGTAACCCCAGAAGAAACTGCTTAGAATGAGTGACTTGGTCTTTTCTGTCCATTGAAACTCCTAAAGTGTTAGAGAGTATGGTTACATTTTCCGGATTACAAGTATTAACGTCTCAAGCCAAACTTACTTCAAATGCTGAATTGGTGGTCTTGTCGGTCATAGCAACGATGGCAACGGACATGTTAACTCGAAGTCCATAGGCTACAGCTAAGGCGAGGAAAATGAGAAAACTTTGCAGGTGTCGTATACCAAATATCGATCCTGAAAATAAAAATTAAAAAAAATTTTTCACATATATTTCATCACTTGAACTACAGTAGAAGGTTTTCAGTAGCTGCTGAATACCGTAATGTTATAATCGAATATAGGCTCCAAAGTTCAGAAAGTTAATTCAAACATTCTTAACTAACACCTTAAAGGAAGACGGTCTTAGAGAATGAGTCAGAAAATCATAACTTCAATCGTTCGATGCCGAATGCATGCCTTATGAAGGCTTATTCAAATTGGACCTCGAACGACTGTGAGGGGTCGGATTGAAGAAAGTGGGTGCGGAAAAGCCCAGAGAGGCAAGGAGCTTCAGATGTGTCACCCACCACATTTGGTGACTGTATGTTGGCCAAAAGAGGAGAATGTTCACATCGGACCCAACGAAAGCACATCTTGGTTGCGACCGTCAATTCAAACCTAACATACTTGCTTATATATCATGTGGCTCCTTCAGCGAATCCTCGTATAAATTTTAACGATGTGGACGCTTTGTTTAAACGCAGTTTTGGAACTTGATGGCAATAAACTATCGAAGATCGGTCATATCTATTGAAAAATCCATTATATAGAACACCTTACCGGTGGTAGCAAAGAAGTCGTGGAACTTCAGATGAAACTGGTTGGTGTTGCTCTATAAGCAACGTATGCAGAGAACTAGGTATCCGTCGTATATTCAAGAGGTTCGGCGACAATCAGAGTCCAACTTGATTTCCATGTGCAAATCAAGAAGAAATTGTGACCGCAGTTCATTAGTTTCATTTGGGGCACTTCTACACTTTATCACCGGGTTAATGTCTTCTGTTTTACAATAGAAGTGCTGAAAAATATATTAAGATATTTATAGAGGATTTGTTATCCCTTGAAATAATTTTATCGCAAGAACGAAACCAGCGGTGGCTAAATGAACGTGCTCACTTCGTAGCGCCTTCCACTTGAAAACGTAATCGTAATTGATTGGTTTTTGGTTTGTGTCACGTACTTTGAGTAATATACTCGTATAATGCAAGATAATTAGTTGATTATCTGGGATTTTAACATATACGCCCGTAGCAACTATCACCCTTTACGGGAAGATAAAAACCAGCGGAAGATTAAAGGTGATATGAAGAGTATCACCAGTTCACTCTGCTAAACTTTCGAGTGCAAAGCAATCGAAAAATTACCAAAGGAGCAAGGACTCATGGGTTGTTTCCCAGCAACCCTTGACAAATCGTAATACTCGTAGCACGAGCTGAGACTGAAGACATATTAAGCTAATGAAAGAATTTTGCTGCGCCTTAATATCGGCTCAACCGGCTATTATAAGATCCAACGGACGGCGTAGGCAAAGCTTTATCTTTCCTGCAAGTGTGTAGATCATCGGCAACTGAATGGTAAAATATAAAATAGATTAGGGCTTCGTTGCCGATTTATCTTTTCCACAACTTGCAAAACATAAAGCAATCAGTTGATCCCAGTAAGAATCGCCTCATAAAGGCGCAATCAGACAATTTATCACGACTATAAATCAATTATAATTTAGCTGAGCACGCTTCAACGACTTAATGCTGGCAATTAACTGACAAAAACTATCATCTACCAGCAAATCCGCCGAACGGACAGGTTTTGCTACTCATAAACTCAGTTCCATAAGAGTAATCAAATGCCCAAGTGGTTTTATCGAATTGGGTTTTGCGGAAAATGATCTGCGACACTCGGAAATGACTGTTAATTGAAAGATGGTTCGGGTGGCACGGTCGTGCTGTGGCAGGCACGCAAATTGTGTCAACCATGAGTGACAGAAGTCAATTGGCTAAAGGAATATAACAGCAACAACCAAGTGTAAAACAGATTAAGCTAGGCGCGAGAATTTGTTAGCTACACGTTGTTTACGAGGAATAATAATCAACACGCTAATTACTGCTCGCTGCTGTAGCACTTCGGTTTGAACGTGGTGCCTCACGTGCGACTACTACCAAAGCGCACATCATTTGATCATGCGAGCAAGTATGGGTTACTTTCCCGTGTTTACGGCGGTTGAGTATAGTGATAGTGTTATACAGTAAATTTGTTTGGGCGCACGGCAAAGGTTCTTCACTCCACTCCACACGCTTCGTCTGATCCACTCACACAGTTGTGCCTGATTAAAGACGGTGGTTCTTCGACCAAGCACGTACCATTTTCACCGACTAGTGGGAATGATACTGAGCAAATTTACATGACAGTGTGACTCGAAATTATGAGCAATTATTTTATCTGAGAATTGTCAACATGCTAATTGCTTGAACATTATTGAAGAAAAATGTTTGGATGATCAACAAGTAAGTAGCTGATCGAAATCCGGAGTGACAGAGCGGTTTTCATGTTCCTGAACTGCCACAATTTTGGGAACGTGTGTGTCGAATTCGAGCCGGATACACGAAATACTAATTTATCATTAGCAAAACTGTTTAATATTTATCTTTAATAGTCGTGAACTTTTTACAAAAAACATCCACAGAACAGCGACGCTTTTCATCGGTAATCATAAATTATATTAGCGCCCATAAAAATGTAAGCCCTCCTGAGGGATGGGAGCTAGCATGTACCTGCGGAATGCCAGTAAAAGAGGCAAATATATCCTTATTGGATATCTGCCCCATGTAAAAAACGGCAGAGGCGTAGAGCCGATGACCCTGCAATACAATATAAAATTATAACACCACGCTCTAAACAACATCAAAAATTGTTGTCACACTTTTATGCTACAATAAATCTGGTCTTCCTTGGGTAGAATATTCTGGAGATAAACTATCAAACAGAGGTGTGGATTGCGATACTTACTACATCCTAATCATCGCCAAAATTGAAAGTCAAATTGCTGTACACAGCAATATTAAAACATTCAACGACGAAAAGTCGAAGAACCTCGTATTCAGCGTTAATACCAAGACGAAATTAATAACCAGTTTGCCGTACTAGATGGCATGGAAACTAACGATGAAGCAAGACAGGAGAATCAGTCAATCATAAAAAGTATTGTAAAGAAAGCAGCGCAAAACAAACTAGGCTATTGCTAAGCCTCTAAGGGAAGGCCTTGGTTCAACGAAGAATGCGAGGAAAAATTAAAAACCGAAACGAATCGATTTTTCAAGCCTTGGATTATAGCCAGGAAATCGTAGGTACAACATATTAGACCCTACGAACGGAAGTCACCCGTCTCTTTCGGGATAAAAAAAAAAAACGAAGGAAAGGAAAAGGTTAGCTAACAGTAAAGAAGAATGTGCGATCTATCACCGTGAAATGGAAAAATTGGGTCATCATTCCTGTATTTAAGAATGATGACCGAACACAATGCAACAGTTACGAGATGTGTTCAAAAAATAAATTAAAGTGTTGACTGCGAAATCAAGCGAGTTACAGTTTATAAATGGTACAACCTCTTCACAGAAGGCCGAGAAGTTCTTAATGATAATGCCCTGAATGCCCCAGTACGTCAACAACGGATAAAAACGTGGAAGCAGTGAAGAAAATTGTTATGGAGAATCTTGGCATCATCATCATAGACATAGAGGATATTGTAAAATCGGTTGGCTCATGCCATGAATTTTTAGATTTTTTTTTAGATATTTCGAGAATTAAACGTTGTTATCTCTTAACCAAAAGAACCGCCGCATAAGCAACGCTCAGGAGCTACTAAATGGCGTAGTCCATCTTGCCGGAAGTTCATCGTCAAGCAAAACAAAGACAACGACCGAATTTGTGACACCGACATTTGTGACGTAATTTTTTGGCCAAAAACAATCATGCTTAAGCCATCGTATATAAACTTATTATGTCTACGATATTAATGAACAGTTTTGTTTTTTGAATTTTTTTCGAGGAAACTAAAAAGTCACTTTATTTTTTTAACAAGCCTCGTATCATTCCCTGAGGCACCCACCAGTGTTTACAGGTCTGAATTGTTTTATCCAAATCTACTATGAACCAAAAATAAGGGACCAAGTTCTACAAAAATTGAAACTAGACTTAGGGCAAAACTAAAAAAAATTTGACGCGCAATGGTTTTCTACTTCCTTTGATGTTCTGGTTAACAGGTTTACAGAGCAGAAAGCTATAACGTAAATAATCATGAATGAAATTTATTGAAATATAAATGTTTTACTTTTGTTTTTAACTTTTGAAGGCAACTGTTTTTACGATCATAACTGGCCTTGACCTTACTATCGTGGCTTGCATCAGAACCGACTGAAGGCAAAGAAAATAATTCTTAACAGAGGACAATCAAGTATTTCGATAATTTATTTAAGACACTGTTCTGAATTTTAAATTCACTTAAGTTGAAAGAATGTGATTTTGAACTTTCTCAGAGCAACAACCAGCGTGACGCACATTGCCATTTTTGATCGAAATTGTTTTTTAGATTGCCTTAAATCATCGCGTCTCAAAGCAAGTGTCTAGACCTCGACGGAGATTATATGTAGTCGACTGAAAAAACCTTCATTGGTTTCTAGCAAAATTAATAGTTATTTTAGCAATTGGGTTATATCTCATATATATGTATTTTACCGTTTTTGAATGTCTTTCCCAACATGTTCAGTTCTTCTTATTAAACTTCCTTGAATCAAAAGTGTTAATTACTGAAATCTCGGATCAGTGGAGTCACGTAGTGGTAGGATCACCTCAAACATGCGTGCATCAGAACCCGTATTAGGCCCAAAACCACTCGGCTATGGTAACTAATTGATTAAGATAACATTTTGTTGTAAGCATGACAGTTATAAACACATAAGCAAGCAATAGCCGAACAATGTCAACGCGGATCGAGAGCACAAGTTTCCAATTATTATTTCAACATCAACACAAAAGAACTATTTATTACGAGAATTATTGTTAATTAATGTTGTTTAACGTCACAGAACTAATTTTTGTAGACTTTTAATAGTGCAAGTCTTCACTTTACTTCGGTTAGCGCCTGAGCATGATAAGGCGTCAAAATCGACATGATGACTGAGCGAGTCGGTGCTATTCTTTACAGTTGTATGTACATAGATGAACCGGTCCTGAACGTTTAAGAACTTGCTGAATAGGAGTTTTTTTTTTTCTCTTCTGGTTGTGTTAAGAGATCTCAAACGTGTTGATCGTGATTGATCTGGTTCATCATCCACAGCAAAAAGCCATGCGAAAGTAGAATTCACAAACTACGCAAATGCTGATTGCTTTTATTGTGCATAAGCCATGCTTGGCAAATTAGGCATCCGGTACGTGGGCAATCGTTGTTTGACAGTAAATTCTCACACCAGCGCGTGCCTTAAAACAAAACCAAGCAGAATGGTCCAAGCCCTGTCTGTTTTGTTTGTGATTGACGCCGAGTTATTATTCAAATACTCGTAAATACCGGAAATTTATTAAAAAAATATTTCACGGTACACAATATCACTCTGTACACCAACCGCAATTTTGACTAACAATAAGTGGTGGCTTCGGCGAAATATTGTTTGGAGAACTGGTAATTTTTTTTGGGGACTCCCAACTTGCGTTCTTTGACTTTTTATGCATTGGACAACTGGTTTTAGGTGAATATCTTGATTAGTAAATGTGTGAACAGATGAGCTGGAAAGGAAAAAGAATCAGAAATTAAAAAGTGCAAAAGCATTTGAGCGAAGAACAGAATATTTGGAGTAAATGCCTTGATAATTCTAAAAACACCATCCAGATTAGATGAGAAGCCTTTTCAGATGAATATTTCAATAAGATCTCTAAAATCGGTTAAGGGGTTTGGATATGAGAGATTACAGAAAAGTCATTTCTGATAAAAAAAATAAAAAATTCAGACAAGTCCAAAGTGGCTTATTTCTTTCGCAGCGTCCGTCTTAGACGAGATTAACCATGTACGGACAGGGAATGAGTTTTCCATGTGTCGGTATAGAGATTTATGTCCAAATATATTAATACGGAATTTTTTAAACCAATACCAAAGAAGTAACAATAAGAATCAAAACATATGAATAAATTGACCATAATAAAAAATTGTATTCAGGTTTTCTATATTCACTCCACTTTGACAGTAGTTTAAAGGTTTTCAATGGTTTTCTATCAAATTTTGACTTTTACAATTTTATTTAAAATCATTTTTTGAAATTTAATCGGCAAAATGAAATCCTAAATTAAAGACGGCGGCTAAGCGATTAGTATAAGAAAGAAATAATGAGCACACCCATATGTATGAATTATAATGTGCCGAAGATAGACACTATGAAAGGTGAATAAGAAACGGAATAAGAAAAATAGTTATGAATCACATATCAATAATTGCCAACAATTTACATAGAGGCGAAATTGTCAACAGACGGGGAGTAAATTTACTACTTAAGAAACTTGAATATTAATATACAAGCTTTCTTCAAAAAATAAAGTGACCTTTTGAATTTCACGAGTTAAGTACATTCGACTTTTCGATTTTTTTTGCTATGTCGTCGTACACAAGTCACCTAACATCGTTGTTTGTTTTCCACAGACATAGAGATTAGATTTTTTTTTTCTTGTGCTTGGCGATTTTTTTTGCCCATTGGAAAATTTGGAACAAAGAATCTGATAAAATTTTGTATGAAAAATAATATTAAATGCTCCAACGTACTTGGAACGTTAACTGTGTCATTTGGCGAGTCTACTCTGATAAAAAAAAAACTGTTTATAAGTGGTACAAAGTTCTTCACAGAAGGCCGAAAAGACAATACAACCTTGGACGTACCAGCATGTCATGAAGAAAATGGAGAATCGTTAAATCGGAGAAGTGGTAAAAGATATTGGCATATCGGTTGGCTCATGTCATGAAACTTTTTAAGATACTTTGGGCATAGAAAGTGTGTTACCAAAGTAAGTTCTAAAATTGGTAAATTTTGACCAAAAGAACCGTCGAATGGGCATCGCTAAGGAGCTGTTGAATGACGTTGCTGAAAAAGGTCATCACTAGTGACGAAGCATGGGTATATGGGGTCGAAACCAACGCCCAATCATCGCAATGAAAGCGACCAGAATAGCCAGCGTCGCAGGACGAGCTCAAGACTATACTAAAAAGTGCATATTATGAGAGTTTCGAGGATTGGAAAAAGAGTTGGCGCAATTTTATTTTATTATTGATTACTTTGAAGGGATATTGATGAATAAATAAATATTGTTTGAGAAAAAATAAAAGGTCACCTTATTTATTGAACACACCATCGTCCAGTAAATATTGCGCGATTTTCGAATGTCTTTGTAATGATTAATATTTTGCACCAAATGTAAACATTTAATCATCAACGTAAGCCAGGTAATTTTTTAATGACGTCACTAAACTAATTTTTTAGCTTTGACAAAAAAACATGCCAAGAGCCCATTGAATATCATACCGAGATCTAAAATTGTTTTCCATGTTAATGTGTTAAATTATGCTTAGTATATTTCCCCAACAGAGCCCCTGTAATTCTGTGCAGATAATACTAGCTGTATGAGGGCATTCGTTATCCTGATGGAATAGAACACCTCTTCGATCAACCAGACCTGGCCGTTTCTGCTGCTAATACTTACAGATACCTATAGTGTCCGATTTATTGTATTATCCTCCTGGCCGTATTTTTAATTTTGCTTAGAACAGTAATAGTACAGAGTCGTCTAATTTGTGATTACAAAAGTGAATTTATGAAAAAAAAATGCGTGATTTATATTTCGATCAAGATTCCATTCAAATGTCCTTCACGGGAGTTCTTGCACAATTCGATTCCGACAAGGTAATTTTCGATTACCTTTTGACATATGTATATCTAGCAAAAGCTCGGCCACAACTTGATCTTTTGCATAGCCTCACGAAAGAAATCCGACTGAATCCGGCGATAAATCATACGACTTCAGGTCATGAAAAGGCGAAATAACTCGTCCAGAAAATTTTTCTTACAATAATGCCAAAACGAATCGTATTATATGAGACATGGTATCGCCTTGTAGAAACCAGATACCTTCCACATCCAAATCTTTGATTTGGGGCCAAACAAATCGATTAACATTTGCCCTATTGACGTATTTGCCGTGAAATCGTTAGATTTGAACATTCTTAAACATTTTCACTATCTATATATTTTCTGCTAGCTGTACTTTTCGAAGATAGGCTTAAGACTTCTGGATCAAGACCCGTCCTTTAATTTTTTTTTACAGTTTTGCCTATCATATAAACTATCAATTTCAACTTGAGTTTTCACAATTTTAATAAATTCATCTACTGCTAAACGATCTATATTATAAAATGGTAAACCTTAAATAAAATGTGGTTAGTCTCAGATGACAGTTTGATTTGATACATATGATTGAAATACGAGTGTCAAAACCGGACTAGGAATTGGATCACCCCTATTGTGGCTCTTTTTAGTCTATCCCCCACGAGCATAGCTTTCCTTTATACCCCTCCAGACAGATTAAACAAACACACGTCATAAATATACAATATTATCATGAAACCTTTGTTGAAGGTTCAAATTAGAATTGATTTCCTAAAGAATGTGTCCCTCTTATCTTTTAAAAATTTGATCACATCTGAAAGTGGTTAGCAATCTTATCAAATTGTACGAGACGCTGATATTATTGGTATGCTGAAAGTGAACATTCCTCCGTAGCATGATCGATGGGTCGCTACCAATGTTAAGAAACTCTTAAGACCTACGTTGTTCCTACGAGGAAAATGCAATTGCTCTATGGAACATACTCCTAGTCAACGAGATAGCTCTAAAAATACTTTTTACTAATTCCCTTATATTGATTGAATAGCATGACTGTCAAGTATTCACGTCGTGCACCATTTGCAGTTAGATGTGAATCAACTTTCGAAGTGTTGAATAAACTAAGGAAAAATGTGAAAAGTGATTATGTAAACTGGCCTTTTGTCTGCACGTGATCCTTCTGGATAAGCCGCGATTAATCGGAATTAATCTCCCCCAGTGAGAACGAAATTCGAAAGATATTAACCAGACAGAAAAAATAGGAACAATGTATGCCATTCCAATGAGCGGGTTAGGGACAGCGAAACTCGTCTCAAAATTATACCCAGGTAACAGCTAAAGGCGACACCGGACTAGGGGGCTGGAAGCAGTGATGGGGACAATTCAACTGAGATATGGCTGAATAGAACATTACTAAGAAAATGGATGACCAACTAGAGAAGGATCTAAATTATTAATTGTGATAGGTTGTGTCAATGAAAGAACAATGTAGGACAAGTGACAGCAAGAACAACAACGAAACCAAGAGCAGATGAGGCTAGTTTTTTACTTGAACGCCTAAAACTGAAAAGCAACGAATTTTGTCGCTCAATATTTTGAGATATTGACTCTCAAAATTGAATCGAACGAGCTCGAAGGGGGGCTTAAGAACTTTGAGAGCGACAACCTCAAGTTCGTGGGTGTCAAACCGTACACCTTGGCTATGACTAAGTGATCGGAAGCTACGATTTTTTTTTCGGTGCAACTTACATTCAATAACGATGCAACAAAATTTGTCTGTACTACCATGCTATTAGTTAGTTTGTTGAACATAAGCTTAACCAGAAAGCCGGATAACTTCAGGGTATCATGCAATTAGGATAGGCCGATTCCACTCCTCGTATGAAAAGTATACCACTAGGATACCTATGTACAAGTACATACATAGGTTCCAAGTTTTAGAAACTTACTTCTCCAAAGCCGTTAATGAATGTGTAGTAAATATGTATTTGAGGCATTTCGATAAAAAAATCTAATTTCTTGCCGGGTGAATGTCACGCCGCGCATTTGAAGAAACTCGCTATTCAATTGATGGTGTTAAAATACGTCTAAATACAGACCTGAGTTGTTAGAGACATAATTCCATCCTTTCTAAGGAGTGCGTGTTTTCGGACTTCGCACATACTGGCAATCGCACTACAAATTCCCAGAGAACATCTTTTGGGCCTTAGTCCTACGTCGGATAAGTGTTAGATAGAGGATCTTGTAGAAGCTATCATCATGCTGACATCGAGGTCTGACTGAATTTTTTAACTTGCTGAAATCTCGGGTAGATCGAAATGAGTGTAATGTCTGAAAGCATCGCTACATAGACAATCAGGAGAGTGATCACTGATTACAGGAGAATGAATAAATATCTGTCTGTGTGTGTGTACGTACATCAAATCATACGCGAGTTTTCTTTCGGTTGGTATAATTGCAAAGTGAATATATGATAAAGTTGCCAAAAGATTTGAACTTTTTAATCTCAAACTTGTTCTGGGAACAAGAGAGCTGAAAGCTAGGTAATAATGACTACCTAACAAGACCTGATTTGTAATTGTTAGGGGAATTAAATCCAGCGTGTGGATTTGAGAAAGTTGGCTATATTTAACAGGCTGGATTAAGCCTCTTTGGACAGGTCATTAAGAAAGTGTTTACCGATTGCACAGATCCTACGTGCTGCTTGGCCTGATCTTACTGCCACAGTTCAGACGATATCGAAATTACCTCTTTTTAAAAAAATGTCCTGTTTTTCAAAATCTTGAAAGGTATTTTGTACTTGGTTGATGTCGTGTGGAAAACAATTTTTAATATCAAATGAAAAGTTGATAAAGTTATTATGGTCAACAAAAAAAAACTACTAGGTGGAACATCTTAAGTCCAGTGATCTCTAGTCTTCAGGCGTACCAAATGGGACCTTGGTAGTTGCACCCAAAAATTCATTTTTTTTATCTAGTGTTCTACTGATTCAGTTAAATATACGCGCTCACCTGATATTGTACGCGACATGTCTATGGGCGGTGTTTGAAACGTGATTTTGCCTATTCGTGAACAGAAAATTATTTTACGATAACTAACATTTTATGTCAACGAAAATGATGAAATTATAGATACGTTAGCACACTTTAATTGAGATTTTGGGATCGTAGCTTTTAACTGTGTTGAACTGAACCACAATCGATTGTGTTGGTGAACCTACTTGGTTTCAAGTGTGCAGCTGAACCACGTGCTGCTTCCTGAGCCTTATCCATTTGTGTACTTCCATTGCCGATGGTGGTGGTGTTACGCGACGGTGTCACATCCAAGCCATTTGTTGTCCCCATATTTTGTTAACTCAACTTATTTACGAATTTAACAAAAATTTCGATATTTGCTTAGCACTTATTCAAATTATTTATTTTTTCTTTATTACTGAGTTTAAGCTCGAAGTGTGGATCCCGGGTTAGGAAAGACGATCGAACGCGACCACGAACGCGGTATAAGTAAGCTTCCTCCACACGCAAGCTTATTTTCCAAGTGGACTTGCTATAATACGCCAGTTACGTAACATATGTTCATTTTGTCCAACTTTATTTATACCAGAATTAAAAGGCTGGTACCGCTGTCGTACTAAGCTTCACCTAATAGTCAAAATACCCCTGACCAATGGATAATATTGCTTATAGCCCTTTTCTCGTATGCCATTTATATTTAATAGATGTTCGAGTAGTGCACTCAATGAAACTGGTCTTAAAGTGGCTCGAATCGGTGCCGAGTTACACTCTGGATAACCTGTCTGGAGTGACTGTTTATTTATTGCCTGTCATATTAATCATATATAGGGTTTTCCAAAAAGGACTTGACAACTTTTTTTTTAAAATAAAACGCAAACCATTTGAGATATTTCAAAAACTTTATTATCAGCTTGAAGTACAATCAAAACATTTATGAATGGAACTCGAATTCGTTCATATGGCCACCATGAGCCCCTTTTCAGTGGTCGATTCGTTGGACCCAATTTTCGATGACTCGGCCACACATTTCGGCCGAAGCGGCCGCTATTTCGTGTTCAATGTTGGCTCTGAGCTCTTCCAACATCGTCGGGTTGTTGGCATAAACCAATGACTTAACGTAGCCTCAAAGAAAATAGTCTAGAGGCGTTAAATCGCACGAACGAGGCGGCCAATCGACTGGCCCATTTCTTGAGATAACACGCTCATCAAACTTACTCTTCAATAAATCGATTGTAACGTGTGCTGTGTGGCTTGTGGCACCATCCTGTTGAAACCACATGTCGTCCAAGTCCATATCTTCCAGTTCGGGCCAAAAATAATCGGTAATCATGGCGCGAAGGCGCTGGCCATTCACATTAACGTGACGATCGTTATCGTCGACGAAAAAATATGGCCCAATAACGCCGCGGGCATGCAAACCGCACTAAACAGTTATTTTCTGTGGATGAAGTGGTGATTCATGAAGCACACATGTGGATTTTCACCCGACCAATAACGCATATTTAGCTTATTGACGAACCCATCGAGCCAAAAATGAGCTTCGTCACTGAAGATGATTTTGCGATGAAATTCTTGGCGCATCTTCTCCAGAGCCCAATCGGAGAACGTACGTCGCTTCAAATGGTCCATCGGCTTCAATTCTTGAGTCAGCTTGATCTTGTATGGGTGTAGACCAAGATCCTTACGCAAAATACGCCATAATGTGGTCTGAGCGATGCCCAATTCTTGAGAACGCCATGGAATTGACTGATTTGGATCGTTTGCTACGGACGCCTGAACGGCAGCGATATTTTCGACACTTCGACCAACCCCAACCCGTTATCTCACTGATACGGCAACATCACACAACGAATATGTAGACTCAAATCTTTGCACTAAGCTTGTTATTGCCTGTCTATTACGACTGAAAATTGGAGTTAACGCTCTTAAAGTTGCGGTCACCGACTCCGAATTTTGGTAGAAAATTTTTATAACTTGCAGACGTTGCTCGTTCGTGTACTTTACTATGATGAAAATGTTGAGTTTACTGAATAAATTGACAATGACAGTTCGATGATTAGTGAAAGGGTGCGTTCACAAATTAAATTCAAAGCTATCAAGTCCCCATTGAAAAATCCCTTACATACATATTTCCTAACAGGTAATGGCTACGTACTAAATTATTTCACGTGCAATTCGGCGGGTTGAGCGCCGTGACTTGATGATATATATGTTGATAAGCAGCGATATGTGAAAAGTGATAGATTTTCCTATGTTCTGGGTACTATCATATCATTTGAACAATTGGACTGATATTGATAATAATGCTATTTTATTTTGCCCGAAGGTATTAATGCGTAAACGATTGGATTCTGATGTTTTTATAAATTATGGGCTTAAATGAGAACTGTGGGGCTTACTGTGTCCGTGCCTGTGAATTGAATGATATCAAAGAGATCAAAGTGAAAGTGATAAACGTTGTTCTCTTCATGTTATCCTAGCAATAGAGCTTCTGAAACTGATCTAGTTTGATAACAATTAGAAATAAGTGGAGTCTTATCAACACCGGTATTTTCTTGGTATACCAGCCCATTTGTATCGAAGACAAATGTGAAAGTACTTGAGTTATGATTTATTATAGAATTTGTAAAATAATCCATCACTGACGCACATTCCATATGAATCGCTTTTTTCTTTTTTCGGCTTTTGTTTTTAAGTCACAAGATTATTTATTTTTATTTTGAAAACTATTTACATTCCGGTATCAATTTGACACCCATACGTCAGAGAAATTTGTACCTACATTCTCTTGGCGTTGGATGGAACTAGCTTTTGGCTCCACCATCGACTTGTACAGGGTCATCCAGTTCGTGGTCCGGATTTGACATCCTTGTTTCAATCACATTCTTTAAACCGATCTGTCTTCTGATACCATATAAAACTAACTTAAGGTTACCATTTTATCTTATGAGTCACTGAAGGTGTTATAATTGTGAAAACTTCCTGCAAAATTAATGATGCGCATTTTTCGCGCATTACACTTAATCAATATAATCTGAGCATATTGCAGAAGTCTTTACACGCTTTGCAGAAAATATTAGCGCCATTATTGAAACTGTTAAAGTAGGTCCAAATCTTTCACGGCGATCACAGTATTTGAGCTTCTCTTTTGGCACATTAGGGCGAATTTTGCATTTGCATTTGCACCTACAACCTCATAGAGTTCCTTACTCAAATATTAAAACCAGCTGACCATGAGTGTACTCCAGCTTAAAAATGTCCAATTCTCACACAACATTTTTTTTCAGCGATGAGACCGTTTTTTGAATAACAATAACAATAAAAAATTGTTGCCGAAAAAAACCATTGCGTCCACAAAAACTCACTGTATATGCAATTTGGTCTAATGGTCTCATGGATCCTTACTACTTCTTCGAAAATGAGGAAGGTGTAATCATCGCAATCAATTTTCATCGCTACAGCCAAATGTTTACGACATTTTTTGATGTCAATTCGACGATAACGTTTCAATAAGATGCCTCAACAACACAACCCGCTATGGCTTTATTGCAAGAAAAATATCCGATTATTTCGCGTTTAGGTGATGTGGAACGGCTACCAAGATTGCGTGATTTGTCACCACCCGATTTCCTTCTGCGGGACTATGTCAAAAAATCGCGTTTCAATTCACAACTTTCTAAAGCTGAACACGAATATTTGTTACGTTAAGACCGAGTTATTGTCCGATAGGTGTCGAAAAATCATAGAAATTCACCTTGCTGGAATCGAGTCCTGCAAGAACTCCAGTGGAGAATATTTTGATGATATTATATTTCGTTCATAATGGTAGGATTCAGGCAATTCTAAAATTTGAAATCAATTTTATTTAAATTTTCTTTCGGAACCACGAATTGGAAAACGTTTTATAAGATATATGCATTAGCTTGGTAAATGGAAACTAAAAATATGATTGAAGAATTGGCTTTTCAATGGATGAACATGAAAATACAGCTACTTCAGAGTTTATCATTTGTTAGAATTCGAGATTGTATGTCTTAACTAGTCGAATTCGGTAAAAGAAAGGTGACAGATGACAGATGTTCTCTGCTTGGATTTTTTTTTTATTATTATAGCGGTATTTGTCAGAATATCGACTGTTGTAGTCTTCATAATTTGTGTAGTCAAAAACAGTTAACTTCTTAAGTGTGTTGAGCATGTCTTGATGACTTTAATCATATTTCGCTCTGACACAATGGGTGTTGTAAGTGGATTGTTGATCTGGTAAAATTTGCGAATCGCGAATACCTTCAACTGAGCTGAGCAGAAATAGCTCCCAACATTCATTCCTCTCTATGTCTTTAGCTGCGTACTATACAAAACATGTTCATAAACTTCTTCTGGTAATTATAGCACATTCAATTAATTTTTCTCAGCAGGCTCACTTGATATGTAATTGTAAAGCCGAAAATAATTATCTTTACTCCACTCTACACCTTACTTTCTTTCAAGCAGTTATCATTCATCACTGCGATTCTGCCACCACGGTCTCTATTTAAACCCTGGGAGTATAGAGTGTCAACGAGAATGCCGAACCAGACGACTCCTCGCTATGAAAGGGAATTATAAATCTACGGTGTCCCACAAGATTCCATGCGAAGCCTAGTTTTATTCGTTCGTTTCGTTTTAAGGCCTACGTAAACGACAGCTGTTATCACTGTCTTTCACAAAACGTAAGTTGCCCAACCGTACAGAAGTCGTCAGATCGATTAAATTTTTGGGAATAATCAAGCAATTTATTAAGCACGTTAATCGTATGCGGTTTCAAAATTGCAGTTTTTGCGATGGTCTACCTAAAGAAGTATTCCACAGAATTCGATAAGACGTGGGCGGATGCATTTAAAACGCACCTTGACCAGAGTATCCAACGACGTTTGGTTAGAACTATATATAAAGATAACTGTCCATCTCAGTTTTTTAGATGTCCAGAGCATATTCAAAATTACGGTTGTTCTGGACTCCCGCTTTCAACAACGAATACGTCACACTCAGAATATTTGAAGACGGACAGAACTTCTCGAAAAACCTGAGGTATTTGACAATTAGTGAGGAAGGCAGTATAAACCATTCCCACTGTGATTAATTCCCTACCTGTCAACTTATTGGCAGATATGTCGCCTGCCAAAACAAAAAAAAACCCAACTAAAAGTCTGATATAATTTCAGAGGTGTAAATTAATTTTGTTGTCAAAAGTTGCTTTTATCAGCTTTGTACATTTGTCTGCTGCGAGCTTATAAGTCGAAGCCAATAAAGTTGATCACATGAACGCTGGGAAATCACATTGTTCACTTTTCGATTATTCACTGTTTAACTGCGAGGAGCGTTCGACTCCACATCGACCATGAATTATAGCAGAATCCAGCATTTCTATACATATGCCTTACAATATAGCCCTGGCTGTTGTTGATAACTGCTCTGCGCGGTAAAAACCCGGGATGGGTATTCTAAGAATCGAGATTAATAGCATTTACTACGACGAAATGCTACAATTACCATGTCCACTGAAAGTGTTGCAAATCTCATAACAACACGCCTTTATTCTTAGTAACTAGTAAGCAGTCTTATGAAGCCACCTGCTTATATGTAGTAGGCAGAAAGTAGAAACTTGGATTTTTGGGCCATGTTGAACTTTATTCAAACTGTTAGGTGTGTAGGTTGATGATTGAAATATTCTGAGGTGTTTTGCTTTTTATAGGGTAGATTATGAACGCCTTCCATATAGAAACTTGATGGTTTCATTGAGTCATTTGCGCACATCTGCAACTTACGGGAACCCTTGGTCTTTCAGAAGGATCCGGAAGGACAACTTCCCAACTGGCGCTGTTAAACTAAAATGAGCTTTAGGCTTATTTCGTTGTATACAGACGAGATTTTGTTCTTTATAATGAATGCGTGTTAAAGAGTTTATGATCATTGTTAAGACACAGCACAGGCCGAAGGTATAGAGGGACAAAGGATTGTAATGTCTGGGAAATATTAGACTGGTTCGGTGTGTGGTTCGGGTAGAAACAATTTTCTAAAATTTACTGTACATCCAGAGACAGACTTAAGGTTGATGAGCATTCTTAGCGAGACGAGTAATACTGTTGAATGCTTGAAGAGGAGAAATGCAATTGGCAAGTTCGCTTGAGAATTGTTTGTTAAAATAAAAATAAGATGAAGCATTGCCTCGATGTCAAGTCAAGTGACTTCTCAGTATGAATGGTTACTATAAGCTTTATAGCTCGCTTTCTACCTAGCAGGTGCAGAGGTCTTGGGAGCTACTCAAGCTTGGAGCAGGTGTTGGGCTTATACATCGAAGCCAATTAAGACTGGGTAAAATATTTCTTGCACCGTTTAAGGAAACCTAAACATTTTGCAACGTTTTTGGCGATCTCAAATATGTTGTCATTCCAATTTGATGATTAATAGGCTCACATATTAATTATGGAAATTCGGTTTCAACGGCACAAACGCCATTCATGGATAATGGCTGATTAGTCAGCATTGGGTTTTAGATGCATTAAATTACATTCTATTGTTTATACCCCTCTGCTGTCGAGGTCAAAATTGAATGTGCTTAACATACGTTGAGGACATGAGTCTTGGAGCTGAGAGTTGATTAAATTATATGTAGTAGACAGGGGATCATTTATAAAAATGAGTAAAAGTATAGGTCACAGAACAGAGCCTTGGGGAACATCATCATTTATTCAGTGAAAACCATCCAAAACGACTATGCACGCATTTTGGACAAAAGAGCTTGATGCCAAACTCAGTCAAATGCCTTAGAAATATCAAACACATCGGGTTTGTTTTCATCGAGGTTGTACAAAGATTGGTTTCACTTTTCGATGAGATGAGCTATCAAATCAGCAGTGCTACGGAGAACGTACTGTCGATCATTAAGAAGTTGCCGCGATTTAAGCTGAGAATTTATCAGCTTTTCATGGTCTTATAAAGAAGGGACGCCGAAATTGAAATGAGAAACATTGAAGACCTCGGCTTTTCAAAATCAAGGGCACATTTGGAATTTCCATTCATGAGTGATCAGGACCGAACTGAAACCAACTTTAGATCCGAGTTTCTGTTGGCACACTTATTAGTTAACAATTTTGCAGGTAACGAGAAATATTCGTAAAATGGACCTGGGACATAATGAGCCACCCACCCTCACGATTGCACATCTCTATGTTCTTGCTGCGAAGAAGAGTCAAAAGCAAAATTAAAACAACCCACCGCTGCGGTTGAACTTAGATGAAAGAGTGTTCGCCAGAGATCAAATTAGTCAAACCAAAAATCAAAATAAAGTTGATAGTAAATTGTCATGCAAAGATTGTTATACTCATGTTATTGTTGTTTGAACTCATTCAGCAATGACAAGTATTTCAGGCTAACTCGAAAAGTAAATGACTGCGCTTACAGGTAATTTATAAGTCATTGCTTCCAAAACAGCCATTCACAAGACGAAACTAGAAAATAACAAAAAAGTGTTTATTCATTAAACCAATATATTCGGCCACAAAACGCATACAAATTCGTCGTGGTAGCCACAATGCTACGCGACCCTACCCCAGCCTTAGATGCCGAGTCACAATCAAGCAATAGTATCTCCCACATGACGTTCAAGATCATGATTATTTTCGCAAACAAAATGTGTTATGTTCCTCCCAACGCAGCTTTCGGGACGTACAAAACTAATTTCGAATTCTCCTAGCGGCCAAGTAAATGATCGCACTCAAGGCGCCAATCGAAGATATAAAAAACAGATACGAGTGCTTAACTCCTCCGCAAATAGGCAATGAGTGAATTTAATAGGTTTTTTGTTGCTTTTCAATGAAACATTTGATCTTGCTGTGAGTCGGAAGTTGCAAGCTGAGCTTGGTTTAAATGATTCGCAGCTGGCACATGCATGACATTAATTATTCTTGACTTGCTGGTTGTGATTTATTTTTAATTAACATGTTGTCTCTGTTAAGATTGTTGACAAATTAGCGGAGAAGGTTAAATACAACATAAATACAAAGGCCTTTATCGGCCTTAAAGCGACTTTGTCTGCATCGATCAAATTCCTTTCTGACACTGATGCACAAAGTTACCCTGAAACTTGAAGACAAATGTGCATGTGAGTCTGAATAGCAAGTTATAGGAAATTCAACAACATTTGCATACTTTTGAGCGCAATTCAATTAAATTCAAATTCAAAAATTATAGGAAACCTGTTCGTTCGCTGTTGCTGTCGTTATTCATTAATTTATTTTATAAAACTAACTAATAAATTAAATTATAAAGGTAGCTGGAAGGCAGCTTTTCTGTAATTTTAATCAAATATCTTACTGTCAATCCTCTTTTCATTCGTCGGATACGTTTTTCAGAAAAATGCATGATAAAAAATCGAATACAAAACTTCGAGCTCAAATTCAAGTTCAAGGCAAACAAAATGTTTTTTAATGAATGTCTCTCCTCGTTCAGCTTGCTATCATAAAATTTGTCCGATATAGGAAGCGCCATGACCGAATATAAGTTTTAAATTATCGTCATGTTACGGTCAATGAAGTTCGTTATCGTGCAATGTTGGAAGATTATTTGTAGCCTTACTTGGATTATGTCATCAGTGTCACGTGGCTCCAACAGCTAGTAAAGCAATTGATATAATGAAGGGGAAGTTCGGTGATCATATAATCTCGAGAATATTTTATATCGCTAACCCCAACGACAACCTTCCATATTTGAAATGGGCTAAGTTCGACCCACTTTATCGAGGCTAACATCTGGTCTGGCAAGCAAATCCCCATTAGATCGTCCCTCCGACTCTGATCTCCTAGAACGCAGTCACATCATCAACCACATGAATCGAAAACTTGAACTGATCTTCTGATCTGATACCGAAAATTGTGTTATGAGCTCTGGTATCCACCTCCTGTCTACGTTGGATCCGCTCCGTCTACTCTTATTGGAACCGCTCGACAACCACTTTACCATTCTCCACTTCGAAAAAACCTGCTACGAGTACTGCAGTTTCCAAAAAGTAGACTTTGCAAAACCAAATAATCTGCTCAGCAATATTAACTTTAATTTACGCTTAAGCTCTAACACACATGTTCTAAGATGATACTCTTGCCCTATTCTACTCATAAATTGCCTTATCTAAGTGATGAGTTGCCTTATCCTATTCTTCTCGTATTTGTCAAAACCTCATCTCCACACAGTAACGGAAAGAAATTACGCTCTCCACGCAACGAAAAAACAAACGGTGGCAGGCCTACCTTAAGTCCCACAATGCTTCCGATTTTTCTACTTACCTGCAGTCTTATACGGAATTCACCTAACATGTCCTTCAACTCGATCATGACTACTTCCGTTATATAAAAGGGTGCCCTCAAATGTCTCTAGCTTCAGTGAATATAACTTCTGTCTTACTCATTAAGAAAATACCTAACTTAAAGGACGACTACTCATGCGATCCTGACTGCCTTCCCGCCATCGTTTATAATAAAAACGCCAACCAACTGCTCTAACCCGTTGTTGCCACAGACTTCAGCAAGACCTCCAATAAAATCTCGCATCAAATTATACTTCTTAAAATCACTTTTCCTTGTTTTTTCCCGGTTCTATCCTGTGGATCGAATCCTACCCCAAAGACCATCAGTTTAATATTATTTTCAAATCTTCTATTTCTGATCCAATCAAAGTTACCTCTGGAGTCCCGAAAGGCAGTCACCTCGGGCCACTGATATTTATCCTAACTATTAATGATGTTAACTGTGTATTCTCTTCGTATACTCTAATGATAATACCCTGCGGATTCCTGCTCCCTCCAAACAGACATAAACAGATTCACTATTTGGTGTCAGAAATACCATCTCGTATTAGCAGATGTCAAATTATCACTTACTCCCGCAAGCGCTTCCCTTCACCTCGGAGAAACTATTACCTTTCATAAAGTTATTGCTTGACTTATGTAGGTATCATCTATGACCGACAACTCAACTTTCGCCTTCACATCGACATCATTATCAATCGTGCCAATTCTATCGTCGTTTCTTCATTGTTTATTTGCATGCCTTCCCATCCGGTATTAGTAAGAAATGCATTTCAACATGGAGTAACCCTTTTGAAGTATAGTATTCTATCAGTCCTTTACTTTTAAATTCGAATTTTTCACTTATAAGTAGTTAGACGGTGAACTTAAAACTAGGTAAAGGGTTTGTCTTGTCCTCCGCCAAAGTCGGTGGTGCCTTGTCGCCATTGACCTTGTTTGCAGTCTCATCACCTGGATAATCGTTCCACGGCTGCTTTTCCATTTTACCAAATATCACATAAATCAAGTTACCGACGAACAATATCACAGCAATCACTATAAATACAACTCTCCACTGAGTTCGATCGCCCTGAAATGTGAAAAAATATTTTATATTTTCAACCTCCGTCCTTGGTTTAGGACTTACCTCATCAGAAACAGTCACTCCCACCAAAAGTGGCGATAAGACTCCAACCGCATTAGCCAATGTATTTGTGATTCCAAAGAGTATCCCGGCGTGGTTTGGAGCCAGGTCGATATGATTTAGGCTACTTCCAATAACCTGAGCCGCACATGCCGAGACCGCCACAATTAGTAAGGTAACGCTTGCTGCAACGTCCTCTACACTGACATATCCCAGGGCGACAAGCGCCATTGCTGGAATCCAACAAGCTATCGAGTTGATAGTCTTTCTCACCAGCCCCAATCGAACGTCATCGCCCTTCGTAAGCATATCCGCAGCAATCAGGAACACATATGAAAAGACGCACATGAACACATACGGAATCGCTGAATAGACAGCGTTCATCTTGATCCCAAGTTTGAATATCCCATGGATATACGTAGGTACCTGCTGCATTAAGGTGAAGAAACTCCCAGCCAGAGCGATCTTAACGATAGTAAGTGCCAGAAACGGAACCGATGTGAATATAGCTTTCCATGGCACGGGCTTGTTTTTGCCGGAGCTACTTGTTTGCTCCAGCGAAAGCTGGATCATCTTCTTCTCGGCTAAGGATATAATCTGCGATTCTTCTGGACTGTTCGCTCCAAAATAGTACCACAAGAGAGACCATACAATACCGAGAACACCGGGAATGTAAAACATCCCAGGCCAACCCAGGTCCGAAGCAGCCACTAGTCCACTAACAGCGAACCCCAAAGCCGAACCGATATCCATTCCAGTCTGTGTGATTCCACCTAAACGATTGCGTTCCTCAACTGGACACCACATTGCCAGGTGGGAATAGAAGCACGGGAACATGACCCCCTGAAAAACACCTTGCAATACTCGCAAGAAACAAAACAATTGCCAGCCTCCATGAATCACAGCCGCCGGAGTTAATAAACTTAGAATCGATACCCCCAGGGTGCAAGCAAGTAGCAGTTGCTTCGCGCCATGTTGACTCGATAAATAGCCGCCTAGGAACTGGGTGCAAATGGAACCCCAGAAAAAGCTGCTCAGCATATACGACTTCTCTCTTTCACTCCACACGAATTCCTAAAGACAAAGCAGGGGACTAAACGTCTTGCACTTTAATAAACGGTCAGAGAAAGACTTACCGGAAAGTCGGGATTTGTTGTATTTGCATTGGTCATTGCAACGATGCCGACTGATACGTTTACTCGCATCTGTATTCCCAATGTGCAGCATGTGAACAGAAATAGCGCTTGAATGTGACGAACCCCGAAAACAGGAGCTGAAACGAAACAGGCGAGTATTATGTTCAGATCAATTGCTTAAATTTGCTAAGATATTCTAGAAATATGATAAAAGATTTAAGGTTTTATCGCATGGGAAGCATGCTGGCTCGCCCCGATGACACGATTTTGAGTCCCCCAACAGCCAAGTATTTCGCGGTGTTTCCCTTCAGCTTCTCAAAATTTGCCACTTAAAGTCCACAGTAAGCCCCAGGTCGCCTCCACCATTAAAAAATAAATGAATCACACACAACATAGGTTTGTAGTAAATAATAAAATAAGTTTAGATTTTCGTTAACAATTATTGGAGCGATAGCTTTAAAAAGGATAAAGTTGTAAAAGGTCGTGCAGTCGATGGTACCCGACAGGAGTCAATAATGAAGAGAATATCGGTTATCTCCTCATTTGATTAGATTAAGGTGGTCTTGATGGAAATCTAGAGACATGGGGTTTCTCCAGGACGGACCCTAAAGAACAAAGCAAAGGGAAAGGGTTTGGATGCTCTCAATTCTGACAATGTGGTAATGCTGGTAAGTTGAGCATCGAGAAGGGAGAGAACAAAGTTTGTATAGAACTGTATCGATGATATGTGTAAGAAAATTTAGCTCCTGATGGCTGGGTTCCAAATCGCCTGAAAAGAGGATAGAGTAGAGGAGGATTAACTTAAGTTAGAAGTTGTTTTTGGAGCACCAAATAGAAAAAAAAACTGTGATTTTCGTGAAAAGGGTTCGCGCAGGTTCAAGAGTTACGGTCTTATGGTGTTTGTAACACAACTGGAACGGGGTGCAGTTGGTTTATGTCGAAGATGTTCGTTCACTAGTCCCCGGGGGTGCTTGTCCTAGATAGAATTCGAGCGATTCGACTGAATTTGTTGCGTTGGTTGAAGTTCATGGTAACTTCTTTTGTTTCCATGTCATTAAGGTGTTATATTGGAAATGCACACACAGAGTATGAATTTTGTGAGATATAGGATTGTTTAGTGACCAGTCTAATATCATTAATGGTAGGAATAAAAAGAAGTGGACTCAAGTGACTGCCTTGGAGGACGCCGGATGCATCTTAGGAAGAGCTAGAAAGGGTACCTCTAAACCGAATACTTAAACTTTTCTAGGTAAGCAGATATCCACCTCAATAAATAGACTCAAAGCCAACGGTAGACAGTTTGGAGAGTATTAGTCTGTGGGAAATTGTGACGAAGGCATCGCTTAAATCGGATGAAAAAGCGTCGACTTCCTTGCCATCCTCCTTGATTAGGCGGGTAAAGCAAATAAATTTGACAAAAAGCTATTAACCGCACAGCACTTCAAAGCATTGAACTATAGCGCTTTTAGCTTTCGGGTCGGTTCATTTCGCGTAGTGGTGACATACGAAGTTTGTTAAAAAAATAAGGTGACTTTTTTGAATTTTTTGTTATACGAGTATTTGGTAAACATGTTTCCCAACATAATTTGAAATTGTCAGCCATCTTGAATATTGAGTTTGTTTCTCAAAGACGTGTTTTGGTGTGCCTGGCGATTTACTGATATTGAAAAAAATTGGATGAAAAAGTTTTTTGTGGAAAAATAAAATGTGGTGCTCCAACGTACATGCAATGTTGACTACATCGTTTGGCGAGCTTACTCCGAGAAATTAAAATTTGTATATGTTGTACAACCTTTTCGGGGAAGGCCGAGAAGATTTTTTCTTTTAATCAACATAAGCTGTACATAAAGCCGAAAGGCATAATTCAATTTGTTCTGCGTCCTTCAAAGTGTCCGATTAAGCTAGTTTTATGCTTTTTTTGTCAAGCGTAAGATAGTTCTAAGAAATATGAAATACAAATGAATGAATTTTGATTTCTTGAGATATTTTGCGCATGAAACGTGTGTCAGCGAAGGTTGTCCCGAAATTGTTAAATTTTTACCCAAGGGATAGTCGCATTAGCATCACTTAGTTGCTGTTGCATGACGATCATTACTCTTGACGAAAAATGGATATATGGTGATGACGTCAAAACCAAAGCCCAATCATATCAATGGATTTGACCAAATGAGCCAAGACCGAAAAACGTACGACATGTTCTGTCAATTATGAAATTTTTGCTCACTTTTTTCTTGGATTACGAAGGTGTGGTTCATCATAAGTTCCTGCCGAAAGGTCATACGGTGAATTAGAAATATTATACTGGAGTTATGCGCCGTTTGCGTCAAGCAACAAAACGAAACGTCCGGTTTTGTGGAAAAAAATTGCTCACTAATAGTTGATTGTAAGTAACTTTTTGGCCAAAACCAACACCGCATTCACGCCACAGCCACCGAATATGCACTAAAGGGGCATATTAGAAGTGTCTCAAAGATTGGGAAGAACGTTGGAGCAACCATATTATGTCTGAGGGCGATTACTTTGTAGGAGACAAAATAGATAGTCATGGATAAATAAATATTTTTCGAGAAAATTTAAAAGTCCCCTTATTTCTTGAGCGGAATTCGTACAGCTTAGTTCAGATTGAAAGGTGACTTTCCAATTTAAGTCTTGCGGGTATATAGATTTAAAATGTTTTTTTTTTCTAATAGTTGGATAATACTGTATTTCTAGTCTCTGTCAAATTTAATCTCACTATCCATATTGATTACATAGTTATGTACGTCTGTGTTTTATGAACAATCAAGTGGTCATAATGATGTGACCAATGGCCTTTGATAATCAGGCTTTGTTAAAAATAGCAATAAACAATTTCAAGAAAGCAGAAAAAGTCTTGAACCAAATATAGTTTTCAATAGTCCAAAAACTGATTGATTTAAATGTTTAATATTTGGATCACACGCGGATCTTATTCCATTTGGTTCCAAAAACACTAAATTTCTTTGAAAACCTGAAATTTTGAAAAAATAGTTTCTGACATTAGGGCGGTAATGAAGAGCATGATAGTTGGGAATGATTCGCTTGGGGACTTCTGGGACTTCTAGCTATTCAATAAACTGAAGAGACTACTCCCGCCCATTGCTTCGAGTCTGTAGATCAATGATTGCGTGAACAGAGGGCGTTTTTGAAAATCGAAACGTTGGTAACAGTTTATTTTGTCGGGGCGGAACATTTGTAAAGAGACGAAATTTAATTTTACGAATAAATAAAAGATGAAAAAGTCACGAACAAGGTCACCTTTCAGTTTGATAACTTTTTTTGGGTTTTTGGTTTTTGAAAAGTTAAGTCGATGTTGATAAGCCAAAAGGAATGCACAGCTGAAAAAAAGTATTCGGACAAAAATTGATGAATTTAACACGGTAATGTGTGCTTCAAACTGGTGATGTTCGTAAAAGCCTGTAGGCATGATTGTGGTGGTCATTTGAACGATGTTATTTTTCGCAAATAAATGTTAGAAGGCATTTAAAAAAAATGAATACACCAATAAAAACCTGAGCATTTACATGTTTGTATCAAGGCATGACTTTTGAAAGATCCTGTAGAAGCTAGAAAGCAATTAAATTAGTCGTTATTCCTGAAACGGGAAAATAACTAAGAATAATGGAAGACCTTAGGCCTGGACAACACAGATGGTATAATACATTATATGAATGCAATTGGATTTGGTGTAGATTCTGAAGCTAAACATTTTCTAAATTATTTTTACCAGAGGCAATGGTTCAAATATTTAAAAAAAATATTTTCAGATATATAAATGTTTTGCACTTCTTTCTGGATTATTCGCATTTTTTTTGTCTTGAGTCTGTCCCCGTTTTTAGCAAGAGATTAACATCTTGTGCAAGTGCTTTTAAATATGAATGCAGTTATAAGAAATTCGGCTAAAGTGTATACTTTTATTTCGAAAATTCAAATCACGCACATTCCGGCTTGAATACAAAAAGCAAAACATCTCGCACCTAAACTTAAATGTTCACTAAAGTCTTCGTTTAGTAAAATAGCAACTGAACTAGATAATAAGGCAACCGTCCCTAATTCATCATCATATAAACGTTTAGTTTCATTTTCTGCCTGACCTTATACGAGTATTGCTAGATAATATTAAGAGCACAAAACCGGAGTCAAGTTGCTTTCGTTTCAGAGCTACAAACACACCAAATCGTTTTTCTTTTTCATAATGTCAAACAGGTATTTAAATTTGCACTTAAAAAACAGTTTTCACTAGGTTGTGTCGTGTTTAAAAGCTTAATTGGTAGTTACCCCGTTTTATCAGTGAAAATGACTTGATCGTCATTTTCCGTGTCTTTTCGCAAATGTATATCCGAAAATAGAGAAAAAAAATTAAATCTTCTCACTCGAAACTAAACATGAGAACCGATAGGCACATTCAAAGCGCACCAACCATCCGATCTTGGATACCACCGTTTAAGAAATGACCACAAGAGCCAACTAACGAATATAAAATGCGATCAGAGTCAAACTGCAAAGTCTTCCTCCTACCATGGCAATTTGTCCGGCAACAGCATAGTGAGTGTCCACGCCAGGCACTTGTGTGTACGAATATCTCGGCTAAGAGTGGTAGGTGCGTGAGCTGGTTGACTTTTATTTTCCATCGGTCGCGTGCTCTAGTACTGTTAAACTGGAGGTACTCGTACGAATATAAATCGACCAATAAGAGGAAACAAAATCTAGAAGATAAAAATAAAACACCGTAAAACTGCATACCTTGGAGCGACGAGCATGGAGTATGTCTGCAAAAGAGGAGAGATCAAACGAAAACAACAACATAACTCGTACGCACGAGAGCTCTGGGAGAGACATTTGAAAATTTCATAATGACAACAACGATATAATCAACGCGTATGCGCGACGGACGACAGAGGAATGGAAACGAAGATGGGTGGCGTGCGCGCAGCGGGCGACAGGTTGCTTGGCATGATAAAAGCCGTAATTGAAGACTACGCTGCGATCCATCGATGGTGGTGATGTTGGTGGTTTGATCCGAAAATAGAATTCTCCAGAAATAGATTCACTCGATCATCAGAGCTCTGTATGTCCTTAACTTGTGCTGTTACGAGTGGTGCTGGTGGTGCTGGTGGTGGTCAAACAGGTGTCTCAAACGATTTGCTTTGAAGCACATTTCAAGGTAAGAAGCGCAGCAAATGTTGATGCTTCTTCGTCGGCTGCGTAGAAGTTCAAATAGAAATACGAGTACTTTGGAGAAATCAAATCAAACGACGCCTAACCGACGACTAACGTAGTAAAGGTATCGAAACGAGCATTATCAAAGAGTAAACGTAAACTATACGAGTAAACAAGCATTTGTTCGTACGTGGATAACGTCCAGACGAGGTCATGGTCGTTTCAAACGTTATTGATCAATAATAAGAAAATATTTTCATCATTCCTGACGAATAGTATTGTAGAATCTCTTCGTCAAGTGGTTTCCCTCAGTATGTATGCCTAATTGAAATGCCGGTGAAATACTTTCTAGGTTATTCATTCACGCTCGCGACAGAAAGACGCCAATGATATTGCTGCCCGCGCTTGCATTCGAAAGCAAATATCGACTTCGAACGATATTCGGTAGTTTTCCATGCCTAGTTTCCGCTTCTTCCTTTTCACTGTCGTCTTTCGCGGTGTGTTCCGCCAATTGTCCAAGAGCCAGCTTATATGATTGATCAATTCATCCATTCACCCAGCGCTGGCGGTTTCGATTGGAATTTCGATCACGCCTTGGTGATTTCTTTCTTTTGGACGATTTACAGGCAGTCGGTCATTGTTATGCAGATTATTCGAAATTTTCGTCGGTTTTGCTAATTTTTTGCGAAACGCGCCCAAGAAGTGTTATGTATTAAGGCAGTTTTGTTTCTGCTTTTTGAGAAATTTAGGGCACACAGTGGCTATAAAACTGCTTAACAATCTCGAATTAGAGAGTAAAGTTGAATTTCTCTCAACGATTAGGGCTAATATACCTACTTTCGACAACTCAAAGCTTGACGTAGTCAAGAGCATCCGGAGTCTACCTCATACGTAAGAGAAAATTTGAAAAATTTGTATTTCTATCTACTGAGGCGTATACTTATTTATTTTATTTGCATTGCGGTACATTTGTTTTTCATGACTTAACCTATCTAGTCTATAAATAATGGTTCATCTTAGTCTCTACATGGAGTATAAACGTACTGTATAGGAATAGGCTACACTATACACGATATGGGATGATCGGCAGGGGTGGTAAGTGCCGATATATGCTTTGGTGTCGCACTGTTCTGCCGCTGGAGCAAATAATCTTCACTATTCCAGGGCTGCACCTTCGACGTGCTGAGGAATATATACTGCAAATTACCTAGGAAGAACATCAAGGCGGATATAATGAAGACAGTTTGCCACTGTGAGCTATCGGTCTGCAATCAAGTGGAAAAAAAAACGTTTACCGTCACGCTCGCAACAGACACACGGATTTCTAGCTTACCTCATCGCGTATAATGAACCCAACGAACAGTGGTGTTACCAAAGACGCGCAGCTAGATACTGTGTTTATGATTCCCATCAGAATACCTGCGTGATTCGGTGACAAATCTATTGCATTCAATCCGCTGCCAATTGTCACACCTCCATTGATACCGACTGTTATTACCATCAGCGTAATGGCCAGATGCTTTTGATTCTCATCCAGAAATCCCACTGCAATTAGAGCAGCCGATGGAATCCACATTGCAAGCGAATTCACTGTCTTTCGCATAGTGGTCAGAGTCATGATTTTTTTTTTCGTCAAAATGTCTACCGAAATCAGGTAGACATAAGAGAGTAGAAGCATCGCCATAAACGGAAGAGCTGAGAAAAGAGCATTATTTCCGATGCTCATGTGGAGGACGCCATGGAAGTACGATGGTATTTCTGATTGAATCGTAGAATAACCCCATGCTTCGGCTATTCTAACAATCACAAGTGAGAAAAACGGCACTGATGTCAGTATGGCCTTCCATGGGATTGGTATGTGTTTATCTTGTAGGTCGTCGACTTTTTGCTGAGACTCGTGTATGTATTTTTTCTCTTCGTGTCCGATAAGTCTGGAATCGGCTGGGGTATTGTCTACAAGAAATAGACACAAGAGGCACCAAGTCAAGCCTACTCCACCAGAGACATATGATATCCCCGGCCATCCCATACTTGATTCGGCAATAAAGCCGGTCGCGGCCATGGCGAGTATTGTTCCGATTTCCATACCGGTGTGACTTAACGCTCCCAGTCTCATTCTCTCCTCAACAGGCGACCACTTTGCCAAATGGTCCAGTATACACGGGTAGATTGGACCCTGAAACATTCCCATTAGAATTCGCACAAGACAATAAGCTTGCCATCCGCCTAATGAAATACAAATAGGTTCTGCTATACTCAGAACAGAAGACCCGAATGTGGATAGGAACATGGTTAGTTTAGCACCGAACCTGCGGCACATGTAGCTTCCGGGAAATTGTGTCAAAATGTATCCCCAATAGAAGCTACTAAGGATAAAGGATTTTTGTTTTTCATTCCAATCGTACTCCTATAAAAACGTGCGTTTTAAGAAAAAATGAAAATTGGACTTGTTGTACTACCTACGTCGAAGTGGGGATTTGTTGAAGCTGCATTTGTCATTGCTACGACCGCCACCGATACGTTCAATCGGCTCATGTAGTTCACGATGAGGCAGAGGAAGAGTAAGATGACTTGAATGTGGCGAACTCCGATTACAGGTCCTGCGGAAATAGAGTTAAAGAAGAGGATAACGGTGTTAAAACAAACATTTGCAGATTCGTAGATCAATTGTTTGTCCAACTCAATTCTAATGTTTTTCAAAAAGTCTCACTGATCACCAGAATATAACTTAACAATACAAATTTGATCCAAATTAATGATCCGTTTTCGCGATCCAACTTCACACTTAATTAACCATCGAATAACTTTTAATGTCCACATTATAAGTGCATAAAAAGGTGAATAAATTTTAATTACTCCGTGATATCACGAGCTGTGCAGTTTTTAAGTTCTTTTCAATGGGCCGCGAGGCTTGCCGTTATAAAAGTTGAATCATCACTGTTTCAAAACTAACCTTTGACATAATGGAGAATTGTCATTATTAATAAAAACGAATTTGTTCACTCCTTTTCACCGATACACCAACATATATGTAACTGAAAAAAACGTCTAAGTATACTTCCAACTGTTCTTGAGCGCGGTCGGGTTCAGAAGATTCTGCTCGACTAACAATTGAACTTTATAGCGACGACTTATATTTTTACAGTAGCATCAGTTATTAAGTCATAAATGATATGACGCCACATTTAACGTCGATCTACAAATTGGTTTATGAAAAAAAAAACTTTAAGGGAAAACTTCGATATCGGGGAGTAAAAGTGAGAGCAACTACACTTGACGGTGAGTATATTTGTTCAATTGGTTAGATGTATATCTCACCATAAAAGACATACTCGAACACGGGGTTGAGTCACTATTTATTAACTAGACTTTAATTCTTCACTGATGGGACAAATACAGTGAACTTGTTATCGTAAAAAAAACAAACGAGCAACCTTTAAACTAATAGCACTGCTAGATTGACGGTACGATTACAAAATTGGCCTCGGAGACTAGGGATATTCGTTTTCTGCCACCACACTACTTCCAAATACTTTGGAGTGCACTTCGATGCATCGGTTAAACGACTGTCGTACGAGTTTACAACCTAACTAATTAATAGTCCAACAAACATTGTAACATAAGAGCTTAACGGACGTGCCATCTATTTATCAGAGAAGTGCAGCTGATGTGAATAGAAGACTCCTATCTCAACAGAAAAAAATAATATAGAAAAATCGTGCACTTTTACTCCATACCCAACAACAACAACAATTCAAAACGGAACTGATCACTCATAGCGCTCCCGTACGTACCCCATCCCCGGCGAGTGCATCCCTGTTTCAGATGTTTGCATTGCACTCGCACACTATACTCCAGACTCGAGAACTTCTTCATAATCCCTAAATGACGAGTACACATGACATTCAAAAAACCGAGAATAAACTAATTTGGTTTTTTCTTAGAATAACCTTTTATGTTGGGTGAGTTACATTCTACATGCCATAAATGGAAAGAGATGTCGAACAATTCAGTTTGAGTGCCCATTCGTGTACGAAGATGTTGAAGATTTCTGATAAAAAACTGATATTGAGCTTACTAGCGCTAGAGCACGTGCAAAGCGAAAAAGATACCCATTCGGGGTGCTCGGAATCAAGGGCTTCGCTAAGAAACCGGGAATACCGCTGTACGTAATTCCTGACTAATAGCCCGTTTATCTCAGCTGTTGCAAAATTTTGTATTTGTCGCATGATACTGGAACGTGAACTTGGCTAATTACTAAATTGCATTCTCTGATAAACAAGAAAACAACTACATTCGGTGGAAAATAAATAAACTTCCCGCTGGTTGTCAACAGATATCTTCTACATCTGAAATATGTTTTTAAGTACAATAAAATAAGGCAACTTTGACGCACGCTTATGATGTTTTGGAACTCAGTTGTCGTTTACTTTGTAAGCTCAAACTTGTGATTGAAAATATACATATGTAGATAGAGATCTGAACCCAGTTAATGCGTCACTTCTTTGCTAAAGATCGCAGTCTATTTACTACCCCAACTTGACATTCATTTAGCTAATGGAATACAAGACCATGAATTGGTAGAAGACTTCCTATTCGGCACTTGGCATAACGAGCGAGGAAAACCCCGATATGCCACGATATTATTGACTGAGTCACGTGCTTTTCTTCAGAATATCGACGTTTTCCGAAGGCCAGGTGATGACTTTACGAACAGCTGTTTATTGGATAGCGCTTACAAGCATGGCTACTTGTTTTCTTTAATGCAAATTTTTGTTTTTTGAGGACATGAAATTAGTTGGTGCTTGTTCAGCTTAAATACTTGGATAAACAAAGCAATATTTGTGCTTATACAAACGCAACTGTACCATGATTCGAACTGGGTACCTTTTTTTCCGATTGATATTCGTCATTGATTAACTCTTTTGTTTTTCGCAGGTGGAAGTTTCATTGGCGTAATTACCAAAACACCTCATTCCACACACGCGCTTCCGATTCTTATAGGAATCTCAGAATTTACTTATTCCTAGAATCCCATCTGTAATCTGGGAGGCTTGGCTGGTTGATCCCTAAGTGTCATGACCATTAACGCTGAGAATTGTTGCGGGCACCTGTTTCTCAAATGCCAAACACATTCTATGCCCACAGCTGTTCGAGAAATTAATATAACCGGAGCGTAACTCAGAAGGAGGATCATTGCTAACCCTTCGCCAAGTCAGGGATATTTCCATTCCATGTTTTGTTGGTCTGTCTAACTCCTCTAGGTCCATCCTTAGAATTCCATCTACGGCGCGGCCTTCCTGACGGTTTTTATTCTTCAGTTTTTCCACTCATTATTTGTTTGACTGTTCGTCCTGCTTATTCGTCACAATTTTATATCGGATAATGTAATTGTATTGTTTTCTCCATTGGCTTCTTTCTTCATTCTGATTTCCACCATAGATTCTTCTTAGGCCTTGTTTTCAAAGACCCGAAATATATTTGTCTCTTTATTAGTCGGAGTCCAAGTTTCTCATCCGTAAAGTGTCATTGTGTCATTGGCGTTATTATGGTTTGATAAGTACGGATTTTGATATTACAGACAAAAGAGTTCTTTGAATAGTTCCTTCATTACAAAGAAGCAATGCAACTCTTTATTTTGCTAGTCAGTATGACAGCCATAAAATTGAACTCGTCCACTTTCTCAAAGCATTCACCGAGAACAATCAGATGCGAGATTTGGATCAATACAAGTCGGTCAACGACCATCTATTTGGTTTTCTACTTCCTTTCCTGCCATTATTAGACTTTCAACATTTCTCTCAACTGTTTCCTTATTCTTTTCCAGCTAGTCCAGATCATCAGGATAAGCTAGATGTTATTCCATTAAGAGATCTCATTACGAATTCCAGAACCCAATTAAAAGAAGAAGGCAAGGCGCCTCCTTGTTTTAATCCTTCACGTATCTCGAATTTTTCAGGTGAGACGTCTCTAACTTGTCCTTCGTTTTCCTTTATATCCCACTAATAGTTGTCCATTTCGTGGGATTCCCTTTTCTTTTCTAGAAGCTGTCATTAAAACCTGGTCATTCCTCGAGCGGTTCCTCCTAAAGCCACACATATCCCAGCAACCTAGCCAGTGGTTAGACGTCTTTACACAATTAAATTCCTAACAAACCATTGAAGCCTGCCTATACTGCGACTGAAGCCATAGAAGGACACCTTTGAAGCTGGGAGGACAATGAATTCTAAACAGTGATTATAAATATTAGAAGACAAGCTCAAACTTGTGATTGAAAATATATGTAGATAGAGATAATGACGATCTGAACCCAGTTAATGCGTCACTTCTTTGCTAAAGATCGCAGTCTATTTACTACCCCAACTTGACATTCATTTAGCTAATGGAATACAAGACCATGAATTGGTAGAAGACTTCCTATTCGGCACTTGGCATAACGAGCGAGGAAAACCCCGATATGCCACGATATTATTGACTGAGTCACGTGCTTTTCTTCAGAATATCGACGTTTTCCGAAGGCCAGGTGATGACTTTACGAACAGCTGTTTATTGGATAGCGCTTACAAGCATGGCTACTTGTTTTCTTTAATGCAAATTTTTGTTTTTTGAGGACATGAAATTAGTTGGTGCTTGTTCAGCTTAAATACTTGGATAAACAAAGCAATATTTGTGCTTATACAAACGCAACTGTACCATGATTCGAACTGGGTACCTTTTTTTCCGATTGATATTCGTCATTGATTAACTCTTTTGTTTTTCGCAGGTGGAAGTTTCATTGGCGTAATTACCAAAACACCTCATTCCACACACGCGCTTCCGATTCTTATAGGAATCTCAGAATTTACTTATTCCTAGAATCCCATCTGTAATCTGGGAGGCTTGGCTGGTTGATCCCTAAGTGTCATGACCATTAACGCTGAGAATTGTTGCGGGCACCTGTTTCTCAAATGCCAAACACATTCTATGCCCACAGCTGTTCGAGAAATTAATATAACCGGAGCGTAACTCAGAAGGAGGATCATTGTTAACCCTTCGCCAAGTCAGGGATATTTCCATTCCATGTTTTGTTGGTCTGTCTAACTCCTCTAGGTCCATCCTTAGAATTCCATCTACGGCGCGGCCTTCCTGACGGTTTTTATTCTTCAGTTTTTCCACTCATTATTTGTTTGACTGTTCGTCCTGCTTATTCGTCACAATTTTATATCGGATAATGTAATTGTATTGTTTTCTCCATTGGCTTCTTTCTTCATTCTGATTTCCACCATAGATTCTTCTTAGGCCTTGTTTTCAAAGACCCGAAATATATTTGTCTCTTTATTAGTCGGAGTCCAAGTTTCTCATCCGTAAAGTGTCATTGTGTCATTGGCGTTATTATGGTTTGATAAGTACGGATTTTGATATTACAGACAAAAGAGTTCTTTGAATAGTTCCTTCATCACAAAGAAGCAATGCAACTCTTTATTTTGCTAGTCAGTATGACAGCCATAAAATTGAACTCGTCCACTTTCTCAAAGCATTCACCGAGAACAATCAGATGCGAGATTTGGATCAATACAAGACGGTCAACGACCATCTATTTGGTTTTCTACTTCCTTTCCTGCCATTATTAGACTTTCAACATTTCTCTCAACTGTTTCCTTATTCTTTTCCAGCTAGTCCAGATCATCAGGATAAGCTAGATGTTATTCCATTAAGAGATCTCATTACGAATTCCAGAACCCAATTAAAAGAAGAAGGCAAGGCGCCTCCTTGTTTTAATCCTTCACGTATCTCGAATTTTTCAGGTGAGACGTCTCTAACTTGTCCTTCGTTTTCCTTTATATCCCACTAATAGTTGTCCATTTCGTGGGATTCCCTTTTCTTTTCTAGAAGCTGTCATTAAAACCTGGTCATTCCTCGAGCGGTTCCTCCTAAAGCCACACATATCCCAGCAACCTAGCCAGTGGTTAGACGTCTTTACACAATTAAATTCCTAACAAACCATTGAAGCCTGCCTATACTGCGACTGAAGCCATAGAAGGACACCTTTGAAGCTGGGAGGACAATGAATTCTAAACAGTGATTATAAATATTAGAAGACAAGCTCAAACTTGTGATTGAAAATATATGTAGATAGAGATAATGACGATCTGAACCCAGTTAATGCGTCAATTCTTTGCTAAAGATCGCAGTCTATTTACTACCCCAACTTGACATTCATTTAGCTAATGGAATACAAGACCATGAATTGGTAGAAGACTTCCTATTCGGCACTTGGCATAACGAGCGAGGAAAACCCCGATATGCCACGATATTATTGACTGAGTCACGTGCTTTTCTTCAGAATATCGACGTTTTCCGAAGGCCAGGTGATGACTTTACGAACAGCTGTTTATTGGATAGCGCTTACAAGCATGGCTACTTGTTTTCTTTAATGCAAATTTTTGTTTTTTGAGGACATGAAATTAGTTGGTGCTTGTTCAGCTTAAATACTTGGATAAACAAAGCAATATTTGTGCTTATACAAACGCAACTGTACCATGATTCGAACTGGGTACCTTTTTTTCCGATTGATATTCGTCATTGATTAACTCTTTTGTTTTTCGCAGGTGGAAGTTTCATTGGCGTAATTACCAAAACACCTCATTCCACACACGCGCTTCCGATTCTTATAGGAATCTCAGAATTTACTTATTCCTAGAATCCCATCTGTAATCTGGGAGGCTTGGCTGGTTGATCCCTAAGTGTCATGACCATTAACGCTGAGAATTGTTGCGGGCACCTGTTTCTCAAATGCCAAACACATTCTATGCCCACAGCTGTTCGAGAAATTAATATAACCGGAGCGTAACTCAGAAGGAGGATCATTGCTAACCCTTCGCCAAGTCAGGGATATTTCCATTCCATGTTTTGTTGGTCTGTCTAACTCCTCTAGGTCCATCCTTAGAATTCCATCTACGGCGCGGCCTTCCTGACGGTTTTTATTCTTCAGTTTTTCCACTCATTATTTGTTTGACTGTTCGTCCTGCTTATTCGTCACAATTTTATATCGGATAATGTAATTGTATTGTTTTCTCCATTGGCTTCTTTCTTCATTCTGATTTCCACCATAGATTCTTCTTAGGCCTTGTTTTCAAAGACCCGAAATATATTTGTCTCTTTATTAGTCGGAGTCCAAGTTTCTCATCCGTAAAGTGTCATTGTGTCATTGGCGTTATTATGGTTTGATAAGTACGGATTTTGATATTACAGACAAAAGAGTTCTTTGAATAGTTCCTTCATCACAAAGAAGCAATGCAACTCTTTATTTTGCTAGTCAGTATGACAGCCATAAAATTGAACTCGTCCACTTTCTCAAAGCATTCACCGAGAACAATCAGATGCGAGATTTGGATCAATACAAGTCGGTCAACGACCATCTATTTGGTTTTCTACTTCCTTTCCTGCCATTATTAGACTTTCAACATTTCTCTCAACTGTTTCCTTATTCTTTTCCAGCTAGTCCAGATCATCAGGATAAGCTAGATGTTATTCCATTAAGAGATCTCATTACGAATTCCAGAACCCAATTAAAAGAAGAAGGCAAGGCGCCTCCTTGTTTTAATCCTTCACGTATCTCGAATTTTTCAGGTGAGACGTCTCTAACTTGTCCTTCGTTTTCCTTTATATCCCACTAATAGTTGTCCATTTCGTGGGATTCCCTTTTCTTTTCTAGAAGCTGTCATTAAAACCTGGTCATTCCTCGAGCGGTTCCTCCTAAAGCCACACATATCCCAGCAACCTAGCCAGTGGTTAGACGTCTTTACACAATTAAATTCCTAACAAACCATTGAAGCCTGCCTATACTGCGACTGAAGCCATAGAAGGACACCTTTGAAGCTGGGAGGACAATGAATTCTAAACAGTGATTATAAATATTAGAAGACAAAAAAGCATTTTATTTGCTCGACTGGTCCCAAATGAGGAGATTTCTCGAAAGAATAGAAACGCCCTTACCATCCTGCTTAGGATATATTCCAACCTCTTTGCCAATAGGAAGTTAAAATAAAAGCTAAATATCAGGTTTCACATATTTTCTGACAGATGGTGGTTAGAAATGTAAGATCAGAAATGTCACATGGTAAGTTTGACTATGTGTCAACCTCCTCACGCCTGACTTCAAAATTCATACTCCGTGTGTGCATTTCCAATATTTAAACACCTTAATGACATGGAAACAAAAAAAATTTACTGTGAACTACAACCAACGCGACGAATTCAGTCGAATCTCTCGAATCCTATCTAGGACAACCACCCCCGGAGACTAATCGAAAAAAATCGGTGGGTAAGGCGCATCGAATGATTATAGACATATGCAGCAGGTGAAGCAAAGTGGGTTCTGGACCTCTGAAAACGATTGTCAACGCAGATTTAGATGTATAACTAGATAAAAGCCAACGTCAAACGCATCAAGAACTTTATTGGCTGTAACTCTTACCTCTTGAAAGGCTTGACAATGTTACCAGAGTGAGGAAAGCGAGTTAAAGTCGAGGGACATTGAATGACGTCTTTTTCACTCTCGAACTGCTGCTCCAGCGGCAAGACAGAAATGGCTGCAACTAGTGATAAAAAATGGATTTATTGGTTAATCTGAAGTGATCGAAATATTGATTGATTGAGTAGTTTTGTTTTGACAGCTGTTGAAAGTCGTCAAGTTCGTGTTTGTTTGCAATCATGGAGGAAGTGAAACATCGATCAGTGGTTCGATTTCTTATTTTTGAATGGGAAAACGTCTGGGGATATCAAAGAGAGGTTGCATGTCGTTTATAAGGACTATGTACAAGCGTAGCCGGACCATTTTGATGAAGGGCATTATTAAAGAGCAATTCGAAAGAGTTTCTATGATGTTTCGTATTTGCTGATGGATCGTCCGCTTCACGCCAGAAAATAGAACGAACCTGCTCCTAAGAAGGCTCAAACGGTTCCATCGGCTGAAAGAAACGTGGAAACCACTCTTCTGGGATTCGCAAGGTATCTTCACCGACTATTTGGAAAATAGTCCTCATACATTCAGTGAAAATACACTGTTACAATTGGATGAAACAATCGAGAACCCCGCTGCCGAACTGCTACAAAACCAGAAAATACACGACAACTCTCGGCAGGTCCAACTAGAAACACCGAAAAACGTGGTACTGCCCGTCACATTTTGCCAAATTCCGAATGATGATGCATGGCTATGCAACAATTCTAATATTTCGAAAAAAAACAAAAATTGGGTTGAGTTATCGATCCCCTTAAAAGACGCGCAATTGCTCCATGCTGCGGAGTTCGTATGCTACCACAAATGTGTGATCAATCGCAAGCGATGGTCAAGTGCTCTCTTTTTTTTCTCGTTTTTAATTTTATTTCTTTTCTTCTTTTTATTAACATATTTCATCACATAGTGTGCTATTATAATTTATGAACAAAATATAATTTATTTCAGTGCAAATTGCAAACATGTATTTTTATTACTTAATAAGAATATTTTTCACATAAATTATCAAAATGTTAGTGGTATTAGAACCAAATTAGATGCTCTTCGCTTAGGGCTGAATAATGAAATTTATGATTGTATAATATTAACGGAAACCTGGTTCAATGATAATATTCTCACTTCTGAGTTTGCTAATTTAAAGAAATATTTAATATTTAGAAAGGATAGATGTAAATACACGTCCGGATTGGAGCGGGGCGGTGGTGTTTTAATTGCCGTTCGTTCGTGTTTTTCCTGTGATGTTGTAAATCCCCTTTCCAATATATTACCATCCTCCTCTGATTGGGACGTTGATCAATTAATAGTTAAAATAAATTTCCCAAATAACACTAATATTTTTGTTATCGGTAGTCATATTCCTCCTAGGAGTCACTTTGATTTATATAACTTACACCTAAATAATTGTACACAAATTCTTGAAAATTTATCTAGTTCACAACATGTATTTTATGTAGGTGATATCAATTTAAGTAGTGTTACATGGATATTTGATTTTGATGATCAACATCTAAACGGAAACCGAAATATTCGTGACCGATTTTTTTAGCCAATTTAATTTAAAACAGTGTAATAGTATTTCTAATAACCTTGGTCGAGTACTTGATCTTATATTTGCTGATGACGGGTATAATTATAAATCTAGAAAAGTCTGCATCACCAATGTTTCAGAACTCCATTCATCAGTGTGGTATTTACGCAGAACTTAAATTTTTATACTACTCCAACCCATGTGAGCTAAGTAAAAAATCAGAGCTAGTTACTTGAATAATCAGGCTTGGGCGGGTATACTAACGTCATCAGACCTCGGGCAAGCCTATAATACATTTTGTTCTATACTATTATGCTATTAAACTATTTGTTCCAAAGAAACGAATTTTTAAGAATTCCAATCCCATTTGGTATAATAAAAGACTATCTAATCTAAAAAACCGAAAGAATAAAGCCTTTAAAAAATTTCGTAATAATCCAAATAACCCTAATCTTCATTTCCAGTACTTCAACCTGCAAAAGCAGTTTGACTATCTCAAGCGCCTCTTACATCGCCAGTATCTTTTTGCCGTACAAACCAATTTAAGACAAAATAGCAATCAGTTCTGGAGTTATATTAATTCGAGGCGTAAATCAAACAGCATTCCTAACTCCATGAACTATTTAGGCGCCACCTCAAATGAGATGTCCACTACCTGCAAAATGTTTGCTAATTATTTTAAATCAGTTTATTCCCACGACCGTCAGTCTGTTGAAATTCCTCGAATTCTAGAATTGTTTCAAATTGGTTCACTTGAAATTAACTCATCTGAAGTTTTTAAATCCCTATCTCAAATTGATAGTAGTAAATCGACTGGAAATGATGGTTTTTCCCCACATTTACTAAAAAATTGTGCACAATCACTAACACAACCATTAACACTATTTTTTAATCTATCCCTAAGTAATGGTCAATTTTTAGAGGGATGGAAAGTCTCGTTTATATCACCCATCTTTAAAAGCGGTTCAAAACTCGAAGTTAAAAACTATAGACCAATTTGTAAACTTTCCTGTATTCCTAAATTACTCGAGGAAATAGTTTATCGGAAATTATATTTTTATGTGAATAGATACATATTACCCTTTCAACATGGTTTTGTGTCGGGTAGGTCAACCGCTACGAATCTTTCCATTTTAATTAATCACCTGACTTGAAAGAAATTGTCAAACTGATATTGTTTACACAGACTTCGCTAAAGCATTTGATAGGGTAAACCACCGCATTCTATAATCAAAGTTGTCTTCTTTAGGTTTTTACTCCAATATTCTAAGTTGGATGGATCCCTATATAACAAGCAGAACCCAAATAGTAAAAATAAACAATTTCCTATCCGATCCTTTTTCCGTACCATCTGGTGTCCCACAAGGCAGCCATTTAGGCCCACTGTTATTTCTCTTATTCATCAATGATCTTCCTACGCTGATGACCTTAAGATCTATAGAAAAATCGTATCCATTTCGGATTGTTTGCTATTACAAGAGGATCTTACACGCCTAATCCACTGGTGTGACTTACATTCCTTACACTTAAACGTTTCTAAATGTGTTGTGCTTTCATGTTTCAGAACTAATAATCTTGTTGAATTTCGTTATGACCTAAACGGTGTCCAACTTATGAAGGCATCGCAATTGCAGGATTTGGGTGTTATCTTGGATTCGAAATTAAATTTTACTTTTCACATAGATTACATTATAACGAAAGCAAATTTAATGATAGGATTCATAAAACGTAATACTAGAGAATTTACTGATACTTTGGCTTTAAAATGTTTATTTTTTGCTCTAGTTAGGTCTCCACTTGAATATTGTAGTGTTATTTGGAATCCATTCTACAATAATGCAGCAGAAAGAATTGAAAAAATTAAACGTAAGTTCACCCGATACTTATTCTTTAAACTGAACTGGAATATTGAGACACCATCCTACAGAACGAGATGTTTTTTGTTTAACATTGTCCCTTTACATCAACGTCGTAGATACTTTTCATTAATGTTTATTCGAGACATTCTTACCTTTCATATTGACTGTTCTTTTCTTTTAAGGAAGTTGAAGTTGTATATCCCTCCAGCCTACACTCGAAATCGTTTGCTTTTTAAAACAGTTTTTCATCGAACCAATTATGGTAAGAATGAACCAATATCGCGATGTATACAAGAGGCTAACTTAGCTTGCAATGTATTGGATTTTTTTGATAACTCTTCCAGAAAATTATTTAAAAAACGAATTATAAGTTATTTGCTAAACTTAAGTGGTTAAGTTACTTAGTTATTTAGTCTATAAGAGAAATCTCTAATTGATGTAAATAAACAAATAATACAAATATAAATTGTGGCTAGCGATGGGTGACACTTTTCACCAAAATAAAGCCAGAAATTAATAAAAAAAGAACGCACGGACTCAAGGATCCGCACTGGGTCTCGTATGAAATCTAATGTGTGATTGAGTCCATCGATTTTATCTACCGAAAAGATTAATATCATCCATTTGTTAGGAGCTTTCTGGTCCGGAGTCTAGGGTCGACCACGCAATCATTCCTCGCTTGTAGGTGACGTAGTCGTAAAAATTATTTTTTTATGCACGCAGTTTAGTTATTATTCATTTGCTAAAGGGTGATGTAGCCCGTTCAAAGAGAGAGAATTTTTTTTTATAAAACTAAAGAAAAGAAATTTATAATTTATATGCTTGGGAGAGGAAAATTTTATTTGTTTCTTCTTTTTCAGGTGCACATGACAATGACATTTTCCTTCACACATTTCGCAGGTGGTATCATGACCGATGCCAAACACACTTTGGTAGTTAAGTATGCTGTCAGTTCAGTATACTTAGGAAGTTTGCCTGTCCAGTGGAGAGTGGCTGAAGGGTGCCGAAGCAAACTATAAGTTTCGACTCTCAGTTTCGACAATCGATATCGGGACATAGAGCCTTTGTTTTTTTTTTCAATATCGTCAATGCGGATATGAATATCTTGCGAAATCTTCGGGTAATAACATGACAAGAGATTGGCTTATCGGAAAACGGTTTTGTAAATGTCACAATCCCAAATCTAAGGAAAGAAATGGATCATTTCCATTCAATTTACTTGTCCATAGGCTGCAACACCAGTAACAAACAAAAAAACATAAAAAAAAAGAACACATTACTCTTTTTCATAATATTAGTCACGTTCTGCTTACAAAGTATAAAATTTACAACAATAACACTTTTTCTTCTTATGGCTAGTAACCCCAAGGTTTATACAAGGGATTGTGTCACTACTTATCTTGCCACATATGTAAGGCAAATTAGGAGGAACATATTTTCAGTTTTGTTGGCCCACTTTATTTATAGCCAAATATTTACCATAAATCTATCAAGGTATTGTCCCAATTACTCGTACTTGTCCATAATCCAATCTTGTCTCAAACACCTAATAATCGGTATTAAAGAGTTTACCACCCGTCGCCTCTTGATCTCCATTTGCACGTCATATTGCTTATCAACCATAAAAGATTAGTCTATCTACTGCTAGGTCGCTTAATGTACACTTGATTAAGGTAGATATGTGGGAGCTAGATTCTAGTAATAACGCGCACGTTTTAGTTGTTTTGTTTTTCGGATTCATTTATAGATTCAATGTCTAGATTGTTATGAATTCCCTTGTCCTCGTTGCGTCCACTACCGCCTTTAAGCAGGAAGTCTTCATCGTTCCACGGCTGTGGATCGGTCTTGGCCAGGAAAATGTACTGCAGATTCCCAAAAAAGAAGAACACTGCTCCAATGATAAACACGATTTGCCATTGCTGCCGTTGAGTCTAGAAAAAACAAAAAAGCTGTCATGAAAACAAACCTGATGATCACGTGATGAACCGGTAACTCCACCTCATCGTAAACGACGATCCCTACAACCAGGGGGGTCAGAATTGGAATCAAATTTCCTATACCATTTACGATTCCCATCAGCATGCCGGCATGATTCGGTGACAAGTCGATTGTGTTCAGGGAACTCCCGATAATCTGACCTCCATTCAATCCCACATTCAATGTCATGAATGTAATGGCCCAAGCTTTTTGCTCTTCATTGAGGAAACCAATTCCGATGAATAGTGCTGCTGGAATCCACATGGCTATAGTGTTGATGGTTTTACGGACAACACTCAGGGTCAAGCATTGCTTTTTCAGTATCACGTCTGCAAGAACAATAAAAACGTTGGAAAAGATCCACATGGCCAAATACGGCAGAGCAGAGTATAAGGCATTGCTTTTGATATTCATCTTAAGTACTCCGTGGATATATGCCGGAATCTCGGCCTGCATCGTCGTGAAACCCCAGGCTTCGGAGATCCGAACCGTGAGTAAGGACAAGAACGGTATTGACGTGAATATCGCCTTCCAGGGGATTGGGATTTTCTTGCTGATATCATTCCGAGCACTTGCTTGAGATGACAGAATGTAATGTTTCTCCTCGTTTGTGATGAAGCGAGCTACAGCCGGACTATCATCGGCAAGTATTAGCCAAGCCACGGAGAAGATAACTCCGATTCCGCCGAATATATATGATATTCCAGGCCAGCCCATACTCGAATTAGCTATGATTCCTGTGAGTCCCATGGCGAGAATTGTTCCGCATTCGATGCCAGTGTGACTAAGTCCTCCAAGTCGTGTTCGTTCGTTCAGAGGCGACCATTTGGCTATATGCTCGTGGACGCAGGGAAACAACAGTCCCTGAAGCATTCCCTGGCAGACCCGTATCACACAGTAAGCCTGCCATCCACCCCATGTTACAAAAAACGGAATGATGGTACTGAAGAGAGCCGATCCACAGATAGATATCAGCATAGTGATTTTAACGCCAAACCTACGGGATATGAATGCGGCAGGAAACTGCGTTATAAAGTAACTCCAGTAAAAGCTGCTTATGATGTAGGACCTCTTCTTTTCATCCCAATCGAACTCCTAGTAAAACCGTCATGCACTCAGTTTTTCTCAGTAAAGTAAATATTTACCTGAAAGTCCGGATTGGACGTTGCTGCATTTGTCATGGCAACCAGCGACACAGAAACGTTCAGCCGTACTCCATAGGTCACAACAATTGCCAGGAAGAGTAGAAATGTTTGAAGATGTCGTGCTCCCAATAATGGACCTGCAAGAGAAAATTGTTTTTTAAGTTCTTTTGGACTTTATCGTAGATCTGCCTTTAGGTGTTTCGCTTGAAACCATGGTAATGAGAAATCTCGATTTCCAGTTGCGAGAGGAGGAAATGAGAACGCTTCATCACTATCAAATAGTGTTTGAAGCGTTAAACTGCTGTACAGTAAATTATATACATTCGTGCATCTTCTTCGAAGGTAAACAAAGATAAGATATGCGCTCGGGTATACTAATAACTTTATTAATAACAAACATTATTTCACGCCAAGTTCTTTGGTAATAAAACGAGTAAGCTATACTCTATAAACATCATTTAATCACAAAACTCTTAAAATTGATAAAGACGAGATAAAAAATATGTTGATGTTCCTATAAGGTGAGATGGACAGAAGAGCTATTTGCCAAGTCAGTGGTGCATTAACCGATAGAATGCAAGGACGATTGCTTATTGAACACAACACTGTTAACCGAATTCAATTCGAAAGAATATTGCCAAGAAATGATTGAGTTTCTTCAAGTCGTGCTCGAATATAATGATTTTGTTGAAATAAAGACTTTCACGACTTTGCGACACGAAGGACTTTTTCACTATTCACTAAGCTCTGTTGTTCCAAGGACTTTGCTTAAAATGCACTTTTAACTTTTATTTGCAAAAAACACATTAACAAGCCTTTCATTCCATGTTTTCTCTTGATACAAGGAGACAACTCTCTCAACTGACCTCTGGCTTCTTTCATGGTGCTCATTTTAAAAACCAAACAAATTTCAAATGCGATTCTTTCCTCGGCACAAGCTCACTTAATTCCACCAAAATTTAACGTAGAAGTCTGCCATTTCGTTCCCTATAACCATGATTCAACTAAAAACGCGCCAACTTCCAGACTTCTATTTAAACCTTTCCGACAAAGTCTTGGCAAAATCAGTCTTATCTTAAGCCATTAGAAACAATATTGACTGCAATCTTTATTAGGCTTCAATTGCTTTACTATTGCACGCTCGTTTACAATTTGACACGACCTAGATAAAATATCAAAGACCAGTTCCTGAGATAAGCACGTTCTTACTTACTCCCATTGCAATTTTTTTATTATGGTCCATTAATTATAAGATCACTTAACTGATCTCAGCTAAGCACGGAACAGTTTATCAGGTTTATTGGGAACAATTTGAATGAAATCAGTGGTAAGAAAAAGGCTAGCTGAATACTGTGAGGGTAAAGTCAATATTTATTACTGCCTGTAGTAAGGTTGTTACGCATCTTGAAGAGCTGATGTACTCTTACACATATGGCAGTGATAGGTCTTGAGCGTATTGTTCTTACTCATGAGAGGAATAGCTTGAAAGCTCCTTCAGAATTTTAAGGCTTTGTTCTAAATGCAGTCAATATGCGGTTGGCATATTCATGTGGCCACTATTCACATAATGGGTGTCTTTTTTTGAGGTATAAAAATTTTATATGAAATAAAATACTTAAAGCTAGTGTAAATATCTATGATATTAGCTTTATATAATAAATAAATTGATGCCATTAGTATTTTAATATAATCTTAGGCATATGCTTCTGACGGCTAATTCAAATGAAGCGTAATCGTGAAGTCCGATTTTTCGAATTATGGTCCGACAATTTCACAAGCCCATAAAGCACACAGAACAGTGGGTTTTAAAAGTTGTAGGGGCGTCTTGTCCCTATTTGTTTACATATCCATTTAACCAAAAATTAGCTTCATCGGAAAACAAAATTTTGCGTCGATGAGGATCAAGCTGAATCATGTTTACGGCTTAACCCTTGTACCCTTGGCACTAAGCCAAGATCTTCCCGTAAAATCTTCTACAAAATGGATGGGGGTAGTTCCGATTGCTGTGCACGATAGCGAATCAACTCATTGGGATTGACTTCTTCTCACGATAAATTTGACGAACCGAACCATGATTTTCAAAATAAGTTTGCACAATTTGAATGCGTTGTTCTGGTGTTAATCTATTTATCTGCTATTAAAATGGTTAAACGTATTGAACACATATCAATTTCCAACTGTCAAATTGACGGTCTAGAGAAACAGTGTTGCCACTTTAAGAACCAAGCCTCTCGGAGTACCTCAAGGATCCACATGCGGACATTATAACAATATATGTAACACCCAGACTTAAGCTACCGAAGCTACCTTAAGCTCGTTTGCCAAATATAAAACTAAATACACTTAAATAATTGAGTCGGCTATTGTAAGCAGCCATGAAGGGTCCTACTACCTATGATCGGCTCTGTTCTTTCATTCGCTTCACTAGTCTCGGCCGAACCTCTTAAAAAAAAATTCGACGAAAACTTTTATCAGCTTACGTCCCTGAAGATAACAAGCCACTATCGGCCGATATCGAACCGAGCCAAGTTTATTTCACTTGTTGGAATGATCACTCAGTGATGAGATGGCAAATTCGGTCTGAAAATGTCACTAACGCAGATGGACTTATGGTACATCTGGACTCCATTAATTAGTATACAAGTAAATCGACCTCAGAGAATCAGCAACTACTCGTCCTCTCTAACAATGGGGGCTGTTTGTTCCGAGTTGGATACAGTACCTCTCCTTATTGCCAGGGTGTCTAAAGCAAGAGGAGGACGAGACAACATCTTCGACTTTGGACACTTCACAGAGTGGTAATACACTCTACCAAACTCAACATTACTTGTTAAACGAATAATCGAATAGGAAATATACTAAATAGCTATCGGCTCAATAAGGAGAGGCGTGCAAGCTGACGAAGAGCCTAAAGTAAAAACAAAGCGGCAGAAGCATTGGAGTAGCATAAATTGTTTGCCTGCCCCGCGGCAATCCCAGGTGAGGGATTGGCTAAGAGGTGCAAAATCCTACTAGTTTCTGGTGCATATGCAATGGTACGAGGCACTGTCGTCTAAAACAAAAAATAAAAGATTTCATGTTTGGATGCACTATAGTTTTGGAATTTCTGACAGATCATCAAAAATGTTGTGGTCGGGTCGCATGATGGTGAAAGACATTATGAAACACCATGGAGAAGTTGTTCTGTTAATTTTTGACGCTGATGGCACGCGGTTTGAATTTCGTAACAACCAAGTCATCGAAATCGTATTTCGCGGTCTTTCCAACAAAAGAGTATTGGCGAAACCCCCTGATAGTCAAGTCAGCAATATAGAATGCCTTCCTCTACCGTTGGAGGGGAATGAGTCACAGTCAACATAGATGATTGAGAAAAGCTTCGGCTCTGGTCTTCCACCGGCTCTACTCTACCCTTGAGGGCCAAAAATAAGGCTTTTTCCTTAAATATTTTATCGCAAGTAACTCCATATTTACTCCTTATCTTTCCACATATGTAAGACGAATAGAGATGAACCTATCCTCTGTTTTATTGGACCACTTTATTAATAGCTAAAGATTTACTAGAAAATCTATCAAGGCAATGGCCCAATTACACGCCCATAATCCAATCCTGCCTCAAACACCTAATAATCGGTATTAAAGGTCTGCGACAAGTCTGCTCTTAATCTCCGTTTGTACGTCATATTTCTTATCAAACATAAAAGATTAGTTTATCTACTGCTAGGTCACTTAATGTACACTTAATTAAGGTAGATATGTGGGAGCTAGATTCTAATAATAACGTGCACGTTTTAGTTGTTTTGTTTTTCTGATTCCCTTCCTTTGTGTTCGTTGCGTTCGCTATCGCCTTTAAGGAGGAAATCCTCATCATTCCACGGTTGTGGATCGGTCTTGGCCAGGAAAATAAACTGCAGATTGCCAAAGAAGAAGAACACTGCTCCAATGATAAACACGATTTGCCATTGCTGCCGTTGAGTCTAGAAAAAAAAAAAACTATCTGAAACACAGCTGATTGTCGGATGATGATGATGGATATAGTCACCTCGTCGTAAACGACAACCCCTACAACCAAGGGTGTCAAAATTGGAATCAAATTTGCTATACAATTGATGATTCCCATCAGCATGCCGGCATGATTCGGTGACAAGTCGATTGTGTTAAGGATACTCCCGACAGTCTGACCTCCATTCAATCCCACATTCAATGTCATGAATGTAATGGCCCAAACTTTTTGCTCTTCATTGAGGAAACCAATTCCGATGAATAGTGCTGCTGGAATCCACATGGCTATAGTGTTGATGGTTTTACGGACAACACTCAGGCTCAACCATTGCTTTTTCAGTATCACGTCTGCAAGAACAACAAAAAGGTTGGAAAAGATCCACATGGCCAAATACGGCAGAGCAGAGTACAAGGCGTTGCTTTTGATATTCATCTTAAGTACTCCGTGGATATATGCCGGGATCTCGGCCTGCATCGTCGTGAAACCCCAGGCTTCGGAGATTCGAACCGTGAGTAAGGACAAGAACGGTACTGACGTGAATATCGCCTTCCATGGGATTGCGATTTTCTTGCTGATATCATTCCGAACACTTGCTTGAGATGACAGAATGTAATGTTTCTCCTCGTTGGTGATGAAGCGAGCTACAGCCGGACTATCATCGGCAAGTATTAACCAAGCTACGGAGAAGATAACACCGATTCCGCCGAATATGTATGATATTCCTGGCCAGCCCATACTCGAATTAGCTATGATTCCTGTGAGTCCCATGGCGAGAATTGTTCCGCATTCGATGCCAGTGTGACTCAGTCCTCCAAGTCGTGTTCGTTCGTTCAGAGGCGACCATTTGGCTATATGCTCGTGGACGCAGGGAAACAACACTCCCTGAAGTAACCCCTGGCAGACCCGTATCACACAGTAAGCCTGCCATCCGCCCCATGTTACACAAAACGGAATGATGATATTGAAGAGAGCCGACCCGCAGGTGGATATCAGCAAAGTGATTTTAACGCCAAACCTACGAGCCATGAATGCGCCGGGAAACTGCGTCATGAAGTAACTCCAATAAAAGCTGCTTATGATGTAGGACCTCTTTTTTTCATCCCAATCGAACTCCTAGTGAAACCTTTTTACACTCTGATCTTTTCAGTAAAGTGAATATTTACCTGAAAGTCCGGATTGGACGTTGCTGCATTTGTCATGGCCACCAGCGACACAGATATGTTCAATCGTCCTCCATAGCTCACTGCAATTGACAGGAAGAGCAGGAATGTTTGGAGATGCCGTGCTCCTAAAAATGGACCTGGAAGTGAAAATTATAGTTTTTTTTCAGCTTCTCTGAGTTTTATAGTAGTCTGCCTTTAAGTGTTCCGCTTGAAACCATGGCTGTAAGTAAACTTGATTTCTAATTACATGAGGAGGAAATGGGAACGCTTTATCACTACCAGAATGGTGTTTGAATGGGATAACCTACCGTAAAATAAATGATTGTATACGTATTCGTGCATCCCTTTCAAAACAATATCAGATAAGATATGCGTTCGTGTACCCTGATAACTTTACTAATAATAAAAAAAAAAATACTGGAAACGTAAGTTCATTGGTAATAAAGCGAATAAGGTATGTAGAAATTTATATTATTACAGAGCTTTTAAAATTGAAAGTTAAGTTGAACTGCCAAGACGGGGGTGAGTCAACTGGTAGAATGCAAGGTCAGTTGCTCGTTGAACACAACACTTTTAACCGAACTGAATTCGATGGAATATTTATTGAGTTTCTTCAAGTCAAGCTCCGATATCATGACTTTGTTATAATATAGGCGCTCCTACATCCCATATACGTAATCGTAACCTTGAAGAATGCGAGACAATGATGCTGTTGCAAAATTGGGTAGATCTATCTTAGACACAATACGAGGACATCTTTGATAGCTTTGACGAAAATTTGGATGCCATCGGCACCAAGAACTTTCTCATTATTCACTAAGCTTTGTCTCTCTGAGCTGGGTTTGGACTTCAATTTTTAGCTTTTATTTACAAAAACCACATTAACGAGTATTTCATTCCACGAAAGCTCTCCTAACACTTGAACAAGTAGGTACGCATGTCAACTGACCTCTGGCTTCTTTGATGGCACTCATTTTAACAAAACCAAACCAATTTCAAACGCGAGTCTTTCCTCGGCACAGGACCACTTAATTTCACCCAAAATTAAACTTAGAAGCGTGCCATTTCATTCCCAATATCCGTAATCCAACTAAAAACATGCCAACTCCCAGACAGCTATTTAAACCTTTTCGTGAATTTTTTCGTAAAATCGGCTTTATCTTAAGCCATAAGAGGCAATACGTACTAACCATAATCTTTATTAGGAATCAATTGTTTTACTATTGTACTTTTATTTACGATTCGAGACGATCGATAAAATATTAACAGACCGGTTCCTAAAATGGGCACGCTCCACTGTTTGTATCTTAATACTCCCACTGCAATTTTTTATTATCGCGGTTCATGCATAACAATAAGATCACTTATTCACTTATCACTATATCACTTATTGGGAATGATTTAAATGAAATCAGTGATAAGAAAAAGTCTAGCTGAATACTGAGAGCGGAAAGTTAATATTTGAAATGGTCTGTAGTAGTCTGTAAGTTAGTGGCGCATCTTGAAAAGGCATCCAAAATTCTTAAGGCTACAAGGAGGAGTTGGTGTACTCTTGAACACTCGGGAACAATGACCGAGTTTTTTTCGCTCCTCGGCGATAGTAATGGTTCACACAGTTATGATATTATTCGCTGCCTTCAAAATATCTTCTATCGCATGAGTTGTGTTTGCGATTACACTGTCCTGTTGGAGCCACATTTTCTCCAGTTCCAGTTCATCAATTAGCGACCAAAAGCTCTTTGCTTATGGATCTGTACCGCTCACCAGTCACAATCTCCGCCGTATACTGCGAATCATGCAATGACTTTGACGGGATGTAATTGCCCTTCGTGAAGTGGATTCTAAGTGCTCCAAAAGCCCAAATTTTGTTTTCTTACACATCCTTTCAAACAGAAATGTGCCGTGTCGCTCAAAGTAAGTTTCAACCAAAAATCGTCCATTTCGTCACTGAGACTCAGGAGAATGCGGTAACTGGTGGTCTTTTTTGTATTCTAAGTCTTTTACTAAAATACATTACAGCGACGTTGCTTATGCGAGGCATTTTCAGCCACAACATGCTCATAGTAAATTGTAGGAACGTTAAATGATCATATGAAAGAGAATGAAAAGAAGTGGTCCTAAGTGACTGCCTTGAGGGACATCGGAGGAAACTAAAGAAGAACAGCAAAAGGCAGATCTAAAATAATGTTTTCCAGAAAAAAAGCTATTCAAGCTAATCTAAAAGTATTATTCAGTGAGATTGGTCGAAGGCCTTACTGATTGCAGATTGCATGGCGGAAAGCGATTCACATCAAACGGCGAAGTCCTCGCCGCAATATGATCGGCCTATCACATTTTTTCCATCTGAAAGGAGACTATATTAAGAAATAATTGAATAAAAGCAAAAAAATGGGTCTTCTAGCCTAACACACCTATTTAGTCGCGAGCTGTTGCAAGTGGTTAAAACCATCTCACTACCGAACATAAGTATTATATGTGAGCCGAACATTTAAGACAAAACTACCAAATTATTATCAAAGACTAGTTAATTCTGCCTAAAAACACTGAAATGGAATGCTCTACTCTCCGCGTCCATCCGACTATTACCTATTCCGATCAATAACGGCTGGCCTGGCTGAAAAACAATGTCGATCTTTCGAAAAAGCCATAAATTGAGCTTGTATATTTCGCCGGAAATATACGTTAAAGCTACAGCTAGTTGGACAATACAAACAAAAATAAAGGTGGAACCCCATTTTTACCCCCGATATTATTATATATCCATGAGGTACAAGGACCCGCACTGAGTCCCCTCATACGGACCTTAACCCTTCTGTTCTGTTGAAGTAATTTTATGACCAAAAACGACTTTAGTGCTTAATATCTCTTCTAATATTCATTTGATTTCAATTTCCTTTCTAGTCAGTGCATGAATTTGAGAATATTTTTGAAAAATAGAATCGGATTGATTACAGTTACGTCCAATATGCGATTTTAAATATGTGTACGCACGTGTTACGTTTCAGGTCATTTATGACCCACGCATTAAAAATTTATTACAGCTGCGTTGTTGGTGAATAGTGTTTTTATTTCTCATTGTGGTGTGTTGTGTCTGACGGGATAGTTCATTTTTCAAATAGTTTACATTGAAATAAGAAAAAACAAATTAATTATGACTGAAGAAAGGGAAATGAGAATGGGTTATTTTTATTTTTATCGAGTTTTTGTTATAATCCACATCATTTTCAAAGAAATTCTTAGTTGTCCAGGGGAGAATGATGATGATTTTCAAGATGAGGCTAGTATTGATGCCGATGAAAGTTGTGATATAGAGGTGGAAGATGAAAGTGCTTCCGAAGACGACATAAGTAGCTATTTAGAACATCCGATAGTGACATCTGACAACCCAACATCGGAATATAAAGTGGACAACAACACCTCTCGGAAATCAAAATCTATAGAAAATGTTATTCATCAACGAGCAGGTGTCACTTCTTACGCAATTCATCGCATTTCTAATCTTGGGGATGCTTTTGATATGTGTATGACTCCTGGTATAAAAATATGCAGGGAGTCAGAGTATCAGGGCATTTTCAGATGATAGACGAAGTTGAGTTGGACGCATATTTAGGACTTTTGTTGCTTACTGGTACGTTATATCCACTTAGCATTCACATACTGCTCTCATTAATTACTCTTATTGTCTAGGTGTCTATCGCTCATATGGTGAAAGCATGAAATCCTTGTGGGATGAGAATCACTGTCGTCCAATGCTAAGAGGTTTTATGTCTCTTGAACGCTTTTTTGAACTCTTACGAATGCTTGCTTCGATGACAGACTAAGCCGAAGGTCAGAAATTCGTTAAGATAAGCTTGCACCCATCCGTGAATTATATGAAAAGTGGACCCAGAATCTTAAATTACTGTACGTGCCAAAGGAAAACGTGACTGTAGATGAACAACTGATTCCCTTCCGTGGTAGATGTCCCTTCAAAGTTTACATGCCCAGTAAACCAGGTAAATACGGAATAAAGGCATAGATAGCTGCTGATTCTGCGACTTTGTTTTGTCTTAATTTTCAAATTTATTTTGGACGAGTTGGAGGTGCATCGGAAAGGAATCAGGGAGAACGAGTCGTTCTGGACTTGGTGTCAGAGTACCAAGGAAGAAATATAACAATTTTTATATAACAATATTTTTACTATTTTAAAAAAAAGAATTACTCTAGTTGGGACAGTTCGAAAGAATAAGAGGTTTCTACCGGTGCACGCTACAGCTAAGCAACTCAGAAAGCTTCCAGTGTTTTCCAGCAAATTCTTCTTTTATGAGAAAGAAACACTTGTGCAATAAGTACCAAAGAAATATAAGTCGGTCGCCTTGCTAAGTACAATGCATCGTGACGGTAAAGTGTTAGAAGAACATTCAAAAAAGATTCCCGAAATTATGGAATTTTACAATTCGACTAAGGGAGGGGTGGACACAATGGACCAGTTAGTACGTACATATTCATGCAAGCGACAAACTAACCGGTGGCCAGTAGCTCTATTTGCCAATTTTATAGACATTTCTGGCCTAAATGCTTATATATTATGGACAGAAATTCACCCGAACTGGGATCAAAACAAATTGTTCAAGCGCAGGATTTTTTTACATGAGCTAGGACAACACTTAGTTCGGCCGTGTATTGTTCGACGGAATCGTCTTCCAAGAGCTGACGCTTCTGCATCCATCGTTCGCAATACTCAAACTAATAGTATTGCGTAAGCGCTGCAAGTTTTGTCCTCCGGGCAACGAGAAAAAGACCTTCACCTGTTGCACAGTTTGCAACAAACCAGTTTGTCCCACCCATCGGCATGCAATCACAACAACATATTGCCAAGGGCACGCTCCAAATTAATAATTTGTATCCCTCGTTCCTTCTTGTTCCTTTTTTTGTAGTTATTTTGTAAAAATATATTCAAAATCAAAATTGGGTCATTTATGACCCGAAACGTAACACGTGCGATTTTTTTCTAACAGAACAGAAGGGTTAAGCAATAGAGCAATTCGAACTAAGCTACCGGAGGGATTAATATCATTCGTTTCGCAGGTCATATAACTGTCATGATCATTGCCAAATACATTAAAATAGCGGAGCCAGCCAGCTTGTGGCTTAACATGAAGGCTCCTAATATCTATGTTTAGCTCTGTTCTCTTTCACTCTGCACTAGTCTGGGCGGATGGGCCGAAAACTCTTAAAGAAAAAGAAACTCTCTATGCATTAAGGATAATAAATCACTATTGGCTGATGTGCTCGGGTCACATGATGGTGAAAAACATAGTTTTTGTCATTGGTCAGAATTCTGATTCCACTGATCTAACATAGTCCAATTACCTTCACCTTCGCAGGTTACAACACATTTTGGAAATAGTTGACCTCATAGCCCTTTAACAATCTATATTGGCAGTGATGACACTATCCCTTATTTCTCACCTCAATTCATAAGAAACGCATTGCGTCTCGTTTTGTTGGCAAAGCCTAACTCCATTTCAATATCGATACTACGGTTAGATTCCTCACGACCTATAACGTCAATAACAAAAAAAAGAAGAAAATTCCCTATTCATGATAATAGTTACATCCCACTTACCATATATGGTAAAAAATTTACCAAAATATTGTACAATTTTCCTCAAATATTTTATGGGAAGTAATCCCAAGGTTTACGTTTACTCCTTATCTTTCCATACTTGTAAGGCGAATCAGGATGAACTTATTTTCAGTTTTATTGGACACTTTATTTAAAGCTCAAGACTACTACAAATCTGTCAAGGCAATGCCCCAATTACTCGTCTACAATCCAATCCTGTCTCAAACACCTAATGATCTCCATTTGTTCGTCATATTGCTTATCAAACATAAAAAGTTAGTTTATCTACTGCTAGGTCACTTAATGTACACTTAATAAAGGTAGATATGAGGGAGCTAGATTCTAGTAATAACGCGCACGTTTTAGTTGTTTTGTTTTTCGGATTCCTTTATAGATTCAATGTCTAGATTGTTTTGAATTCCCTTGTCCTCGTTGCGTTCACTACCGCCTTTAAGCAGGAAATCTTCATCGTTCCACGGCTGTGGATCGGTCTTGGCCAGGAAAATGTACTGCAAATTGCCAAAGAAGAAGAACACTGCTCCAATGCCAAACACGATTTGCCATTGCAGCCGTTGAGTCTAGAAAAAACAAGAAAGCTGTCATGAAAACAAACCTGATGATCGGGTGAGGAATCGATAACTCTACCTCATCGTAAACGATAACACCTGCAACCAGGGGGGTCAGAATTGGAATAAAGTTTCCTATACAATTTATGATTCCCATTAGTAGGCCGGCATGATTCGGTGACAAGTCGATTGTGTTCAGGGAACTCCCGATTGTCTGACCTCCATTCAATCCCACATTCAACGTCATGAATGTAATGGCCAAGGCTTTTTGCTCCTCGCCGAGAAACCCAATTCCGATGAATAGTGCTGCTGGAATCCACATCGCTATTGTGTTGATGGTTTTACGCACAACACTAAGAGTCAACCATTGCTTTTTCAGTATCACATCTGCAAGGACAACAAAAACGTTGGCGAAGATCCACATGACTAAATACGGCAGGGCGGAGTACAAGGCATTGCTTTTGATATTCATCTTTAGTACTCCATGAATATATGCTGGGATCTCGGCCTGCATCGTCGTGAAACCCCAGCCTTCGCAGATTCTAACCATGAATAAAGACAAGAAGGGTACTGACGTGAATATCGCCTTCCATGGGATTGGGATTTTCTTGTTGATATCATTCCGAACACTTGCTTGGGATGACAAAATGTAATGTTTCTCCTCGTTTGTGATGAAGCGAGCTACAGCCGGACTATCATCGGCAAATATAAGCCAAGCCACGGAGAAGATAACTCCGAATCCGCCGAATATGTATGATATTCCTGGCCAACCCATACTCGAATTAGCTATGATTCCTGTGAGCCCCATAGCGAGAATTGTTCCGCATTCGACGCCAGTGTGACTCAGTCCTCCAAGTCGTGTTCGTTCGTTCAATGGCGACCATTTCGCTATATGGTCGTGGACGCAGGGAAACATTAGTCCCTGAAGCAATCCCTGGCAAATCCGTATCACACAGTAAGCCTGCCATCCGCCCCATGTTACACAGAACGGAATGATGATACTGAAGAGAGCCGATCCGCAGATGGATATCAGCATAGTGATTTTAACGCCAAACCTACGAGACATGAATGCGCCGGGAAACTGCGTCATAAAGTAACTCCAATAAAAGCTGCTTATGATGTAGGACCTCTTTTTTTCATCCCAATCGAACTCCTAGTGAAACCTTTTTACACTCCGATCTTGTCAGTAAAGTGAATATTTACCTGAAAGTCCGGATTGGACGTTGCTGCATTCGTCATGGCAACCAGCGACACAGAAACGTTCAGCCGTACTCCATAGGTCACAACAATTGCCAGGAAGAGTAGAAATGTTTGAAGATGTCGTGCTCCCAAAAATGGACCTGCAAGTGAAAATTGTTTTTAAAGCTCTTTTGGACCTTAACGGTGTTCCGACCTTTGGGTGTTCCGCTTGAAACCATGGTTATAAGAAAACTCGATTTCCAGTTGCGAGAGGAGGAAATGAGAACGCTTCATCACTATCAAATAGTATTTGAGTGGATTAAACTGCTGTACAGTAAATTATATACATTCGTGCATCTTCTTCGAAGGTTAATAAAGATAAGATATGCGCTCATATATCCTAATAACTTTGTTAATAATAAAAATTATTTTACTGGAACCGCGCCAAGTTCATTGGTAATAAAGCGAATAAGGTAAGTTGTATAAAAACTCATTTTATCATAAAACTTTAAAAATGGATAAAGATGAGATAAAAAATATGTTGTTCCAGCTATAAGATGAGGAAAACCGAAGAACTTATTGCCAAGACCGGGGTGCATCCCCCGATTGAATGCAAGGACAGTTGCTATTTGAATACAACACTGTTAACCGAACTGAATTCGAAGAAATATTTCCGAAATTATTGAGTTTCTTCAAGTCAGGCACCGATATCATGATTTCGTAGGAATATCGACATTCCCAAATCCCATGTGATCGCTGGGATCGCGGGATCGCTGACAACTTTGAAGAATTAAAGACAATGGTGGTATGTCGAATACGACTTTACTTTTGATAGCTTGGCGAAAGTCTGGATATCATCGATACAAAGGATTTCCTTACTTTGTCCCTCTGAACTGGCCTTAGACTTCATTTTTAATAACCACATTTACCACATTTACAGTAACCACATTAACGAGTATTTCATTCGCCGAAAACCCTTCTAACCTAGACACGCCTGTCAACTTACCTCTGGCTTCTTTGATGGCAGTCATTTTAACGAAACCAAACAAATTTAAATCACGAGTCTTACTTAATTCCACCCGAAATTGAACTTAAAAGCGCCCCATTTTCCTCTCCAATAACCAAAATCCAACTAGAAACGTGCCAATTTCCAAACATCTATTTAAACCTTTTCGTATTTCTTTTTTTTTTTTTGTAAAATCGGTTTTATCTTGAGCCATTAGAGGCAATTCGTATTTACTATGATCTTTATTAGGAAATAATTGTTTTACTATTGTATGTTATTTTCATTTACGATTCGATATGATCGATAAAAAATTAACAGACCATTTCCTGAGGTGGACACCCCTACGGTGTGCTTCATACATTTTTGAATTGAATTGATTCCGTACATAATAGTAAGATCAATTAATTGATCCCAGCTAAGCACTGAACAGTCTCAGGCTTATTGAAATCCATTTTAATGAAAACAGTAATAACAAAATCTAGCTGAATACTGCGAGAGGAACGTTAATATTTAAAAGGCTTTGTAGTATGGTGGAGACATATCTTGGAAAAAGTGATTAAGAGGCGACTCTCATGTAAAATGTGAAAAATTGATTTTTCGTCCCACTTTTGTTGATATACGAGTAAATATATTGAAGTCTGGAACAACCTTCTAAGACGGTTTTTATAAGTTCCAAAATTCTTAAAGCTACAGCAAAGAACTCTTACTAAGTCAAAATTAGCGACGCACTGGTAATAACCCTTGAGCGTATTTAAATTGTCCCTTTTCATGCTAGGAACATCAGGAAGGCTCCTCTAATATTTTATGATTTCGTTCTGACTACAGTCAGTATGCCGTTGTCATATTCATGTGGCGTCTAAATGTTTTTGGCTCATTGAATTTTTATGGGAAAGCTCGAAGGTCGAGATTTCGCAAAATTACGTTCCTATCCTATCACCTGCCATCTTCACTGACCACGGTAACGAGCTCTTATCCTCGAAAATGTCACAATTAACGGAGATAAGAAACAGAGATTTTGTACACAAATAAATTTCAGAAACATTTTCTGATTGCTTATCAAAATTTGTTTTATCATACAATAAAATTTGTTAACATAATTTAAATCTTTAGAAAATTTACACGTGAAAATCAGACTAGGGTTGGGCCTCTTGTATGAATTTATTATTTCGAGTAATAATTTACAAAATTGTGGCATTAACAACTTGCTTTCGCACTGCTGCTGCTTTCTCCAACATTTTTATCTTTCGTCATTGGCTCTTGGTTTTGATCATGGTTCTCCTTGCGGTCTTGAAGAAAATTTTCATCGTCCCAGGGCTGGAGATCCGTTGAGCCAAATATTATGTAGAAAAGATTTCCAAGGGCATAGACAGCGGCTGTTATTATAAACACGGTTTGCCACTGAGTCCGAGAATGCTAGAATAAATAGAAAAGCTATGAGGACCTTACCATAAGTAGATTTATAAAATACCTACCTCATCGATTATTATTGCCCCAACCACAAGCGGTGTAACGAGTGATGCCACGCTCGCTGTTGTATTAATAATGCCCATCTGAATACCAGCATGGTTGGGCGACAAGTCAATCGTATTCAATATGCTTCCAATGGTTGCGCCTGCGTTCACCCCAATCACCAACGTCATAAGAACAACCGCCAATGTTTTCTGTTGCTCTTCGAGAAATCCTATTCCAATAAGTCCTACAGCTGAGCCCCAATATGCAATTGAATTGAACGTTCTTCTCAATCCCGTTAGGGTGAGCCACTTCCGTTTCAGCAGAAACTCTGATGAAAATAGGCACACATACGACATTATCCACATCGCCAGATAAGGAAGCGACGAATAGAGCGTGTTCTTTTTGATATTCATCATCAAAACTCCGTTCATGTAGGAGGGGATTTCAGCCTGTAACGTTGAGAAACCCCAGGAACACGTGAATCGTGCGACAGTCAAAGCCCAGAAGGGGACAGATGTTAACAAGGCCTTCCATGGTACTGGAATCTTCTTTCCCCCACTAACCTCATTTTTGTTCTGACTCGTCATTATATATAGTTTTTCTTGGTCGCTAATCCATCTCGATCCCGTCGGTGTATTGGATGAAAATATAAACCAAGCAAAACACCAGACAACGCCCATCATTCCCGACATATAGAAAATGCCCGGCCAACCCATACTGGATGCAGCTACTAATCCACTGATTAACATCGCCAACAAAGTTCCACAGTCAATGCCGGTCTGGCTTATGGCACCCAATCGATTCCGTTCCTCAGGCGGACTCCATTTGGCCAGGTGGGCATGTAGCGCTGGAAACAAGAGTCCCTGAAAGAGCCCTTGTACAACACGAATGGCGCAGAATATCTGCCATCCTCCGAACGGTATACAGATTGGTGTGATGATGGCAAATAACGATGATCCGAGTGTTGACACAAGCATGGTCGGCTTGGCTCCGAATCGACGGCTCAAGTAACCTCCGAGAAATTGTGTTATCACATACCCCCAGGAAAAGCTGCTTAGGATGTACGAGATCTGCTTGCCCGTCCAATCGTATTCCTGCAAACTTATATAAATAGTAAAATCGTCTTCGATATGGCATAGGTATCTACGTCAAAATCGGGGTTGGTGCTTTCAGCATTGGTCATGGCTACAACAGCGACACTAATGTTCAATCGTGCAACGTAATTAACAGCGATCCCGACGAATATCATAACAGCCTGCACGTGACGAAGTCCCAAGCATGGACCTAAAAACAAAGATTAATATGAGGAGTATGTCACACTTTTCTTGTCGTTTTCCAATAGATGGCGTTAGTGATACATGTTGGTTCAGATTAGTAACCTCACATAGTAAGCAACTATCAACAATTCCTCATCATTACAATCACGACCAGACCGGTGAAAAATATTGCAGAATCGGAGGGTAAAGATCCATAGCAAACTCAAGACGAATGTACAGATGTACAGAAAATTTTGAAAGTGGTCGAAAAGCAGTAAAATCGGGTGTCATACGAGTTGAAGCCAAGAGACCTCGTTCGGGGCGAACTGCTGCTTCAGTGGCAAGTAAGGAAGGTTGGAACCAGCTCGGTATAGTATAAGTTGTTACAACCCTGTGAATATAACTAACACGTTTAAGCCGAGTACTGAAAGAACACAGACCCAACAAGTGATTCGACAATGCACGACCACATATTACTCAGGTGGTTAAGCCTAACGAAACACACTGAAACGAAATATCTTACCTCACCCGCCATATTCTCAAAACAACATTCTGTCTGCCTACCACGTGTTTCCATCGATGACGTATGGACTCGCTGAGCATCACGGGAAGCAAAAATTGGATCGCCTCAAAAGACATGCAATTTTCGGACACGGAATTCGTATGGTGCCAGACATATGGGCAAAAATGATATAAAGAACCAAATTTTCCTCCCACGACTTGTGTTAAGTTTCGCTTTATTTAAAATGGGAAAGACTCCTAACATTTTTCAACAATTATTCCTGGGGACTCAACTCAGCCGTTGTCCTATTCTCCCAGACTTTCTCAGCCAATATAGGAACGTACATATGTAGTGTGTTCAAAAAGTCAATGCGGTTACAGTAAGTTGATACAATCGGCAATTCTGTATCAAAGCTCTGTAATATTCTCGTAGAATGTGCGATAACCATATCAATATTATTGTATTGACTGAATAGGTTTATCGCTTTAGTTGTAATCACGTTGATTAGTCGGTAAGTAGTTGATAAGCTCTCTTATTCAGTAATTTATGCGATAAGTTATCGCAAGGATAGATTGCAATTTTTTGATTTCGTTCCGATAGCAATGGAGTTGGTGAGTGAAGTGGTGCTCTGATTTCGTTGGGTGGTAAGGTTGGAATAAGTCTATTTAGGCCAGGGCCTAAGATTTATGAAGGCCTGACTTTATTCTACTCTTTTTCGAATTATTATAAAATCTAAAATTTGCTTGTTTTCACTGACAAATCTGATAATCCCGGGTTACGATCCCGGTTTGGGAATCTTCTTGTTGACAGAAAACCTTTGAAAAAAAACGATTTTGAAGTGGATTTCCAATGGGCAAAATTACATGAATGCAGGTTAATTAGTGCTTCTTGTCCAAATCACTCTATAGGAAAATGTTTCGACTTGTGCAACTATCAGTTTCGTTTTAACTGAAACTCAAGATCGCGGTATACTCGGGATTATATTTTTACGAAAAGATTCGTCAGTGATTTTGGCATAGTTTTGCCGTCTGTACTATGCCAACTGGTCAAATACTAGCTGATGGGCTGTCAACGTTGACCAGATGACCTGCCACGCAATTGGCTATTGTACGTTCGTCTCTGCAGTGAATTTGAAAGATTTGAGGTGCTCCCTTCAAATGGTAGATCTTAACTACAAGTAATTGGTGTATATTGCGTCTAAATTCCTCTCACGCTCTTCCGAATCTCAATGAAGAAGTGACCATTTTCGATCAAAATCAGTCTTTAGCGACGACGCCCATACTTGCAAATTATTGAATTTTATCATCGAAATTTGTGTTCGGTGAAAAATGTTTTTTGCATATTTCGACCATTTTACGGCCTTCATATCCGATCTACTGAGCAATTCAAGCCATAGTGACCAAATTTCATACCAATTTCACCCTATTGGACATTAAGCGTAGAGTGAGTACAGAAGAGAATATTGATGCGCTATCCGCCAGCGTTAATAAAGACCCTGGTTAGCCCATTCGTTGCCGTGCGCAACACCTGGGATTGTGCTATTCGGGTACGTGGACGATTTTACGCTAGCTCTAAAACCTTAAAAATTAATTAAATTTAAAACCTTAAACTGCAAGAACTGAAGCCAACGACCTACTGCAGCATTGAATTTTCGGTGAGTAGAAAAACTGGAAAAATTTTGCTTTTTTATCGAAAAATTCCTCGAAACAGTAACTTAAAATCGGGCTCTCCGTATGGACGACCTAAATATAGTTGCGGTCTATATTTACACCCAAGCAATTCTTGGCAAATATTGACTTATCAAGTAAAATAAAAAATTTGTACAATCTTATAAGTTTTTTTAACTTTTTTTTTGACAATTAAACCCAAACGCTTAAGAAATCAAATATTTGAACATATTAGAATAATTTGATTTGCAGCTACATTTGTTGATGTACCCTTCTGTTTTATTGCATTTGGTTAACTTCGGTAAGGTCGTAAATTAAAACAAATAATGCTTACAAAAGGCATGGGGACCCGAATGAAGTTAGTTAGTGTGTTCTTTTTACGGTAATAACACGGGGTTAGAAGACCGTAACTGCCACATCAGCGAGATTCTACCTCTATCAATTTAAAACTAAAAGTTTTTTACTGCAAATTTATGAATTGGATTGACAATAAGACGGTTCAACCGCACTCAGAGTTCGCACGACAATTGACATTTTGAAGGCTGCATTTCATGGTAGCCTAATGCCTTGTTTCGATGATCCGCCCGGCAAGATCACCCAATTTGACTCCCTTAGTCTTCTTTCTTTGGGGTTTTATGAAGTCATGGGGCTATCAGAACAAGTCAAAGATATTGGAAGCTCTCAAGTAAAATATCCGACAAGAATGCGATAAAATTTTGGCCGACTCTCTCATCGAAACAAGTGAATATTTAAAATAAAATTATGAAATGTTTCGTCTTCGTTTTAAAGATATAAGAAAACAAAATATTGAAGACTTAAAAGGAGAAGCTAGCTCTCTCTCGAAAGAATATTAAAGCCACTAATGAGGCAAAAGACTTAAGAGACCTAAGCCCAATCTTCGCAAGTTGTTTTTTACATTCCACTTTGTGTAAACAGATCTTCGCGAAAGACACTCAAAGTTTTGATGCCCTTAGAGGAGATAGGAATTTGATACTATATTTTTATTCATTTCACAATTCACTGTACTTTCGTAACTTTTAGTGGCCATATAAGAAAATCTATTATCCTCCTTCGGCTGATGTGCGAAAACAAGTTATTTTAACTCGACTTCTGGGCATCTGTTTCCTTCCAAAAATACATTCACCTAGTGCTGACTATTTTGGACACATGAGCAACCTGGCTTTATATACCTTTGTCAACCTGAGAACTCATTTCAACTATAATCCGATTACAATGCGTTACGAGCGAGTTGAATGCAGCGAACTAAACTTTAAAATATTGCTCAACTACCTTTTAACTGATTCACATTTCAGCCTTCTATCTATCGGATTATACCTTTATCAAATCTCAGCCTGCACTATTTTGCATCATAAATAATAGCTTAATGGATCAGCCGGTGTTACGCGATTGCATGGCATGACTAACCATTTGTGAGAATTTTTTTATAGAACGCCTGTTGCTATCAATACACCCTTGACAGTGGCTTAGGGAATACCTCCCGATTTATGTTGTACTTTTCTTTTTTTTTTACAATCGTTACCATAAAGATTAGATGTCTTCGATGTGAATTCGCAGACGTATGGTAAACACAAGGAAAAGGTATAATTTCAGATAAGAGTTTGGGGTATAGCCACTAATAACCTCAGTTGAAAACCATTTTATGATTGAGCTCACTCAATTTTCTCCGCCGACATCGATTTGTGATTCTTATAGGAAACATATCCACTGAGCCCGAATACCGAAACCAAATTGTCAGTCGTTTTCGTTATGTTCATTCTTGTAGTTCATAACTTGTGCCAGTGCCTCCTCAATAGTACCGAATGTCTTGCTTAATTTTCTAAAATTTTGTAAATTTTTTTTTTCAATATTATAACAATTTTCGTGAATATCAACTTTATTAGCAATTACAATATAAATTCTTACAAATGCATTCATCAAACTAAACATTTTACTTAATTCCAAACACAATACAATCTCATCGTAAACTTCTAAAAATGCCTTATCGCGCAAAACTTAAACGGAATCTTGGAACTGAATAACAAAATTAAAATTCCATCGGAATAATAAATAAATACGACAAGTTCTTCGAAACTATTGTACAATATATGAGCTACTCGAATGAGAATGTGTGTCTATGATATCTAGGATAGCTAGTGTTCCTCTTCCTCTTCTTGCAATCTCAAAATATCAGCCTTGTTCATGAAATAGTAACTAGGTTGGCGACCCTTCAAGTCCTTAATCGTTCGCTTGGCACCTTTACGAATTAAAACTCGACTGACCACCTCGACGGAATTCGTACCCATGGCATAGTGTAGCGGTGTCCGCTCCAGCTTTAAAATGAAAATCATGAATTACGTGATCTTGATAGGGTCTTCTAACTGATGACTTACATTATCGCCGACTTTTAATGCATCCGGGCAAGTATTGACAAGATACTCAACCATTTCGTCTTGTTCCTTCAAAACAGCGATATGCATCGCAGTACGACCTAAAAAATGACAAGAAATAATTATGACGGCTGTCAAGTGAAACTAGGAATTTCCAAAGCGATAAGTTACATGCGCCGGCTATACGATAATCATTTATTCGAAATGATACTACGTCACAGATTGTGACAATCGTGTTTGCTTTTTGTTCAATGTGTTTTAGTATATGTAGTATTTCGCACCCTACGTTGGCTTTTGCTTAAAGAAGATATGAATAAGCACTTACCGTAGTAATTTTTAGCCTTGATCAGCCACTTTCCTCTTGGCGTTGAAGTTATTTGTTTGACCTTATCAAAGTCTCCTTCCCTTATTGCTTGATGAAGCTCCTCTCGTATTTCCTATAAACAAATTATACTCGATATATTAGAAATGTTATCTTATAAAGTCTTACCTCTAAGCTTCGTAATTCATTCAGAAATTCGACCAATTGATCATGACCCCTAGACTCAGACACATCAATGATCGAGCTGCCCTCATCTTCGACATCCAGTATATGATCGTAGCCAGCAAGTGCCATATGATCAAAAGGCTTCAAATCGCCTGAAAACATTCAAGGTGTTGTCAACATTAAATACCGAATAACCTAGGTACTGACCAACAACGGCCAGTGAAAGAACATAGCGATCAATCTCTTTGGCATTGCCTGGTTGATTGGCCTGCAACGATACATCTCTTGCCGTTCGGTAAAGCTCATCACGATACGTCACGTCTATCTGCGATTCTTCGATGAGGTTCAGTAATCCTTTTCGTCGATGCGATCGCGCACATGCAAAATGCAACATACTCTGTCCGTGTTCATCGCGATCTTCCTTTATTGCTGTCGACTCTGACGAGGAAGCACGGTCGTCAACATTCGAAGCCGAGTCCGAAAACTCGTTGGCTTTCTTCGGTGAATTCACGATAGTCGGGGCGGAATTAACCACGGCTGTAGAATTGGTATCGTTGGGGCTATTATTGTTGGATATGTTCTTTCGGGACTTGATAACATTTTGAAGGAAACCGGCTAAATAGGCAACCGGATCGGAAGGACGCTTCTCTGCGATTTCAGTAAGACCCTTAATCAGGGGATCACCTAGACCTATCGGGTACATTTATAAAACGTTCTTGTTCGATTGAGGAAAAGTACTCACAACTAGCCAGATATTTGCCTTGTTCTGTCTTGAAGATTGCGTTCTGAGAATGTTCAGCTTTACCTACACAAGTCGTTACAAAGAGACGAATTACAGCTAAACTACACAAAATGGTATTTGATGTAAAGATACATGTGTAAAAGTAAGATCACGGCATAGAAAAACAAGCTGTGGGCAAAATAAATATTTAATGTGTACTTTGGGAATATTTACATCTTGGAGTCTGAACAATGATAGATGATCTGGACGAATTTGACAAAAAAAAATTAACGTCATGTGCATGAGATAAACTTGTGCTGACAAATAAGGAGATTATACGTTTTGCTGGCTGCTGATTTCATTTTTAATTGGGATTTCGGAACCTTTTTGATTAAGTTTAGAATTTAATATTCATATGCATGCCGTAGGAGCATGTCCAAGGCATGTAAGGCACTGGTTCTGCTGTCATATTGAATGAAAATTTGACAAATAATTGCAAGTTCCGTAGCACATATAACCATTTGTGGGCTACTGAAACCTGAATGGATGATACCAAAATATCAACAAGTCGCGATTGACACACATCGAATTTTAGAGACCAGATTAGAGACATATTGAAGCAATCGTGTTATCAATCCAGCTGTACTTTGCATTAGTATACAAAGCGTATAAAGCCTATGTGAGGATAATACCCAATTGAATTTCTTAACTCTCCTAATCACCGTTATTATCTTAGCCTTAAAATGACATTTTAACAGCTGACATAATACTTTATACTCAAAACACAAAATTAATCTTTAAAAGTGTATATAGGTTTGGACGACTTAAAAAAAAATGAATTCGCTCTGATATTATGAGTGGTTAATGATGCATCCCATGTCGGAGTCCCATAGCAGGTAGTCATTTATGAACTATCTGAGATATATCGCTTCCTGAAACAACAGTGAGGTAAGCTTGTGTGACTTTCAGCCAGCGATATTTAGAAGGGAGCAGCAGTCGACACTTTCACATGAGAAACCTTGGATGTACTAGACGCATCAATGGAACATTTTTTTGGAACCGTCCTTTGGAGACAAGATGTCAGCGTAAAAAGAGTATGGAAGGATAGAAGACTATCATCCTTCCACAGAAATCTGCGTTCTTATGGTAAATCGCTAGAACACTAGGTTTTCTCAAAAAATAAGGTGTCTTTTTATATTTCCCGATTTGATTTATTTATTCGTGGAAATCTCAGATACACATAACACCACTGTTCATCACTGTTTTCTTAATCCTCGTGGTCGGAGCACGAATTGTTACATAATAGTGATGTATCGCTATGATTTTTCCCCCACAAATTCGGGCATTTTCTTGGTACTGCTTCGGCGCATAATTTCAAGGTAATAATTCTTATTGACCCTACGACCTTCCGGTAAGAACTCATGTGAACCAAGCCGCAGTAATGTAATCGAAGAAGGCAATGAGCAAAACTTTCACATTTTACCAAATTTGGCGCGCTTCTTACTACGGATTCAATATGAAATCTTTGATCCATTTTTTTCGATAGCAACAAATTACCAATCACGCAAAACACGTCCAACTTTTACTTTTGTGAAGAACAAAAAGTCACCTTATTTCTTGAACAAATCTCGTATGTGCCAAGATGATGTCGAAAAGTCTTATTTTTTAAATTAAATTGGTGAAAAATGAAAAGATTCTATATCTGAAGGTATTAGATACGCAATGTAAAAGGTGAGCTTACAAATGTTGTGAATATTTGCTGCCAATTATTGTCAATTTACTGAATGCAATATATTTAATCTTTCTGATAAATGTCTTATACAGTCTTTGGAAATTTTAGTCATGGACTTGTTTATCATGTGCGATCTGTAAAAGTCTCTTTTCCTAAAATTAAAGACTTGTGCAATGGTCAATTGTTTCCAAAGAAACTGATTTAGTATCGGATCATACTCAAAATCACCGCTGTCAGCGAAATTGTCTGAAACTAAGCCGAAGCGGGCTACGCCAAATTTTAAAGGTTGATATTCATTTACATACTTATAACATGTAAATTAAACAACCATTAGAACCCTTACCAACTGCTGCGTCGATAGTTTGATGTTGGTTCCCCAAAACTTGTCATCAAATTTTTAAAGCTTTTCCGAGAATCAGATTTTTAAATAGAAAGAAAGCAAACAAGTCGTATCTGATCCGTAGTTTTTCGAAGATGAGACTGGAAAAGCAGTTATAGTAACTGGTGAGAATTCATCTATTTTTTTTTTGTCAAAATTGAATGAATTTGTTCTGAACGATCTTTTTTTTAAAACAATTTATTTCGTTCAAAATTTGTAACTACACATTATTTCGATTAGAGCATAAGTGATTGACCTCCTAGGTTATTACAAACTATTCGTAGATTTTAAAAAGGCGTATGACTCTATAAGCCTATCGAAAATGTATCATGTCCTTGTAAGGTCGTTTTCCCGAAAAGGTGGTGAAACCGAAAGGATATCCTGCAGATAAGGCAATCGGCTTCGCAGGTTATTAATTAATAAATAATTAAATAAATAAATAAACATCAAAATGGACAAAAACGAAATTAGAGCTGTCATCAACTTCTGCTTGAAGAAAATCGTCTACCAAGGCCAACACAGCGACTTGGTAAAAACATTAGGGGCTCTGCCTCTTCATATTCCACAGTAGCACGCTGGGCCAAGGAGTTAAGATCGGCAGAACATTCACTTAAGATGAACATCGCGAAGCACACCCGAATCATATAAAATTTAAATTTTATAAAATAACATAAAAGGATTGCGGGAGGTCATTAAAGAAAAAAGACGCGAAAAACTGTGTCTTAGTGAAAGACAACGCACCGGCACACAAAGCTACAGTTGCGATTGCTGCCAAACGGGATTAGAACTGCTCGAAAACCCACCATATTCGACAGATCTAATCTCACTCGGCTCAAGGAACACATTCGAAGCAAGAAATTTCAAGACGATAATGAAGTTATAGCCGCTGTTGAAAAGTTTTGGGAGAGTCAAGACAAATTTTTTTTTTTTAAGGGAATCTGGGTTTAGAAAAAAAGGTGTATTAGAGGCTTGTTGGGAGACTATGTATTATAGAAAAATAATAAAACTGTAATCATTTCAATTTATTCTCATTAACCTTACTCATTATATCACTCATGGAAAAGGAGGCTTGGCGAAAGGTTATCCACGACACTCTGAACTTCCAAGTAGCCAGTTATAATAATAATAACGTGACAGGATCAAATTACATACATCAAAATACATGCTCGAAGAAGCCTTAAAATTATTCAAACTTATTTTGAAAATGGTCGTTCTTTAATAAAAACATATTTGATACATATGTGATGTGATGACTGATATTATGTGTGAATAACGGTCCAAATTTCATCATCAATTTCCATCAATTTAAAGGTTAGTGAGAAAAATGTAAGAAAGTGGTTCTGTCGAGGGACTAAAAACATTTGGTAGATCGAAAAGTAGACGCTTTAGGAAAACATTGATGCTGTAGCACAAAGGGTGGCAGAAGAAGCGTTCTTTCTTACTTTCGTCAGTCAGCTTAAGCGGTCTAAACTCAGCTGATAAACAACGTTCGGACAAGTATTTATGAACTTATGTTGATGCGGTAATGTGTGAGCGGCTCCTTAAAAATACCGATGTTATGGAAGCCCTTAGAAGTGCTTTTGATGGACATTTAAATAGGACATTTACTTTTCAGGTGTAATTGCCTGGAGCCATATTTTTACCACTAGAAAGATATTTAATATTTGGTAATGACTTTTGAAAGGTTTCGTTTAGAGATGTATTGAGAGATGAGTTACTAGTGAGAAGTTCCGACTCTACTCGACAGTATATTTGGCTGGTTGTTTATTCAAAGAAATTAAGACAAGCATTTTATTGGTAATGGAAGAGTTCAATTTCGTATATCAGATATGATATAAGATGGAGATTCTGAAAAAGCTAATTTCTTACTTATGGTATTTCTTTTTTCAAAACGCGTTTTTCTTCAAACGACTTTTTTTGAACTTGTTTATTCTCCTGCTTAAAAAGTTTAGTTGGCTCTTACTTAGATCTACATTGCTACATTAAAGTCCTTTATAACTTGGTTTGAAAACTGGTCTCCAGAATGAACACAAACAACTACGTGTTATGGTGACCTCCGATGGATGACAGCCGCTGTCGACATAATTTTCAATTTTTTTTTTCAAATTACGATTATTACTTCAATACTATGACATATTAACAAGTTCTTAGTCCAAAACCTATCACCCCTATTAAATGATTTTGTGCTTTCATTTAAACCCAGTAAAAGGTAAAATCGTCATAAAAGGTAATAGCAGGGCAACTAAAAAAAAATACAAATAATTCTAAAAAAAAAACAACAAATTTACAAAACAATAAAGAAATCACTTTACTAACCGTTAACAAAGCTGATAAATGCTTTTGCATCTCAGAAGCAGATGGGTTTTTGCCGACATAATTTTTCAGAGGAATGATAATAAAAGTAATTTTTTGTATTTAAAAAAATCGTTGTATATACAAGAACCAAGTTTGTTGAAGCACTTGTTGTACAAACAAAATCAAAACAAATACGAATAATATGAGAAAATCAAAACATTCAAACTCTACGTGATCGTTAAATTCTAGTTCGTGTAAAGGCACTTTTTATAAACAGTTTTCTTTCTTTAGTTTCTAATCAAATTTAGGTTCGATCGCCTAAACTGTTCTTTTTACGCCGAAATATTTTGACCAACATTGTGGCTATATGCTTGGAGTTGGTCAACGACATGTCTTTCTCCAACGAGATAATGTTGGTTATAGCCGTACAGTAGTCCTGGAACAGTGATATCTCGGTAGCTCCCAGGCTTTGCATATTCACTAACTGCACAGAGTTTTTCGGCGTACTATTTGTGGTCATCATGATCAGTCCTCGCACGGAGCACAAGTGTCGTAAGTTTTCTATTTCTTTCATAAGATTTGGCAGCTGAATGGTAGTCATCATTTTCAGACCGGTACCGAGATAAGCGGGTCGCGAAGACAGATATCCTAGAAAATAACTTTCTTTGAAGTGCAGTTTCATCTCGAGATATATAACCGCCCGCCCGACTCTACTGTAGACGTTGCCAATATTGGCAGCCTCCAATCGACCTGCCGACGACACGACTCTCAAGTGTTCCTGACAATTCAGCCACAAAGCTAAATTCTGCTCGGAATTGACATATACTCCGCGACCATACGGCCAGAGCTGTCCGTTGATAGCTAGTGATTCGGCCTCTTGCATTCGATCGTTCGTATCAAGGATAGGAATCATCAACCCCGCATCTTTCAACATCTTGAAAATCACAGAATTGCTTTCGATCACTTCGTTTAGCGTGTAATAGCTTCCGGATTCACGATCACCGATCGCCTTTGCAAAACTCGTCGTAAAAATCTTAGCCATCATCGCCCTCTCAGCCTGCTCTATCTGGGCTACGTTCAAATTCAAGGGCAATTCAAAACCATCCAAGTTTCTCGAACACTCCACCGTGCTTCGAATAATGAGCTTCGATTCATCAGCGAATTTAAATTTTATATGATTCGATCGTTCGCCGTTTACGATGGGAAAATACGACATCCGTGGATGTGGCTTGAACTCGCTAGTGAGACTCAGACAATGCATGTCCTTGATCAATGGCACGAGAAACTCCTGAAACACAACGTAAATATCGTAATCAGGTGCTACGACGCCGCTATTGAGGTCCTCATCATATCGTCGTTCCTTGGTAATTTTTCGCATAGCAGGCCATATGACGTCGAACAGATTGTGATCGAGGCGAGTTTGACGTTTCTTGATTTTATCAAAAACACTTCGTCGCAAAAATTTCCCAAGATAGCTGGTCACATTTAGCTGAAGTGAGGAAGCACTTGAAGGCTTATTTGTTAGTACAGCTGTTGCTGATGCACTGCTAAGACTCTTACTGGACTCGTGTATCACGGTAAAGCAGCGTTCTAGCGTTGACATAACATCAACGTCCAATATGCAACGACGGGAACTGTGCAAGTCGTCCGGAACTAGGAATTATTTGGATGTTTGTGTGTTAAATTTTGTTTTATTACAAAAATTTGCTGTAACTTGTCTGTGCTGTCGAAGTGGTTCGGTTAAATCAGACAAGAGACACGAAATGGTGCTTGGATGAATAACAAATGTGGTGGAAACTAGATGGTAAATATGTACTTAAAGCAAAAGGAAATCTACGCCTTAACATTTCAAGCTTCACTGTGGCGAGTCCAATACTTAGCAACTATACATACCAAACACGTCGTCAATACTATTGATTAACTGCTGCAGGAATTTCTCGTTTGCCATTTTGACATGCGACATACTAACACAATCGAACACTAATAGTCTTATTGTAACGAAACTACGCTAATTGACCGTTGCCACTTCAAAAGCACAGATACAAGATAAAACATTCGATTTCATTAACCAAAAACCAAAAACAAAAAACGATAAATCATACTAAAAGCCACTTATGTTGAGCACATTTCGTTACACGAATTCAAACAGAGGACAGGAAGGATCACAGGACTCGTAAAAAACGCAGTGGTTCGAAAACGAAAACAAAACCAAGTCACACGTACGGTAGTGATGAAATTAGTCAGCGGGCGAATGCTTTGACTGCAGTCAACAAAATGACAATGGAATCATATAAAACAATGTGGGCAACCCCTTGGCGCATACACACTAACATTCACATGACCATGATGTTGATTCAACCTAATAGCATGTCCATACCTTGATCGCTTAGCATTTCGTCCTCGAGTGCTTCGGCACCAAATCGCCCTAGTAGTTGCCTATAGCTGAGGACATCCTTGGCCTGCTCTTCGTTCCTATAGAATTCAGCGGTATTTCCGAGCTAGAAAGAGACGCCCATAAAATTAATGAATCAAAAAACATCATAACGTTTCCCATGTCATCAGTTAATTTCTATCTACGAACAAAAGGATTCAAGAAAAAAAAATTTCAATAAATTTTTAATAAACTTTCTCAAAAATGACCGAATGGAAGTAGCAACAGTGGCCGTGGTCTAATGACGGTCACGAAACATTGCGTTTCATTGGACGTAAATATTGATTTTAGATGACTAAGACGTCCCGCTCGTGTTGCATGTGGGCTTGTTCCCAGCGAGCATCAATGAAGCAACTACTATTGACACTCGCTCGTATTGACACATATACATGTATGCGAGGCTACAGGTGTAAAAAAAACCGTTAATTATTAAAGGCGATTTGTTTAACCTACTTTATCTGTGGTCTGTGGGTTGCCACCCAAATGCGTTAGCAGGTTGAAGAAATGTCCATTGTCCTTGATGGTTGCCGCGTAGTGTAAAGGCGTCCGGCCATCATCGTCTACGGCACTCATGGTTTCTGGGAATCGTCCGGCTAGGTATCGCACAATGTCTGTAGGTGGGAAAGGTTAAATTAAATTGGTTGATCATTTTTAAATAATATCGATTATAATACAGCGAACGCTATATGACTTTTAATCTATCTAATATCCATCCTTGAGCTTCTAGATATTTTTTTTTAGAAGACTTGACAGTGAAATGCCAACAAACGTAGGTAAACTATCACATTTCAGAACAAACTCGCCTAATTATGTGTCAAGTTGATGGTAATTAAAGGTAATTCAGGATATCAGAATTGGACTTGACAAGCTCAAACATATTTTTTCAAAGGTTTCAATCTTCAAAGGCCATCATACAGATATAGGCTATCAAATGACTACATTTTAATGCTATACCTAACTATGTGTATCTACTAAAGCCATCCTAAAAAAATAGAAACAAGCTCTTTAGGCGACCATCCAGGAATCATAATCCTGTTTCTAAATATGCCCGATGAAGAAGTAGGTCGGTAGATAGCAGTGACTACCTGCTTTCTGTCACAGTCAAGAGGCAATTAACACTAAAGAGGTTCCAGCCTGTGAAGCTTGGAAAGTTAATTATATGGTACAGGTTGAAGTTGGCGACTAGGAAGGAACTTATCTTACATTAGATGTTATCCTACCTCCTTTAGACGCCAAATCTGTGATGTGATATGCCAAATCTAGCAGGGTAACTGTCTAAGAACATAGTCCAGGGGACTGAATTTTTAGCCACGATTCTAGCGATATCATAACAACGTCTGCTTGAAAAGCCTCGTTACAAGGCTACCATGATTTTCTATAAATCCGTTACCGTGAGGCCATGGTTAGGAAGTTTTGCAATTTCGATACATGAAGGTGGTTTCGAGCCTGACTAACTCATTGACCGTCTATTCTCCTGCATATTACTGCAGCCTAGAATTCTAAGGAGAATAATCCTGATCCCACTGTTAGCCCGTTCGATTACACCAGTCTGAAGGAAGTAGAAGCTAAGTATTGGACTTTAGCAGCTTGGCTTACATGGCGATAATGCGCTGTGCTGCTATAATGTATTTTGTTGGAGCCGATGTCAGGTTCGCACCGATTCGAGCCGGCCTTTGAACCTTATTAAGTGTGTCTATGTTGTAAGCTTTGTAAACAAACCATGGGGCCACCAACGACCATTTAGACCTGAATCACCATAGGCTTAAGTCTTCTAAATAGACTTTCAGCTGAATATCGACTAGGAAACCAACCAAATGTTTTAATAGGAAAAGAGAGATTTTGATATCTTGGTCTTGATGGTAAACAGCATCAATTCAAATCTCGTTGGGTCTACGTTTAGGCTGCAGTCTGCTGCCCAAGCGTGCTCTATGATTTTATTTATGACGAAAAGAAACAACTCTCAAATAAGTATAACAACGTCGTCGCATGCGCGACTATTTTTGATCTCCTACTTTGAAGTTCGTCTAGAATTTTGTTTATAATAAGGAGTAGAGGAAGAGGTGAAATAACTCTACTTTCAAGACGGCCACTGTGTACGTATTTAGCTCGAAAGGACTAATGGCTCTGATCTGAATTTACGATGATTTAGACCGTGCAGTACAGCTGAAAACTTCTCTTTTGATATGAAATCTGCAAAAGATGGCGCCACAGCCTCTATGTTTTTGTGAGTAATTTTCAATATATCCTTGGGCGGAAATAAAATCTCAATGATTTGGCCCCTGAGACCTTCGCACCCCGTGACGTCAAAGGCTAACACACAAACTACTATGCCACCGTGCTGCGTGTGTGTCAACTCGCGTTTTGCAAGCTTTAGTTGTTTTGATTTTAAGAGCTCTTGCCCGGAAATGTGAGTCTTTGAAAAAGTTTCAGAGCAAGTTGCATGCATAAAATCTACGAATGGGCTCTCCTATCGGATACAGTAGCAATCATTTATTCTGTATCCACTCTACTTATACAGAGAGGTGGCTTGATGACGTGAAAACTTGAAATTAGAAATTATCCAAAACTTGGTCAATATAGCTTGAGCTGCTTGCTCTATTAGGTCTGTTGTAAAAATTATAAAAACATTGAAATGTGTAAAAAACATTTCTAAAAAGCACGAGTTTGATAAAAAAATCAATCACTTTTCGAGTGTAAGCCTTTCCATATTTAAATGGCAATACTAACTATGTATGTTTAATTTCAACATTTGTCATCAGTCACAGGTAGGCAATTAAAAATCACTCTTTACAGAACCTTCGTGTTGTGAGGGTCCCTTGGACGTTCGTTTCGATTGTATGACGCAGGCATTAAAGAATATGCCAGCTAAATAATAAATGTAAAAAACACATTCTTTGGTCGGGTACAAACTACCAATCGCCCATTTGGCCTTTAAAAACTACTTTACAATTCTGTAGATTTTTGTTTTTGTTTTGAAAAAAGAAACTACCGATTAAAAGTAATGATACGTAATTTTAATTTGTTAACAAGATATGCGCCAATAAAAAAAAGTTCACCACTTATGAACGTACACCCCCACAGAGACTTTCTAAAAACTACAGAATTGGAATTTGGAAGCTCTTATAATTATATAATAAAAATTCAACCGACTATTGGAATTTCTCACAACCCCTACCAGGTATTTATAACGAAATTATGCATCAAATGTTATAGGTCCTGGGTCGATATCGCCGCTTGTTCTTGAGATATGCGAGACGAAAAACACTTTACATCAACTTTAGAGTAATTTTGGTAAATATTAAAAAAAAATTGTTTGTAGACCTTATCAAATATCCATTGATCGCACAAATAACATACCTGAGTGCCCGAAAAGAACTGCTACATGCAGCGGAGATGCTCCACTCGGACTCGATTCATCTTTGGCAATTGCGAATTTTCGTCGATCCAAGGCAGACTGCAGCTGATACAGCGTTCCGTTCTTCGCTGCATCATGTACCCGAGATATTTTATTCTACAACAGAAATGTGCCTATTTAGGCAGAGACTTATATGGGTATGAATCGCATACCATATACGCAGGCACATTGCTCAAAAACGCCTGAATCTCTGGCTGTGCCGATGTTCTGTTCAATATCTTCTTCCCCTCGCCGTTGAGCACTAGCGCAGCAAGCTGTTCCATATCGCCAGCATTTATTATGGCCTCAATATACTTTTCCTATAAAATAAAAGGGAAAAACCATACGCTCCCACACGTTGTTCAAAAGTCAGAATACAATAAGGTGTAGGGTGCCATTAATACTTGTAAACCATCAAACTAAGCAGTGCAAGTTGGGATGCAAATGAAAAGGTTTACTTAATAAGATAAGAAGCTAGAAAGAGAATGTATACTTCATCGTCTATGGAAGCGGCACTTTGGGACTGAACTTGATTATCCTCGGAATCGCCTTGTACGAAACCTTCAATGGCCAGCGCTGATGTCGGTGAACCCGTGGTCATCTTATCGTCGAACTCTTGGATGTTCTCGTTTTCGTCTTTTTGCCTCTCGCTTGGCGTTTTCACGGCTTTCAACTCTACGTCCTGCATGAGTTGGAATTTTATGATTTCGATTGATATTGGAGAAATAGGATTTTGAAATGCAATATGCGCAACTTATGACAATTGACAAACGAATACAGAACCAAAGATACCACAGGTGTGTACGGTGATGTTGCGGTTACATTAGTGAGCTAATTATAAGGGGTTAATACAAAAGCTCCTGATTAGCATATAGTAATACTAGTGCTGCGACGGAAGGATGGCATTTACGTTGTACTCTCCGCCATGGATGTTTTCCTTTTCTTTTTTCAAAAACTACTTGTCAAATTCACATACACCCTGCCCATCAATCAAACCATCATATATAGCACTCTAGCCCTTGTAGGTGAGATAAAACTTTCAGCACAAGCCAAATATAACTTTAGCATGCGAAGGTGTAATTTAAACGGAAAGCACCTCAGAATTGTGTTTGCCATTAGGAAGGTGCCAAAGCAACCGATCGACTTTCTTATTTGTTAAGCGTCAGAGCAATCGCCAACTTGTGCACGAAAAATTACTTAATTCATAACTAACTTGACAAGGATTCATTTGATGGGTAGCACTCACGTCGTTGATTTTGATTTCCAAACAAATTGAGCCATGAGTACTTGAAACGAATATGTTTGAGAGTGAACACCGAAAGATTCGTTAAATTATTTTTAAAACAACTGCTGGTCGTTGTCCCAGCTCTATCTATTTATAGCTTTTAAAAGAAAACAAAATTCAAATGTCTAAGGAAACCTTTTTTATTAAGACAAATTGCCACTATATCTTGAATGCTGCACCAGTTCTATGTCGCAGTATAACCTTTGTGAAAGAAAGTGATCAGTTAAAAACAAACAAATGTTTAGTTCGCTCTAGGAGCTCCCACATATATTACATATTATATTGAAATTAAAAATTACATAAAAGGACATTAAGTATATTGCTGCTAAACAAAAACAACATCAACTAGCTTACAAATACATACATATATAAGGACTATTGGTTTTATTTCCACGGGTTTGCTCTTAATACAGAAACGAATAATAAAGTGCAGCTAGTAAACATACAACGTTATTTTTAAGGATTTAAAAGTTCACATTTAGTTTTAACGACGTTGAAGACTAAGAGGGCGGCACAGGTTTTGAGTATTTTAAGGACAAACGCTCAATTGAAGATATCGGTGATTTGAAAGTACATAAGCGTAGACATCCAAACATGGTGTTGGTAGGTTTAAAGGCTTCCAAATTGTACCTGATCGTCGTCGTCATCTTCATTATCTTTTTTCGGCTCGTCGGGCTCGTTCTTCTTGGAACCTTCCTTCTCATTATTATTTTCGTCGTCGCTTGGTTTTTCATCCAGTGGATGTTGTGCATCGTCTGAAGGTGTACCTTTTCTGCTGGGAGATGGCCCAAAATCGTCCTTGGGATTTTGTATGCTTTCGGTATTCTCGTCATCGGTTTGAGGGGCTTTTGCATCCAATTCTTTGGAATCTTCTTGTTCGTCTTTTGGGTCATTTTCATTTTCATCTTTGTTTTCATTGATTTCTTCTGGTTTATCAGTGCCTTCAGAGTCTTCTTCATTTTTGTCATTGCTAGTACTACTATTCTCAGTCTTTTCTTTAGTTTCAGTGCTCTCTTCATCATGTTTCTCATCTTTAATTTCTTTGTTATCTTCGTTTTTAGCATCCCCAATTGCTTCAGTACCTTCAGAAGACTCATGCTGGATTTCTTTAGATTCTTCATCTAGTTTTTCGTCATTTTCTGTTTTCGAGTCGTTTTCTAAAGGATCATTTTCTCTTTTTTCGTCTTTGACGTTTTCTTCCACACCATCATCTTCTATAGCATTATTCTCTACAACATCATCCCCTACAACCTCAGGTTCTTCGACTTTGCCATTACTAGTCTCGTCAGTACTTTTAACCTCTGTGTGATCACCATTCTCAACATCGCCTTCCCCGTCACATGTCCCATTTTGATCTTCATCATTATACCCATTTTCTTCTTCGTGCGTATGTTCATTCAAAGCATTCGATACATTCTGCAAAAGTAAACAATTGTCGACTGATTTTTCGCAATACTTTCTTGAAAACATTTTATTTTTGTTTTTTTTTTTTCAAAAGTCAAACTCAAAAACTCACAGCTTTAAAGGTTTTCGAAAGCGATCAAATCCACTTCCATAAATGCATTTAGATCATTTTAAAAAAAATTATAGAAATCCACGCCGACAATGGCTTACTTTCAAAATTACACAAAATATTAACGAAATTTGAACGCCTTCAACCCATTAAATATAAATCACACGACCCAAGCATTGGGCCACAATTTTTATTCAAATTTTCTAATTCGCTCTATTTACATGCATTTTAGACATCATGCAAAGCAATTTGAACTGGTGTCTTTGAATCAATCCAATTATCATGCATCAAATGTAATTGAAATCAATAAATTAAGAATAAAGCCAAGCTAAGCAGTGCAGGTCTTAATCATTTACCTCATCGTTCTGTTCATCTTGGTTGGCATCACCGTGTCCGTTGTTGAGTGCGTTGTCAGGTTGCTCATCGCTTGATTCGTCTTTTTGGGTTTTTTCTGTTTCGACTTCATTAACCGCGTCCGGTTTCTCGTCGGGAGTTTGGGGTGCAGTTCCGGTCTCAGAGCCTTCATGGTCGCCGTTTTTCACATGCCCATTTTCTTTGGTTTCACCGTCAATCCCGGCAGTCTCGGCATCCTCGGGCTCCCGTGGCTCTGAATGTTCTTCGTGACTTTTGTCACTTTATATATTATTTTATATTTGTTAATTAATTACAATAAATTTACAATTTTTTTAGTGCAAAAGCATGTTAAACTTCATTTTAAACTTAAACTACATTTGGGGTTCTACTCATGGCAAAAGAGGAATCAAGTCATAATGGTTCGGCCGATGAAGAGCATTTTATTTCGAATTTGAAGAGACGTATATCTTGGTCTGAACTATAAAAAAAGGAAACAGAAGGAATATTTTTATGGGGCCTGGCAATTTTGAAAATTTTGTTCTAGAATGGAGGCTTTAAGAAAGCATCGCATCTTACTACAAGCATTTCGAGTGATATCCCGATCGCTGCCTTGTCAGTGTTTTTTTATTTTAAAAGAAAATTTTATTTCTATCTATATTAAAGAAATACATTTTGCGTAATCAAATTGTGAACTATCTACAAATTAAAATAATATGAACTGAACGTAGGAATAAGCTACGTGTATATATTTTACAGGGCTATCCAATAAGATGTGTCATTTTAAATTACTAGAGAAATTAATAAAAAAATATATAAAGTAATGACATTTTTATTTGAGTGAAGAGTATGAACTCTGAGATGAATAACAGAATAAAAATGTTTATCTGAGCATTGTGTATAATTTGACATGCAGTAGCTGTTTCTCACAAATAAAAGCTCCGATATTTCCCTTTAATACATAACGTTCTCGCATACTTTGTCTTTCACCTAGCCTCAAAATGTGAACTCTTATGATGTTAAATCGCACGATTTCAGCGGCTGTTAGAAGTCCCCATTTCGAAATTTAGACCCAGCAATGCCCTGCTGACAATAAACTTCTTTCGAAAGTCAATCAAATATAATGTGGCTCAATAATATCGTGCTCTCCTAAATCACGCCCAACTCACACTCGTTATGGATTACGTACTCGAAATAATTTTGCATAAAAAACCAATACTTTCCACGTGGCCTGATGCCTTAAATTTGTATGCTAACTGGACAAATTTTATAGGCTTGTAAGCTATATAAGGTGGCTTCTTATGTCTGCTTCTAAGTACAATTAGTTCTGAGGCGCCCCTTTGATAAAACACCAAAACAATGCAAACTGCTTGGTGATAGACCCAATTTTGGATCGTCTCAAAATTGAGACACTTGAATTTTCAGGCACACAGCACAGACGAAAATGAGTTAGAAGAATAGTGGTTTAAGGGTTGGCTTCTGTCACGTAATTTTTATGACGTCTTCTTTATAAAACGTTTTTCTGAAAAAGATGCTTCAGCACTAATGGTACCGAGACTCAGCTATGAGTCAGGTACCCGCCTTTAGTTACTTGGAGTCTTCATCACAAATTCATCACATGATATCACATACCAAAGACCTGTGCAGGGACGGGTTAAGAATATCCCTGCAGCGATACCTCTCGCTTGTCGTAAAAGGCGACTAAACAAAGGTAAACAAAAATCACATCTAGGCAATTTAGAAAACACCAAGGTGAGCCTAGGGACACATATACATATATTAAACTGCCCCACAAGTGTACATGCAAATCAGTGGGTTGACACGACTGGAGATCACCGGTGTTGTAAGAGTAAGATCAAACAAAAAAAAAATCTGGAGCATGCTCGTGTCACAAGAAAAAAAAAAAAGGCAGGCCGAAAAACAATTGGTGCAAACAAATGCAAAAACACCAGCATTTGATTGGCCTCAGCGATGAAGTAATCCCAAACCGGGAAGCCTGCCGCTACTTTCTGAGGTCAAACCGGCGGACCCCACAAGCGGACCAGTAGGAATGCAGTTAAGTGGGAAGGTTATGGTCCTACACTTCTGACCATAACAACGCCGGAAAAGTAAAAGAAGAAGATATCACATACCAAAGCTGAACGACATGTTCAGATTTATTGATTGAATTTAATAAAGCGGACCGAGAATGTATTTGAAAATTACCAAAATCAGTGCGGACTTTTCGATATTTTGTAACTCACTTTTACTGTTTTGTAACATTTAGTGAATACATTTGATAGTTTGCTTATCAAAAGTCTTCAGAGCGATTGTTGAATGATAATACTTGATAAATAACGCGAAATTTTAAATGACACTTCTTATTGGATGACTCTTAGTGTGATTTGTTTGCTGCTTGGTTTTTCAGTGTCATATTTTGGACAGCTCATGTGTAATTTGTGACATGGGTCACATCAATTATATTTAATAAGCATTGCCATTTTTTTGAGAAAAATTATATCCGTACTGCATTTCAAATTATTGAGTAACTTATTATTTACGTGAAAGATCGTACGTAAGGTCGCAAACCTTACAAAATACAGTTCGTGAAGAATCGAACGACCTACCACAGTGTCCAATTGTAAGGGGCCTTAGAAAAGTGGGAGGCATATCAACTTTTTTATTGAAAAAATTATCTTCAGCTACGCTCACTTCTGGTTGAATGGGTATGTTAATGAATAAAACTGTCGTATTTGGTCCGATGAACAAGCTCAGGCAGTACAAGAGCTGCCAATGCACCGAAAAATGAACTGACTGTGAGAACAACGTTACCCCGTCAATCGCGTACGTTTACGTTCAATGATTTCGAGCTTTTTTATCCAAAATGTGTGAGCTAAGCCTGGTCGACATGTGATCGACATGTGTGAGACTACATGCCACATAGCACCCAGATCGATGGAACAGTTGAGAAATGAGTCCCCCCAACATATTACGAGGTGCCTATCGTCTGATTGTTTGGAATTTCATATCAATTCTTCCCGAAGATTCTATTTATGAACTTCCAGTGCTACTAATTTGGCTTAAATATTTTGTCTCATATTTTGTTCCGCTTCATAGTCAATGTGAGGACGCCCAGTCCTACTTGAATAACTTTCAAACCCCAGACTGTGAATATTGCAGTCATTTGCTCTTTGAAAACCAATTTATTTCGAGCTAAAGAGCTGAAATGCATTTAATGATAAAACCCGGTGGACAATTGACGAAACTTTGTCTAACGCAAGCGCTGCTTACAGTGTTCATGCAAAACTAACATCATGCTATCCTAATCTAAGAAAAGTATTTCTAAGATCGATTAATACATTGCATTTATAGAAGTAGTTCTTAACACTATACCTACCCTTCGAACAAATCGGGCTCCGAATTGTACTCAATACTGTTTGCCTGTGAACGTGATGTCAACAGATTTATACCATTGTTTTCTACGTCCGACTTCCTTCGTCCATTGGGAAGTTTAGTGTCAATTTTCTGTGGAAAATCAAATATTTAATATACCAAATCCCACTTGGTTTTGTTGCGAACAACCTTCTTATCCCCGTCTTCATCACAAACAAGGGCTTCCCAGTCCGTTGGAATTTGTTGCGAAACTCGAGGAGCCTCAGGAACCATCGTTAGAAATGAGCGTTCAATCTCGTTATGCTTCTGCTTATAGTACGCCGGAGTTTTCATTTTCTGTAAATCACAGTTTAGTCAAAATACATAAAAGAAGATATAAAAATGGTTTATATCTACATAATCTAAAGCTTCCTCGTCGCAACCAGCCTGCGTGAGAAGTGAGTAGCAGCGCATGTTATTTTTAGCACTGGCAGCCCAGTGCAGGGGAGTCTTGCCGGTCATGTCTGTTTCATGAGCGCCATCCGGCCAGATTTTCAGTAAATACTCCAGGATCATAGTGTGTCCCAGTCCCGCGGCTTTATGTATAACATTCAATCCATTTGTATCCTTACAAGTAATCAGTGACGGTGGAACGGGGGGCTCCATCAAGGATTGAAGTGACTCCAGATTATTATCAATAACTGACTGATGCACCTCTTTTATAGTATTCTACGAGTAAAATGTCAGAATGGGCCTTGAAAGTAGACGATAAAATGCCTGCACGTACCATCACATAAGGGACTGCAGCTAAAAATCGCTTGACTCGCGGATTCGTGCTTGCCTGCTGCCGTAAACGATTGCCCTGACCCGCCCATAAAACCCGTGTCAATTTGCCGATATCCTTCTCGTGCATCCATATCCGTATTGTGGACAATCGCACCGAGAATTCTGAAACAAATCACAAGACAACATACACTCATATCTACGAATACGTAATCTTCTCTATAGAACTGGATAGAATGAACTTTCGTACAACTTTCGTGGAATCGTATGCAGCAATCACACCTATTCAATCAAAATCAATTTGAATTTGTGCTCATGTATTATGTACGACGAATCGCTGGCTAAATCGGACTCACAAAGGGCACCAAAGGATCATACATATTACACAGTGTTCTCGGTGTATCTATTCGAATGCATTTCCATGCATTGAATTGCTACTCGGATTGCTTTTTGTCGAAAAGAAATGAATATTAGAGGCAGGAAGTTCGTGCACATTAGTGACTGATACTGGATTTTGCTTCGAGCAATTTCATATCGCCCCACTGACATTGAAATTAATTTTAAATTGATTGAGATATTATAGCCAACTGACATTTAAATTTAGTTTATAAAGCGATCGATGAGAGAAAATTATTTATAACTACCTTGTAGGCGGTTAAAGCTTTTTTCAAATAAACCACTTACCATCTGCGCTCTTTTTCTTTACTTCACCCGACGACTGTCCGTTCATTGGCAAAACTGCAAAAGAAAAAAATAAATTTGGTTGAAGTATACTAAATACTAACTACCGAATCAAAGTAAAGCTATATTCATGAACTGACTTCCGAATTGGTCACTAGTCAAAGTCACACTGCCAGCGCGACGTGCCAAAAGAATCATTTCGGGATCCTCCAAACCAACACATTCTAACCAAATTACATATATGCATGCAAGATAGTGACAAGCAATATCCGAAAGGATATAATGTACCGAGGACGATGGATTTATTCAAATGAATCATCGATTATTGACATTCGATAGCAGGAGTTACTGAAATATTCAACAGTCTGACCTCAACTTTCAGTTCAATTTTCCACGTGGCTGCGCGGCGGCCATTGTGGGCGTTATTCATTTTCGTACTAGGTTCACGAATATTTTTGAACTTCTATTGTTGGCTATAAAAATGGTAATTTCATTACGATTGATTAACAGCTTATTGCGTTGCTGGGTACATATGAATTTAGCCACTTAATTTTCATTCATAATTTATCACATTAAAAGTCCTCAACTTAATAAATATGTACATACCTTGAGAGGTAGGAATACAATCCTTTTCGAATAATTTAAAATCCAAGACAAAAACAAACCATTACGGCCCTTAAAGTGATTTACGAATGAGCAAGCTTTTGCTCGGACAGGTCATGAGTCATCGAACAAGCGATAATCAGAAGGAGCAAAATCTGGAGAATCTGGCGCTTAGGGTAGCACTTCCGGTTTGGGAGATTCCAACTTTGTTTTGAATAGTTTTGCCACGTACGAACGAGCATTGTGGTTTGAGCTATACATAGTAGCAACACTCTTCTGATCGCACCATATGCAGTATGGAGGTTTTGGATCCACGGCGGCGTTCCCACGTTTTTATACACTTTGGACCACCGTTATGAGCAGAATGCTCTTCTTACCGCACGAACGGAATTTCATTTAAAAAAAAAAACAAAAAAACCTCATTCACGTCTTTCGACTTCAACTCGCATCGCAACCACATTTCTTTCTTTTTGACCCAATTCCCAAGACTTTCAAACCATGAAAAGTGCGTTTTTGTGTTATGCGAACATTCTTATTGCTTTTCATATGGCTTTTGATTCATTGCCTTAAATTCTGCGATCCGAGACGCTCATACGTCGACATCATAATTTTGTAGCGTTGAAAGCATTCGCGTTACTTGAAACCACAAATCTCCATACTCATTCGAGCCTAAGCCGCATTTATTTTTAATTGAAAGCAAAGCTTTCCGCAACTAAAGTTCATTTCGCATTTTCACGCTCAAAAGAAATAGTATACGTTACCAAAGCAAATTCACAAACATAATGATTGGGACAGATGCCCCAAGCTCATCACCTGAAGTCTCTAATCTAACATCAAGCTAGCGACGACGGATTTTATATTATGAACCTAATTATTATCATTATTACCGGCTTTTTCGAACTCTCAAAGTCAGAGACTTGTTGACAACATTTCGCCAAGCCTCCCTGTCATGAGTGTGTTTCTTCCATGTTTCGCTGTTCTGTTCACTCTCTTCTAAATAGGTCCATCCTTATATTGCTCTTCCTGGCGAGCCATCACCCATTCTTAACAGTCCTTCTCACTTGGATTTTTCACTCTGAATAGAGCTGAATAGAGTTAACAGCGAATTGAGATCGATCCAAGTCGGTCAGTGATCATAAACATGTATTTGATTTTCTCTTAATTTTCTTCTAAGCTTATTTCCTTTCCTGTCATGATTCGACCTTGTGCGTTTCTCTTATCTATTTCCTCAATATCTGCCAGGAAGTCCAGATCGTCAGCCCAAGCAGGAAGGAGTGTGATTCCATTGTGGGTTAAGACAATTTCTAGTGTTAGGAGGACATGATAAATTTCCGATCGGTTTATAGAGTCTTTTTAAAATCTACATTTCGTGGAAACCGTGTACACCGTGTACAAACTTTACTCAGGAGGCAACGTAATTAATGTGTACAATATTTGAAAAATTCTCTTGAAATATGAAAATTAACAGTTTTAACCATTTCAGAGGTCTGGAGATTCTTTCATTCTGCCCATAAACTGCTTTGACAACCCCTTAACATTCTCGCAGGAGCGTTAATTGGTAACGGAAATCATAAAATATGTCGAACAAACATTATGTCATCTATATCTAGCCTTTTAGGAGGCTTCAAAAGACCATTGCATTTTAAAAAGAGTGTATTTTGAAAATGACTGTATTCTATCAATAAGATATCTTATAGAGCTAATGTTAACATTAAACTGACACCAGTAGGAAGTTCTTAAGATTCAGTTGAATTTTTGCAACGATGGAAATAATAAACAGAAGGGGCCTTAAGCGACTTCCTTGCGGAACTCCAGACCTGCAGAACGTTAAGCTTGACTAATAATTACCAAAATAAATTTCTACATCTTGCAAAATCAGTGAATCAAATCATTCTGTTACATTCTCCCAGGGTGTCACAACAATAGTGTCTGCGACACTCGAGGTTTGTTCAAAAAAATAAGGTGACTTTTAGAATTTTCGATTTTTTGTTTGTTATGTTAGTAAACACGTCCCCTAACATAAGTCAGTCATTTTGGAGATTCAGTTTGTTTTACAGGTAAATGTTGAAAATATTTTGGTATACTTGGCCATTTTTAATATTAAAAAAAATTATCGAAAAATCGGTATTAAATTGTAAGTGAAAAATAAAACTAAGTGCTCCAACGCACTTGACTGTGGTTTTTGGCGAGTCTGCTCTCAGCAAAAAAATGTTTATAAGTGGTACAAACTGTGAAGAAAATTGCTATGGAGAATCGCTCATTCACAACAGAGAAATTATTAAGGAATCGGCACATCGGTTGGCTGGTGCCTTGATATTTTTCAGGCATATTGGGCATGAAGGTTTGCCAGCGCAGTTTTTTCCAAAATTGCTAAATTTCAACCAAAAGAACCATCGTGTGTGAATCGCTCAGGACCTATAGAATGACGTGAATGACGATCTATAGCTGGAAGACCTCGAAGCTATATCAGCATCGAGGATTAAAGAAAACGCTAACACAAGAGTATGATATCCGAGGGGGACTACCTTGAAGAGGATAAAATTGAAATTGATGAATAAATAAACATTTTTCAGGGAAAATCAAATGTCACCTTATTTTTTGAACATTCCTCATTTAGCCTTCGGTACAACAAATCAAAAGTAAATTTTAACTCTGTTAGGTATTGTCTCTTAAATTTGGGAAAATGATATGATGAAACTCTCGCTTCAACATATGACAAAGAAATTGAAATTACTCTTCACCCACTACACCTCTGATACAACGATCTGCGCTTTAATTTGTTTATTATGGCGGAAATATTATCATGCATCACAATGACTGTATTGTAATGGTCATTTCGATGGCAGCCATTAGCCTCATGCGATTTCCCCGTCTATTATTCACTGTTCAATAGTTTAACTGTGATCACATTGAAAAGTGACTTTGTTTACACATTCTACGATCTTTATTTGTTCTTGCAAATATAGGTAAGTGTCTCCTACCGACAAAATCCTGTTGTCAACTAATTTTTCTAATTCTCGAAATGGTTGCTAAGCTCCATTCCGAATGGCCTTCAGTTCACGTTGAAATTCTTTTGTAGACTCCGTTTAGTTTAATGAGTAGCTAGCAGTCACACAGAGCGATTCCAAGTCTAAGCAAGTTTTGTGATGCGTTTCTTCATAATCAGAGTTCATCTCTGATTCATTTTTGTAATCCAAAGAGAAGAGGCGCTCTGAACCTTAAACGATCCTTTTAAATTGTTTGAATTGATCCATACTATGTTTTAACAATATCGGCACCGTATTTAGTCCGATGAGCAATCTCAGGCAATACAAGAGCAGCTCGGAAAATGCACTCTTCGGTGGGGTTTATGGACCAGTAGGATCATTGGCCCGAGTTTTTTCAATGATAAATGTGAAAAAAATGTAACCATAAATGGCGGTCGCTATCGTTCAATAATTTTGTACTTATTTTGTCCAAAATGCACGAATGAACATGTAAGGTCAACATGTAGTTCCAGACGGTGCTACATACATGCCGCATAGCATTCAAATCGATGGACCAAGTGAGAAAGGAAACGAGCTGGGTGGGCAATTAATCGTCCAACTTGATAATGCGATTTATGTCGAAATATGTCAAAAAACCAGCATCAATTACGAAAGGCTACCAGCCAATATGCTCGAAAAGGTGACTTAAAATATGACTCTCCAAATAGATGCACGAAATAACGTATTCATAGTAAACATTTATACAAATTAATACTCAAAAAATAAATGACAAGTACCATTTTATCAATTTGAATAAAAATTGTGTACACTTTTGCAATTTGTTGTAGTTTTATGACTACTAGAAAACCAAGCGCTTAAAAGATTACCTTCTATATTACTCAGAAAAAAAATAAATTAAACAATCTTCCACAATTTTTTATAAATGTTATAGGTAGTGTAAGTCTTGAAGTTTCCATAATAAAATCTGAAGGCTGCAAGGTCAACAAGTGACATTCCTCATGGGATATCAAACTATTATCAAACGGAGGGCGATGTGCTTACATTTAATACCGATGACACGGCAGTTGAATCCCGCGACAGCCAAGCCATCGAAATCGTATTTACACTGCAAAATACGATCCAAATCCAGCTTCTGGCAATGTACTCGTCCGGAAAATTTCTTCATGTTAACTATGCGGAGTCGATGATAAGGAACAGGACATGAAAAATAATGAATCACCATAGCTGTGGTGATTGAGAAAAGCTGCAGCCTACAGCTTTGATCCGCCAAGGCTTAAACGTCCATTAGTTCCAATATCGGTTGTATAACCTGTTGAAGTCGCTGTTATTTCAATAAGTTTATTTGTTTCAATTGTTTCAAGGACGAAAGTTCCTTGCAATAACTTTTTATGACTAATCAATTAAGAATGAAATAAAGTGTTACCTTCAATGTTAAACTGAACGTTCATTTGATGAAGCGTAACAATAAATATTCCACGAGGCAGCAAAGAGAACAAATAAATTGCGTGACAGTAGTAACACTCACAACTAATAAATTTGATGGTCTACGACTTTATTCGATTGATTTATGAAAGACCTATTTGGTGGATGTAGACGCATTTATTTTGCAAACACGATGGTAGAAATGGGGTCATGTAAAGGTGTAATAGTCAGTTTTAAAAAAACCATTTACTATAAAAGAAGCGTAATAACAGAGCGATTTATCGACAACAAATTAAGCTAAAAGTCTGCTGTTTCTTATTTAGGTACGTGGATCACTAACTAAAATTGATTCGTCGAACACGAATTGATTATAATTTACATTAAATTAAGCAATTTAGAAACAATTATTTGCGATGGCAAAATATATTGAACTTACCTCTAGGAGGTGATGAATGGTAATAAAGTCCGTGAAAACGTTTTTTCCTTTTCGGTGGCATAGCTCTGAAAACCGCACTCTACACTCCCTGTTGCAACGTACAATAGAACGATAACTGCCTATAGTGAGTCCACTTGATTGGTACGAATCACAGTGTCGTTAATTCATTGCTTTTTTTTTTTTCTTTTTTTAACAATCAACCAAACACATTATCGCAGAAACACACGATATATCTAGATTCCGGGGAATAGCACTGAAAAATACTGTTTTCAATGAACCAAAACACTGCACCGATAATATGTCCCTAATAACAAGGTACGCGACTATATAGTCACAAATGGTCACCTCAACCTACTAAGCCATCGGTCGGTTTCGAGAAACCACACCAAACAACAATATAATAAACACTGAGCCTTATTGTTATGTCTTGCAATCCACTAGACCCCAGACAGTTGAACCATCGCACATATACCCTCGAAAGCCATCCGTTCCAAGTGATGGCCGCTACTGAATTGATGAAATTTTAATAATGATTGCATTGCATGTCCTCCAATAAATCGGACATTCATATTGCCTCCACACTCCGTGTCGAAACAATCCTGTCTGTATACCGACAGATATTAGTACATGACAAAAGGACATGCGATTTATAAACCTCCTCTATCTATCGTAGTAAATACGAAATGCGTATATAACGGCATTTAGCTTATACAAATGTACTGCGCGATAATATTGAATAGGTAAAACCAAATCAATATTCTGAACTCGATGTTCATTAATAATTAGTGCAAGGGAAAAACAATAAGACCGATGCTCGACACCCGTACTGTCCCCCAACGTTCGAAGGATGACATGCAAAAGGCTTTCAGACCCATTCAAGTCTTCCTAGAAGACACTCAGTCCAGGGACTTTTGAAATTGGAGCAGAATTATCTTCATTAGTTGGTATGGACACTTCAATACAATATTGTCAAAGGTGGTGGTGGGAAATCAAATTTGGGTCAGATTACGTCGAGGCTGATTTATTAATTAAAATCTATAATACTCGTAGATAGATGATAAGACGTAGAATCTGGTTCAAAGAAGTTAATCCAATTAGGTGTAATTACTATGCAAACAAGAAATCAATGAAGAGTCATAAGAAGGAAGGCGTATTATGGGAGCTTCTTCATAAACCAAAAAAGTCCGAACCTTTTTGGTGTTACATTTTCATTGCTTCAGTTGGTTTCTAGGTAGGTTATTAGGGGCAATCATGTCATTGACTTCTCGATAATGATCTGTACAGTCTTGTGACTGCTGGCATATGGCTGAAGCGTTAATATAATTTCCTTATTGTTCACTTAATTTTCCCTTCTTTCACCAACAAAAATGTATAGCAGACAAGCATATGTCTACATTATTAAAATTTCATTGGCTTTTTTAAAGAGCAAGAATGTCCGTTTTCTAAGCTTTATCTTAGGCTTTGACTAACTACATCGCTGGCTCCGCAGCCATAAACAAGTTCAGACACAGAGAAACTCTTTTCAATCACCCCTTATTTGAGTTCAGATTAGTACACTCTAAGACTCTAAAACCTTAAAGACCTTTCTGCAATTTACCTATAAGCTACAAATGTTAAAAAAATTTTCGAATTCGTCTTGAGAATTCCACGAGTACAACTCTTTCTTCTGGTAATGAAGGATATACCCACGGCTCGGAATGCCAGTCGGAAGAGGCGATTTAATTCCTAATGGATCTCCGTCCAATGAAAAAAATGACAGAGAAAGGCGCAAGAAGAAAACTACACAATCAAGAATTGGAAGAACTCTATTCACCCCCAAGCATTGCCCGACTACTAAAGTCGCAAAGTCTAAGATGGGTAGGACACGTAGAACGAATGGACAGTGGACGAACAGCCAAACGAATAATAAATAGAAAATCCGTAGGAAATGGACCACTTTTGTCCCTTAGAAGTGATGGAACAGAACAGCGAAATGTAGAAGGAACACGCTCATGACGGCACGCTTGGCGAAGGGTGGTCAACGAGGCTTTGAACTTCTATATTCCAAATGGTCGGTAATAATAATAATGATGGAAAATATTTTGAGCGATTTTGCCAAATGAATAAATTTTTTGGATGGCTCAATATCAAGTGTTGGATTTTCGTTCTTAGCTAGAGAAGATACACATATATATAAATAGAATGCGTGTTATCACAAAAACAACGAACGCCTCCGAAGATCCGGAGTTAAAAAAACGAAACCTGAGGGCCGTGTTGCAAAAAGCTGTTGCGTTGATAGCAACAAACTGCATCAACGCCAGAAATGGATTAGAAAGTGAAGCACCGAATTAAACAAAATCCTCGGAATCGGAGTGGAAAGGAAATGGCTGTTGAGCTGAAAAAAAAAACATCAAAGACAACCATGCAACCAATGTAATGAGAGACGAGCTCAAACTTAAATCATGTAGGCTCCAAAAAAGTGAGGTTTGATAGAGCTTCTGTGAACAAATAAGACGTTCGTATTTACAGACCAAGGTTAGCACTAAAAAATATCAAAATATGAGCTCGCTTAAAAAAGTCCTTCTTCGAGAATGGAAGAATATTTCGCAGTATAACGTTCTAGTAGCGTGCAACTTGTTATCCAACCACTCAGGGCAATAATTCATGCTAAGCGCAGCCATATCGAGTATATGAAATAAACTCTAAAAAAATAAAAATTTTGCGATTTTTTTCCTTGTTCTTCAACAAAATTTGACTTTAAATAAAAATCACAGCGTATTGAAAAGTAGCAGCTCAATTAGACTGCCCTGTAGATCCAAGAGACTGCATTGATCTTTACGAAAACGGCCTCTGAACTACTCAAAGCAGCTGAGGATGAGAAGCTTAGAAATATCGAATAACTTATTGTAAGATATGGTATGGTATATCAGCGCCGTTGTCCTGACCCAAAGGGACGTAGATTTCTATAAATGCACCAACCATAGAGTATACGTCTTTCAAATATCGCCTAGAAGGTTTTCTCTGCCTCACTGTGTGAACGCTTCAAACCTTCCGCGAACAACCCGATAGGTCTCTATCCACTAACCAAATCTCGTTTTATTTCCTTAATATCGTCCTTGAAAAGATCATGTGGGGATCTCTGCCACAATCTATTTCAAGCCTGCACAATTGCCTTTCAGACGACATACGGAGTTAGACAGCGAGAAGTCACTAAAGCGTTTTAAAACATTAAAGCCGATGCGCTTAAAGTATGTTTGCGTATTGTTATAAATAAGACAGAATCAGATACTGCCGTAAATTTAAAGGTGACTTTGGACTTTGTCGGTATACCAGATTGCGAAAATATTCTTTTTAAAACTTTTGCGGCACAATTACTGACGCATGTGTCGAATTTCATGTCATTATCTCCAATGATTCCAAAGTTGAACTTGGATTTTAAACAGCTATGTAGAATTGAATTTGGTGATATTTAAAATATTTGATTTGCTTGGGTAAAGAAGTTTCATTAAATATTGTCTGTGGAATAGAAGATTGTTTTTTGCAGAAGGCAATGGTAAGAAGTGATGCAAACCTTTCCAAGAAGGAAAGAAAGTGTTGATAAAGATGTAATTTCAATTGACCAAGAACAAAGACGTGGTATTCAAAAATCATAGCCAGAGACCTTGTTGGAATTGCTAGCATATCATCTGGACCAATAAGAGATTTTGATAGAGATATCCGTATAAGAGATTCGGGTTTGACAACTGTTAGAAAATCGAAAAAAAATATTGGCATGTCTGAATTTCATCGGAGGAAGATACCTTTAAAGGTGACTTTATAGGTTTGAAAGCATAATTAAAGATGATGAAATGTCTAAACAAAGCCGCCTTTCAATTTGAACGCAATAATATATGCCGTCGTCAAAAACAGATGCACAACACCAACACCATCTTGACTAGAACGTCACCTTCGATAGCAATAATATTGATGTAGTCAAGGATTTCACCGTACTACTGACTGACAGGAATGACACCAGAGAAAAAGCACTTTAACTCTTGCCCACCGATGCAGGGTTCAAGAGGCAATCAGAAAATGAAGCCCGCTCTCCAAAAACAAGGTTAACTCTTTTTTTTGTTGTCTCGTTCCTCCTTTACAACTCAGAGACATTTAAATTTTCGGAAATGGATGAAAAAGTGGCGTGTATGGATCCATCAGATAAGAAGGCTGAAAGCACTATAACTCCGACGATGCAGTAGAGGACGATTGCATATATGTAAGTGAACTGAAATCCAAATTCACCCCGCACTAGGGCATCATCTAAAAAACAGGACACGAAAGATGATTTTGTGTCATTTGCTCTGATTTTAAGGAAATCACATTCGAATTTATTTTCACTAAAAATCTCTTTAATTGGTCCAAAGTGTCTGATGAAATAAAGATGCCCCAATTTAATCACGATGCTATGGAGATTTTTAAGTTACATATAAAATGCGTTATGACGGAGGACACGAAAACAATCTTTTACTTCTTCTTAAAACTAAGATTGAGTTTTAGAAATGCTTCTAAATGGACTTAAGTAAATTATAAACTCTGCCAATTAATTCCAAAATATTCGTATCTTTCACTACATTCTGTATTTAAATTAAATTTTAAATAATTTTATTTTAACTATATTCTCTAGTTTAAAAAGAAGAAACTGAAACTAAAAGAAGAAGCACTAATCCCGATACACACTCATAAACTAAACGGGAACACGTTAGGCGTTCATCTTAGAAAGAAATCGATTTTATATCAGCGAACTTTGTTGTGTACGTGGTCACACGTCGAAGAAAAAAGTCACAGTCACCGGCAAAACACCTATGTTAAGTCCAACTCCTTGAAGAAAATTTGCATGACTGGCAACTGTTATGCAAATTAGGATCAATATCCTACAAAAGTAAAGTTTGTTGCACTCTTGCACTGAACTACTAAACGAGTACTACGAGCACGTAGTGCCGTAGCACAATTGTGGCAAATTTTCATTCACTAAACACTGCACTTGGCAATCAATTTCACTTATTATACGCTCTGAATAGTATCCTTTAAAGGAAGCACAAGACAAGTGATGGTTTTCCTCAATTCGGCTGAGTACGTCTGATAAGTTAAAGGAACTATCGATGACTGTGCAGTATCTGCGACGGGGAGGCGTTTATCTATTGGAAAAACTTTGGCTACAACGTGTTAACCCTTTACGTTTAACTACTTGAACTACTATTGGTGTTGATGTTGTGTGTGTGTGGGTTAAAAGCCGCATGTAGCATGCAATACAAGAAGTTGCTTTTGCCTTGGCTGTAGGGCAAGCTAGTGGAGGTGGTGAGTACGTTGACTGGAAATCAGGTCAGAGGAGCATAGTATTTTTATCATGACTTTTTTCTGCAGGAAAATTGTGTACCTGTCATTTGTGCCACTTACTTAATTAGCAGATATTTTTAAATATAAGATTTTTGCATAATTTCCAAAATAATTGGCGAAATGTATTAACAACCAAAATAATTATTGAAAAACCATTTAATAAATATGTTACTACGTCTTCTTCAGCCGCCAGTGAGACGAGGTTCGAATCCCGCAACAGCCAAGTCATCGAAATAGTATTTCATGGTGCTTTCTTTTAGTGGCATATTGACACCAACTCGATAGTTCCAACTACGAGTATATGGATCCATAATTAATCACTAACGACAGACAAAACGTTTTCCGAATTTAAGACATCAAATATTTTTTTAAATCTTCTGGTCTTATCAGCTGAAACCCTAAATATTTAAACTTATTGACGGATTCAATTTTATAATTTGTATAATTTGTATAATTCATCTCTGTACAGATAAGTTTTAAACTTTTTAGTTTGCACAGGCTTAGTACTTAATTCTATAATGATACAATTTAAATTGATTAAAAATATAAAAAAAAAATAAAAAATATAAAAAGCTAAGATATAGGAAAAGAATGGGACAGAAAATAGGAAAATATGGATATCATTTCAAATGTTGTTGTTTAAAAGAAAATTAAAAAGATGGTTTTTAAATTGCTGTACTGTGTTCATTGTTCTTAGGTGTCGGTGAAGACGGTTCCACAATTGAACAGCATGCACAAAAAATTGTCGACTTGTCAATGAATATTTATGTTTTGGAGGAATTAATTGGAAAGATCTTTGGGAGCGTACAAATTGGATCTTACATTTCAAATAATTGGGTGATTTATTATGAATGATCATAAAAAGTTTAAGAAGCGCTATAGTTTAAATATGACTGTATGGTACAACCAATTATCTTTTTTGTAAAAGCAGATATGTGATCGAATCTGCTTATATTAAATATATATCTAGTGCAGCTGTTAAAGGCGACATTAAGTTTTCTAGCCAAGTCCGATTCTAAATCTGAGAAGATTTCACACCCATATGTAATTAAGGGTAAAACATACGCCTTAATAAGTTTCATCTTAATCTCTGGCTGTAAATAACGTCTGGTTGGACTCAAGCCACGAAGAATACCATAGACCTTAGACACAATGTGCTTCTTGTGATCACGCCAACTTAGCTGCCCATTGAAGTAAATACCCAAGTTTTTAATTTTTTTGACGACTTCAACTGGGCAATTATTAATATGTACCAATATGTACGTAAATGTCTATCGAATTTAAGGGCTTTCGTTTTTGAAGAATTTAGCATCAGTTGATTTTGTTGTGACCAGATGAAAATAGCATTCAAATCAATATTTACCGCTACAATTCCATCTTTTTCATTCGACTGCGAAAATTGATTATATATCTGGACATCGTCCGCATAAGTGTGGTATTTGCAATTTGAAATACATTTAGAAATGTCATTAATGAAAAGTGAAAACAGAAGAGGACCCAAAACAGAGCCTTGAGGTACGCCCGAGGGAACAACAACTGTGGACTTAGATCCACAGTATACAATTTGCATACGATTGTAAAGGTATGACGTTATTAGCTTACACACAGATTCTTCAAAACTGAACTGACTTTTTAGTTTGTGCAATAAGATTGAGTGATTTACTGAGTCGAAAGCTTTCGAGAAATCTGAGAACACAGCTAACGTTACGAGATCTGAATCAAACCCTGATCTGATATCATCACTTACTTTTAAGGCTGCAGAAATACAACTGTGCTTATTCCTAAAACCAGACTGAAACTCTGTTATCAGATTCTCTTCATCAAGAAACGTTTTGATTTGTTTTGCTATCAATTTTTCAAAAACTTTGCTTAAAAAAGGCATAATTGCAATCGGCCTGAAGTCAAGATTATTCCCTGAATTTGATTTAGGGAGAGGCATGATTTTGATTTAGGGAGAGGCATGATTTTGGCACATTTCCATCTATCAGGATAAACCCCAGTGGTAAGTATTATATTGAAAATATGAAATTGCATACAAATGGCAAAAGTATCTTAATCATGTCTGGATGAACGCCGTCTAAACCCTGTGCTTTAGACTTAATAGAGAGGATTGCCTCGCCTACAGACAGGGCATCGATATTTTGCAAAAGGAAACTCCTTCGTGTATTTGGAAAAACGGTCTCAGAGACAGAAGAATCAATCAGAATATGCGTCTGTGGTGGCGACTGCACGAATCTTTGGTTGAGCTCATTGAGATCAACAGTGATGTCAATAGATTCTTTTCTATTAGTAATCCCAATCTCACGAATGGTTTTCCAAAACTCTGCACTTGACTTGCTCAAACTAAATTTGCTTTTATAATACGCAGCCTTTGATCTGCGGATTAGCAAAGTAGCAACATTACGCACGCGTGTGTATTCATCATACATCCATTGGCATGTGTATCGACGCCATCTGTAAAAAAGAGTATCTCGTTTTGCTAACAACCCTTTAATCTCCCGGGTGAACCATGGTATTTTGCTAGTTTTTGTCTTTCTAGTTTTTAGTGATACATGCTTATTAAATAGGAAATCAAGATAAGAGTTAAACAGCGAAACTTGAACATTTACATCAGAGGTTCAATACAAAGCCGACCAATTTAGCTTTTGGCAATCATAAAACAGGGAAGCAATATTAACCGATGGAAAGTGGCGAAACTCATTGACAATATTATGCTTCGCAGACGGGAAAAAAAAACATCAAGAATAGACGGTTATTTGTTTGGAACGAAGTGAGTGGGATAAACAGAGTTAACTAGATAAAAACCTAATGAGTCAATTGTATCAATAAATTTTTTGTTCCTGCCATTTAAAACATCTAGGTTAAGATCACCGCAAACAATGCATTTGGTATACAATGAACCCACCTCTTCAAGCAGGTTCCTGACTACAGTATAAATTTTAAAACAAGTCGGACAACATACAAATATGTTTAGTTTCTCGAATGCCGTAATTTTGAATGGGCGTTGTGCCCATTTTACGGTAATCTTAGTGGCCCTTCACAGTCGACTCTTCAACGCTTGGTGGACAAATTTGAGACGACCAATTCGGCAATCAATCAGCCAACATTCGTACGTCAAAGCAACGCAAAATCGGGGAATTGGCCTTTCGCAGACTTCACATTGGCGAACTTTGCGTCGAGACTTGGGTCAAAATCCGTACCCAGCAGCTTAAGGTCCATGACCATAAACAACGCTGTTTGATAGAAAAATTATATCAAGTGAAGAGGCGCATTTTTGGATGAATGGCTGTGTTAACAAGCAAAATTGCTGTAATGGGACGACACCAACCCATACGAGGCTCACCATGTGACAACGCATCACAAAAAAGTTATGGATTATTGCAAATTTTGGGCCGGCGCCCTCATTGGTCCATAATTTTTTGAAAACGATGTTGGAAAACGATGGCGGAAACCATCAATGGCGAGCGCTACAGACCGATGATCTGTTAGATCTGAATTGCCGATAGATCACTGTATGGTTTTCAAGCCAAGAAAATAGCCGCAACAACTGGGGAGAGCTGTCGACCCCAAGCCGAATTTGGTGCCAACTCCATTTCTGGCTGCATGCACGAAGACTAGCTGAAGGAACCACATGGGATGTGATAGAAAATGTTAGATCTGAATTGCCGCTAGCTCCCTGTCGACGCCGAGCACTAAGGGGCGTATACATACGTAACCTTTTTTCTATTTTTGTTAAGATATGCAAAGAAATACATATATGTATACATATAATCCAAATTTTCATAATACTCAAAATTCCACACATTTTCAGAAAGTAGGGAATATTCACAAAATCTGTCTCACTGGGATAGAGTTTAAGGATTTCGTCCATCGAATAAACTCATTCAAACCATTTGGTACACAAAACTTGAAATTGATTTAGTTTGAGGCGCGCCGCCTGTTTCAATCACATGTTCCACCCACCAAACAGCTGTTTCCATTGAGGTTCTGGGGCGATTCCTAAAGGCATAGGACACATTCTTTGCTCGATCCACGAACCTATACGAGAGATAGTATACTCGATTTGCAATGATTTCGTTTTCATTACTTACTTTTTCTTCAAAACATTTCGTATAGACTTGACAAAGATTGTTTCGGAAATATCTTCATAATTCAGCAAGACACCCATACCCCGGTGAACGAGAGCCGCTGCATTTAAAAACTGATCTCCATACATAAGGGTTGTATCGACAGGTACCCCGCAGTATGTACATAGTTTCATTACTCCCCATGAATCTGACATATGTGACGAAAACTTTCACATTTGGATGACAGAGGATATCTCTTTGGCAGCCACTTGATGGTGAATACATTTGACGGTTGGTTGGGAAGCGTGTCATTCTCCCATTTACAAATAACTTTCTGTTTAAGACGTTTTAATGATCTGAACCCCAGCTGATGAGAACCACACCGTGTTCAGCGTTGTCCAAGAGGGATTGGATATTCTGGAAAGAAAGGACCAATTATGGCCATTAATCTACCATGCCCAACTCTCTTGCCTTCTGAACATGAATTTCTCTGAGCTCTATCACAAAAGGAGACAATGGCTTCGCTCCGCTTAAAGAATAGTGTTGATTAACAAACAATATAGACGTCCCATTAACAAGTTCCGCTGTATCGGGCTTGAGGGTAGATTGAATTACTTATAATGGAAGTCAAATAAGTGA